>OZ004619.1:47523945-48723945 GCA_963924575.1 Pycnomerus fuliginosus
TTATTTAATTCTTTATGCACTGCATGGCGGAGTGTTATTAAAAGTAGTGGTGGTTTGTGATATTGCTACAATTTAGTCAGGATTGATGTAAAGATACAAAAATGAAATTGTTGATGTTTTAAAAAACTATTATTAATAAAGAATTTTAAACGCGTTCTTGGCTTCTTCCATTACTCAGTTTTAACAATCTATTCTTTAGTGCCACTCTGCTAGTGATTAATATTCAATAACAATTTAGCCAATAATGGACAAAATTTGATTCTTTTGAACTGAAAAATTTGGAAATAAGTTCAAAAAGCATTTTATTAGGTAAATACAACATGATGTCTCAAGTTCCAATTTAATTACCAGTACCGATGTTGTCAGCAGCTGCTTTTCCAAACAGGGTTCTTAAACATTACCAAACATCTTCTAACTATCTACAACTAATTAAGGGAATACAAAATGTTCTCTCCACGAAAACATGTAACTCCTACTTGTGTCTTCACTTACAAAACCTTTTAACACAAATAGGTAACGTAAAAGATAAAGACAGTTTACGATGGGAGGTCATTGCCAAACCTGAGAATGCCTTCTGATCCTTGTTCGAACTACCACTAACAATATTGCCACCTAAAGTAGAATAATTGATTAATTAAACGCTAACACCGAGTAAGAGCTTACCTCATAATTGCAATTCAAAGTAATTTACTTGACCAAGTAAAATTTTGAGGTTAGGTCGTCAACCAAGTCTGACCGAACCCTTGTCGGCTGCCGCTTGTCGCCGCTGGTAGGTACACTAATTCTGCGTCAGCAAGAAGGCAAAAAAGAACGATTTGCTCCAGATTTAAAACAATAATTTCAAGCCACGGCTTTCTTAATGTCAACAATTAGGTCAAAAATCGCAGATTCGGCCCTGGCTGACAATTTACGTAAAGCTTCGAAGGACACCGAAAGTACACGAAGTAATACGCGTGTCGTTTTAAAATTCAATTTTTCAAAAATTCCTGCTAAGTAACCAAAGGGCACTAGCAGGTAATCTTTTTTTTCAGGATACCGGCCAGCCGGGTCTATCCACTGGATAAGCTACCATTGATTTAAATCTGTTCCTGGAGCAAGGAAAAAATAAAATTCGTTTTCCCATGTTAATCTCCTATACGGCGCGGGAAATGATACACCCGGTATAAACTCATTCTGTGCAACTTTTGTCAGGTGTGCCCCATACTTAAAATCAATAGTTTTTGAGTTATTTAATGAAATGTGTAAAAGGCAAAAACAAGACTTCAGTTAAAAAACCAACGGAAGATGTATATCAATGCGATGTGTATCCCTATAGACGTTTATCAAGTTAATGTGTATGTAGGGGCGGCTGGTGTTACTGGTGGAATCGGGTGCAGATTTTATCAATCTGCACCTAGTAGTAGTGCCTCCGCAAAAACACACAGATGTGTCAAAAAGGCGAATTGTTAAAAAATTGTTGGTACAGAATTTCAAAATAGAAAATGAACAGGAATGAGTAAATGAAAAGATTTACCTAAATGAAAACAAAATTTGGCGAATTTTGAAAAATTAACAGTCGGGCCTGAAAAATTGCGAAAGGGGATGCTTTTGTGGGGGTTGAAATACGCACTTATACCTACCTATTGCGAAGGAAACTGGAAAATTGTAAAAGGTAAACTGAATCCTAGATGCGTTCAATTTTTAGTGCTATAGCAAAATGCGAGGCACTCTTGTTTTAGCTTATTCGCTCGCTCGCTCGCTCCTAAATCTGTCCGTCGCATGACTTGAGAACGGATTGAGATATCGGGCTGAAACTTGGTAGGCAGCTTCGTCTCCTGAAAAGTAAGGAGGGGATTGCTTTTGGGCCATATCGGCCCAAGGGGGTGGGAGCTAGGGGTGAAAAACCGAAAAACTATTAATTGCAATAACTCGAGAACTAGTCGAGGTATCCTTCTGAAACTTGGTATGCACGTTCGACCTTCAAGTCTGTTGAAAGTGAGGGGGTGCCAATTTCGAGGGATGAAAATCACAAAAAATATGATAACTCCGCAAGGGTTGCACGCAGATGTCGGAAACTCAACGCACACACATACACCGGTGAAATCTTGCGGGGGATGCGTTTTCTCGTAAAATCGAGCAAATCGGGTGGAAATTAGGGGTTGCAACTCGAAATTCCGCTTAATAAGTATTGGTCGAAATTGGCGTCATTCGATAGCTTTCCATTAATGATTCAAAAAAGGTGTAATTCATATTTTGAAAGAAACCACCCTTATAGGCGCTGCTACAACCCCTAACATGCAGAAACAGAAAAATACGAGAACTCAAAAACTACTCAACGTATCAAGGCAGAATTTGGTGTGTGAATTTCCAGTGACATTATAGGTGGATAGATAAATTTTCAATAATATCTAACAAGGGGGATGAAATTTAAGGGTTGAAACTTGAAATTTCTTCAAGTAAATGGTAGCCTAAAATTACGGGGTTCGATAGATTTCGGTCAACTATTGAAAAAAGGTCTTATGAGTTTTCAACTTAAAACCAACCCCTAGGCTATTAACCACCCCTAACTCTTTACAAGCGGATAAATATATTTTATTTATTTTCTCTGAAAACCTATTGATTTATTTATGAACAACTGAAGTCAGTAAATACGCAAGGAGTTATGTCACACCGGAAAAATAAACTCACCACTGTAAATCATAAAGGGATGAAATCATGAGGTGATGAAAACATGAATCTACAAATCACCTTAATTTTTCAACGAATTGGGTTAGGGTGGTGAAATTGAAAACACAACTTCCCTTAGGGCATGTGGGGGTGGTGAAATAGGGGGTTGGAGTTTAGGGGTTGAAACGTCCATAAAGCCCTGTAATTTGACACAGAGAAGCAATTTATCTTCTGCGAAACTGTGACATCTTACACACTGCATCTTCGAGAAGGGAAGAACGAATTTTAGGAGAAAATTATAGAAGGGGATGGAAGTTAGGGGTAGAAACTCGAAGTTTCAATGAATAATGTATAGTTGAAAATACGAGGATAAAGGTTACCCAGAAAGCTTTAAGTAAATGTGCATAACTGTTTCGTAATAGCTGCCCCATGCAATCATCCGCACCTACACTTTCTTTTTGAATTTCTTTTTTATAATAATCTCAAATGACAAGTAATAAATAAGTGAAGATAGGTAAAATACATAAATCATTCTTCAAGTATATTAATTCTTGAAGGCGAGAACAGGGAGACGATGGGATGTTAATTCGAATCTTTGATTTGTAGGCATGATTGTTTTGAAATAGTTGTCTCATCATTCGCACCCACAGCATTTTTTGCTTTCTCAATTATTTAAAGTGACAATAAAAAATCAGACAGGTAATATAAATTATCCTACAATTGCATACTTGCGGGTGGGAACGTTCCTCAAGCAGTTAAATATAAATTTGAAAAAGATTGGAGACAATTCAATATTTTCCGTCTACAAATGATGTTGCTTTTGTTGCTAGTTTTCTGTGTTTTCAGCAATGAATTTTTGATCGTGAAAAGTGACTACAATTACCAAGCACAAGATGCAAATGGCAGAATTTTGTTCAGCTCCAAATCAGTGTCTGACGAAAATAGATACGACTTCAGGTAACTATAAACTATACCACAACATATTCTAACATTTTCGTAGTTACGATACTGCTGACAATATTCATCGCAAAGAAGAGGGAGTGTTGGAAAAAACAAGTAAGGGTGAAGAAGTTTTGAGAGTAAAGGGTGAATACCAGTACGAAGGAGATGATGGGAAAATTTACAGAGTTGAATATGTTGCTGACGAAAATGGATACAGGGTAATACCTCCGCCAATATTTGAACATACACCTGTGCCTCGACCTGTGCCTCAACCTGCATATCAGTTTCCACCTATCAACCCTCCGACGGGACAGCTACCACCTAGGGTTAGTGCGTCAGCATCGCCTGAGCCTCAGCCTAACCCTGTGCCTAACCCTAGGCCTTACCCTATGCCTACACCTGCCCCAATCGGCACTCCTGTAGTGAGGGCTTTGATCGGATAGTAGGGACGCTCTTGGGCTGTACCCTGCACTTTATGATTAAGGGCTGGTACTTTGCACACTTCTTACCTAGATGCCAAAGATCACTTTTTGAGGTGTTGCCAAGTTTGAAGCCTATGCGGCCACTTGCTGTGGCAGGTTGCCTATCTCCGGGGCCTATACTTCCCGGAATTTAAATTTAAAATGCAAACCTCCATTGTTCACGTCACCATAAGAAAGACCTTCAAATTCTGCTTCTAAAGATGTATTCACTCTTAGTGCCTTTTTGACAAAAATTCAAATATTGGAGATTTTTTAACGTATTTTAAAAACGCCATAGAGCCGACACCTCAGCTGAAATTATGCATATGGAGATTGTATTACCCATATTACAGCTGAAAATTTTTTGGAGGCAATCGACACACGGAAAGTGCCGTTTTGTCATATCAGTTTTCAAATCTAAACACACTCTCATTTTACAATCCTAACAAGTTTTTGAAAATTTTATTGTCACCATCAGAAAGGTCTTCAAATTTTGGTTTTGAATAAGACAAAATTCATTCGTATTTAGTGCCCTTTGGATAAAAAAATCGAAATTTCATAATAACACTAAAAATACATTACAGCCCAAACTACTGAATCGATTTGGCTGAAATTTGGTACATGGAGATTGAGTGACCTGTTGAAGGACCTTGATAGCGAAAAAAGTTGGCTAAATAGGCCCTAGAGAAAGGCAACCCGCCAAAGCAAGTGGCCGCATAGACTTCAAACTTGGCAACACCTCAAAAAGTGATCTTTGGCATCTTGGTAAGAAGTGTGTAAAGTAATAGCCCTTAATCATAAAGTGCAGGGTAACCCTACCGAACGCCCAAGAGCGTCCGTACTAGGAGGGGCTGCGGTGAGATAATTCCTGAAAATGGTGATGGCGATAAGATGTTAATGTAAACTTAACATTTAATAAAATTTAAAGGCAAAAAATTATATTGTACAGGGTGTCCCAACGGTGCGACAAAGTCCATTTATGTCCAAGTCATTAATAATATAGAAAATCTGTGTACGCCAACCGTTAGTGACTGAAAATGTGCATAATCTAAAATTACTATGAACTCAATCTGTGCAACTTTTGTCAGGTGTGCCCCATATTTAAAATCAATCGTTTTTGAGTTATTTAATAAAATGTGTAAAAGGCAAAAACAAGACTTCAGTTGAAAATTAATATTTTCGAGGCCTTGAAGTTTTCCTCTTCAGAATTTATGACATCTTAAAGAAAGGCCATGGCTATTCCTGATGACACACTTTAATGTCAAATTTCATGCACAGCGTATCCCCGGCAAATTTTCAAACTAACAGAAATGAAAAGACAAAATTTCTAAAATTCCAAATGGAATGACGCTGAAATTTTTTCGTCGTCTAATAGAGAATTAAATTCTATGTCAACTTGCTTAACAAATCCCTATACATACCTAAATAGCATATTTTTCAAATTATCATCAGTTTTAGGTCTGTGTTGTGGTTTTATTCGTTTCCGAGTTAAGAGTAACAGAACAAGTGAATGTCTTTAAAACGCTCGCGAAGCAGTTACCTACTGGAATCGATCGTAAAATTCAAAAAAATCGAATCGCCAAAAACATGAAATCTTTACGTTTCAGGGTCCTGGGAACCCAAAAAAGTGGTTTTTGAAAAAATGTCTGTTTGTGTGTCTGTCTGTCTGTGATCACACTGCAGCTCAAACTACTGAACGTATCGAGATGAAATTTGGCACACATATTCAGTGGGAGATTTGTAGATGCTGGTTAGAATCTGGGCCACATCGGTTCACGGAAACTGCCTTTTTGGCACATCAACTTTAAAAATTTAAATGCAAATCACCATTTTTCGCGTTACCATATGAATGCTCTTCAAATTCTGCTTCTAAAAATGTATTCACACTTGTGCCCTTTTGGCCAAAAAATGGTGCCGTGAAAAAAAATCTATGCATAACTGTATATTTTTATTACAAAATTTCAGCTCGATATCTGCTTTCGTTCTCAAATTATCCGACGGACAGACTAGACGAGCGAGCGAGCGAGCGAATAATCAAAGACAAGAGTACCTCCGCATTCTGCTACGGCACTAAAACGACACAAAGGAAGATATAATCAAACATGTCCCCTAAAATATCACCATTACTACCACCCCTATTAACCACCTGCTACCAGATATTTGCTAATTCGGGGAAAAGATTAGCATTAATGAGGGTGCGCCCCAACATTCCACAACACCCTTTCTCTTCTTAAAGATTTAAAACAGAGGGGAATTGGAAAGATAATGAATTTGAATAATATTTTATGAAAATCGACAAATGTGCGCATAAAATATGAAGCCAACCAGCCGAATATGCAAAATATGAAAATTTCTAATTACTTTAATCAACTCAAATCATCATGATTCGCGTTTAATTTCTGCCTTATGCAACGTTTTATGGGCGCCACCTCATTTTACTACGCTCGAAAAGGAGGAAAAGAGTACCGACGAGAGCGACGTCACTATAATTAAAGGGTGCTTCCGGTTGGCTCAGTGAAGAGGGGGTGGGTAGGTCTCATGAAGGACGTCGAATCTATAAACTTTCTCTTTCTCTCTCTATTCTACTAAATAAAACTCCAACACCTAATTCTAGCTGAACACGTCTATTTACAATAATTACAATTAATAATAAAACTGGACAAGACGGGGAAACTAAGGGGGCGACATTATGGTGACATGACTAAGGTGTGACTAAGGACTCAAAGCACTGGGGTTCTCCCGGAGGAAGGGAAGGATTTTAGCCCGCCATGGGGTTTTCTAAGGGGGCTGCAAGAAAGGATATTGATTATAAATGTTCCGCGTGACTCTAACAAAAGGGCGTAGTCTGAATTTGGAATAAATAAACCCGAAAGTATCCTCTCGGATATGGCTTCGAAAGAAGCGTGTCCTCGTTCACGGTAGCCTTTATGTGCTTACCAACGGGCTTTGGAGAGAAGGGAACTGGAGAAGTCCAAGTTATTCTCTTATTGTTTCTATACCACGACAATGCGTCCCTTGATAATAATTCTGGTAGTGCCCGCAATATATTTTCATCGCTTATTTCATAGCACACCTGCAACTCGTTCAGCCGTTCCAAGAAAACCACGGGGTCACTCTGCCCATCGAATTGCAGATTCCATTTTCTCACCTTCTCGATTATGGTAATTTGCTCACTTAGTGTCGAATCAGTCCGTGACTGGGTGCGTCGAGGTGCTCCAGCCTCTTCCTCCTGCCGTCTGGGTCGCCCTTCTTGGAAGAAATTTAACAGCCGCTGACGCAACTCTTCCTTCAACCCCTCGCTAGGAATGTCGAACTTTCGTAGTTCGGCTTGAATTTCCACTTTTCTTAATCCCATAATCCAATCCTGCAGCAAACTTCTGGGGCCCACAGCCCCTGTCTCACTTCTAACTTCGTCTTCGGACATTTTTCCTTGTCTAACCCTGTCGCTTGTGAATATAATTTTCTTACCTTCTTTGGTTTGACGTGTACAACCCAGTTCCTCCGAAAGAACTCACCAGCTTTCAAATCCTTTTTGTCACCGTACCACCCCAACAACAACAAAATTGTCCAACCGTCTGTCTAACTTGAAAATTGAAGAGTCCCTAGATTCAAAAACAATTATCATTTTTGGCGTACTTGCTCTGTCTCGTACAGAAACATGCCCTCTTAATAATCGCGTAAGTCCCTAAAACATCCCTGTGTTGGCCTATCTCTACCAAATCTGACCCGTCAAATCAAAAGAATAGCCCCACGTTGGGCGCCAAAATTTATGTGACTCTCTCTCTCTCTCTAACTAATGTTGCCTTATGCACCGTTTTATGGGCGCCACCTCATTTTACTACGCTCGAAAAGGAGGAAAAGAGTACCGACGAGAGCGACGTCACTATAATTGAAGGGTGCTTCCGGTTGGCTCAGTGAAGAGGGGGTGGGTAGGTCTCATGAAGGACGCCGAATCTATAAACTTTCTCTTTCTCTTTCTAATTCTACTAAATAAAACACCAACACCTAATTCTAGCTGAACACGTCTATTTACAATAATTACAATTAATAATATAACTGGACAAGACGGGGAAACTATGGGGGCAACCTTATGGTGACATGACTAAGGTGTGACTAAGGACTCAAAGCACTGGGGTTCTCCCGGAGGGAGGGAAGGATTTTAGCCCGCCATGGGGTTTTCTAAGGGGGGCTGCAAGGAAAGGATATTGATCATAATTGTTCCGCGTGACTCTAACAAAAGGGCGTAGTTTGAATTTGGAATAAATAAACCGGAAAGTATCCTCTCGGATATGTCTTCGAAAGAAGCGTGTCCACGTTCACGGTAGCCTTTATGTGCTTACCAACGGGCTTTGGAGAGAAGGGAACTGGAGAAGTCCAAGTTATTCTCTAAATGAACGATTGCTCGCACTCCCTTATATCCTATCTCGGACGTCTCAGTATTGGTGGTTCTTTCCGCCAACTCCATCTGTTGGTCTTCCCAAACGGCTCCAACACACTGAACCTAGTTTCTTATATGGAATCACTGAGAATCCTTGCCAACATCAGGTAACATCGGCGACATCTCTCGCCTGACAAGCTATCCTCTCCTCCTGTCAGCTTCTGACACCTGACGCCAGCCCAAGTCTGCCTCGCCCCCATCTGGCTTCTCTTGCCCCGTTGCTGCTCTCACGGGTCCCTGACGGCTTTCCCTGAGTGGTCCTTACGTCCAGGTACGGCTGTCATTCCCCATAGTCCCCTATTTCGCTTGTTGTAGGACGACCTGCTTCCTCGGAGATATTCACAGGACATGAAAGGGAAAGTTTAGATGGATTAATAGGGATCTAGGACTTAGGGAACCCCGCAAGAGACAACCTGGGTCGGAGGCAAGTGACGACCACCATTTCCCAGGCTAAACGCCTGCACTCTTAGAACAGGAATGGTGGTGGTTCGTCACAATATGCAAAAAATAATGAATACGACAATTTCATAAAATCCGCCCTCTAATCATCAGCATAAAGAAGTTTCTCGCAAGATATCAAATCAGGCAAATCATTAATGAAGAGTAAAAATAAAAGAGGGCCCAGATTTGAACCCTGCGGAACCCCTGAATCTGGAACAAAACTCTTAGATACATAGTTTCTATATTTAACAAAATTGTCATTATTATAAAGAGACTCCCAAAAAAAACACTACTTTTACATTTTTTTTAATATATTAGGGCATATGCTTGAAGTAGGTACTAATTTGGGTTATATGTATTTGCAGCCTTTCCAACATTTTAACCCTATTTACAATATTTCAATCAGCAACAAGCTAGAGGTTACCCAGACACCTTTAAAAGTAAAACTTGCGTAATTGTTTCGAAATAGTGGTCTCATCATTCGAACCTACAGCATTTTTTACAAATTTCTCTTAACAATTCATTAAAGTATCAATGAAAAATCAGACAGGTAACACAAATTATCCTTGAATTGCATACTTACGGGTGGGAACGTTCCTCGATACAAACAGTTAAATATGAAGACACAATCCGATATTTTCAGTCTACAAAAGATGTTGCTTTTGGTGCTAGTTTTCGGCGTTTTCAGCCATAATTTTTTAATGCCAAATGGCCAGTACAACAATAACAATTTTTACCAACCACAAGGTGTCAAGGGGCGATTAGTGTACAGATTGGAATATTCATCTTACGAAAACGGATATCTCTCAAGGTAATTACTAAAACCACAATATATTTTCTTAACATTTTCGCAGAAACTCCTCTTCTGACGGTTCCTATCGAAACGAAGAAGGAGTGCGGGAAAAATCATTTGAGGGTGAAGATCGTTTGAGGGTAAAGGGCGAATATTTCGAGAGCTTTGGAAGTCCAGGAAATTATTACCCGAAGCATTACGAAATTACGTACGTGATTCATGGAAATAGATTTACGTACACACCTCCGACAGGACAGCCGCCATCGGCTCCAGCAGCTGGTTTTGGTTCTGGTGGTGGCGCTGGTTTTGGCGGCGGTTTTGGCAGCGGCGGGGGCGGTTTGGGCGGCGGTTCGACTCAGTCAATCGACCCTAAGATAATGGAAACTTTGGGGGGATAATTTCTTAAACTGGCGTAGACGATAAGATATTAATGCGCGAGGTGAAGGATGATTGATTTATAAACTTCATTTAATAAAATTTCAAGGCATAAAATCATATTGTATGTTGTATGTAGGGTAAATGTGTACTATAGTAGCGTCATCTTTTAAATGTTTGCTGCTAGTACACTTTTTCCAATAAGTATTTTTTTAATATAGAGGGCGATTGCATTGGTTGCACAGATGATGAAGCGCGTTGTTGCCGGAATTTCGCACGAAATTTGAATTAATGAAAATTTAAATTTACTGTACGATTTATCAAAAACATTAAATCATCACCATAAAGAAGGAAAAAAAAAGAAGGAAAAAAAAAGAAGGAAAAAAAAAGGAAAAAAAAAGGAAAAAAAAAAGAAACGAGTGGTTCCATCAATAAAAAAAATACTCATTGTTTATCGCTAAATTATGCAAATGAAATGGAAACTTAAATTTACACTTAGGTATTCTGATTAACACTTTTTCTGTTTTACACTTTTTCTGTTTTAAACTTTTTTCCGTAAATTTACACTTTTTCTATAAATTACAAAATAAAAAGCCAACGAAAGATGTATATCAATGCGATGTGTGTCCCTGTAGATGTTTACCTTGTTAATGTGTATGCAGGGGCGAGCTGAATTTACTGGTGGAGTCGGGTGCAGATTTTATAAATCTGCACCTAGTAGTAGTGCCTCCGCAGACGCACAGTGGTGTTAAAAAGACGAAATTATGAAAAAAAGGGGGATGAAAAGTCTAAGAGGGTGAAAATTAACCCAAGTTAAGTAGAATTACAGAAAATAATACAAAAATAAGACAATTATGCAAATTTAGCCCTTGGAGGGTTGAAATATTGCGAGGGGGTTGAAAAAGTGAAAAATGTAAATATTATCCAAAAGAGTAAAATTTATTACCGAAGAAAGACAAAATTGCACGAATTTGGCCAATTTAACGTTCGAGGGGTTGCAAAATTGTGAAGGGGGATGAAAAGTTAAGGGGGTGAAAAGGGACTGTAGTAAAGTAGAACTTTCGAAAATTACACTAAAAAGAAGCGGTCTGCGGAAATTTTGCTTTTTGTGAGTTCACATATCGAGGTTAGGGGTGTTAGTAGCCTAAGGATTGGTTTTAGGTTGAAGACTCATAAGACCTTTTTTCAATGATTAACGAAGTCTTTTGAACCCTGTGATTTAATACAACACTTATCTGAAGAAATTTCCAGTTTCAACCCTTAAATTTAACCCCCTTTGTTAGATCGTAATGAAAATTTGCTCATCCACCTACAATGTCACTGTAGATTAGAACACCAAATCCTGCATTGATACGTCGAACAGTTTTTAAGTTCTGGTATTTTTGTGTTTCCGCATATTAGGGGTTGTAGCGCCTTTGAGGGTGCTTTTTTGCAAAGTATGAATAACACCTTTTTTAAATCATTAACGGTAAGCTATCGAATGACGCTAATTTCGACCAATACTTATAGATCGGAATTGTGGGTTACAACCCCTAATTTCCACCCCCTTGGTCCGATATGGCCCAAAAGCAATCCCCGCCTTACTTTTAGGGCACAAAGCCGTATAGCAAATTTGATCTCGACACCTCATTCAATGTTCTCAAGTTATCCGACGTTTTGTATTTCTGCATGTTAGGGGTTGTAGCGCCTTTAAGGGTGGTTTTTGGTAAAATATGATTAACACCTTTTTTGAATCATTAACGGAAAGCTATCGAATGACGCCAATTTCGACCGATACTTATTAAGCAGCATTTTAAGTTACAACCCCCAATTTCCACCCCCTCCTTCCGATTTTGCGAAAAAAACATCCCCTGTAAGGTTTCATCGAAATATATGTGTATGTTGAGTTTCAGATGGATGCGGAGTTATTACTGTTTTTGAGATTTTCATCCCCTAAATTTCATCCCCCAACTAGGGACCCCCTCACGTTCAATAGACTTGAAGGTCGAACATGCGTACCAAGTTTCAGTAAGATACCTTCAGCAGTTCTCGAGTTATAGCAATTAATAGATTTTCAGTTTCAATCCCCTAAGATTTCACCCCTTTATGATTTACAGGGGTGAATTTATTTTTCCGCTGTTACATAACTCTTTGTGTATTTGCTTACTTCGGTTGTTCATAAATAAGTCAATAGAATTTCAGGAAAAATAAATAAAACCTATTTAACCACTGACAAGGCGTTAGGGGTTGTTAGTAGCCTAGGGGTTGATTTTAGGTTGAAAACTCATAAGACTTTTTTCAATGGCTGATAGAAATCTATCGAACCCCGTAATTTTATACTACCATTTACTTGAAGAAATTTCAAGTTTCAACCCCTAAATTTCATCCCCTTTATTGGATGTTAGTAAAAATTCGTCCATCCCCCTCCAGAGTCACTGAAAATTACCGCATCAAATTCTGCGTTGATACGCTGAGTGGTTGTTGAGTTCTCGTATTTTTGTATTTTTGCATGTTAGGGGTTGTAGCGCCTTTAAGGGTGGTTTTTCGTAAAATATGAGTAACACCTTTTTTGAACCATTAACGAAAAGCTATCGAATAACGCCAATTTCGACCAATACTTATTAAGCAAAATTTTGAGTTACAACCCCAAATTTCCACACCCTCAATCCGAGTTTGCGGAAAAAACATCCCCCGTAAGGTTTCATCGAAATATACAGGGTGTTTCGCAACCGCGTGTAAGTTTTTTAACCTCAGATTGCCCATCGAAAATGGTAACGATTGGCACAAAATTGTTTAGGACGAAGTCGTCTCCTAAGGAAGTTATAGGGCTTTAAAGTCAGCCATCGGGAGCACTTTTTCTTAGTTATCTCAGGAACGGATTAACGGATTTGAATGAAATTTGGTGGACACTAGTAGCCAGTGAATATACATCTACATGGGGAATTTCGTTGAATTATGACCACGGGATCCCCAGAAAACGGAGACACCTTTGACATTTTTCTTCCGAAAAATGTTTGAAGGTCACGCGTTTTAAAAATGGTGGCGTCCGTTAGAAAGGGCAATTCAAACTGCAACCTTAACTATACTTGGTATTTTTTGATTTAATGCGTGGTTTTAGAGATATCCGTACCTGAGGTAACTGGAAAATTTTTCAAGGTCAAAATGGTGGTGCCTGTTGTAAAGAGCAGCTTAAACTGCAACTTTTACTATTCTTGGTATTTTTTAATTTAATGAGTTGTTTTAGAGATATCCAAATAAGAAAAACTGCTCCCTATGGTAAAGCACTAACTTCCTTAGGAGGCGACTTCGACCTAAACAATTTTGTGCCAATCGTCACCATTTTTGATGGGCAATCTGAGGTTAAAAAACTTACACGCGGTTGCGAAACACCCTGTATATTTCGATGAAACCTTACGGGGGATGTTTTTTCCGCAAACTCGGATTGAGGGTGTGGAAATTTGGGGTTGTAACTCAAAATTTTGCTTAATAAGTATTGGTCGAAATTGGCGTTATTCGATAGCTTTTCGTTAATGGTTCAAAAAAGGTGTTACTCATATTTTACGAAAAACCACCCTTAAAGGCGCTACAACCCCTAACATGCAAAAATACAAAAATACGAGAACTCAACAACCACTCAGCGTATCAACGCAGAATTTGATGCGGTAATTTTCAGTGACTCTGGAGGGGGATGGACGAATTTTTACTAACATCCAATAAAGGGGATGAAATTTAGGGGTTGAAACTTGAAATTTCTTCAAGTAAATGGTAGTATAAAATTACGGGGCAATCTAATGTTAAAAAACTTATACGCGGTTGCAAAACACCCTGTATGTGTATCTTGAGTTTTAGATGGATGCGTGCAACCCTCGCGGAATTATCACATTTTTTGTGATTTTCATCCCCTAAATTTCATCCCCCGAAATTGGCACCCCTCTCACTTTCAACGGACTTGAAGGAAGAACATGCATACCAAGTTTCAGTAAGATAGCTCCAGTAGTTCTCGAGTTATTGCAATTAATAGTTTTTCGGTTTTTCACCCCTAACTCCCACCCCCTTGGTCCGATATGGCCCAAAAGCAATCCCCGCCTTACTTTTTGGTAGGCAAAGCCGTATACCAAGTTTCAGCTCGATATCTCAATCCGTTCTCAAGTTATCCGAAGGACAGAGTGAGGAGCGATCGATACGACGAGCGAGCGAGCGAGCGAATAAGCAAAGACAAGAGTACCTCCGCATTCTGCTACGGCACTAAAAGCCGGCAAATATCATGGCAGCTCTACGCTTTCGTAAAAAACACTGATTAATTCGGCAATATTTTCTAAACTCAAGAAAAATTATTCTAATACCAAAGTCAATTAACAAAATCATTTCTAACCGCGATAGTGACAATAAGATCGATATTTGAATTAACTCCAGACGGATTAAACTGTAAACCCAAAATTTTAAGTAACTTGTAAAGGATGCCATTTAGGCATTGGGATTTGTTAAGAAAGTTGAACTATCGGGTGTCCCAAAAAAAACCGGAAAAAATATTTTTGGGAATAAGTCTGCCATTTCTTAACCGATTTGGATGAACGTGGTCTTAAATTAAAGCCGCAGAATCAGGCTTTCGACTGTATGAGAAACTGCGGTAGATGGCGCTGCCGTAGTAGTCCTATTGACACTTGCTTTAAAGGTTTATTTTAGCTGCATGGGGATTGGTCAGTCAACGACCAATCGGTATGACACTCGAATAGCCTTGAAGATCTTTCTTTCTTGTTCAAAAATCCTTTTTCAGAAGTCATTTGGTTTAAGGATAAATTTTCTGTAATTTAAAAAAAAAATGTGTTTTTGAGTATTTTCACGCATTAATGGCCATGACCAAAGAACAGTGCATATAAATCTTAATTTTCAGTTATAAATGAACGAATATGGTGAAAACAGTGGCGCAGATGCCAGTGGGGGGCAACTGAACAGTTATCGTTGAAAATTAAGCCCTATGTGCATCAATGTTACTTAAATACGCAAAAACACTTTTTTTTTAAATCACAGAAAATTAATGCTTACGCCAAATGGACTTCTGAAAACTGAATTTTGAAGAAGAAAGAAAGATCTTCAAGGCTATTTGGGTCTCATAACCATTGGTTGTTGTCCGACCAATCCCCACGCACCTAAAATAAGCCTTAAAGACAAGTATCAATAAGGCTGCTACAGCAGCGCCATCTGTCGACGTTTCTTGCAAAGTTCGGAAGTCTGATTCTTTAGCTTTAATTTAAAACCAAGTCTATCCAAATCGGTTAAGAAATGGCTGACTTATTTCAAAGACTATTTTATCCTTTTTTTTTGGGACACCCGATAGATAGTACAAAGGCTCAATTTCCTCCAAGTCAATTATTTGTGTACTGGGCAGGGGTTGAAGGGGGTACAATTTTTTACGTTCAAAATAGTCTCCTGTGATAATAATAATAATAATAATAATACCTATTTTCAGCTCTGATACAAAAAAACATGTATATCGGCCATGTCAGGTAACAAATAACAAATAAACAAACAAACATACATATACTATGCTGCCTTGTAGTTTAGGAAGTCCTCCACGCTGTAAAATAATGAGTGGTCCAAGGGTTAAATTCTGTCCAAGTAATTTTTCTGTGTTTCGGGGTTGGAGGGGGTGAGTTTTAGGGGCGCAGTTTTTTTATTCAATTCAACTCTTTCGGTTGTAGGCGGTGCAAGGGTTAAATTACCTCCAAGTCAAGTTTTTGTGGTTGGGGGTTGAAGGACGCGAGTTTCAGGGGTGCAATTTTTTGTGTTAAATTAGTATACTCCGGTAATAGGTGGTCCAAGGGTTACATTTCCTCTAAATGATGTTTCTATGTTTCAAGGTTGAAGAGGTTGAGTTTTAGACGTACAATTTTTTTCTCATCCGATCGTAGATGTTCTAAGGGTCTAAGGGCTAAATATATGCTCAAAATTTTTCTGGACCATTGATGAAAAAGTTATAGAATGGGAGAATTTCAAGGAAAACATGTGAAATTTATTCGAGTTTCAACCCCTGATTTGCACCCTTTCTGTCCATCTTTTTCAAGACTAACTAACAACTAACAAAGATACTTTCGATTCTCTTTCAGGTTATGAAAATGAAAGGGTGTGGAATCTGGTGGCTGACTCTCTTATCCGCGCCCTAAACGATAAGGGTTTCACAACCATTGGATACGCGGATGACATTGTCATCTTAATAAGTGGCACCTCCCACGGAGTGATAGGAGGCCTTATGCAGACTGCACTCCGGGTAGTTGAAATATGGTGTCAGGATAGCGCCCTGGCTGTGAACCGTCACAAAACAGAGCTAGTCCTATTCACCAAAAAAAGAAGGACCGATGATTTAGAGGTACCTTCAATTTTCGGCGTTCCACTTAAGCTCTCGTCCGAGGTAAAATACCTTGGTGTTTTCCTCGACAGCAAGCTTACATGGAAAAAACACCTAAAGACCAAAACGGAAAAAGCTTGTCGAGCCTTTTGGCAATGCAGGTCAGCCATTGGAGCAACCTGGGGTCTCTCCCCAAGAATTGTTCTTTGGATTTACCAGGCAGTCATAGGGCCCATGCTTACTTACGGGGCAATCGTCTGGTGGCCGAGAACCCGACTAGAAACAGCAAAAAAGGACCTGAGTCATGTGCAGAGACTTGCCTGTCTCGCCATTACAGGTGCCTTGCGAACTACTCCCACTTCAGCATTGGAGACCGCCCTGAACTTGGCACCTCTTGACATACGGGCGAGGACGGGAAGTCGTCACTCTGGCATACTCCAGGAGGTAATAAAGGACCTTCCGCTTCTGGAGGCGCCAGTGGACCGACGACTACCCACGTTTGGTTTTAACAAACCCTTCACCGTCCTTGATACAGCACCTCCGCCTGAAACGTTCTCAGCTCATTATGATGCTGTGATCTACACGGACGGAGCAAACACAAAGTTCGGATCAGGAGCAGGGATCTACTCCGATAATCTCGACTTAAATATAACTGCACCACTGGGAAAGTACGCCACGGTCTTCCAAGCAGAAACTGTGGCGGTCACCATTGGAGCAAAAGAAGCTATAAGGAAAGGTACCACAAATAAGAACCTGCTGTTTCTCACCGACAGCAGGGCCACCCTTCAGGCTCTGAGATGTAATAGGAACACCTCTAGCCTACTCCAAGATGCCCTCGATTCCTTGACGGACCTAGCCCAATTAAATAGGGTTAGTCTGGCATGGATTAAGGGGCATGAGAATACAGAAGGCAGTGCGGTTGCCGATGGGCTGGCGCGGCGGGCGTCTCGAGAGCCCCTTGGCCCCGAGCCCGCTGTCCCGCTGGCCCTCACTACCGCATATGCCCTTATTTCTAACAGAAGCTACCAGATGGCTTCGGACAGGTGGATAAACTCACCTGGTTGTCGCCATTCGAAAATGCTAATGCCAGTGGTCCAACAGAAAACCACAAAATATCTTCTCAACCTACCCAGAGGTAAACTGCGCTTAGCCGTAGGTATACTTACTGGCCACTGCGGCTTGAATCAGCACCTTCACCGGATGGGCATTACACAAAGCCCCATCTGCAGAGGATGCGAACTAGAAGACGAGTCTATGGAACACGTGCTCACACAGTGTCCTGTACTCGCCCAATTACGTGGCTCTCTCCTAGGGGAAGAATGGCCAAGTTTGGTCATGCTCGCTGGCGCCCCTCTCAGCACGCTACTCCAGCTTTTGCAGGAGGTCGGCTGGCTCGAGAGTTAGAGTGCGCTAGCGAGCTTGGGAGGCAGCACAATGGGCCAACTGTGGCCTGAGTGCAGCAGTCTGCTTTGGCAGGCCGCCCTCCCCCCCAGAATCCAGGGTTGCAATTTTTTGTGTTAAATTAGTATACTCCGGTAATAGGTGGTCCAAGGGTTACATTTCCTCTAAATGATGTTTCTATGTTTCAAGGTTGAAGAGGTTGAGTTTTAGACGTACAATTTTTTTCTCATCCGATCGTAGATGTTCTAAGGGTCTAAGGGCTAAGTATATGCTCAAAATTTTTCTGGACCATTGATGAAAAAGTTATAGAATGGGAGAATTTCAAGGAAAACATGTGAAATTTATTCGAGTTTCAACCCCTGATTTGCACCCTTTCTGTCCATCTTTTTCAAGACTAACTAACAACTAACAAAGATACTTTCGATTCTCTTTCAGGTTATGAAAATGAAAGGGTTTAAAAAACTCAACTTTTTGGTATTTTCCTACGTCTTTCTTAAAAAAAAAACTTACATAGCGGGCATACGAAATAGAACTTAAGTCAAAATCATAACTCGAAAACTAGTAGGCCTAGAACAATTCTCTTCACACCGATTGTTGGTCTTATCAATCTTTCTATTCGTGCAAATTTTCACTTATAATCTCATAAGAGCATTAATTCTTTCCGGAAATTTTTGGAGTGCATTCCAACAACGTATTAATCGGCCCGAGTGGAACACGAGGGCCCGATTACGTTGTTGGGATGCACGACTAAAATTTCCAGGAAATGAATTAATGCTCGAATGCAGATTCGGTAAGAAAATAGCAACGATACAGCCACAGAAATTGAATAGAAATGATTTTTGACATTTAATTTGACATAAAAATTTCCACTTATTAATTTCGTTTAGGTTGGTCTAGGTAGGTATCAAAAATTTCCAGGAAATCCTCGAGTTGCCATGGTAAACACACAGAAATCAATTTTTCTATTGGCTAATGATTAGTATCGTGCGATTTTCATAAAAATCTATAGACAAAATATGACAAAGTTACATACAATTTTTGAAAATCTAATATTTTCCTGTTCACGTTTTTCAAGATATTTCGAAAACTAATAAAGACACTTTCAATTCACTTTCAGGTTATAAAAAGGGTTAAAATAACGCAACTTTTCGATATTTTTTTACAAGTCGTTCTTTCTTCATAGGAGATAAAACCGAAAACTGACAAAGTTATGGCCAATTTTGCGAAAAGAGAAGGAAAAGAAAAGGAAACCAAAAGGGACAGGAATCATATAAGCATAAATTTTGATAAAAAAATTAAAATTTTGTCAAAAAAATTTATTTTTCTCTGTAACGGTTCATTAAATCACACCAAAAATGGTGTAAATCGCTTATTTGGGTTCGATTTCCTTACAAATGAGGTGTCACACGCGGGGTCCACTATGATTTTCGTTCCGGCGCAAGCACGCTCGATTTTTCAAAAAATTTCAAGGTTAGCTTTAGACCCCAAGTGCGACCGATCATTTCTAGCCAAAAAGACCCAACTAAGCCACTGGTGAAGTTTAAATTTAAATTCGAGCAAAATTCGCGTCAAAAAAGCTTTTCCTCGAATAAATCGACTCAAAATTGCGAGAAAAAAGAAAAATTAATTTTTGCGTCACTCGGGGTCAAATTGGCTGTGGCCCCTTTAAAAAAATTGTCGTAAACCCCCAGGTGCGACCCATCGTTTTAGGTTAAAAGGTTATTAATGACGTGGACGTGGACTTTGTCGCACCGTTGGGACACCCTGTATATTGTGTAACCGTGAAGTTGATTTTTCAATAAAACGATTTTAACCATTCTCCTTGTAATAATTATGTAGCCAAGAAATGCGGTGTTGTCAGATTGCGCCTTTCGTAGCCAGGAAATGCGGTGTTGCTCCAAATTGAGCTTTTTGCGGTTGAGTTCAATTAAGTTCAGTTTTGAGTTTGCTTCGAGAATTATTCCAAGTGCGAGCGAAGCGAGCATTGCTAAAAAGGTCGAGGCGAAGCCGAGCTGCACCACGAGCACCTACAAAGTGCCCATTAAATATGTGTGCCAAATTTCATCTTGATATCTTTAGTAACTTGAGCTGTAGTGTCTTTCTTTTACGATCTCTTGCTAATAGGGCTCCAAAACGAAAAAATTGCAGTTTCTCTTATCGTTAGTCGATTGTGGCATACAGACGAAAAAAATCCAATTTTTGTCCTTTCTTCTTTTCTGTTCGGTGAATTTGATATTTTCCTCTTGGCCATTGCATTTTGCTATTTTCAAATTTTCTGTCTTTTTTGCCAGTCTTTGTGTTTTCAGTTTGCTTTCCTTCTTCTTCCGTTTTTCCTCTTTATGTTATTATTTATATGCTTTCCCTTTCTTTAGGGTGTTTCTGAAAGAATTGCGACGTTGCCATTTTCAAACGACCGACTACCATTTAAAACTAGACGTGGCCGTATAATTTTTTTGGTTCTCAAACACTAATAATAATAGTAACTGACGTCTCTTCTATGTAAGAAGTGTCTGGCGCAAAAAAACCTTTTACGACTCATCCCGAAAAAATGCGTTTTCAATAAATTGCTGCTATCTGAAACGGTTATTATATCGTCAACGAGCTTTGTTGATCAGATTCGGTTTTATTTTTAAAATTGTTTTCCTTCTGAGTCACCTTTTAACAATCTAATAACAAAAAATGTGTTTATTTCTCGTGTGGCGTTCCTTTTCAACTAATCTGGGATAGGTAGGTACCTAGTTAACAAGGGGGTGGGTGTAAATTTAAAGGTTATTTAATTCAAAACAAAACTCAACGATAAAATTGCAGTTTTGGCAAAAAAATCCGTTATTTTACGGATTTTACATCGCTAACGATTTTGTTAATCATATTTGTTTATTACAATATTGTTGTCCTTCTGACCTCACGCAATTTGATCTGCTGAACGACAAAATGACGCGAGTTCCGCTGGAAAAACAACCGGAAACGCGTAGGGGCTAAAAATGCAAAATCAGTATACTAAAAACGGTCCTCTCTGGTTCTTTCGCGCATATCTCAGGAAGTAAAAGCGATAGAGGCTTCCGGCTTGCTTTGCCGGAAAGCTGGCAAAATTTGCCACAAAACTGACACTAGTTACAATGTCTACGGATATTTTTCAATTAAAAAAAAAAAATCAATTTCGAAAAAAGAAGAAAATACGGGCGATTCTGGGGCAATTAATCTTCAGTTTGACAAAATGAGGTCAGTTTCGCTAGAAAAACTACCGAAAATGCGTGGGAATCTGAAGTCTAAATTCAGTATACAAGAAACGGCTCGGAACTCTTCGAATTTTCAGTTTTTTTTTTTACAAAATTTTTTTACAGAACTTTTGCAAAATGGTGGTCCTGACGCAATTTCATCTGCGGATCACAAAATGCCTCAAATTCCGCTGGAAAAAACAACCGGAAACGCTTAGGGGCTAAAAATGCAAAATCAGTATACCAAAAACGGTCCTCTCTGGTTCTTTCGCGCATATCTCAGGAGGCAGAAGAGATAGAGACATCCGGTTTGCTTTGCCAAAAAGCTGGCAAAACCTGCCACAAAACTGACGCGATCTGCAATATCTACGGATATTTTGAAATTTTTCAAAAAAAAATCAATTTCGAAAAAAGAGGAAAATACGGGCGATTCTGGGGCAATTAATCTTCAGTTTGACAAAATGAGGTCAGTTTCGCTAGAAAAACTGCCGAAAATGCGTGGGAATTTGAAGTCTAAATTCAGTATACAAGAAACGGCTCCGGAACTCTTCGAATTTTTAGATTTTTTTTTACAAATTTTTTTTACTGGACTTTTGCAAAATGGTGGTCCTGACGCAATTTCATCTGCGGATCACAAAATGAAGCAAATTCCGCTGGAAAAGCCAACCGGAAACGCTTAGGGGCTAAAAAGGCAAAATCAGTACACCAAAAACGGCCCTCTCTCCTTCTTTCGCGCATATCTCGGGGGGCAGAAGCGATAGAGACTTTCGGCTTGCTTTGCCGAAAAAATGGCAAAATTTGCCACAAAACTGACACTAGTTACAATGTCTACGGATATTTTTCAAAAAAAAATTAATTTCGAAAAAAGAAGAAAATACGGGCGATTCTGGGGCAATTAATCTTCAGTTTGACAAAATGAGGTCAGTTCCGCTAGAAAAACTAAATTCAACATACAAGAAACGGCTCCGGAACTCTTCGAATTTTTAGTTTTTTTTTTACAAATTTTTTTTTGAGAACTTTTGCAAAATGGTGGTCCTGACGCAATTTCATCTGCGGATCACAAAATGACGCAAATTCCGCTGGAAAAAACAACCGGAAACGCGTAGGGGCTAAAAATGCAAAATCAGTATACCAAAAACGGTCCTATCTGGTTCTCTCGCGCATATCTCAGGAAGTAAAAGCGATAGAGGCTTCCGGCTTGCTTTGCCGAAAAGCTGGCAAAATTTGCCACGAAACTGACACTAGTTACAATGTCTACGGATATTTTTCAATTTAAAAAAAAAATCAATTTCGGAAAAAGAAGAAAATACGGGCGATTCTGGGGCAATTAATCTTCAGTTTGACAAAATGAGGTCAGTTCCGCTAGAAAAACTAAATTCAACATACAAGAAACGGCTCCGGAACTCTTCGAATTTTTAGTTTTTTTTTACAAATTTTTTTTTGAGAACTTTTGCAAAATTTTGGTCCTGACGCAATTTCATCTGCGGATCACAAAATGCCTCAAATTCCGCTGGAAAAAACAACCGGGAACGCGTAGGGGCTAAAAATGCAAAATCAGTATACCAAAAACGGTCCTATCTGGTTCTTTCGCGCATATCTCAGGAAGTAAAAGCGATAGAGGCTTCCGGCTTGCTTTGCCGAAAAGCTGGCAAAATTTGCCACGAAACTGACACTAGTTACAATGTCTACGGATATTTTTCAATTTAAAAAAAAAATTAATTTCGGAAAAAGAAGAAAATACGGGCGATTCTGGGGCAATTAATCTTCAGTTTGACAAAATGAGGTCAGTTCCGCTAGAAAAACTAAATTCAACATACAAGAAACGGCTCCGGAACTCTTCGAATTTTTAGTGTTTTTTTTTACAATTTTTTTTTTGAGAACTTTTGCAAAATGGTGGTCCTGACGCAATTTCATCTGCGAATCACAAAATGACGCAAATTCCGCTGGAAAAAACAACCGGAAACGCGTAGGGGCTAAAAATGCAAAATCAGTATACCAAAAACGGTCCTATCTGGTTCTTTCGCGCATATCTCAGGAAGTAAAAGCGATAGAGGCTTCCGGCTTGCTTTGCCGAAAAGCTGGCAAAATTTGCCACGAAACTGACACTAATTACAATGTCTACGGATATTTTTCAATTTAAAAAAAAAATCAATTTCGAAAAAAGAAGAAAATACGGGCGATTCTGGGGCAATTAATCTTCAGTTTGGCAAAATGAGGTCAGTTTCGCTAGAAAAACTACCGAAAATGCGTGGGAATCTGAAGTCTAAATTCAACATACAAAAAACGGCTCCGGAACTCTTCGAATTTTCAGTTTTTTTTTTACAGAACTTTTGCAAAATGGTGGTCCTGACGGAATTTCATCTTCCGATCACAAAATGACGCAAATTCCGCTGGAAAAAACAGCCGGAAACGCTTAGGGGCTAAAAATGCAAAATCAGTATACCAAAAACGGTCCTCTCCTTCTTTCGCGCATATCTCAGGAGGCAGAAGAGATAGAGACATCCGGTTTGCTTTGCCAAAAAGCTGGCAAAACCTGCCACAAAACTGACGCGATCTGTAATATCTACGGATATTTTGAAATTTTTCAAAAAAAAATCTATTTCGAAAAAAGAAAAAAGTATAGGCGATTCTGGTGCCATTTGATCTCCAGTTTGACAAAATGAGGTCAGTTTCACTCGAAAAACTAAAGAAAATGCGTGGATACTGAATTTAGACTTTAGTCTAAATTCAGTATACATATAAGAAACGGCCCCTACTCCTTTTACTCATATTTCTGGAATTAAAAGCGATAGAGACTTCCGGTTTTCTTTGCCAAAAAGCCGACAAAATTTGCCACAAAACTGATGCGAATATTTTTCATAAAAAAAATTATCTGTATTCTAAATCGTCCAAAACTTTGATCGAAGTCTTTAGGTGGGTAACAAAGTATTAGTCATTTTAGGTTTTCAATAGTTTTATTCGTACACTTTTATTCACATTTCCAGCCACAGTTTGGGTTTCCAGCTTCATGCCTGTAAAAGAAAACGGGATAAGAAAGATTAGGGATGAATAATTATTTAAAGTTGCCTATACAATTAGCGTAGTAAACGCCTCTTCTGGATCCTCGGTTGTGGGCAGGGTTTGGATGTCGGTACGGACCTCGGCTTGGGCCTCTGTTGGGACCAACATCTGAGGGGTGGCCCACGCCCTGGAAATAGCCACAAAGACGACGATGAGGGCCGTAAAGAACACTTTAAACTTCATTTTCGCTTGTCGGACAAAGCAAACTGGTTTTGCTCTCGGCCGGGCTCTTAATTTATAAGTGTTACGTCGTCTCATGCAGAAAAAATGTTCGATGCCCGTTATCGCGATACTTTTATTGCACACGAGCTATTTCTAATAAGAAATTTTGTTTTAGATTCCATTCCATTCGATCAATTTACAGTTTTGAAAAAATACAATTTTTTTGCAGAACAATGGTAGTCCTCGTGCAATTTCAACTGTAGAATGACAAAACGACGCCAGTTCCGCTCTAAAAACAACCGGAAACGCGTAGGGACCAAAAATGCAAAATCAGTATACCAAAAACGGCCCCCTCTCCTACTTTCGCGCATGTTTCGAAAAGTCGAAGCGATAGAGACTTCTGGTTTGCTTTGCCGAAAACCCGACAAAATTTGCCACAAACTGATACGAGTTGGACGTCTACGGATATTTTTCAATTTTTCAAAAAAGTCAACTTCGAGAAAAGGAAAAAGATATTGGCGATTCCGGGGCAAATTCATCTTCAGTTTGACAAAATGAGGTCAGTTCCGCTCGAAAAACTACCGAAAACGAGTAGGGACCAAAAATGCAAAATCAGTATACCAAAAACGGTCCCTTCTCCTACTTTTGCGCATGTTTCGAAAAGTCGACGCGATAGAGACTTCTGGTTTGCTTTGCCGAAAACCCGACAAAATTTGCCACAAACTTATACGAGTTGGACGTCTACGGATATTTTTCAATTTTTAAAAAAAAATCAACTTCGAAAAAAGGAAAAAATATTGACGATTCCGGGGCAAATTCATCTTCAGCTTGACAAACTGAGGTCAGTTCCGCTCGAAAAACTACCGAAAACGCGCAGGGACCAAAAATACAAAATGAGTATACCAAAAACGGTCCCCTCTCCTACTTTCGCGCATGTTTCGAGAAGTCGACGCGATAGAGACTTCTGGTTTGCTTTGCCGAAAACGACAAAATTTGCCACAAACTTATGCGAGTTGGACGTCTACGGATATTTTTCAATTTTTCAAAAAAGTCAACTTCGAGAAAAGGAAAAAAATATTGGCGATTCCGGGGCAAATTCATCTTCAGTTTGACAAAATGAGGTCAGTTCCGCTCGAAAAACTACCGAAAATGCGTTGGAGCCTAAAGTCTAAATTCAGTATACAAGAAACGGCCCCTGCTCCTTCGTTCACTCATATTTCGGAAAGCAAAGGCGATAGAGACTTCCGGTTTGCTTTGCCAAAAAACCGACAAAATTTGCCACAACACTGGTAAGAGTCAGAATGTCTACGAATATTTTTAATTTAAAAAAAAAAAAAAGCGAAAGAGACGATGAGGACCATAAAGGGCACTTTAAACGTCATTCTCCTTTGCCGGACAAAACTAAACTGGCATTCCTCTCTTGCAATCTAAGCAAATGGTATCGGGGGACAAAAAAACCTATTAAAACGACTCATCCACTCACTTTCAATTACCACTATCTCAAGTGGCTATTACATCGTTAGCGATTTTGTTAATCATATTTTTGGTTTAATAGAATACTGTTCTCCTTCTGAGCTCACGCAATTTGATCTGTGGAACGACAAAATGACGCGAGTTCTCCTGGAAAAGCAACTAGAAACGCGTAAGGGCTAAAAATGTAAAAGCAGTATACCAAAAAAAAATCCTCTCTCCTTCTTTCGCGCATACCTTAGGAAGCAGAAGCGATAGAGACTTCCGGTTTGCCTTGACGAAAAGCTGACAGAATTTGCCACTAAACCGACGCGAGTCACAATATCCACGGATATTTTTCAAATTATCAAAAAAAACAATTTCGAAAAAAGGAAAAAAAATTTGGCGATTCTGGGGCAAATTTATCTTGAGTTTGACAAAATGAGGTCAGTTCCGCCCGAAAAACTACCGAAAGTGCGTGGAAGCGTAAAGTCTAAATTCAGTATACAAGCTTTCTCTTTCTTTCACGAATATTTCGGGAAGTAAAAGCGATAGAGACTTCCGGTTTGCTTTGCCAAAAAACCGGCTAAAGCCACAAATCAAAGTCCACGAATATTTTTCATTTTTTCAAGAAATGACGTCAGTTCAGCTCGAAAAACTACCGCAAACGTGTGGAGGCCAAAAGCACCAATAAATATATCAGACATTTTAAGCTTGCAATAGTTTTATTTGTATATTTTTAAGCTACAGTTCGGGTTTCCAGCTTCATTCCTGCAAAAAAGCAGGATTAGAAGATCAGGGATGAATAATTATTTACAGTTACCTATAAGAAAACTTCCTGGGCGTCCTCCGGGAACGGCGGGGGGTGCGTGTGCGCATGATTCCCGTGAGGCCACAGAGTTCCCGGTTCAGTATTCCGGACCTCCGTTGGGTCCTCGGGTGGGATGGCCCACGCCCCGAAGATAGCCACGAAGACGACGATGAGGGCCGTAAAGAACACTTTAAACTTCATTCTCGTTCGTCGGATAAAACAAACTGGTTTTTGCTCTCGACCGGGCTTTTAATTTATACGGTGTGGGGCGGAAAACAAAGTTTTACGACTCATGCAGAAAAAATGTTCAATGGCCTTATCGCAAAACTTTTATGGCGCACCTGGTTAACGAGGTATTGTTAATAGAAATCTAGTTTTAGATTGCATTCGATCTGAGTCAGCTTACGATCAATAAAATTGAAAAAAAATAGACATTTATTCAGATTTAATATACCTAATATTCCCACTTATACATTAAAACGTGAGCCGGAGGCGAGTGTTTCAGTAATTGTCCGAATGAATAATAGCCATTGTAAGTGAGTTGGGTACGACGTTTTTTCTAGTCAGTCCCTCCTCTCCATTAAAAAAAAAAGGTCAAAATATGTCAAACTAGATTCCTAATGAAATCCAGACAATTCATTTATTTTTCCGCGTACATACTTGCATTTCGCGATTACAATTATAGAAACTACTCTGGGAAGTGACTCGACACATTTTAAAGTGACTTATCTTCGATCCAAATAACTTAATCATTCATCTGTCTGCTCACAAAATTGTTCATAAATAAAAAAGGCGCAATATTGTTAATTAAGGGTATAAAATATTTTCTGAAAAAAAAAATTAAAAAAAAACAGAGCCAAAAACGTTTTGCTTACGAAATTCACACGTTCTTGTAGGTAATGTTCCAGATCATCTCGGCTTCGTCGCAGTAGTGGAAAGTGTTCCTGTGGCCGAGGACTTTTATCACTTTGCTAAGAAAAGCCTTTACGGCGAACTTGAACATAATAATAATTGGGGAGCGGAATAATTGGACAATAAAAGTGAACGCTTAAACGTGCTGCTGAGGCTTTTATTGTAACGTATAGCTGATAAAGTTGCCGTTAAAAAAACGATAAGTGGGTTCCGATATAAATAATATTCTAGATAATGTTATTGAAAGATATATATTGATATATCAAACACCGGTTAATAGAGCGCATGGGAGCTCTGCAGGGGTCCGCTCTGTTCCCGTTGCTATTTCCACCATATTTTTTCCGATAAGTACTATAATATAAAAATCAATTTTCTACAAAATTTTTAATATTTTTGCCATTTTTAGGAGGAACTGATATGCTTCAACCCTAAATAAATTTTGCTAATTTTAGACTGCGCGGCACGTTCGCATTTCGTGTACTTAACTGCAAAATTCTGTTTATATTTGTCTATTTTTGCTTCTATGATAAAATCAATGCATTTTAGCGGAATCCATTAGTATATAAATGGTTAGTGATGCTATCCAAATGCCTTTATAAAGAGAATTGTCAGTGTGGTCACATTTTTTTTAATTTCTTAAGCAACCGCTCGGGGCTGGGTAAGTAGTTACTGTTTATTTCTTTTTTGTTGTCTTGCATTTTTGCAGCATTTTTTTTATTTTACTGAGATTTAGATTGTTCTTCCTCAGTTCCTTAATAATAGTAGAGATGTGACTTCGTTTTATTATCTGTCTTCTTCGTTTTTCGCCTTTCTTGTTTGATTTTTTTCCTCTTTGATCTTTATTTGGGCATACTTTCAATTTTTTTGTGTTCTTTAATGTCTTTTTAATTTGATCTACCTTGGATTTCTTTTGGCCTAGATAGGCTTTTCTTTTGTCCTCTATTTGTTCGTCTATCTCTTTTTTGGTTATTGTTTGTATTTGTTGTCTTCTTAGGTACTTCTTTGTTTCATTTTGTGTCTTCTTTCTTAGTCCTTTCTGATATTTTTTGGTCTTTCTTTCTACTTTCTTCTTTGGTGTTTCTTTTGCTTTCTTGGTCTTCTTTTACCTTTTTTGTTCTTCCTGATTTTCTTTGGCCTTTCGTGGTCTCGTCTAGTGTTTCTTAGTTTTTATTTCTATTTTTTGTCTTCTTTGGTATTTTTTGTATCCTTTTGTGTCTTCCTTGGCCTTTCTTTAGTTTTCCATGGTTTATTTTTGTCTTTCATGATCTCTTTTGAACTTCTGTGGTCTTTTTTTATATCCTTTGTTGTGTCTTTTAGCATTTTTTTGTCTTCCATGATCTTTTTATTCTCTTTTGGGCTTCCTTGGTCTTTCTTTGATATTCTTTGGTCTCTTATTGCCTCCTTTGGTGTTCCTATAGGTAAATTTTTTTGAAAGTAGAACAGTGTTACCACCTGTACTTTAACAGCAGGTTTGTCATTTGAGTTGGTGGTACTGTTACTCACATTAGTCACATTTTACTTAAACACGTATAAATATGGACACTAGTGCCTATAATGAAGCAGTGCTACCACCTGTGGCCCGAAAACGAGAAATATTACTAGCGTGGTACTATTCCTAGAAACTATTTTTTACTTCGCAGTAGGTACCTCATCTCCGATTTATTGAGGCCACAATTCTTAGCCGTGTGACACGTGAAGGTCAAACAGTGGTACCAATCGTCACAAATAGTATATAAGTTGCTTTCCTATGATTTATCAGTGCTACCAACCAATAATATAAATCACTGCTAGTGCTAGAGACGTTACTAGCGTAGTACTCTCCGTTTACTTGCAGTACTTACCTCATCTCCGACCAATAGAAACTATCATTACTAACGTTTAATTACTTGAGTTGGTAGTACTGTTTTTAAGAACTTTTGTTTAGAGTCAAGCAGCGGTACCACCTCTGTCCCGTAAACAGTTACCAGTTTGGTACTATACCTTAATACAGCAGCCCGCAAAATCAGACCATAACGTAATTTTTTGCAGTACCTCATTTCAGACCGTCTTACGCTGTGATTCATTTTATTTCGTTGTCATAAACACTTGCCACGCGAAGGCCAGACATGAATCGACCTTCACTGCAAGCGGTTCCATCCAGCGTTAAAAAAATATCGCAATATCGTAAGTAGGTACTACCAAACGAGAGGGGACGACCGCTTTATCTGCGATAAATATCATTTGTTGCAAGTCCGCCGCCTTGAATCATGATATTTTTGCTGGCCATCGCCGTGCTTTGCGCCCTCATTTACTGGTACTACAAGCAGGTCTACCTCTTCAACAAGCCCTTGGCGAAGTTCCCTACGCCCCCTTACGTACCCATCCTGGGCCACGCTTTGGACTTCGCCTCCAAAGGTAAACAGTGCAAAATAATAAACCGGTACTCATATCCGTTATCAAATAAACATTTTTAGATAATTTAGCAGTATTGACGAGGTACACGCAGACGTACGGCCCGATAGTACGCGTGAAAAGCGGCCCAAAGCGTACTCTTCTCCTGGTTTCTGACTATAAATTTTTGCAATTTATTCTAACGAGTACCAAGATTTTGGACAAGTCTATAGACTACCACCACGTGAATAGATGGCTGGGGACGGGGTTGCTGACGGGGAGCGGCGCCAAGTGGCGGCGAAACCGCCATTTTGTCACCCGCGCCTTCCATTTCAAAATCCTGGAAGATTTCGCGGAGGTGTTTGAGGCTAACGCCAAGGTTTTGGTGAAGAAACTGGAGCGACATCTGGAGGAGGATTCTGTGGATGTATGTCCGCTTCTTACTCTCTGCACTCTTGACATAATTTGCGGTAAAAGATTCAACCCGAAGAGACCATTATTTTTCTTGGATTTTTTGTTATAGAAACGACTATGGGGACTTCAGTCAACGCCCAAGACAATTCCGAGTCAGATTACGTGAAGAGCGTCAAGGAAATGTGCAGAATAATAGTAGAACGCGCCTTTTCTCCACACAAGATGTTCGACCTCGTCTACTTCTTCACCGAGGACTTCCAAATCGAAAAAAAAGCCCTGCAAGTGCTTCACAACTATTCCAAACAAGTCATCAATAAAAGACTGGAACTCCGAGAGTCCATCCCCGAAAAGAAACAAAAAGCTCTTCTAGACCTCCTTTTGGACGCACAAACCGGCGACCATCTTCTAACCCTAGAAGAATTACGACAAGAAGTAGACACCTTCATGTTCGCAGTAAATAATTTAAATTTTTGAAGAAAAATCAAAGGAATTTTTAGGGACACGACACGACAGCTTCCACCCTAACCTTCATCATCTACAATCTCGCCACTTATCCCGAAGTCCAAGCAAAAGTTCTAAAAGAACAAAGGAGAATCTTCGCAGAAGATTTCCAGAGGTCCTCCACTTTCCAGGACCTCAAAGAAATGAACTACCTGGAGCAGGTTATTAAAGAAAGCTTGAGGCTGTACCCTCCGGTGCCTTTCGTGGGCCGTGAAGTGAAGGAAGAGGTCTTCTACGAAGGTGATCTCCTCCCGAAAGGGCTGACCCTTACCCTGTTCCTGTTTGGGATTCACCGCAATCCGGAACTCTTCCCGGATCCGGAGAAGTTCGATCCTGGAAGGTTCGAAAAAACCGATACCGAGCACCCTTTTGCCTTTCTGCCCTTCAGTGCAGGGCCCAGGAACTGCATCGGTAAGAAAAACAGAAATTTCTTTGGTTTAGGGTCGTTTTCAGGGCAGAAGTTTGCTATGGCTGAAATTAAAACCGTGGTCTCGAGGCTGGTCAGAAGCTTCCAGATTCTGCAGACAACTCCCGAGCATCGAGTGAAGTTAGCTGCCGAGGCTGTTCTGCTGTCAAAAAATGGAGTACGAGTGAATCTCAACAGGAGGATGTAAAAGTTTTAATAAAGTTCGATTCTTAATAAAGTTTATTTTGGTACAATTATGGGGGTAGAAGCCCTGTTCCATCTAACTTCACCTCAGGATCCAAAACCAAGATCGCCTCTTTGATCTCCTTGGGAGTTGAGTCTTGAGTCAGCAGATGACTGAGGAAGACCTTCATAAAGCCCCCGCGAGTCTCCACCTGGTCCCAAGAATTGAACTCCTTCACATCCTCAGCTGTGATTCTAGAAATAAACTGGTAGAATCTCTTAAAAGCCTTTTTGCCCTGCAGATTTAGACGATCAAACTCTATGGTGTCTTCTAGAATCTCAATGAGCTTGAACTCCTTCCTAATTTCCTTCTTCTTCACCAAACGGATAGAATTTGCTTCCAGGCGCTTCAACTGAACTTCTAGAGCCTCTCTAGTCTTCTGGTCGAGATCTCCTTGCAGCAAAATCTTCAAAATTGTCTCCAGCGTGAAAAGATCGTTGGAAAACAGCGAATTATCCCCGCTCTTCAAGGCTTCGAAAGCTTCTTTACCCTTCAGGAATTTAGCAGTAGTTTCGTAGGCTTCATCTTTTGGATTTGGCAGAAGCTCGATTAGATCTAAAATTAGAAGAGACAATTCCTGTATTTTCCAGGCGTCCAGCCTGGAGCTAGACTCTTCCACCAAAAACTTCAGCAAATAATACCGGAGGGCCTGCTCTAGCTCAGGGTGCAAAGGTCTCCGGAGGAGTTTCTGCATAACCTCTCTGAGCGTTGTCTTGAAATTTTTATTAAAACTGACCTCAAGATTGAAACTGTAAATTTCTTTTTCGAAGAAGATCTGGATTTCATGGAAATATTTCTTCTCCAAACCGAAGGGGCTGGGTTTTGGTATCTCCACTAGAAGGTCGTAGTAGAAAATTGGGGAGCTGCTTTGGTAGAAGGGCTTCAACCTCTCGAGGGTGGGTCTAACCTCCGGATCTATGGGGGAATTCAGAAGATATTCTAGTAGGAGCAGTTTGAATTCTTGGTAGGTTAGTTTTAAAGTGTTGACTTTTTCGATGAGCAATTCAGCTTCTGGTCTCTGCAAGAAAGGTTCCAGAATTTCGAAAAACTTCCTTTCGGAGGGATAAGTCGAAACTGGGGTTGGAGTTTCAATTGGAGGCTTCGTGATTTCTGGAGAAAGCTCGGTTGTGGTTTCAACGGGTGGTTCTGTGTTTTCTAACTCTTCAGGCAATATATTTTCTGGAATCTTTTGGACAGGTCTGCTAGTAGTTAAATCAGAAATTTCTGGTTCTTCTTGGTTTTGCTCTGGATTTGTTTCAGCAGGCAATACTTCTTCTGGTTTATTTGGGCTTTCCATTGCTTCAATTTCTAGTTCTTGAGGTTTCCTCTGGTTGGGTCTTGTAGAAGCTTCAGGGATTTCTAATTCTTCCTGAGAAGCTTTAGTTGGTTCTGGAACAATTTCTGATGAGTCAGAAACTTCTGGTTCTTGATACGGTTCAAATGGAAATTTCCTTTGGTTGTGCGGAAGGATTGGTCTGAAGGGTCTGACAGGACGTTCAGGTTCTTCCTCAGCAGACAATACTTCTGGTTCATTCTCGTCAAAAATTTCTGATTCTCGGTAACGCTTAAAAGGACGTTTTCTAGAAGGTTGAATCGGTCTAACAGGTTCTAGAATAATTTCTGGTTCTTGGAAGGATTTCAACGGCCTGGTAAAAGGTTCAAATACTATCTTTGGTGGCCTGGCAGCAGGTTTTCGATTCCTTTTCCTGTCTTCATTTCTAGATAGAGGAAGCCCTTTCAAAAAGAACGTAAAAACGGGCGCAGGTGAAGAAAATATCTTTTGAGGTCTGCTTGGTCGAAATTCCTGTTCTGATTTTCTCGTAGGGCATTCTAGAGTAGCTCGTGGATTTGAGCAGATTCTTCTGATGCATTCCCTCTCCACCAGCCCCTCTACCAAACCCATGAAAACCTCATTCTGCTCTTTGGAATCAAAATTTCTGCCACCAAACTCAATCTCATGAAGATACTTCTTCTTCAACAGATAGAAAATGATCTTTTGATTTTCTTCTTTGACCAACAAACTGTTCACAGCTCTATCCAAAGCCAACAACGCTGCAATCAGCAGATCGTACCTGTTAAGATTTCTGAAATTTCTCAATCTTCCGATGACTTCTTCAGCAATTCCAGGGTTGTTTTCCAAGAAATTTCTGATTACATCTCGGCTCTTTGAGACCTCCCTTAAGTTGTAGCTGTCAGAAAGCGGCAAGTTCAGTACGTTCCACGCCTGAAGAACCGAAAGACCGTCCAAGTGGCTCAGAAATTTCTTGGTTTCTTCGCATGGATCCAACTCTGTGGGAATGCTCTGGGATCTCGCGCCGGCAAAAAGCTGGAAAGATACCATAAAACGGGCGAATTTCTGGAATGGACTTACGAGAAGGCACGAGATGGTGAAAAGCAGGTTCAAGTGCAACATTCCATCCATCACTTGGGTCGGTGGAAACTGATGAAACAATCAAAGAGTGATTGCAGTTTTAAACGAATCGCCACCTACGAAGTGATTAATTCCTCGATTTGATTTTCATTTGGCGTGCTCGGGATTCGATTACGGTTTCTTGGGTAATTTCATAATTTAGAGAATGTATTTTTGGATCATTGATTTTACATAAAGTTGATTTCACGCTAAAAATAGACTTAGATTGGGGAGATATTGAAACTAATAGAAAATGCAATGACGCAATTCTTTAAAAAATCATAATTTCCTCCCTTTGTGCGGTTTTAGTCGATTTGCGGCAAAGGAAGACCTTTAAAAGAGTCTACGTTGCTTAATCCAATCGTCTCGCAGTCAAACAATTCTACTCGTCCTTCGGACTCGCCTGACCGCATATTTCGTGTCATCCCTGATATCATCAGCAGTTGTGACTCAAACACGTATTGTAATTTACTGAAAATCTGTGAGATTGACTTCTCCTGAAATTCCCCGGAAATTCCTAGGAAATTCTGGAAAAAACCGATAAAAATCGATCGATTCAAACAACAAGGAAGCGAGATTGAAGTCAGCAGTGCACAAGCTCGCACAGGGGCCAAGTTCAGCCTCGTGAATGAGGAGCCACCCGTAACAACCACTGCGTCTGGCGTGGCGTCACGACGCATCAGACCTGTACCTCGCCGTCGACGGAGCGCCGCGACGCTCCCCCGAACTTTAATTTTCCATATGGATCGCCCTTTATCGGGGCTGAAAGAAGTGTTCAATCGGGCGTGATTGTGTGCCCTGACAAAAGGTAACGACTTTATTTTTAGGGGAGAATATAGTAATTTTACTTTCTATATCGACGTCGCTTTCAGGAGTTCCGGGGAGAATGTTCGAGGAGTGCTTTGGAGACGGGCCGTTTATATTTAGGTTGAACGAGAGCGGAGCGGGACCGCAACTCCTCACGCAAGTAAGTTGCGGAGTTGAAATTTTACGGAAGTTTACGAAGTTGGGCTGATTTATTGGCTTTTAATTGGTGGATGATTTTGCGGATCAATAATTGTTGCGTTATGTGCTTGAGAATTAGGTACAATAATTCAGTTGTTGGAATTACTGAAAGTTGAAAGCTGTAAAAAGACGCGTTCCTTGGAATTTTTGGAATTATATGCGTACGAAAAACCCTTCAAATAAGTTTTTCAACAACAGAATAAGAGTTTTGGGTGTTACAATTGAACCAAGTTAGGAATTACAATAAATACTTTTTGGAGTGCAATTAGTAATACGAAAATGACTTGGTTTTACAAAAGTTTGAGAATTACAGTTGCCAGGATAAAATATCTTCTAGAAGATGCAAAAAGTCCATTAATCGAGATCTAATTGGAAATACCAAGCTAGAAACCACAACAAAATAATGAGAAATGAATAAGAAACACGATTTTGAAATATTTTAGGAATTACATAATTTCACAATTGACTCATCCAGGAAATGCACATTTTTTTAAATATGAGAGTCGAAAAAAAAATAAACGCTGCTTTTTAGTCGAAGTACGCGAAATGTGCCTGGTAGTACAATTGAGAATTAGAAAACTTTACGAAAATGTTATAAGAATTACAAACTTCTTTGGACAGGAAATTAAGCTTGTACAAATTTTCTAAACATAATTTTTAAAAAGTTCGGAATTACAAACAGTTTTGGGAGATACAAAGGAAACTTTTATTCAAGGATTTCTGCCTTTATTGCCATTTTAAGAATTACAGTATTGTAAGTAAGTATTTTAGGAATTACGGGATTTCACATTTGACTAATCCGAGAAATACACAATATTAACTTTCTCAACACGAGAATGCCAAGCTGAAAAGAGAAAACACGTCTTTTTTTGAAGTAGAGAAAATTTAGCTGGAAATACAATTTACTGAGCATTAGGTACAAAAATTTTTGAAAATATTTTTAGAATTACAAAGTTTTGGAAGTTATAAATTTCGTTCTGCTTTTATTGCCGTTAAATACTGACAACATTTTTTGGAATTACAAAAAGGATTTTAAAAATTACTGTACAGTCATTGTGGTATGATTAAAGTAAGAACCCTACCTAGTTATGAATTTCGAGAATTCAAATGTAAGCACTCTCTAGGCATTATAATTTAATGTTTCTTTGAGAATGTTTTTGATTTTGGAATTACACATTCTTTGGCTTATTTCAGTCAGCATTATACAAAATTATAAGCAATATTTGGGCCTTACAGTTGCGGTTAATCATTTTGCATTTCAGCAGTACCTAGACTTTCACCGTAAAATTTCTTTTTATTGGAATTACGAACTTGTACTTTTGGGAATTACAGTTGATACTGCACAAAAATTACCAGTTAATTATTCAATTTATGAGCGCTGCTTGTTTGAAATTATCGCAATTCCCGAAATTACATGAAATTTTCATAAAATCAAACTATTTTGAAAAAATACGTACAACATTAATGTACCTATTATGAATTTTGAGAATTACGTGTATAGCTACTGTCTCTGCGCATTATAGCTGTGAAAGCTCCATTTAAAACTCCTATCATTTTGGAATTACCTTGTTCTTTTGGGAATTACATCAGTTAACTATATAAAAAACTGCCGAGATGATTTTAATTCTTGAGTACCACAGTTATTTTGGCATTAGGTACAATTGCAAGTCGACGAATAAGTACCTATTTCAGGTTTTATTATATTATTCTTCTCCAATTAAGTATTAGCAGGTACTTTTACGAATTTTGGAATTACGGTTAACATTATGTAGAAATCCACGCAGGCGAATTCTTGAGCGTTATATGATTATAAACTGCTGTGCTCTTGTCATCAGCATTACATACTGACAAAATGCATTTGAAGTACAAAAGAAATTGTAAGTAGCCTTTTTTTGGGAATTACTATAAATATTATCTACTTAGAGTTAATATATTGAATGACTACAACTTCTCGGAATTACTTGCATTTTCGGAAATTACGCGGAATTACAGTTAACCATCACAAAACGAAAAAACAATACCTATGATAATTATTATAAATTTTGAGAATTACATTGCGGTTATTATGTTCAATTGTGCGTTTCTAGATGTCTTAAATGTATGAATTACTTCTTCTTTTGGAAATTACAATCAACTTTACACAAATTAGGTATTAAATTTTTGAGCATTACAGTTATACAGTTAATCATCATAATCATTTTGCACTACAGCAGTAGATCTAAATTATTAAATTTATGAACACTGCAGTTGCTGTAAACATCTTTTTCCATTATGCAAACTTTTTGGAATTACCCGGAATTACTGACATTTTTGAAACTAATTTCTGCTTAAGATTATTTTCAATTTTTATAAAATCGGACTATTTGAGGAAACACATTTCTTATACATACATGAGAATCGAAAAAAGAAAACGCGTCTTTTTAGTTGAAGTACGCGAAATTTGCCTGGAAGTACAATAATTGAGAATTACAAACTTTTTTGGACGGGAAAATAAGCTTGTACACCTTTCCTAAACATGATTTTTAAAAGTTCGGAATTACAAGAGTTTTGGGAGATACAAAAGAAACTTTTATTCAAGAATCTCTGCCTTTATTACCATTTTAAGAATTACAGTATTGTAATTAAAATTTAAGTCCTCTTAAATGATTACACATGAACAAGAATCACGTTTTCAAGTATTTTAAGAATTACATGGTTTCACATTTGACTAATCCGGGAAATACAAAGCATTAACTTTCTCAACCTGAGAATGACAAGCTGAAAAGAGAAAACACGTATTTTGTTCAAGTAGAGTGGAAATACAATTTATTGAGCATTACAAAAATGTTCGATGTTTTTAGAATTACAAACGCTTTTTGGAGAGAACAAACTTCCACACTTATACAGAACTTTGAATTAAACAAAATGACATAAAAGAGTTGGGAATTACAAGTTTTGGAAGTTATTAGTTTCGTTCTGCTATTACCTATTGCCGTTAAATAATTAAATTTTTTGGAATTACAAGAAGGATTTTAAGAATTACGGTACAGTCATTGTGGTGTGGTTAAATTAAGAATCCTACCTACTTATGAACTTCTCTAATTGGCTATAGTTCTCATTAAGGCTACTTCGTATATAATGGAAATACTTATATTTTGGGAATTACACAAGACATTATAGGTCAAAAACGCAGACATTATCTTTTTTTGGGGTTTCAACAGCAGTTGTATGCCTTTATGTTTTATTAAATTTAATTTTCTTGGAATTACTTGTACTTTTGGGATTACATTTAACTATTATGCACAACAAACCACGGTATTTTTATGTGCATACTACAATTTTCGAGTATTAATTAAAGTGTAAGCACTCCCTAAGAATTATAGTTCAAAGTTTCTCTGAAAATTTTTTTTATTTTGGAATTACTTATTCTATGGGGAAATTATAAGCAATATTTGGGCCTTACAGCTCCGGTTAATAATTTAGCATTCCTGCAGTAGACTTTCACCGCAAAATTTCTTTTTATTGGAATTACAAACTTGTACTTTTGGGAATTACAGTTGACAGTGCACAAAAAATATCAGTAAATTATTAAATTAATGAGCGTTGCAGCTATTATTAACGTCCTTTCTTTTCAACCAGAAAAATTTTTGTCGTAAAATTTATTTTTATTGAAACTACGTACTTGTACTTTTAGGAATTACAGTTGATACTGCACAAAATTACCAGTAAATTATTCGATTTATGAGCGCTGCTTGTTAATAATAACTTTTTGAGATTAAGGCAATTTTCGAAATTACATTAAGTTTTCATAAAATTGAACTATTTGGGAAAATACGTAAAACATTAATGGATTATGATTATGAATTTTGAGAATTACGTGTACAGCTACTGCCCCTGAACATTGTAGCTGTGAAAGCTTCATTTAAAACTCCTATCAGTTTGTTATTAACTCTTTTTTTGGGAATTACAGTTAATTATATGAAAATACAACTGAGACGATTTTAATTATCGAGTGTCACACTTTCAGTTAACTTATTTTGGCATTACAATTGAAACTCAACCTTAAAAGTTTCATTTTTGGAAGTACATGTTCTGGAATTACGGTTAACATTACATAGAAATCTGCGGAGGCGAGTGTTATATAATTCTAAACTGCTATGCTCTTGTTATTAGAATTATATACTGACAAAATGTAGGTATTAAAACTACAAAAGGAATTACGAGTATAGGCTTTTTTGGGAATTACTAATAATAGTACCTATCTAGTTAGGGTTAATATATTAAATGACTACAGATTTCATTCAAACTTCTCGGAATTACTTGCATTTTCGGAAATTAAGGGGAATTACAATTAACTGTCACAAAAAGAAAAAAACAATATGTGCCTACTTATTATAAAGTTTAAGAGTTACATTACGGTCATGATATGTACAATTGTGCGTTTCTAAATTTCTTTCAAGTAGGAATTACTTCATTTTCGGGAAAATCTCTTATCTTTTATAGCTATGAGACTATTAAAGTTTTGAGCGTTACAGTCGCGGTCAGTCATTTTGCATTACAGCAGCAAACTTTTTCTCTAAAATTTCATTTTTTTGGAGGTGCATGCTTCTTTGGAATTACGGTCAACTTTATACAAAAAACTGCAGAGGTGGCATAATTTTTGAGTCTTACGAGTTGCAGCAGTTAACCAGTTATGGCGCTACAGTTGTAGGCTTGATGAATAAACATTTCGAGATCTTGATTACATAGGTAACTTTCTTTAAAAACGTTTTCTCTTTCAATTGCTGGCACGTACTTTCGGGAATTACAGTTAACATTACACAATATATTATTTAAAGTGTTAGGCGCTACACAGCAGCACTGTCTCCTTTTAAAATTCTTATTTTTGGAATTACACATTCGGTGATTTGAGAATTACGGTTAACATTATAGCTAAAAAACCGGTGAGACCTCAATTTCCGAGTGTTTTGAAATACGAATTACCCTTCATTAGGTATTCATACACTTTTAAGCATTAGATGTGTTTCTTTGGAATTACGGTCAAAGAAAATGAGGGCTACAGTTGGAATTGACGTTACAATTTATTGCGCTTGGATTTCAAGTAAGTAGTTAGAATTTTCCTTATTTTAAAACACGTTCTTTTTCAATTATGTACATTTTTGGAATTACAATTAACTTTACACAATGAAAGTGATAACGTTATTAACGTTTTGAGCGTTACCGTGCGGTTAATTATTTTGCATTACAAAAGCAGCAGGCTTTCCCTTTAAATTCCTTTATTTGGAAGTACATTGTTGCCGTTTTAGAATCACAGTTAAGATTACATAAAAAACTGCCGATGCGACTTAATTTTTGAATGCTACGGCGTTACAATTGTAGCTCAATTAACAAGTATTTCTTCTTTTTCAATTGCCGGCAAGTACTTTCGGGAATTACAGTTAACATTACACGATAGATTGTGTAGAGTTTTGGGCGCTACACAGCAGCAAACTCTTTCCTTTTAAAATTTCTATTTTTGGAATTACATAAATACTTGGTGATTTGGGAGTTACGGTTAACATTAGCTAAAAAACTTGTGAGACCTCAATATTCGAGTGTTTTGAAATAAGAATTACCCTACTTAGGTATACGTACATTTTTAAGCATTAGGTGTATTTCTTTGGAATTACGGTTAACAAACATTTTTGAGGGTTTCAGTGGCACTTAACGTAACAATCTATTGCGGCTGGCTTTCAATGAAGTAGTTCGAATTTCCCTTATCTTAAAACACGCTTTTTTTAATTATGCATATTTTTTGGAATTACAGTTAACTTTGCACAATGAAAGTGATAAAATTATTAAAGTTTTGAGCGTTGCGGGTGCGGTTAATAATTCTTGCATTACAAAAGCGGGAGACTTTGCCTTTAAAAATCCTTTTTTTTCAATTACATACTCGGTGATTTGGGAATTACGGCTAACATTAGCTTAAACTGGTGAGACCTCAATTTTCGAGTGTTTTGAAATAAGATTTTCCAGAAATTACACGAATTTTTGGAAATTACCTTTCATTAGTTACCGTACATTTTTAAGCATTAGGTATATTTTTTGGAATTACGGTTAACAAACATTTTTGAGTGCAGAGGTTGGATTTTAATTATGTACTTTTCTTTGAATTACGTACCATCATACACATTTTTCAGTTACGGTTAGAATTGTGAATAATTACGAACAAATTCCCGCGCCTCGCCATAAAACAGAATTATAATTAACAACCAAACTTTGGACATTTAAGGGATGCATTCCTGATTTACGTTTATGCACAACTTCCTGATGATACCCCGACAAGCCAGCACGGACATTCCCGGCACGCAAAAACTTGCCCCCAAACAATCTTAATTCACGTTAATGCCGACGATAATGCGACCGAGAATTCCATCGCAATCCTCGTTACGTTTTGCATTTAATATTGCGGGCCGCTCTGGGTCAGGGCTGGATAAGATTAGAATCAATTTCTGTCGCGTGCGAATTTCGAATTCATTAAATCCCGCTACGGGTCGCATTTATTAGGCGACTGCGGTCGCGTGCGGCCTGCTCAAGAATGGGCAGATAGCGGCATGCCGCAGGTCCCAATTTAGAAAGACTTAATGGCACACCGCCACGGAAATTTATTCCCAAATTAATTTCCGACGTAAATCTGGCAGGGAATTGCCGTTTACATGAATCATTTGAGAGGGAAATGGATTTCAATGGAAACACCGGACGACTTCGGTGGAAAACGCTTGATTTTCACTGCTAACGCGTTTCGAAGCAATACAAACCTACCTTCCAGAAAACGCGTAGCTCCACCCCTCGGCTGTGAAGGTTGGACCAATCACAGGTCGAGAAAATGGTCACGCATGGGTGAACACGCATAAATAAACGAGTCCTACTTACAGTAGCGTAAACAGAGATGATTATGCTATCGGACCTGCATCGGCGTTCACTAGACTTATAAATGACGATACTTTCCATTGCGTCCAGCATCTGCATTGATTATGGATTTCAGGTCTGCTTGGAGCGGGGGTGGCGGGAGTTCAACCCGGAGGCGGCGGATCAGTGGAATCTTTGGTGGAGGACGTCGGGGTTTCCCGTGGGACACCACAGGAACCTGTACGGGTGGCAGTACATAAATCACATCCCGAAGGGGTCGTCCATTTGCAGGAAGGACAATTTGGTGCGGTATATGCGGTGCATGAAGAAGGTTTATGGGTCCATCTACGATTTCAGGTGAGAATGTCAAGTTGGTAACACTGTCAGCATCGATTAGAGCTTCGTCAAGTTGGTAGAACTGACGTTGCGTTGTTAACAATCACGTGATGGCTGTGACAAGGCGTGTGGTTCCATTTATGCGTTCAGTTGGCAACACTGTCAGTAACATCATTTCTAGGAGCGTTAAGAGCCTCATCAAGTTGGTAGAACTTGCAAAAATTTGCTTCTAATTTCGTTACGTTGGTAGAACTGTGTGTTTTGGTACTTTACAGCCACATACGATACATATAACAAGTCGTATGGCTCCAATTATAACTTCAGTTGGTAGCACTGTCAGTAAAATCATTGCTAGGAAAATTAAGGGACTCATCAAGTTGGCAGAACTGAAAAAATCTTGTTTCTGACTTTGTCAGGTTGGTAGTAATTTTTATTTTAGAGATTTGGCTCAGTTGGTGACACTGTTCGTGAAATCATTACTAAGAACGTCAAGAGCCTCATCAAGTTGGTAGAACAGACAAAAATTTGCTTCTAATTTCGCTAAGTTGGTAGAACTGTGTGTTTTGGCCATATACAGCCACACGCGATCATATAACAAGGCGTATGGCTCCAATTATAACTTCAGTTGGCGGCACTGTCAGTAAAATCAATGCTAGGAAAATTAAAAGACTTATCAAGTTGGCAGACCTGAAAAAATCTTGTTTCTGACTTTGTTAGGTCGGTAGTAATTTTAATTTTAAAAATTTAGTTCAGTTGGTGACACTGCTCGTGAAATCATTGCTAGGAACTTTAAGAGCCTCATCAAGTTAGTTGGTGGAAATTACAAAAATTTGCTGCAAATTTCGTTAAGTTGGTACAACTGTTCATTTTGGTAATATGCAGAATTATGACTTCAGTTGGCGGCACTGTCAGTAAAATCATTGCTAGGAAAATTAAGAGACTCGTCAAGTTGGCACAACTGAAAAAATCTTGTTTCTGACTTTGTCAGGTTGGTAGTAATTTTTATTTTAGAAATTTATTTCAGTTGGTGACACTGTTTGTAAAATCATTGCTAGGAACGTTAGGAGCCTCATCAAGTTGGTAGAACTGACGAAACTTTGCTTCTAATTTCGTTAAGTTGGTAGAACTGTGTGTTTTGGTAATATACAGCCACACGCGGTCATATAACAAGGCGTATGGCTCCAATTATAACTTCAGTTGGCGGCACTGTCAGTAAAATCAATGCTAGGAAAATTAAAAGACTTATCAAGTTGGCAGACCTGAAAAAATCTTGTTTCTGACTTTGTTAGGTCGGTAGTAATTTTAATTTTAAAAATTTAGTTCAGTTGGTGACACTGCTCGTGAAATCATTGCTAGGAACTTTAAGAGCCTAATCAAGTTAGTTGGTGGAAATTACAAAAATTTGCTTCAAATTTCGTTAAGTTGGTACAACTGTTCATTTTGGTAATATGCAGAATTATGACTTCAGTTGGCGGCACTGTCAGTAAAATCATTGCTAGGAAAATTAAGAGACTCGTCAAGTTGGCACAACTGAAAAAATCTTGTTTCTGACTTTGTCAGGTTGGTAGTAATTTTTATTTTAGAAATTTATTTCAGTTGGTGACACTGTTTGTAAAATCATTGCTAGGAACGTTAGGAGCCTCATCAAGTTGGTAGAACTGACGAAACTTTGCTTCTAATTTCGTTAAGTTGGTAGAACTGTGTGTTTTGGTAATATACAGCCACACGCGGTCATATAACAAGGCGTATGGCTCCAATTATAACTTCAGTTGGCGGCACTGTCAGTAAAATCAATGCTAGGAAAATTAAAAGACTTATCAAGTTGGCAGACCTGAAAAAATCTTGTTTCTGACTTTGTTAGGTCGGTAGTAATTTTAATTTTAAAAATTTAGTTCAGTTGGTGACACTGCTCGTAAAATCATTGCTAGGAACTTTAAGAGCCTCATCAAGTTAGTTGGTGGAAATACAAAAATTTGCTTCAAATTTCGTTAAGTTGGTACAACTGTTCATTTTGGTAATATGCAGAATTATGACTTCAGTTGGCGGCACTGTCAGTAAAATCATTGCTAGGAAAATTAAGAGACTCGTCAAGTTGGCACAACTGAAAAAATCTTGTTTCTGACTTTGTCAGGTTGGTAGTAATTTTTATTTTAGAAATTTATTTCAGTTGGTGACACTGTTTGTAAAATCATTGCTAGGAACGTTAGGAGCCTCATCAAGTTGGTAGAACTGACGAAACTTTGCTTCTAATTTCGTTAAGTTGGTAGAACTGTGTGTTTTGGTAATATACAGCCACACGCGGTCATATAACAAGGCGTATGGCTCCAATTATGACTTCAGTTGGCGGCACTGTCAGTAAAATCATTGCTAGGAAAATTAAGGGACTCATCAAGTTGGCAGAACTGAAAAAAATGTGTTTGTGACTTTGTTAGGTTTGTAGTAATTTTTATTTTAGAAATTTGGTTCAATAGGTGACACTGTTCGTGAAATCATTACTAAGAACGTTAAGAGCCTCATCAAGTTGGTACAACAGACAAAAATTTGCTTCTAATTTCGTTAAGTTGGTAGAACTGTGTGTTATAACAAGACGTATGGCTCTAATTATGACTTCAGTAAAATCATTGCTAGGAAAATTAAGAGACAAGTTGGCAGAACTGAAAAAATCTTGTTCCTAACTATGTTACGTTGGTAGTCATTTTTATTTTGCAAATTTACTTCTGTTGGGGACACTACCCGTGAAACTATTGCTAGGAAGGTTTAAGAGTCTCATCAGGTTGGTAGAACTGACAAAAAATTGTTTCTAAGTTCGTTAAGTTGACAATATAAAGTCATATACAATGCATGACGAGGGTCTAGGGCTCTACTTATGATTTTCAGGTGAGAAGGTCAAGTTCAGTTGGCAACACTGTTTAGAAACTCATTGCTGTGAACGTTAAGAATTTCTCATGTTGGTCAGACTGGAAAAAATCTGTTTCTAACCTCGCTAAGTTGGCAATCAGGATCAGGATCTTTCCAACTTAAAAAAAGTCTTACTTTCGGAAGTTGGCAACACTTAACGTACATATTGCCAAAAACAAGAACTGAAAATCGGTGGTTTTAGTTTCCTGGAGTTGTCGAGGTTTTCAGCGATTTATTTCCTAAAGGGTTGGCAGCCCTTGTCAAAATTCAGTGCCTGTCAACCTTAAATAAATTACAAATATTCGAACGAGGTTGTCTTGGCGCTACAATAAACAATTTTCCACTGTTGGTAGCACTTGGAGGTTACAACTGTTAGGAAATACGCCTTACCAACTGCCGAAGAAAATATTTGACCATATTTGTAGGGTTTGCCAACCTAAAAGTATTTCTTACGCCAATTTAAAAAAATATAAACCAAGGGTCGAAATGTGGTAGCTTTTACTCTGAGGACACCTCAATGAAATAATGTTGCCAACTGGATAAGAAAATAAAATTCTTTTGTATGTCGCTAACCCTTAAAACACGTCTTACCAACTTCGAAAACTTCACGAGGATTTTTTGCCATAATTTTGATTGTTATGTTGATCTTTGTGGGTTTTTGTTTATGAGAAGTTTTTTTTTAATTAATAAAAAATTTAAAAATAACTGTAAGGCAACAAAATTTTCAGGGATCGTAGAGTTAAAAGTGGAGAATCCATCGCTGAAAACTCCAATGTCCTATCTGCACTTGTTGATTTTTCACAAATTTTTGTCCATTTTCCAACGACAATAATTCAACTCCTTTTACCTTTGAAAAAATAATAAAAATTTTCGCATCTGAAATAGAATCATAGAATTTCCGGATCCGAGCAAAGAAAGTATAGTAGAATCGATTGGAGAAAACCGCAGCTTTCTATCCTGTTTCGTTAATTTTTCACGAATTTTTGAACATTTTCCAGCGACATTTCAACAGTTATTTTTGAAAAAATAGTAAAAATACCTAGAATTTTCGGATCTGGGTGAAATGTTCGGGTTTTGTAAAGAAAATGTCGTAAAATCTGCTGGTGAAAACCGCGGCTTTCTATCTTCTTCCTTTAAATTTTTCACCAATTTTTGAACATTCTCCGGCGACAATTCAAACACTTTTATTTTTGAAAAAATGGTAAAAATACCTAGAATTTCCGGATCTGAGCAAAATTCTCAGGTTTTGTAAAGAAAATATAGTAGAATTGATTGGAGAAAACCGCAGCTTACTATCCTCTTTCGTTAATTTTTCACGAATTTTTAAACATTTTCCAGCGACATTTAAAGCGTTATTTTTGAAAAAATTGTAAAAACACCTACAATTTTCGGATTTGGGTGACATCTTCAAATTTTTTAGATAAGATATCGTAAAATCTACTGGTGAAAACCGCAGCTTTCTATCTTCTTCCTTTAAATTTTTCACCAATTTTTGAACATTTTCCAGCGACAATTCAACCGTTATTTTTGAAAAAATAGTAAAAATACCTAGAATTTTCGGATCTGGGTGACATCTTCGGGTTTTGTAGAGAAAATATCGTAAAATTTATTGGTGAAAACCGCAGCTTTCTATCTTCCTCCTTTAAATATTTCACAAATTTTTGAACATTCTCCGGTGACAATTCAACCGCTTTTATTTTTGAAAAAATGGTAAAAATACCTAGAATTTCCGGATCTGAGCAAAATTTTCAGGTTTTGTAAAGAAAATATAGTAGAATCGATTGGAGAAAACCGCAGCCTTCTATCTTTTTTCGTTAATTTTTCACGAATTTTTGAACACTCTCCAGCGACAATTCAACCGTTTTAATTTTTGAAAAAATGGTAAAAATACCTAGAATTTCCGGATCTGAGCAAAATTTTCAGGTCTTCTAAAGAGAATATTATAGAATCGATTGGAGAAAACCGCGGCCTTCTATCTTATTTCGTTAATTTTTCACGAATTTTTAAACATTCTCCAGCCACAATTCAACCGTTTTAATTTTTGAAAAAATGGTAAAAATACCTAGAATTTCCGGATCTGAGCAAAATTCTCAGGTTTTGTAAAGAAAATATAGTAGAATTGATTGGAGAAAACCGCAGCTTACTATCCTCTTTCGTTAATTTTTCACGAATTTTTAAACATTTTCCAGCGACATTTAAAGCGTTATTTTTGAAAAAATTGTAAAAACACCTACAATTTTCGGATTTGGGTGACATCTTCAAATTTTTTAGATAAAATATCGTAAAATCTACTGGTGAAAACCGCAGCTTTCTATCTTCTTCCTTTAAATTTTTCACCAATTTTTGAACGTTCTCCGGCGACAATTCAACTGTTTTTACTTTTGAAAAAATGGTAAAAATACCTAGAATTTCCGGATCTGAGCAAAATTTTCAGGCTTTGTAAAGAAAATATAGTAGAATCGATTGGAGAAAACCGCAGCCTTCTATCTTTTTTCATTAATTTTTCACGAATTTTTGAACACTCTCCAGCGACAATTCAACCGTTTTAATTTTTGAAAAAATGGTAAAAATACCTAGAATTTCCGGATCTGAGCAAAATTCTCAGGTTTTGTAAAGAAAATATAGTAGAATTGATTGGAGAAAACCGCAGCTTACTATCCTCTTTCGTTAATTTTTCACGAATTTTTAAACATTTTCCAGCGACATTTAAAGCGTTATTTTTGAAAAAATTGTAAAAACACCTACAATTTTCGGATTTGGGTGACATCTTCAAATTTTTTAGATAAAATATCGTAAAATCTACTGGTGAAAACCGCAGCTTTCTATCTTCTTCCTTTAAATTTTTCACCAATTTTTGAACGTTCTCCGGCGACAATTCAACTGTTTTTACTTTTGAAAAAATGGTAAAAATACCTAGAATTTCCGGATCTGAGCAAAATTTTCAGGTTTTGTAAAGAAAGTATAGTAGAATCGATTGGAGAAAACCGTAGCTTTCTATCTTCTTTCGTTAATTTTTCACGAATTTTTGAACATTTTCCAGCGACAATTCAACCGTTATTTTTGAAAAAATAGTAAAAATACCTAGAATTTTCGGATCTGGGTGACATCTTCGGGTTTTGTAGAGAAAATATCGTAAAATCTACTGGTGAAAACCGCAGCTTTCTATCTTCTTCCTTTAAATTTTTCACCAATTTTTGAACGTTCTCCGGCGACAATTCAACTGTTTTTACTTTTGAAAAAATGGTAAAAATACCTAGAATTTCCGGATCTGAGCAAAATTTTCAGGCTTTGTAAAGAAAATATAGTAGAATCGATTGGAGAAAACCGCAGCCTTCTATCTTTTTTCATTAATTTTTCACGAATTTTTGAACACTCTCCAGCGACAATTCAACCGTTTTAATTTTTGAAAAAATGGTAAAAATACCTAGAATTTCCGGATCTGAGCAAAATTCTCAGGTTTTGTAAAGAAAATATAGTAGAATTGATTGGAGAAAACCGCAGCTTACTATCCTCTTTCGTTAATTTTTCACGAATTTTTAAACATTTTCCAGCGACATTTAAAGCGTTATTTTTGAAAAAATTGTAAAAACACCTACAATTTTCGGATTTGGGTGACATCTTCAAATTTTTTAGATAAAATATCGTAAAATCTACTGGTGAAAACCGCAGCTTTCTATCTTCTTCCTTTAAATTTTTCACCAATTTTTGAACGTTCTCCGGCGACAATTCAACTGTTTTTACTTTTGAAAAAATGGTAAAAATACCTAGAATTTCCGGATCTGAGCAAAATTTTCAGGTTTTGTAAAGAAAGTATAGTAGAATCGATTGGAGAAAACCGTAGCTTTCTATCTTCTTTCGTTAATTTTTCACGAATTTTTGAACATTTTCCAGCGACAATTCAACCGTTATTTTTGAAAAAATAGTAAAAATACCTAGAATTTTCGGATCTGGGTGACATCTTCGGGTTTTGTAGAGAAAATATCGTAAAATCTACTGGTGAAAACCGCAGCTTTCTATCTTCTTCCTTTAAATTTTTCACCAATTTTTGAACGTTCTCCGGCGACAATTCAACTGTTTTTACTTTTGAAAAAATGGTAAAAATACCTAGAATTTCCGGATCTGAGCAAAATTTTCAGGTTTTGTAAAGAAAATATAGTAGAATCGATTGGAGAAAACCGTAGCTTTCTAACTTCTTTCGTTAATTTTTCACGAATTTTTGAACATTTTCCAGCGACAATTCAACCGTTATTTTTGAAAAAATAGTAAAAATACCTAGAATTTTCGGATCTGGGTGACATCTTCGGGTTTTGTAGAGAAAATATCGTAAAATTTACTGGTGAAAACCGCAGCGTTCTATCTTCCTCCTTTAAATATTTCACAAATTTTTGAACATTCTCCGGTGACAATTCAACCGCTTTTATTTTTGAAAAAATGGTAAAAATACCTAGAATTTCCGGATCTGAGCAAAATTCTCAGGTTTTGTAAAGAAAATATAGTAGAATCGATTGGAGAAAACCGCAGCCTTCTATCTTTTTTCGTTAATTTTTCACGAATTTTTGAACACTCTCCAGCGACAATTCAACCGTTTTAATTTTTGAAAAAATGGTAAAAATACCTAGAATTTCCGGATCTGAGCAAAATTTTCAGGTTTTCTAAAGAAAATATAGTAGAATCGATTGGAGAAAACCGCAGCCTTCTATCTTTTTTCGTTAATTTTTCACGAATTTTTAAACACTCTCCAGCGACAATTCAACCGTTTTAATTTTTGAAAAAATGGTAAAAATACCTAGAATTTCCGGATCTGAGCAAAATTTTCAGGTTTTGTAAAGAAAGTATAGTAGAATCGATTGGAGAAAACCGTAGCTTTCTATCTTCTTTCGTTAATTTTTCACGAATTTTTGAACATTTTCCAGCGACAATTCAACCGTTATTTTTTAAAAAATAGTAAAAATACCTAGAATTTTCGGATCTGGGTGACATCTTCGGGTTTTGTAGAGAAAATATCGTAAAATTTACTGGTGAAAACCGCAGCTTTCTATCTTCCTCCTTTAAATATTTCACAAATTTTTGAACATTCTCCGGTGACAATTCAACCGCTTTTATTTTTGAAAAAATGGTAAAAATACCTAGAATTTCCGGATCTGAGCAAAATTTTCAGGTTTTGTAAAGAAAATATAGTAGAATCGATTGGAGAAAACCGCAGCCTTCTATCTTTTTTCGTTAATTTTTCACGAATTTTTGAACACTCTCCAGCGACAATTCAACCGTTTTAATTTTTGAAAAAATGGTAAAAATACCTAGAATTTCCGGATCTGAGCAAAATTTTCAGGTCTTCTAAAGAGAATATTATAGAATCGATTGGAGAAAACCGCGGCCTTCTATCTTATTTCGTTAATTTTTCACGAATTTTTAAACATTCTCCAGCCACAATTCAACCGTTTTTATTTTTGAAAAAATGGTAAAAATACCTAGAATTTCCGGATCTGAGCAAAACTTTCAGGTTTTGTAAAGAAAATATAGTAGAATCGATTGGAGAAAACCGCAGCCTTCTATCTTTTTTCGTTAATTTTTCACGAATTTTTGAACACTCTCCAGCGACAATTCAACCGTTTTAATTTTTGAAAAAATGGTAAAAATACCTAGAATTTCCGGATCTGAGCAAAATTCTCAGGTTTTGTAAAGAAAATATAGTAGAATTGATTGGAGAAAACCGCAGCTTACTATCCTCTTTCGTTAATTTTTCACGAATTTTTAAACATTTTCCAGCGACATTTAAAGCGTTATTTTTGAAAAAATTGTAAAAACACCTACAATTTTCGGATTTGGGTGACATCTTCAAATTTTTTAGATAAGATATCGTAAAATCTACTGGTGAAAACCGCAGCTTTCTATCTTCCTCCTTTAAATATTTCACAAATTTTTGAACATTCTCCGGTGACAATTCAACCGCTTTTATTTTTGAAAAAATGGTAAAAATACCTAGAATTTCCGGATCTGAGCAAAATTTTCAGGTTTTGTAAAGAAAATATAGTAGAATCGATTGGAGAAAACCGCAGCCTTCTATCTTTTTTCGTTAATTTTTCACGAATTTTTGAACACTCTCCAGCGACGATTCAACCGTTTTAATTTTTGAAAAAATGGTAAAAATACCTAGAATTTCCGGATCTGAGCAAAATTTTCAGGTTTTGTAAAGAAAATATAGTAGAATCGATTGGAGAAAACCGCAGCCTTCTATCTTTTTTCGTTAATTTTTCACGAATTTTTAAACACTCTCCAGCGACAATTCAACCGTTTTTATTTTTGAAAAAATGGTAAAAATACCTAGAATTTCCGGATCTGAGCAAAACTGTCAGGTTTGGTAAAGAAAATTCAGTAGAATCGATTGGAGAAAACCGCAGATTTCTATCTTTTTTCGTTAATTTTTCACGAATTTTTGAACATTTTCCAGCGGCAATTCAACCGTTTTCATTTTTAAAAAAATGATAAAAATACCTAGAATTCCCAAATCTGAGCAGAATTTTCAGGTTTTGTGAAGAAAATTCAGTAGAATCGATTGGAGAAAACCGCAGCCTTCTATCTTTTTTCGTTAATTTTTCACGAATTGTTGAACATTCTCCAGCGACAATTCAACAGTTGTTATCTTTGAAAAAATTGTAAAAATACCTAGAAATATCGTAGAACCGTTCGTTAATTTTTCACGAATTTTTATTTGCCAGCCCTCACGGCTACAACCTACCCCTCGAATACACGAAGCTGGCGGCCGAGTACAGCCGAGGGGGGCGACCAACCTCGGCCAAAGGCACCCCCCCTCCAGTATACCTCGACGAGAAGCCCATCTGGATCTGCAAGCCCGTCGCTCAGAGCCAAGGCCGAGGAATCTTCCTCTTTCGGGTAGTTTTTTTCTACTCTTTTTTCTTCTATTTTTTTTACTCTTTTTTTCCTTCAATTTCTTTTTTAGAAACTGAGCGAACTCAGCTACGACTCCAACACAATCGTGCAGAGGTACATAGAAAAACCCCTTTTGATTGGAGGCTACAAATTCGACTTGCGGCTCTACGTCTGCATCCCCTCTTACCACCCCCTCACGATTTACCTCTACAGGGAGGGTCTGGCCCGTTTTGGCACCGACAAATTCAGCCTGAACGACCTCAGGAACCCCTTCAGGCACCTCACCAACAGCTCCATCAACAAATTGGGCCCAGGCTACAACGAGATGAAGGACAGGATCGGCTCTGGCTGCAAGTGGACTTTGAGACAATTGAGGCGATATTTTCAGCAGGCGGGGATTTCTGATTGGCTGCTGTGGCAGAGGATCTCCTCATTGGTGGTCTTAACTGTCTTAAGTCACATCAGTCAGGTGCCCCCGACTGTTAACTGCTTCGAGTTTTTCGGCTTTGACGTTCTGATTGACAGTTCTTTAAGGCCGTGGCTGCTCGAGGTATTATTATTATTATTATTAAGCGTCGCTCTATGCAGCAAGACTCATTATGATTTTTTAAGGTAAATTTAAGCCCAGCCCTCAGCAACGACTGCGACGCCGATAGATGCGTGAAAAAACCGATGTTGCACGACATGTTCGACCTTTTGGGCCTCCCCCTGTACAATACGGGCCTGGCCGTGTTTGATATTTTTTTGGACGACCCTGACGAGAATGCCAAGAACGCCTTCAACAGCACTATTTCAGTGATAAACGCGGCCGGAAAGTGGAGGCGAAAGCACAAGAAAATGTCCGCTCGGCCGGGCAATTCCGCCGCGAGGCGAACTCGAACGCTTTCAGCATCCAACAGAATCTCGCCAAAACTCTACACCCTGCCAAAAATGAAGCCAAATTTTGAACCGAACGTGAGTATGGACTGAAATTTCTGAGCGGCTGCTTCTGGTTTTACGGAATCAGAAATTTCTGAGTGACAGCTCTAGGGAATCAGAAATTTCAGAGTAGCTGCTTCCAGCCAAAATAAATCAGAAATCTTTGTAGTTCTCTGTAAACAGAAATCTCTGACTGACAGTTCCACGGAATCAGAAATTTCTGCTTCAATAGAGCTGTCACTCAGAAGTTTCTGATCTCATAGAACTACAGAAATTTCTAGTGGTTGCTTCTGGTTTTATGGAATCAGATATTTCTATGGTTCCATAAAATCAGAAACTTCTGAGTGACAGCTCTATGGAATCAGAAATTTCAGAGTAGCTGCTTCCGTGTAGGTAATCAGAAATTTCTGAGTGGCTGCTTCCGGCCAAAATAAATCAGAAATCTTTGTAGTTCTCTGTAAACAGAAATTTCTGAGTGACAGTTCCACGGAATCAGAAATTTCTGCTTCAATAGAGCTGTCACTCAGAAGTTTCTGATCTCATTGAACTACAGAAATTTCTAGTGGTTGCTTCTGGTTTTATGGAATCAGAAATTTCTATGGCTCCACAAAATCAGAAACTTCTGAGTGACAGCTCTATGGAATCAGAAATTTCAAAATAGCTGCTTCCATGTACGTAATCAGAAATTTCTGAGTGGCTGCTTCCAGCCAAAATAAATCAGAAATCTTTGTAGTTCTCTGTAAACAGAAATTTCTGAGTGACAGTTCCACGGAATCAGAAATTTCTGATTCAATAGAGCTGTCACTCAGAAGTTTCTGATCTCATAGAACTACAGAAATTTCTAAGAAATTCTGGTTTTATGGAATCAGATATTTCTATGGTTCCATAAAATCAGAAACTTCTGAGTGACAGCTCTATGGAATCAGAAATTTCAGAGTAGCTGCTTCCATGTACGTAATCAGAAACTGAGCGGCTGCTTCCAGCCAAAATAAATCAGAAATCTTTGTAGTTCTCCGTAAACAGAAATTTCTGAGTGACAGTTCCACGGAATCAGAAATTTCTGATTCAATAGAGCTGTCACTCAGAAGTTTCTGATCTCATAGAACGACAGAAATTTCTAGTGGTTGCTTCTGGTTTTATGGAATCAGAAATTTCTATGGTTCCATAAAATCAGAAACTTCTGAGTGACAGCTGTATGAAATCAGAAATTTCAGAGTAGCTGCTTCCATGTACGTAATCAGAAATTTCTGAGTTGCTGCTTCCAGCCAAAATAAATCAGAAATCTTTGTAATTCTCTGTAAACAGAAATTTCTGAGTGACAATTTCACGGAATCAGAAATTTCTGATTCAATAGAGTTGTCACTCAGAAGTTTCTGATTTCATAGAACTACAGTTTCTAGTGGTTGCTTCTGGTTTTATGGAATCAGAAATTTCTATGGTTCCATAAAATCAGAAGCTTCTGAGTGACAGCTCTATGGAATCAGAAATTTCAGAGTAGCTGCTTCCGTGTAGGTAATCAGAAATTTCTGAGTGGCTGCTTCCAGCCAAAATAAATCAGAAATCTTTGTAGTTCTCTGTAAACAGAAATTTCTGAGTGACAGTTCCACGGAATCAGAAATTTCTGATTTAATGGAGTTGTCACTCAGAAGTTTCTGATTTCATAGAACTACAGAAATTTCTAATGGTTGCTTCTGGCTTTATGAAATCAGAAATTTCTATGGTTCCATAAAATCAGAAACTTCTGAGTGACAGCTCTATGGAATCAGAAATTTCAGAGTAGCTGCTTCCATGTAGGTAATCAGAAATTTCTGAGTGGCTGCTTCCGGCCAAAATAAATCAGAAATCTTTGTAGTTCTCTGTAAACAGAAATTTCTGAGTGACAGTTCCACGGAATCAGAAATTTCTGATACAATAGAGCTGACACTCAGAAGTTTCTGATCTCATAGAACTACAGAAATTTATAGTGGTTGCTTCTGGTTTTATGGAAGCAGAAATTTCTATGGTTCCATAAAATCAGAAACTTCTGAGTGACAGCTCTATGGAATCAGAAATTTCCAAGTAGCTGCTTCCATGTACGTAATCAGAAATTTCTGAGTGGCTGCTTCCGGCCAAAATAAATCAGAAATCTTTGTAGTTCTCTGTAAACAGAAATTTCTGAGTGCCGGTTCTACGGGATCAGAAATTTCTGATTCCATAGAAATTTCTGTGGTTCTATGAAATCAGAAACTTCTGAGTAACAGCTCTATGGAATCAGAAATTTCTGAGTGACCGCTTCCAGTCCAGAGGAATCAGAAATTTCTGAGTGGCCCTTTCTGCTTCTAGTTCGAGGAGGACCTGCGCAAGCGCTCGAAGAAGTGGGGCAACGGGAGGGACTGGACCTTCGCCCAGAGCAGGGAGGGGGGCTGGACCCGAATATGGCCGATGACCTTGGAAATTCCGGGCGCTGTCAAGGCCATGGTGGGAGAGATGGTCAAGTTCAGCAAGGCCGCCAAAGAGATCAACAAAACTCATCCGACGGCCTCGGAGGGACAGTTGAGCGAATTCCTTCAGCAACAGATGGAGATGACGGGCGAGATTTGGATTCCGCCTGTTTAAATTTTTGCCAAAAAATTATGCACCGAGATTATATAAAAAAAATTCCGCTGATCACTGCCTTCTCTCAATAAATTCGTTGCAAAGTTGTTGCTTCAATTGATTTTTATTTATTTTTCTAATGTATGTAGAAAAATTAAACTTTCAGGGCTTGTAGGGGTGGATTTGGAGAATTTAGTTATGAAAACCGCAAGGTTCGGTTTGCCCCCGTTGGGTTTTTACGAATTTTTAAAGCGGAAAATGTCAAGCAGACATTTAAAAATATTGCAAAAATATTAAAAATTTCTGTGGGGAAATTAAATCGTCAGGGTTTATTGATGTAAAACTGGAGAATTCAACGGTGAAAACCGCAACTTTCTACCTGCTTTCGTTAATTTTTCACGAATTTTTGAAGTGTCTTTTAAAAGTAGAAAAATATTAAAACTCCATGTAGAAAAATTAAGTTTTGAAAGTTTGCAGAATTAGAGCTGGAGAAGTCAATAGCTAATATATCCTACTAGTTTTCATCAATCTTTTACAAATTTTTAAACAGAAAAAGTTAATTTTAAATAATTGCAAAAATATGAAAAATGAAATTTTGAGGATTGGTGTAAGTTTTTCTTAAAAAAATTCTTAGTAAAGTTATGAATTTTTTAATTGTTTCTATTTTAATTGGGAAGGTATCAGTATGATTTGGAAACTCGAAAACTGGTTTCATTAATTTTTACGAATTATTAACATTTTAAAAACTTACACAAATACTAAAAAAATTTAAACCGATTTAAATACCTGAATCTTTCGAGCCACCATTCAAAAACTTCGGACCGGTTTCGGGTTACTTGACCCTCATCAGCGAAGTGCATTTGAATGGTGGCTCGAGAGATTCAGCTCCAAAGACTTTATTACAAGTCGGCGATGTTTTGAGAAGTGATAGAGAGTTTTAACGCCCTCTACCGGAAGAATGGTCAAATGAGCACAAGAGAAGCGAGGGCACTTTGCAGCGACCGACTCACTTTCAAGCCCGGGACCTTCAAATTGCCAGCTACGGCAAAGGAATTGTATTTAAACCGATTTAAATACCTGAATCTTTCGAGCCACCATTCAAAAACTTCGGACCGGTTTCGGGTTACTTGACCCTCATCAGCGAAGTGCATTTGAATGGTGGCTCGAGAGATTCAGCTCCAAAGACTTTATTACAAGTCGGCGATGTTTTGAGAAGTGATAGAGAGTTTTAACGCCCTCTACCGGAAGAATGGTCAAATGAGCACAAGAGAAGCGAGGGCACTTTGCAGCGACCGACTCACTTTCAAGCCCGGGACCTTCAAATTGCCAGCTACGGCAAAGGAATTGTATTTAAACCGATTTAAATACCTGAATCTTTCGTGAATGGTGGCTCGAGAGATTCAGCTCCAAAGACTTTATTACAAGTCGGCGATGTTTTGAGAAGTGATAGAGAGTTTTAACGCCCTCTACCCGAAGAATGGTCAAATGAGCACAAGAGAAGCGAGGGCACTTTGCAGCGACCGACTCACTTTCAAGCCCGGGACCTTCAAATTGCCAGCTACGGCAAAGGAATTGTATTTAAACCGATTTAAATACCTGAATCTTTCGAGCCACCATTCAAAAACTTCGGACCGGTTTCGGGTTACTTGACCCTCATCAGCGAAGTGCATTTGAATGGTGGCTCGAGAGATTCAGCTCCAAGGACTTTATTACAAGTCGGCGATGTTTTGAGAAGTGATAGAGAGTTTTAACGCCCTCTACCGGAAGAATGGTCAAATGAGCACAAGAGAAGCGAGGGCACTTTGCAGCGACCGACTCACTTTCAAGCCCGGGACCTTCAAATTGCCAGCTACGGCAAAGGAATTGTATTTAAACCGATTTAAATACCTGAATCTTTCGAGCCACCATTCAAAAACTTCGGACCGGTTTCGGGTTACTTGACCCTCATCAGCGAAGTGCATTTGAATGGTGGCTCGAGAGATTCAGCTCCAAAGACTTTATTACAAGTCGGCGATGTTTTGAGAAGTGATAGAGAGTTTTAACGCCCTCTACCGGAAGAATGGTCAAATGAGCACAAGAGAAGCGAGGGCACTTTGCAGCGACCGACTCACTTTCAAGCCCGGGACCTTCAAATTGCCAGCTACGGCAAAGGAATTGTATTTAAACCGATTTAAATACCTGAATCTTTCGTGAATGGTGGCTCGAGAAAAAAAAAAAAAAAAAACTCAGAAAAGAGCCAGGCCAAGGGCCCCTACTGCTCATCACCTATGTGCATCGTCAAGGCAAGCCTGCAACGTGCGGTGTATCATCATTGTTTATTTTTTGATGTGTCGGGCTGGAGCAAAGCTCCTGAGGTAAGTTAAGTAAGGGACTCCTGAGGGGAGTACCTTAGAGGGGAGACCTGAAGGGTCTGGGGTGCGTTTTGCCTGAGGGGCAAGGAGAGGCATTAGGTGGGAGAGTTCGCTGAAAAAGAAAGTTAACGACGAAATCTTGCTGTGGTCTACCTGCAACATACTAAACATTAGTGGTTCAAGGTGGGTGGATGAGAGCCGTCCTGGGACGACGAATTCTGGAATTCGCTGGGTCGTAGTCGACCGCATCTCTCACTAGCGGATTGGGATGAACCTCTGCTCGAGCAAAGGTTCGTGTGTTTGTTTCAAAGAGGAAGTCTTTGATTGTCGGGAGGTTTGCTTCTTGATGGAGCTGGGTGTTTCGGACGTACCAGGGAGCGTTAAAGGCGTACCTCAGACAACGATTCTGGATGACTTGGAGCTTTTGGAGTTGCGCATTAGAGACGTGTCCCCAGGCGCCAGAGCCGTAGGTCATGGCTGGTCTAACCACTGCCTTGTAGAGCCTCAGCTTATTCTCGAAAGATAAGCCGCTGCTTCTACACAGCATTGGATAGAGATGGCCAATTACCATTTTGGCTTTGGCGACTGAGTAGTCCACGTGAGGAATGAAGCTGAGTCGTCGATCCAGCTTGACCCCGAGGTACTTGACCTCGTTGTGGTGGCTCGAGAGATTCAGCTCCAAAGACTTTATTACAAGTCGGCGATGTTTTGAGAAGTGATAGAGAGTTTTAACGCCCTCTACCGGAAGAATGGTCAAATGAGCACAAGAGAAGCGAGGGCACTTTGCAGCGACCGACTCACTTTCAAGCCCGGGACCTTCAAATTGCCAGCTACGGCAAAGGAATTGTATTTAAACCGATTTAAATACCTGAATCTTTCACTTCTCAAAACATCGCCGACTTGTAATAAAGTCTTTGGAGCTGAATCTCTCGAGCCACCATTCAAATGCACTTCGCTGATGAGGGTCAAGTAACCCGAAACCGGTCCGAAGTTTTTGAATGGTGGCTCGAAAGATTCAGGTATTTAAATCGGTTTAAATACAATTCCTTTGCCGTAGCTGGCAATTTGAAGGTCCCGGGCTTGAAAGTGAGTCGGTCGCTGCAAAGTGCCCTCGCTTCTCTTGTGCTCATTTGACCATTCTTCCGGTAGAGGGCGTTAAAACTCTCTATCACTTCTCACTAAAAAAATTAGTAAGAAATTGAAATTTTCAGAACCCTTACAGTTAAAATTTGAGAATTTAATGGTGAAAATGACAAGTTTCTATCTACTTTCGTTAATTTTTAACATTTTTTTGAAATAATTTTTAGTTACATTTTACGATTATGCAGCGCTCAGCATGCGCCTCCTATATCTGGCTGCCTACATATCCAAATCCAATTGATTCAAATGATTTTAATTTATTTTTTTAATGATCGTAGAAAAATAAATCTTTAAGGGCTTGTAGAGATCAATTTGTAGAATTTAATTATGAAAACCTTTGGTTTCTCACGAATTTTTAAAGTCAAAAATGTCGGCAGACTGTCACGTGCGAAATCCTCCTCGTGGGCAAAGGATTTTATCGGCTTCCTTTCGCTCTTTACTACACGTGGGGTAGGCTCGAGGAAGTCTGATTAATTGGTGGATTTCAGGATGCCTTTCGACCACTTCGGTGATGCTTTCAGGAAAACCAATTTCAGCGACACTTTCTGTAATTATTGCGTGTAATTTTGGGGAACAGTTGCGGGACTCACCTTCGTCCTACTCCCGGTTCCCCCCTGAGGCACTGCCGGCCCACCGCTTCGCGCCACCCGACTGTTTTAGCCCGTGACATTTTGGCGGCCCAACGTGGGGCCTTGAAACTCAAGGTCATTCAGTTTTTGGAACATATTGAGTTGTTCCACTGTTGTCACAATTTTCGGGTGGTACGCTATAGGTGTACTTGACAATAAAACACTTTTGGTTTTTGGTTTTGTTTTCATGTTAAGGTAATTGAGTGTATTTTTACAATGTTTTGTTGCGGTATGTTTTGCGTTATTCCACAGCGGTATTCGAAAATTATTCCCTCAAACAGTTTACGAGCATAATGTTTGCAATACTATGCTTGTGGTATACAGACAATTATACTCATGACGAAGCGGGTTGCATACCGAAACTACATATAAGGGTTCCCACCTCCAATGACAGCCTCTTGTAACGCGGAAGTCAAACCGTATTGTTGAAGTAAACATCGAGTTCTTTAAATAGACGCATTAACTATCAGATTGTGTTTTATTGATGCACAAGACATAACATGGCGACGAGGATTTAAAGTTTAAAAGTTTGTCGGTGTTGCTGGTGATTTGCAGTGAAGGGCCTCTACGTGTTTTCCGATTCCACCGGTCTCATCTCCTGTCCACGTGCCCAAGATGGCGCCTACATATAGCGGCGTGGTTCCGCAATTCGACCCGAGTGACGATTTCATGTTGTACAAGGCTCGGTTTGAGCAGTTTTGCGTGGCAAACGAGGTTAAAGACGACGCCATCAAGGTAGCGTTGCTAATTGCGCATTTAAATAAGGATGTGTATCAGACTCTTCACGATTTGTGCTATCCGGCTGAGCCTTCCTCTAAAACTTTCAACAGTATTGTGATTTTGCTGAACTCTCATTATAGCCCAGTCACCAACACCCTCATGGAGCGTAGGGAATTTTACAGGGCCACCCAAGCGTCAGAAGAATCGTGTTTAGTGTGGTTCGCTCGATTGAAGCGACTGTCATTGAACTGCAACTTTGTTGTCAATTTGGACAATGCCCTGCGAGACAAGTTCGTTGCGGGTTTACGCAGTGGCCCAGTACTTGATCGCGTAGTGGAAGAGCCAATTACCAAGTCGTCTACGGACGTATTGACCGTTGCAAGAGCAAAAGAAAGTGCGCTATTGAACTCCAAGAATTCAAATTCCGCGGGAATTCATGCGTTAAAGGACAAGGCCGGCAGTGGGGGCGCACCCCCACACAATCGTTCCCGCAGCGCTCAGGCGCAGAGTACAAAGAGGCGGGGCGACGAATCGAGTTGTTCCCACGGCTGTCAACATGGCGATGTCAACACAAACAGAAATAGCGAGGCATCTACGAACAGCTCTGTTTCCGGTTATGGCTCGAAACGGATCTCGAAAACGACATCTCGTTGTGCATCCTGTGGTAAAAATCATGGTGGAAAATGTCGTTACAGTGCTTATACTTGCAAAGTGTGTGGCCGCAAGGGGCACATCCAATGGGCTTGTAGAAGCAGTCGCAAGGACTTGATAGCTAACGTGGAGGAGGACGAGTTTTATCCGGAGGAAGAGGACGATCCGGATCAAATGAACAATATTATATGCAACTTGGAAGGAAGTGCATCTACAGGAAAGGAGCCAGGCCCCATTAAAATCGATGTCAGGTTTGGTGACACCACAGTGGTTTTGGAGCTTGATTCGGGTTCCCCAGTGACCTCAATTAGCGGGAGAACGTACAGTACTCTCCTCAAGAACCATCCTCTACGGAGCACTGATAGGGTTTTTAAGGGTTATACAGGGGAGTTGATAAAGCCAATGGGTTTTATTTGTGTATCAGTTAATTACAAAGATTTAACGCATTGTTTAAATGTTTTTGTCATTGAGCAAGCTTCATCAAATTTGTTAGGCAGGGACTTTATGCAAAAGTTTAATCTGTTTCATCTTTTAGGGATCAATTCTGTCAATGAGGTCGAGGTCGGGGAGCGTCTGCGCCGGGAGTTCCCGGCGGTGTGCACTGATGCTCTTGGTTGTTTCCGGCATGCTCAGATCCTTCTCCGGCTAATCCCTAATGCCCAGCCCAGAACTACAAGACCCAGACCTATTCCATTGGCACTGAAGGATAAAGTTGAAAAAGAATTGTTGCGAATGGAGCAAAGGGGTATAATAGAGCGTACTGTTACAGCTGATTGGTCTACCCAGATTGTCCCAGTGGCCAAACCAAACGGCACGGTAAGAATATGTGGCAGCTATGTATATCTAAATAGAAATTTGGAGGATATTTTTTATCCACTACCTCGCATCGAGCAAATCTTTGCGGATCTGGCGGGAAATTGCAGGTTTTCCAGAATAGATTTGTCGGACGCATACATGCAGTTTGAATTAGACGAAAGCTCGTCCAAGTTGGTTACAATATCTACGCACATCGGTTTGTTTAGAGTAAAGCGAATGCCCTTTGGTATTAAATGCGCAAGTTTTTACTTCCAAAAGCATATCGATAATCTATTTCAAGGCATCCCAAACGTTCACACTTTTCAGGATGACATTCTTATCGGTCATAAGCTGGGGGATAACCATTACGAGCAAATAGCTAGTGTTTTACGAATTTTGGGGGAGGCGGGGCTAACTGTTAATTTACAAAAATGTAAGTTTTTTCAGGCCAAAGTCACTTATTTAGGCTTTCAATTATCAGAAGCGGGCATATCGAAATGTCAGGATAAAGTTATGCCCATCATGAAGGCTCCAGCCCCTCAAAATATCAAGGAATTGCGTTCGTTTTTAGGGGCAGCTAATTACTATAGTAGATTTGTCCCCAAAATGGCCAATATGTTGGCTACATTGTACAATTTACTGAAAGTGGGCAATAAATTTACTTGGACCACAGAGTGTCAAGTCGCGTTCGAGCATATAAAGGCGGAGATTGCTTCAGACAAGGTCCTCACCTATTTTGATCCAAAATTACCCATTCTAGTAACCAGTGATGCTTCAGAGAGTGGCATAGGTGCGACACTGGTCCATAAAATGCCCGATGGTGGCGAAAGGTTGGTAACTTGTGCTTCTCGCACTTATACAAAGGCGGAAAGAAACTACTCGGTTGTCCACAAGGAAAGTTTGGCCTGTTACTTTGCTGTCAAAAAGTTCAGTGATTACCTTTATGGCCATAAGTTTGTAATTCGTACCGATCAGAAGGCACTAGTTTCCCTATTTGGCAATCAAAAGGAAATTAATCAAACTTATGCTAATCGCATAAAGAGATACGCGCTTTTTCTTTCCAATTTTAATTTTGAAATTCAGCACATTAAGGGTTCCAACAATGTGGTCGCTGATTTTCTTTCAAGATTACCTCTGAATATCATAGAGGAAGAACTAGAACCGCAACAAGATATTTTCTTTTCTAATGTACATATTCCAATTGACCACAATTTCATTCAACAGGAAACCATAAAGGACACCGTCCTGTCAGAGGTAGTCAGATTCACTAAATCAGGATGGCCTAGTCAAAAAGTAGGAGACAATTTACAGCCATACTTTAATCGTAGGCTCGAATTAGACATTAAAGGGGGTTGTTTAATGCTAGGCGATAGATTTGTTATACCATCTTCGTTGAGGAGGGACGTTTTGATGGAGTTGCATGTTTCGCATATCGGCATAGTCAAAATGAAGGCATTGGCTAGGTCTTATTTATGGTATCCTGGCCTCGATAAGGATATAGAGAATTTATGTAAGTCATGCGAGCCATGCCTGAAGACTAGAGCTGATCCTCCGAAAATTAATTCTCCATGGCCAACTGCGAGAGGTCCTTTTGAGGTTATTCATGTAGATTTTTTTTCTTTGAATTCCAATGATTTTTTGCTAATGGTTGACTCTTTTACTAGATGGCCCGAGGTCTACATTATGCGTTCCATAACGTCTTCGGAAACTATTGATAAGTTTCGAGAGTGTTTTGCGCGATTTGGGTTGCCGAATTTGGTCGTTTCGGACAATGGCCCATCATTAGTGTCTGAAGAAATGGAGGTCTTCTTGGCCAGCAATGGCATTAAACACATGACTATAGCACCATATAACCCCCAGAGCAATGGTCGGGCTGAGAGCGCGGTTAAGACTCTTAAGAACAAATTGATTTCGGCTTTGGCAGACGACGCAAATAAAAATCTCAACCTACAAACCGTTTTAGCCAGAATCCTTTTAATCCTTAGAAACACTCCTCATTCTTCCACGGGAGTTTCTCCTGCAGAAGCAATGTTTAATCGTAGATTGAAAATCAAATTAGACTTATTAAAAGAATCCAAATCGGGCTTTAATTCAACTCCTCACGGCTGTAAAATTAGAACCTTTGCAGTAGATGATGACGTGATCGTCCGGGATTATCGTGCTGTAAATAAAAAGCAGTGGGTTCAGGCTGTCATTGTGGAGAAACTAGGTAATGTCATGTATGCTTGCAAAACGCGCGCCGACAATCTAGTCTGGAGGAGGCATGTAAACCAGATTAGGGGTTATGTGAGAGGCGAGGGTACATTGCCTGCTTCTGAGGATATTCAGATTCGAAGTACACATCTGCCACATAAGCGAGTCGGCATTGATATCGTCGATTTTTCCGTCCCTTTGCCCGGAAACAACAATTCTGTGGAGGTACTCGGCGGTGCTGTACCTCATCCCCCCGGAAATGATCCCCCTGTTCATGTAGATCCCATACAGACCCCTGGCCTTGAGCAGCCGGAGGCAGCCCCTGGCGAGTCTGTTGCGGGAGCGGACCCTGGGTCTTCCGGTGTGGTGGCGTCCCCCGTTCGACCTGCCGCCGTTAGTCATAGGACTAAACGCAGAACCACGTTGCCAAAAAAATTGGCGGATTTTGTTTGTAAATAATATGTTACCATTTGTTATATTTGTTTGTAGATAATATGTTGTCATTTGTTATTTTAGTTATATTGACTTCTATAGACTTGTATATAGAGTATTTTGGAACTAAAGGTGGGAATGTGGTATACAGACAATTATACTCATGACGAAGCGGGTTGCATACCGAAGCTACATATAAGGGTTCCCACCTCCAATGACAGCCTCTTGTAACGCGGAAGTCAAACCGTATTGTTGAAGTAAACATCGAGTTCTTTAAATAGACGCATTAACTATCAGATTGTGTTTTATTGATGCACAAGACATAACAATGCTCGTCAATGGCCACGCCTTTGTGTTGTGTGTACTTTTGTTTCTCTTTCAGTTCTTTCACTTTTGAGTTTTCATGTTGACTCTGTCTGATTTTTGCGGTTGTTTCTTTCGTGGGAGTCCTATGTACTTTCGGTTTGGACTTTTAGTCCGTCCACGGTTTTGGGAGAGCTGGGTCGCGACCAACTCTTCGTATAGTGGGTTTTTGGGAAGTGCTAGGTGTATGAGTTTTGCCAGTAGGCCTACTTGGTTGTGGATGGAGCTGCAACGGGTTTAGGCGATTGAGAAACAGGCAATTACTCTTCTCTTTTTAGAGGTTATGTCCTCCTGCGCTTGCGTCAGCCAATTTTCTCAGTTAGTGTCAATTCCTTTGTTTGTTACAAGATGTGAGTTTAGATATCTTTATAAGTCGTACAGCGGGTACTTGTAAGCTCAGTTGAAAACTCTTTAAGCTCTTTGAGATTTGTGATTTTCAGTTTTGGTGAATATTTGGTTGAAAGGTACTGAAAGATTGTGTTTGGTTTTGTTCGGTTTTAGCTGAGTTCGGAGTCCTGTTGGTTTCGTGACAGGTCTCTTATGTGTGATTTTCTTCCGGTTTCGTGGAAGGAATTCTTTTGTTGTATGCTCGGTTTTGCTCACTAGCCGTAGGTTGGTGAGGGGTTTTGTGTTCGTTTTGGGTTTTGAAACCTATTTCCTTCAGAAATAGTCAGTCTTGAGCTTGAGTTTAGGTTGGTGTGGCCGCTTATTTTTTTTTGCGTTCGCTCAGTTTTCCGATTTGTGTCTTGGTTCTTGTTTCCTTTTGGGAATTTTTCTTCGCCTCCCTTGAGTTTCGTACTCGCTACGTTCTGTAGGTTTTGTGGGAGTGCGAGAAGCTGAGTCTGGCCTTGTTTGGTGTACTCTACGGTTTGGGGTAGTTACACATTAGGTTCCAAAGGTCCAGTATCTCCCCGTTAGGAGGATTTATTCTCCCTTAAGTAGACTTGATCCAATTCACAACATCGAGTAAATTTTTGTCTCTTTTGCACTTCTGTTTAGCGAACACTCACCATCTAAAATAAGCCGGCCCAAACTAGATATCGGTTCCTTCCGTTTTGCGTCTTGAGTGAATGTGTTTGTGTATTTTTGCTTTTGTCCCCTTCAGGGTCAGTTTAAGTACCCTGTTGGTTGGGGCGAAGAATACGCCATCGGTCCTCTCTGCCTGTCGTAAGAGGCGACTATAAGAACTCCGACGACTTCTTCCCATCGATCAAGTGTCAGTAGGTCTCGCAGCTACTGGTTAAGTTGGAACCTTTTTGGGGAATCTTGTGTGTGGTGCTGTGTTTCGGTTGGAAAACCGCTAAGTTTGGGTATGTGATCTGCTGGATTCACGCTTAGGTCTTTTCGTTGTTTTAGTTTCTTAGGGTTTTTGGCCTTCTCGCCGCGTCACACACTCGACATCCTTCCTGCGACCTCCTGGTGCTCGGTTTCGTTGTTTTGATTTTGTTGTTTTGTCTCGTTGTCAAGACGTGCGTTGTGGCGTCACTGACTTCATTTTGTTTTGCGCGTTCTGGTGTGAGGTTGTGTGGCGCGAAACGCATCTCCTCTCACCAGTGTTTGTGTTGTTTTGGTCGAGCTGGTGTGAGTTGGTATTCCACTGAATACCTCCCCAGTGTCGTCTTAGTGTTGCCTTTTCAGCGTGGAGTTGGGTCGTTTCGATCCATTCCTTTTGTTTCTTCCTGGTTTTTGCAATTTCGGGTATTTTGTGTTACCTTTTTGGGTTTTGTTATTTGGGTTTTCCTTTTTCTGGTGTCCATAAGGATCTTGGTTTTTTTGATAGCATTTTCAGTGGTCCCTCAGGTCCAGTTGTTGGCTTTGGTAGTTGGCGGGTATTACCTTCCGATCGGTTGTGAGCTGTGTCTCCTCCGCGTATTTTGCGCGGGTTTTTGCGATCGGTAAGGTCGGGTACTGGTCCTTAAGTTTGGCTACGGTTTGGGTAGTCGTTGAGTAACTTTAGGAAGGGCCAGGATACTCTCTCTTTAGGAGGATTTATTGCTCTCTCGCTACCATTGTCCAATTTTAGTAGGTCCTGTGAAAGGTTGGGTAACCTTTCATTTTGTGAGAGGGGAGTTTGTCACGTGCGAAATCCTCCTCGTGGGCAAAGGATTTTATCGGCTTCCTTTCGCTCTTTACTACACGTGGGGTAGGCTCGAGGAAGTCTGATTAATTGGTGGATTTCAGGATGCCTTTCGACCACTTCGGTGATGCTTTCAGGAAAACCAATTTCAGCGACACTTTCTGTACCCGTGCGGTTGGGTGCCCATCGGGCGCGTCCCCGGGTGGTGGATAGGGGAATGGCCAGTCCGCTGGTTAGTTACGGCCATACGTGCAGACCTGGGGCTTAAAACCCTCACGTGTCTGTACCAAAGCCGCTACCGCGAACCAACCCCTCTGAGACACCGGGCGCCCTCTCAGAGTAATAGCCTTACCCTCATGCGCCGGGCTCCATGAGGGCGGACCGAACTCCCGGGGTTAACTGGGAATTTCAGACCAGATTTAGGAGGGTACCGGAGGCCTCAATGCAGCAAATGGGGTCGGAAGACACTCATAGCTGCTCTGAGACTTAGGGACCTAGCAGCCTGAACAGAGGGACTGGAAGACTGATACTTCTGTTATCTGTACGGAGGGACAAAAAAAAAATAAAAAATTACCTCACGGTTGCGATAGGGATAGGCTGATAACTGGACCTATCAGATTTTTGTGACTAGGGACTAATTGTGACTGATGGGACTGAAAAAGACACCGCAGTTGCACAGGTACCGTGACACTGGCAGACCCTCAGGGAATGAGGGCGGACCGAATTCCCGGGGTTAACTGGGAATTTCAGACCAGATTTAAGAGGATACTGGAGGCCTCAATGCGGCAAATGGGGTCGAAGGACACCCATAGCTGCTCTGAGACTTCGGGACCTAGCAGTCTGAACAGAGGGACTGGAAGACTGATACTTCTGTTGTCTGTACGGAGGGAAAAAATAAATAAAAAATACCTCGCGGTTGCGATAGGGACAGGTTGACAACTGGACCTATCAGACTTTTGTGGCTAGGGACTAATTGTGACTGATGGGACTGAAAAAGACACCGCAGTTGCACAGGTACCGTGACACTGGCAGACCCTCAGGGACTGTGGCACCAACAACCAGTTGTGACTGATGGGGCTGTCCACCAGGAACCATCGGCCACACGGGGGGAAGATGTCTGCAGTCTGTACGGAAGGGTAGTTATAATAGTGCTGCGCAGGACGCTAGGGACTAGTTGCGACTGATGGGACTGAAAAGGATACCACAGCTGCACAGGTACCGTGACACTGGCAGACCCTCAGGGACTGTGGCACCAACAACCAGTTGTGGCTGATGGGGCTGTCCACCAAGAACCGTCGGCCACACTGGGGGAAGATGTCTGCAGTTTGTAACATAGAGGGACATAAATTGATACCTCAACTGAACCTTTTAAGGGTACACTTTAAGCTGCCTTCGACACCAAGAAACCAGTTGTATCCGGCAGGGCTGAAAAAGACCTGCCGGTTATAGTGGGTTCGCGGGACGAAGCTTCAACAAACTCCCTAAAGAGCAGAAGTACCCGCCGTGGTATAGCAAAGCGGGGTGGCTTTTCTAGCACCCGATTAACACTATTCAGTTTCTACAGCAGAAGTACTGGGTCTTTGCAGAACCGGGGTTCCTGATGTAGGAAATGGATAACTGTCACAGTGCGGGCATAATGGACCATAAGGTCTGAATGCAGCGGACCCGTCAGGGAAACGCACCGCAGAACGAAATACGAATACGAATACGACACTTTCTGTAATTATTGCGTGTAATTTTGGGGAACAGTTGCGGGACTCACCTTCGTCGTACTCCCGGTTCCGCTTTTTTGGGGTTTTCTCTAGTATTTGGGAAATATTCATTCAGTTTCAGTTTGTTTACGGATCCATTGACAGGTCTCGGAAAAGTGAGGTTAACACAATACGTCAATTGTCACGGATGTCAATCCCCCCTCTGTCTATGAGGGCATGAGCGTAGATAGCGTTCTCAGCGGGGGCAGGCCGTGTGCCGTGGTCTTCTCACCGCCAAAATTATGCTCCGCCACCGAGAGTGATGGGCATAATTTTGGACGGCGTTCTAGTGCATGGGGCGAATGTGTGCCGCTCCGGTGGCGTCGTTCCCATCGAAAGTATAGTCACTCAGCCGATGTTGTCGGTAGGCGCACGCCCATGGAGGGAATCCAAGGTAACGGATTTTCGTGGCGACTGCGCGGCGCTAAAAATGGAGAGCTTCCTGTTTCCTGTCCCGGTTGGTTTTAACGAGGCGAGCTGGCTGCATTGGTCCGTAATATTTAGCCATTTTGGTGGAGTTTGGATGAATTGAGAGCCATTTAAGGTGAATATCCCGTCAGTTGGCGATATCTCACACCTCAGTTTGAGGGTTTTCGAGCCGCTTGTTGGTGAAGTCGACCGCCCCCACACGTGGTTGTTGGCGGCGTCAAGGATCCCCTGGAGGGGATCCTTATGGTTCCTTAGGTTTCCTTATGTTCCTCCTGCTAGGTTTAATTTAATTTTTACATCGAATTTTTGTGAATCGGACTTTGACCCCCTCCGGCAGATTTTTGAAGGGATTCCATCTACCCCTCTTTTCGAGCCGAAGGTACTGTCCGTGTAATATTACCCCCCGTTTTGTCGTTACCGTTTTGGAAGATTTGCTGTCGAGGCTATACCAGTCGTGGGACGAGCCCGGAGAGGTGCTTCTGTTTCCCCCTTCTACTTCTGCCATTCAGTTGTGAACTTATTGTAAATTTTCACTCTGTAGTTTATCAAATATTCTTCGTGACCTTCAGTCATTTTCAGATTTTGTGAGTTCGTTACAATTATTAATTGTGACCTTCAGTCATTTTCAGTCTCCCAGTTGCTTCACAGCTAGGGGGCAATCATTTTCAGCAAACGTTTTGCAGCGGTTCTGGCAAAGTCACCATTGCCAATTTGTGTTACCTTTATCAGCTGTAGTGCTGCTGTTGCCGGTCTTGCCGCGTGGTTTTGCATGTCAGCGCGTGAGTAGCGCCCTTAGTGACGTAAACGCGGCCGGTAGGTACCTATAACCGTGCGTTGCGCGCCCTTTTTGTCATTGCGCCCTTGAACCGGTAAACTTAGTTGACAGCGGTGCTGCCACCGTTTGATATTTATAGTGGTGGCTGTGTACCTCGCTGGTACTGCTGCGACGTGTGTTGCATTTCAATTATTGCAGTTTTATATACTTGTGTTTCATTCCTTCTCAACGATTTTCAATTATTCTAAAGATACTTTCATTTATTGTAAATATACTTAATAGTTTTCGTATTCGTATTTCGTTCTGCGGTGCGTTTCCCTGACGGGTCCGCTGCATTCAGACCTTATGGTCCATTATGCCCGCACTGTGACAGTTATCCATTTCCTACAGGAACCCCGGTTCTGCAAAGACCCAGTACTTCTGCTGTAGAAACTGAATAGTGTTAATCGGGTGCTAGAAAAGCCACCCCGCTTTGCTATACCACGGCGGGTACTTCTGCTCTTTAGGGAGTTTGTTGAAGCTTCGTCCCGCGAACCCACTATAACCGGCAGGTCTTTTTCAGCCCTGCCGGATACAACTGGTTTCTTGGTGTCGAAGGCAGCTTAAAGTGTACCCTTAAAGGGTTCAGTTGAGGTATCAATTTATGTCCCTCTATGTTACAAACTGCAGACATCTTCCCCCAGTGTGGCCGACGGTTCTTGGTGGACAGCCCCATCAGCCACAACTGGTTGTTGGTGCCACAGTCCCTGAGGGTCTGCCAGTGTCACGGTACCTGTGCAGCTGTGGTATCTTTTTCAGTCCCATCAGTCACAACTAGTCCCTAGCGTCCTGCGCAGCACTATTATAACTACCCTTCCGTACAGACTGCAGACATCTTCCCCCCGTGTGGCCGATGGTTCCTGGTGGACAGCCCCATCAGCCACAACTGGTTGTTGGTGCCACAGTCCCTGAGGGTCTGCCAGTGTCACGGTACCTGTGCAACTGCGGTGTCTTTTTCAGTCCCATCAGTCACAATTAGTCCCTAGCCACAAAAGTCTGATAGGTCCAGTTGTCAACCTGTCCCTATCGCAACCGCGAGGTATTTTTTATTTTTTTTCCCTCCGTACAGACAACAGAAGTATCAGTCTTCCAGTCCCTCTGTTCAGAATGCTAGGTCCCGAAGTCTCAGAGCAGCTATGGGTGTCCTTCGACCCCATTTGCCGCATTGAGGCCTCCAGTATCCTCTTAAATCTGGTCTGAAATTCCCAGTTAACCCCGGGAATTCGGTCCGCCCTCATTCCCTGAGGGTCTGCCAGTGTCACGGTACCTATGCAACTGCGGTGTCTTTTTCAGTCCCATCAGTCACAATTAGTCCCTAGTCACAAAAATCTGATAGGTCCAGTTATCAGCCTATCCCTATCGCAACCGTGAGGTAATTTTTTTTTTTTTTTGTCCCTCCGTACAGACAACAGAAGTATCAGTCTTCCAGTCCCTCTGTTCAGGCTGCTAGGTCCCTAAGTCTCAGAGCAGCTATGGGTGTCTTCCGACCCCATTTGCTGCATTGAGGCCTCCGGTACCCTCCTAAATCTGGTCTGAAATTCCCAGTTAACCCCGGGAGTTCGGTCCGCCCTCATGGAGCCCGGCGCATGAGGGTAAGGCTATTACTCTGAGAGGGCGCCCGGTGTCTCAGAGGGGTTGGTTCGCGGTAGCGGCTTTGGTACAGACACGTGAGGGTTTTAAGCCCCAGGTCTGCACGTATGGCCGTAACTAACCAGCGGACTGGCCATTCCCCTATCCACCACCCGGGGACGCGCCCGATGGGCACCCAACCGCACGGGTAATAGTTTTAGTTGTGTGTGTTTTATTTCTCAAGTACACCCCGGCAGTTGCGCTCAGGGATTTTGCGATAAATTTCTGGCTTTGTACTTATCGGTCGCTTGGGCAAATATAAAGCTAGTGGCGTCCTACTCCATCTTAATTACACTGCACCTGCATTTCCTATGAAACCTCCTGTATAGGAGAAGACCCACCGCCCTGGGTCCGGGTAAATTTTGCGGCTTTGTTTAACTTCCCCCTGAGGCACTGTCGGCTCACCGCTTCGCACCACCCGACGTTTTTAGCCCATGTCAAGACATTTAAAAATGCTGCAAAAATATTAAAACTCTCTGTAGAAAAATTAACTTTTCGAGGTTTATAGACCTAAAACTGAGGAATGCAACAGTGAAAACCGCAACATTCTACCTGATTTCGTTAATTTTTCGCGAATTTTTGAAGTGCCTCATTTTCTCCTTTACAAAGATTTAACAGTTTTAAGCTTTAAAAATCTCAGAAAATACGAAAAAGTTTTGTTGAGAAGTGAAATTTTCAGGGTTTTAGGCTGGAATTCTAAGTTAGTTTACGTTATGACTCATAACGTATCTTAGTGCGGATCGTAACTCAGCAGTGGGCGCCACCAGTACAATTTTGCAGAGTTCTTTAATGCCGCCGGTTGCTCGGTCGAGGTCGAATAGCCAAGTGAAGTGACAATCGTGTCGTGACATTTGACATTTGAAACACCGGTCGCAAAAATGGCTGCTGCACGAAATTTTATCCTTGATTTCGCAAATGATTTATTCGAAAAAATTAGTTCTGATTCGACTGATGAGAGCAACGAAGACGTTTTATTACCCCCCGGGGTGCCCTGAACAATTAACGAGATCAGCGAGCAGGAATTGTTTCAACGAACCCAATGTTTATTTATGTCCTGAACATCATCGCCGAAAGATTAAGAAAAACCCAAGACAAAGGGAAGGGAGGTATCCACACATTACGCCGATGTACAAGTTATATGAGTGGTCTGGCCTCGCAATTTTATGCTAGTCGTGGGTTGCAATGGCTTGTTGGTAGCAGTTGGCAGTGGTCGAATCTCACAACCTGCAGCCTGCAGAGGAATCGATGAAGTAACTCAAGCCCTTGTGGATATACCACCACCAGATTTCGCATGGCAGATAAATATCCTCAAGTGGTTTAGGAAACTCAGGACATGCTAATCTGGGAAAATATGTTGTTTTCTTGATAAATGCAACTATTAGTAATTTGATTACTACCTCGGGTAATCAAGCATCAGTTCCTCTTTGAAGAATGGACGAAGCTTTCAACCAACTATTAGTAATTTGTTATAATTTTTATATTATTATACAATTTCTTGAGTTGATTTTAGTTTTATTAATTTTGGTAAGTACATACGTACCACTGTCTTGGGGTTGCAGAATGCAGATTGGTTCAGGGAAGTCAGGCAGATTTAGAACTGTTAGTAAGGGGAATGTTAATAATAATTCAATTGTCTACATAAAATTTAGTTTATTTGTAGCGGTAATATCATTCGTAATATGTATTGTGAGTTTCAAAATGGGAGGAAGGGTCTGAGCCTACCACAAATTGGGAGTTAATAGAGTTGTTCAGGTGCCGATCAAGGTACTGTGCTCTGGAAGGTCAGTGGGGGTTCTCAATGCTGTGTGTGCAATCGATCGCTCCAAGAACTTCTTGTAATCCAGCTCCGCGTTTTGTCATTCCAAATGCCTGTTTAACGTGAGGATATTCATCTGCGCTGCGAATAAACTCTGGTGGTGGTATATCCACAAGAGCATGAGTTACTTCAGGCTGCGGGTTTTAAGATTTGACCACTGGTACCAAAAAGTACTGCAACCCACCACTGGCATAAAATTCCGAGGCCAACGTATAACTTGAACATCGACGTAATGTGTGGATACCTCCCTTCCCATTGTCTCGGGTTTTTTGCTAATCTTTCGGGCGATGGACCGATGCTCTTGGTCTTGCGGACATAAATAAACACACATTGCTGCTCGCGGATCTCATCAATTGTCCAGGCACTCTGGGGGGTAAAACAACGTCTTCCTCGTTCTCATCACTCGAATCAGAACCAATTTCTTCGAAGAAATCAACTACTTAATCAGGCATAAAATTTCATGCAGCAGCCATCTTTGCGACAGGTGTTTGAATTGTCACTTGTCACTCAACCTCGACCCGACCGAGCGACCGGCGGCATTAAAGAACTCTGCAAAATTGTACGGGTGGCGCCCTCTGCTGAGTTACGATCCGCACTAAGATACGTTATGAGTCATAACGTAAACTAACTTAGAATTCCACCCTTAGTGCTAGAACTGGATAATAGAATGGTGAAGACCGAAAAGACCCCACTGCTTTTTTTATTTTTTTACGGATTTTCGTAATTTTTTTTTTTAAGAAAATAGCAAAAATATTAAAAACGACAAATGAAATTTGCAGGGCTTGTAAAAGTATAAAAAAATATTCTTAAAATATATGGACCCAAAAATTCAACTACTTTCGTTAATTTTTACGAATTTATAAATACATGTTTTTTGAAGAATTACCTCGAAATTACAAAAATATTTTTAAAAAATTGTAAAAATCTGAAATTTTCAGAATCTGTAGAGTTAAAATCGGAGAATTCAATGGCGCAAATAACAAGTCTCTATCTGCTTTCGTTAATTTTTAACAATTTTTTGAAATAATTCGCTATACTTTACGATGATGCAGCGCTCAGCCCGAGCCTCTTATAACTGGCTGCCTACATGTCAAAATCCAATTAATTTCAAAATATTATTTTATGCAATTATTTTTTATCGGCATAATTATGATTTTTTGCAAGAATAAATTGATAAAATCGCTTCTTGATTTATTTCATTGTTATTCCGCGCCGCGGGGGCCGGCCCATCCGACAGCACAGAAGAGCAAGGCCAAGGCCGACATACCTAAACAGCGATGATTCAGACGTTGTTTTTTTCCTCTTTAAATCGATTTAAATTTAAAACGAGGAACAAAGTGGCAATTGTTATTTCTTACTCATTCTTTATTGCTGTGAAATGGATTATCTCTGCGAACGAGGCGACAATTTTTTTGCTGAAATGCAAATTAACCGTGGCTCAAAGTGCGAGTTTTATCATTTTCGATGACTTTACAGGTTTTTAGTCGCCTATTGACCGAATTTATGAATAAACTTTCCAATCTTTCGTTTTTTATTTTTTATTATCTTTTTTTTTGCCAAGAAATTACGAATCATTTTTTCTTATTGTTTATTTTCTCGCTAATCCATTTCGAGGAATGATTGTTGTTGTGGAAGGCGAATGAGTCAATAATGAAATCACTTATCAAATCCTTGAAACATTTCGTTTATCGCTCGCTCGACCGTTCCAGAAAACTCGACAAAGAGAAATCGTAGACGAGGCAAAAATTTTGGAAAAATTTAAAAAAATTCAGAGAAAGTGGAAAAGGTTATTTCGTTAATTGCCAAGCCGCACTTCTGCCGTCCTTAATGAACATAATCGAGCCGCTTTCTATCATTTCTTAACCCGAATAAATAAAAAACGGATCAGCACGAATCTAACAGTTAAGGCCAATTCTAGAGGTTGTAAGTTTATCAATAAATCACTAATTGGTAACGAGGAGAAAATCGCTGATCTTCCTTGTTCCCACCGCAACAATGGGGGGATCACTTCCTGGTAATTATTTTTTAATTATTTTTCTGTAGACGACCCTATTTCACAGGCTGGCCAAGCCCCTGTTTTTTCTTTTTTTATTTATCGATAATTATATCAATTAACCTTCAATCTGCTCCAGAGTTAATTATTGAAGACACGTTAGGTAAATACATCGATGTTCGTGCTTTTATTTTGAATGACTTAAAACATCGTAATTAACTAATAAAAAACCTTCAAAACGTAAGACCCGAATTTGGCTAATGAAAAATAAAAGTTATTTTGCCAGTTAACCTTCAAAATGCATGGAATCGATCACTTTGTCTCGAGGGTTAACTTTCAAACAAATTCATTAAATAGATTCGCCGGTTAACTTTCAATACAGTCTGCATTTCGATTAATAAATAGGTAACTGTTGACAATTAACTTTCAAGAAATTTCATTGAATAGATTCTAAGTTAACTTTTAAAAAATCCATTAAGTTCTACATTCAGAAACATTATTTACTTAATAACTTTCGGTGCAATTGGTTAAGTAAACTTTGGAAAGAAATCTTCATCCCTCACAGGTTATCATAACCTTCAATCTTCTCTGCAAGTTAACTTTAAGAAAAATCTATTAAGTTTTACATTCATTTTTATTCATTTATTAACTTTCGGGGTAAATGGTTAAATTAAAGAAATTTTCTTAACCGGTTAACCTTCAATAAACCGTCGTCGGTCATTTTTTGCGTCGACTTTGTCTCTATGATTGATAACTACTGACAATTAACATTGAGTTAACTTTCAATGTATTTAATTAATAAGTCTACGTTGGTAAACTTGAAGGTTAACCGGCGAAGGATCAAGAAAATTTATTTCTAATATTAGTCAGTTATATTCTAACTACTTTGCAAGTTAACTTTCATATATAACTTAGAGGCACTTATTAACTTTCTTCGTAATTGGTTAAACAAATAATTTCTTTTTGCCGGTTAACCTTAAATAAACTGTCAAATTTAGGTTAACATTTGCTTTTCTGTTGTACTTCCAACTCTCTAATGGCTCTTTTATCCAATTTAATTGCAGTCAATAAAAGTTATTTTGCGACTTAATTTTCAAAATGTATGGAATCGGCCATTTTTTACGTTGACTTCGATAAGAAACCTTCAAATCTTAATACACAAACTTGGCTAATAAAAAATAAAAGTTATTTTGCCAGTTAACCTTCAAAATGCATGGAATCGATCACTTTGTCTCTAGGGTTAACTTTCAAACAAATTCATTAAATAGATTCGCCGGTTAACCTTCAATCCACTTTGCATTTTACATTCAGAACCATTTAACAACTTTCGGTGCAATTGATCAGGTTAACTTTTAAACTGCTTAAGATTAACTTCTAACTATCATTAACTGGTTAATATTGAAATTTGAATAGATTAAGCTTAGAATCTTCAGACACGAACCCATGAAAATTATTTTGCCAGTTAACCTTCAAAATGGATGATTCCGTTAACTTTGTCTCTTCGATTAATAAATAGGTAACTGTTGACAATTAACTTTCAAAAAAATTCATTGAATAGATTCTAACTTTTAAAAAATTCATTAAGTTCTTCGGTGAAATTGGTTAACCTAAAGAAATTTTCTTCGCCGGTTAACCTTCAGTAACTGTCAAATTTAATTTAGGTAACTGGTAAACTTTGGAATGAAATCTTCATGCCTCACAGGTTATCATAACCTTCAATCTACTTTGCAAGTTAACTTTAAAAAAAAATCCATTAAGTTTTACATTCAGAACGATTTATTAACTTTCGGGGTAACTGGTTAAATTAAAGAAATTTTCTTAACCGGTTAACCTTCAATAAACTGTTGTCGGTCATTTTTTGCGGCGACTTTGTCTCTATGATTGATAACTACTGACAATTAACATTGAGTTAACTTTCAATGTATTTCATTAATAAGTCTACGTCGGTAACTTTGAAGGTTAACCGGCAAAGGATGAAGAAAATTTATTTCTAATATTAGCCAGTTATATTCTAACTACCTTGCAAGTTAACTTTCATTCAGAACTTAGAGGTATTTATTAACTTTCTTCGTAATTAGTTAACCTTCAATAAACTATCAAATCCAGGTTAATTTTTGCTTTGGACTTTCTAATGGCTCTTTTATCCAATTTACCTACAGTTAACAAAAGTTATTTTGCCATTTAACCTTCAAAATGTGTGGAATCGGCCATTTTTTACGTTGACTTCGATAAGAAACCTTCAAATCTTAATACACAAACTTGGCTAATAAAAAATAAAAGTTATTTTGCCAGTTAACCTTCAAAATGCATGGAATCGATCACTTTGTCTCTAGGGTTAACTTTCAAACAAATTCATTAAATAAATTCGCCGGTTAACCTTCAATCCACTTTGCATTTTACATTCAGAACCATTTAACAACTTTCGGTGCAATTGATCAGGTTAACTTTTAAACTGCTTAAGATTAACTTCTAACTATCATTAACTGGTTAAAATTGAAATTTGAATAGATTAAGCTTAGAATCTTCAGACACGAACCCATGAAAATTTCTTTGCCAGTTAACCTTCAAAATGGATGATTCCGTTAACTTTGTCTCTTCGATTAATAAATAGGTAACTGTTGACAATTAACTTTCAAAAAATTTAATTGAATAGATTCTAACTTTTAAAAAATCCATTAAGTTCATCGGTGAAATTGGTTAACCTAAAGAAATTTTCGCCGGTTAACCTTCAGTAACTGTCAAATTTAATTTAGGTAACTGGTAAACTTTGGAATGAAATCTTCATGCCTCACAGGTTATCATAACCTTCAATCTACTTTGCAAGTTAACTTTAAAAAAAAATCCATTAAGTTTTACATTCAGAACGATTTATTAACTTTCGGGGTAACTGGTTAAATTAAAGAAATTTTCTTAACCGGTTAACCTTCAATAAACTGTTGTCGGTCATTTTTTGCGGCGACTTTGTCTCTATGATTGATAACTACTGACAATTAACATTGAGTTAACTTTCAATGTATTTCATTAATAAGTCTACGTCGGTAACTTTGAAGGTTAACCGGCGAAGGATAACGAAAATTTATTTCTAATATTAGCCAGTTATATTCTAACTACTTTGCAAGTTAACTTTCATTCAGAACTTAGAGGTATTTATTAACTTTCTTCGTAATTAGTTAACCTTCAATAAACTATCAAATTCAGGTTAATTTTTGCTTTGGACTTTCTAATGGCTCTTTTATCCAATTTACCTACAGTTAACAAAAGTTATTTTGCCATTTAACCTTCAAAATGTGTGGAATCGGCCATTTTTTACGTTGACTTCGATAAGAAACCTTCAAATCTTAATACACAAACTTGGCTAATAAAAAATAAAAGTTATTTTGCCAGTTAACCTTCAAAATGCATGGAATCGATCACTTTGTCTCTAGGGTTAACTTTCAAACAAATTCATTAAATAGATTCGCCGGTTAACCTTCAATCCACTTTGCATTTTACATTCAGAACCATTTAACAACTTTCGGTGCAATTGATCAGGTTAACTTTTAAACTGCTTAAGATTAACTTCTAACTATCATTAACTGGTTAATATTGAAATTTGAATAGATTAAGCTTAGAATCTTCAGACACGAACCCATGAAAATTATTTTGCCAGTTAACCTTCAAAATGGATGATTCCGTTAACTTTGTCTCTTCGATTAATAAATAGGTAACTGTTGACAATTAACTTTCAAAAAATTTAATTTAATAGATTCTAACTTTTAAAAAATCCATTAAGTTCTTCGGTGAAATTGGTTAACCTAAAGAAATTTTCTTCGCCGGTTAACCTTCAGTAACTATCAAATTTAATTTAGGTAACTGGTAAACTTTGGAAAGAAGTCTTCATGCCTCACAGGTTATCATAACCTTCAATCTACTTTGCAAGTTAACTTTAAAAGAAAATCCATTAAGTTTTACATTCAGAACGATTTATTAACTTTCGGGGTAACTGGTTAAATTAAAGAAATTTTCTTAACCGGTTAACCTTCAATAAACTGTTGTCGGTCATTTTTTGCGTCGACTTTGTCTCTATGATTGATAACTACTGACAATTAACATTGAGTTAACTTTCAATGTATTTCATTAATAAGTCTACGTCGGTAACTTTGAAGGTTAACCGGCGAAGGATAACGAAAATTTATTTCTAATATTAGCCAGGTATATTCTAACTACTTTGCAAGTTAACTTTCATTCAGAACTTAGAGGTATTTATTAACTTTCTTCGTAATTAGTTAACCTTCAATAAACTATCAAATTCAGGTTAACTTTTGCTTTGGACTTTCTAATGGCTCTTTTATCCAATTTACCTACAGTTAACAAAAGTTATTTTGCCATTTAACCTTCAAAATGTGTGGAATCGGCCATTTTTTACGTTGACTTCGATAAGAAACCTTCAAATCTTAATACACAAACTTGGCTAATAAAAAATAAAACTTATTTTGCCAGTAAACCTTCAAAATGCATGAAATCGATCACTTTGTCTCTAGGGTTAACTTTCAAACAAATTCATTAAATAGATTCGCCGGTTAACTTTCAATCCACTTTGCATTTTACATTCAGAACCATTTAATAACTTTCGGTGCAATTGATCAGATTAACTTTTAAACTGTTTAAGATTAACTTCTAACTATCATTAACTGGTTAATATTGAAATTTGAATAGATTAAGCTTAGAATCTTCAGACACGAACCCATGAAAATTATTTTGCCAGTTAACCTTCAAAATGGATGATTCCGTTAACTTTGTCTCTTCGATTAATAAATAGGTAACTGTTGACAATTAACTTTCAAAGAATTTCATTGAATAGATTCTAACTTTTAAAAAATCCATTAAGTTCTTCGGTGAAATTGGTTAACCTAAAGAAATTTTCGCCGGTTAACCTTCAGTAACTGTCAAATTTAATTTAGGTAACTGGTAAACTTTGGAAAGAAATCTTCATGCCTCACAGGTTATCATAACCTTCAATCTACTTTGCGAGTTAACTTTAAAAAAAATCTATCAAGTTTTACATTCAGAACGATTTATTAACTTTCGGGGTAACTGGTTAAATTAAAGAAATTTTCTTAACCGGTTAACCTTCAATAAACTGTTGTCGGTCATTTTTTGCGTCGACTTTGTCTCTATGATTGACAACTACTGACAATTAACATTGAGTTAACTTTCAATGTATTTCATTAATAAGTCTACGTTGGTAACTTTGAAGGTTAACCGGCGAAGGATAACGAAAATTTATTTCTAATATTAGCCAGTTATATTCTAACTACTTTGCAAATTAACTTTCATTCAGAACTTAGAGGTAATTAACTTTCTTCGTAATTAGTTAAAAAAATGTTCGCCTGTTAACCTTCAATAAACTGCCAAATTTAATATAGCTTTTTTCCAATTTACCTGCAGTTAACTTTCAAATTCCCACATAAAAAACACGAACTTAGCTAATAAAAGTTATTTTGCCACTTAACCTTCAAAATGTACGGAATCGACCATTTTTTACGTTAATAACAGAAAATTAATCTTCAAGCTAACTTTCAAAGAATTATTTAATTAAATTAGAAAGAAATTTTCTTCATGCTTCGCCAGTTAACTTTTAAACTAATTTGCACGTTAGCTTTTAGAAATCCATAAACATTTACATTCAGAGGCATTCATTAACTTTTCGGGGTAATTGGTTAAATTAAAGAAATTTTCTTAACCGGTTAACCTTCAATAAACTGTCGTCGGTCATTTTTTGCGTCGACTTTGCCTCTATGACTGACAATTAAGTTAACTTTCAATGTATTTAATTAATAAGTCTACGTTGGTAAACTTGAAGGTTAACCGGCGAAGGATGAAGAAAATTTATTTCTAATATTAGCCAGTTATATTCTAACTACTTTGCAAGTTAACTTTCATTCAGAACTTAGAGGTATTTATTAACTTTCTTCGTAATTAGTTAACCTTCAATAAGCTATCAAATTCAGGTTAACTTTTGCTTTGGACTTTCTAATGGCTCTTTTATCCAATTTACCTACAGTTAACAAAAGTTATTTTGCCATTTAACGTTCAAAATGTGTGGAATCGGCCATTTTTTACGTTGACTTCGATAAGAAACCTTCAAATCTTAATACACAAACTTGGCTAATAAAAAATAAAACTTATTTTGCCAGTTAACCTTCAAAATGCATGGAATCGATCACTTTGCCTCTAGGGTTAACTTTCAAACAAATTCATTAAATAGATTCGCCGGTTAACTTTCAATCCACTTTGCATTTTACATTCAGAACCATTTAATAACTTTCGGTGCAATTGATCAGATTAACTTTTAAACTGTTTAAGATTAACTTCTAACTATCATTAACTGGTTAATATTGAAATTTGAATAGATTAAGCTTAAAATCTTCAGACACGAACCCATGAAAATTCTTTTGCCAGTTAACCTTCAAAATGGATGATTCCGTTAACTTTGTCTCTTCGATTAATAAATAGGTAACTGTTGACATTAACTTTCAAAAAATTTCATTGAATAGATTCTAACTTTTAAAAAATCCATTAAGTTCATCGGTGAAATTGGTTAACCTAAAGAAATTTTCGCCGGTTAACCTTCAGTAACTGTCAAATTTAATTTAGGTAACTGGTAAACTTTGGAAAGAAATCTTCATGCCTCACAGGTTATCATAACCTTCAATCTACTTTGCGAGTTAACTTTAAAAAAAATCTATCAAGTTTTACATTCAGAACGATTTATTAACTTTCGGGGTAATTGGTTAAATTAAAGAAATTTTCTTAACCGGTTAACCTTCAATAAACTGTCGTCGGTCATTTTTTGCGTCGATTTTGTCTCTATGATCGATAACTACTGACAATTAACATTCAGTTAACTTTCAATGTACTTAATTAATAAGTTAAATAGTTAAAGAAAAAAAAATTTTTCGCCGGTTAACCTTCAATAAACTGTTAAATTCAGGTTAACTTTTGCTTTCGACTCTCTAAAGGCTCTTTTATCCAATTTACCTACAGTTAATAAAAGTTATTTTGCCATTTAACCTTCAAAATGTGTGGAATCGGCCATTTTTTACGTTGACTTCGATAAGAAACCTTCAAATCTTAATACACAAACTTGGCTAATAAAAAATAAAACTTATTTTGCCAGTTAACCTTCAAAATGCATGGAATCGATCACTTTGTCTCTAGGGTTAACTTTCAAACAAATTCATTAAATAGATTCGCCGGTTAACTTTCAAACCACTTTGCATTTTACATTCAGAACCATTTAATAACTTTCGGTGCAATTGATCAGATTAACTTTTAAACTGTTTAAGATTAACTTCTAACTATCATTAACTGGTTAATATTGAAATTTGAATAGATTAAGCTTAGAATCTTCAGACACGAACCCATGAAAATTCTTTTGCCAGTTAACCTTCAAAATGGATGATTCCGTTAACTTTGTCTCTTCGATTAATAAATAGGTAACTGTTGACAATTAACTTTCAAAAAATTTCATTGAATAGATTCTAACTTTTAAAAAATCCATTAAGTTCTTCGGTGAAATTGGTTAACCTAAAGAAATTTTCTTCGCCGGTTAACCTTCAGTAACTGTCAAATTTAATTTAGGTAACTGGTAAACTATGGAAAGAAATCTTCATGCCTCACAGGTTATCATAACCTTCAATCTACTTTGCAAGTTAACTTTAAAAAAAATCCATTAAGTTTTACATTCAGAACGATTTATTAACTTTCGGGGTAACTGGTTAAATTAAAGAAATTTTCTTAACCGGTTAACCTTCAATAAACTGTTGTCGGTCATTTTTTGCGTCGACTTTGTCTCTATGATTGACAACTACTGACAATTAACATTGAGTTAACTTTCAATGTATTTCATTAATAAGTCTACGTTGGTAACTTTGAAGGTTAACCGGCGAAGGATAACGAAAATTTATTTCTAATATTAGCCAGTTATATTCTAACTACTTTGCAAGTTAACTTTCATTCAGAACTTAGAGGTATTTATTAACTTTCTTCGTAATTAGTTAACCTTCAATAAACTATCAAATTCAGGTTAACTTTTGCTTTGGACTTTCTAATGGCTCTTTTATCCAATTTACCTACAGTTAACAAAAGTTATTTTGCCATTTAACCTTCAAAATGTGTGGAATCGACCATTTTTTACGTTGACTTCGATAAGAAACCTTCAAATCTTAATACACAAACTTGGCTAATAAAAAATAAAAGTTATTTTGCCAGTTAACCTTCAAAATGCATGGAATCGATCACTTTGTCTCTAGGGTTAACTTTCAAACAAATTCATTAAATAGATTCGCCGGTTAACCTTCAATCCATTTTGCATTTTACATTCAGAACCATTTAACAACTTTCGGTGCAATTGATCAGGTTAACTTTTAAACTGCTTAAGATTAACTTCTAACTTTCAATAACTGGTTAATATTGAAATTTGCATAGATTAAGCTTAGAATCTTCAGACACGAACCCATGAAAATTATTTTGCCAGTTAACCTTCAAAATGGATGATTCCGTTAACTTTGTCTCTTTGATTAATAAATAGGTAACTGTTGACAATTAACTTTCAAAAAATTTAATTTAATAGATTCTAACTTTTAAAAAATCCATTAAGTTCTTCGGTGAAATTGGTTAACCTAAAGAAATTTTCGCCGGTTAACCTTCAGTAACTGTCAAATTTAATTTAGGTAACTGGTAAACTATGGAAAGAAATCTTCATGCCTCACAGGTTATCATAACCTTCAATCTACTTTGCAAGTTAACTTTAAAAAAAATCTATAAGTTTTACATTCAGAACGATTTATTAACTTTCGGGGTAACTGGTTAAATTAAAGAAATTTTCTTAACCGGTTAACCTACAATAAACTGTTGTCGGTCATTTTTTGCGTCGACTTTGTCTCTATGATTGATAACTACTGACAATTAACATTGAGTTAACTTTCAATGTATTTCATTAATAAGTCTACGTGGGTAACTTTGAAGGTTAACCAGCGAAGGACAACGAAAATTTATTTCTAATATTAGCCAGTTATATTCTAACTACTTTGCAAGTTAACTTTCATTCAGAACTTGGAGGTGTTTATTAACTTTCTTCGTAATTAGTTAAAAAAATTTTCGCCTGTTAACCTTCAATAAACTGCCAAATTTAGGTTAACTTTTGCTTTTCTGTTAGACTCTCTAATAGCTCATCGAATAGCTTTTTTCCAATTTACCTGCAGTTAACTTTCAAATTCCCACATAAAAAACACGAACTTAGCTAATAAAAGTTATTTTGCCACTTAACCTTCAAAATGTACGGAATCGACCATTTTTTACGTTAATAACAGACAATTAATCTTCAAGTTAACTTTCAAAGAATTATTTAATTAAATTAGAAAGAAATTTTCTTCACGCTTCGCCAGTTAACTTTTAAACTAATTTGCACGTTAGCTTTTAAAAATCCATAAACATTTACATTCAAGGCATTCATTAACTTTTCGGGGTAATTGGTTAAATTAAAGAAATTTTCTTAACCGGTTAACCTTCAATAAACTGTCGTCGGTCATTTTTTGCGTCGACTTTGTCTCTATGACTGACAATTAAGTTAACTTTCAATGTATTTAATTAATAAGTCTACGTTGGTAAACTTGAAGGTTAACCGGCGAAGGATGAAGAAAATTTATTTCTAATATTAGCCAGTTATATTCTAACTACTTTGCAAGTTAACTTTCATATATAACTTAGAGGCATTTATTAACTTTCTTCGTAATTGGTTAAACAAACAATTTCTTTTTGCCGGTTAACCGTAAATAGACTGTCAAATTTAGGTTAACTTTTGCTTTTCTGTTGTACTTCCAACTCTCTAATGGCTCTTTTATCCAATTTACCTGCAGTCAATAAAAGTTATTTTGCGACTTAATTTTCAAAATGTATGGAATCGGCCATTTTTTACGTTGACTTCGATAAGAAACCTTCAAATGTTAAAACACAAACTTGGCTAATGAAAAATAAAACTTATTTTGCCAGTTAACCTTCAAAATGCATGGAATCGATCACTTTGTCTCTAGGGTTAACTTTCAAACAAATTCATTAAATAGATTCGCCGGTTAACTTTCAATCCACTTTGCATTTTACATTCAGAACCATTTAATAACTTTCGGTGCAATTGATCAGATTAACTTTTAAACTGTTTAAGATTAACTTCTAACTATCAATAACTGGTTAATATTGAAATTTGAATAGATTAAGCTTAGAATCTTCAGACACGAACCCATGAAAATTCTTTTGCCAGTTAACCTTCAAAGTGGATGATTCCGTTAACTTTGTCTCTTCGATTAATAAATAGGTAACTGTTGACAATTAACTTTCAAAAAATTTCATTGAATAGATTCTAACTTTTAAAAAATCCATTAAGTTCTTCGGTGAAATTGGTTAACCTAAAGAAATTTTCTTCGCCGGTTAACCTTCAGTAATTGTCAAATTTAGTTTAGGTAACTGGTAAACTATGGAAAGAAATCTTCATGCCTCACAGGTTATCATAACCTTCAATCTACTTTGCGAGTTAACTTTAAAAAAAATCTATCAAGTTTTACATTCAGAACGATTTATTAACTTTCGGGGTAATTGGTTAAATTAAAGAAATTTTCTTAACCGGTTAACCTTCAATAAACTGTCGTCGGTCATTTTTTGCGTCGATTTTGTCTCTATGATCGATAACTACTGACAATTAACATTCAGTTAACTTTCAATGTACTTAATTAATAAGTTAAATAGTTAAAGAAAAAAAAATTTTTCGCCGGTTAACCTTCAATAAACTGTTAAATTCAGGTTAACTTTTGCTTTCGACTCTCTAAAGGCTCTTTTATCCAATTTACCTACAGTTAATAAAAGTTATTTTGCCATTTAACCTTCAAAATGCATGAAATCGTCCATTTTTTACGTTAACTTCGATAAAAAACCCTCAAATCTTAATACACAAACTTGGCTAATAAAAAATAAAAGTTATTTTGCCTGTGAACCTTCAAAATGAAAGGAATCGACCACTTTGATTAACTTTCAAAAAAAATTATTAAATAGTTTCGCCGGTTAACTTTCAATCTATTTTGCATTTTGTATTGCAATTGCGAAAATTATTGAAATGCATTTGACATTAATTTGAGCTTTAAAAACATTGACCTTTTAAAAGTTATCGTTGAGATATTCAATCCTCAATAACCCCCAAATTAACTTTCACAGACGAGTTTTAAATTCTCAATTTTTCAGGCAAGTTTCAAAAACCATTAACTTTGAAGGTTTTGTAAGGATAGATTTTGTAAATTAAATATTGCTAATGACGCCAATAACTCTTATTCTCAGTTTTAACCTTTAACGCTTAACCCTTAAAACAGAAATATGTGTCTGTCGGCTTTTGAGAGTTAACTTACAATTGTTAAGTAGTCAGGTAATTGAAAAAATCGTGCTTGACAGTTCAAAGAAAATAACCTTCAAAATATTCTACTTTTTAAAAGTTAACCTAGAAATGTGATCTTTTAAATGAAACAGTTAGCTTTTCCGGTTAATTGAGGAAACTTGTAAGTAACTTTTTAAAGGTTAAAAAATAGAAAACATTATTTCTGATCAAAATACTATAGAAAGCTTCAAATTTAGAGAACTTACACTTAAAAACATCGAAAATTCAAAAAAAAAAATCTGCTGAACATAGAAAGTCGTGGCTTTCACCATTCAATTCTCCAGGATCAGTTGCATAAACTCAGAAATTTTAATCATTTTTACAATTTTTTTCAAAATTCCGGATTTTGAACACCTAAAAACGTGTATTATATTTTTAAAAAATTCTTAAAAAATAACGGCTGCAGTTAGAAACCCGCGGTTTTCATCATTCAATCCCCCACGGTTTTCTATACAAACGTAAAAAATTTCATCGCTCTACGATTATCCCCAATATTTTTATTATTTTTATTAACGCTCGGAAAAATTTTAAAAAACCTTTAAAATTGTTCCGTCCATTAAACCATCATTTAAATTTTTTTTAGAAAATCCCTCGCGACAATAACATCAATACCGACCTTGCAGACCCCTTTATCAGTTCCAGACTTTTCTGCCTAAGCAGCCTTCGACTCAAAAACGCCCCCACGCTCTAATCGAATTACGAGTGTGTCAATATTTTGTACCTGGCACTGAAAATTTATTAGTTTTTCCGAGAAATTTCCCCGTAAACAGAATAAGTTCGGTTTTCTCCAAATCGCCGTGCCCTTGAACAGCCCCAGGAAGTGGCAATTGGACCTTTCTAGAGCACAATCATCCCATCTAAGACAAAAATAAATAATAAAAATAAGACAACAAAGTTGACCTAACGGTATGGTTATCGCCGGCGATGAGCCGGGCCCCCACCAGCCCCCCACGGGCCCACTTATATACCGCAGCCATGCCGAAGACTTCCAGTGTTTTGTTTACCAAGAGCGCGAGTGTTAGTGCAAGTGCAATGCTGAAAGCATTGGTCCTAGCAGTCCTCCTTGCGGTTGTCCAGGCCCAAAGGTTCAAGTGAGTACCAAATTTCGTCGAAATTAAATCTCGAAAAATAGTTACGCAACGAATAAAAATCGTTTCTTGCATTTTTGCGGAGGATTAAACGCCAATGCAGCGGAACGAGGAATGATCGCAAAAAGCTTTCCTCGAAAGATTGAGTAATATTTTTTGGACGATTCCTCGCCTGTTTTTGCAGCAAATTCCTCCAGCTTGATGATGAAGCAAACCGCAAGTCTCTATGGTAAATCGCTTCCGAGTTATCCCCTTCGGAAGGGGTCGACGTTTTTGCTGTACATCAAAAATCGAAAAAGTCGAAAATACTGGCTTTTTCAAGTCCTAAAGGGCAGTAATGACGATTTTGCGTCAAGTTTACTAATTTGTAGGAAAAATTTTCATTTTCAGGAAAATCAATTCAATTTCAAAAATTTTGACGTTTTTTTGAGTGTCTTTAAGAATACAAGTGGACGCGAGAAAAAGGGGTTAAAATTTTTCAAGCTTTTCCATGAAACAAAATTCATGCTTGTACCTTAATTGGTTTTCAAGATATGACCTACAGAAAAGGCCCAATGTGGAAATTTTGGACTTCGAAAAATCAAAAATCACCAAAACTTGTTTCCTAAAAGTTGTAAAGCGAAGTAAATGCCGTATAATTATCTCCTTCAAATGTAAAAAAAATCACTCAAAATTTTTGTAATTTTTTGATTTTGAATATTTTGGGGTGACAAACGCAAACAAACCGAAGTTTTCAAATTCAGTTTTTTCATAACGTTAAATTAAAATGGCGCACAATTTTCTATATTTATTTTTTTCCCTGATATGGCCCATGGCCCTGCAGGTGTATAGTAAAAACCAAAATTCGGTTGTAACTTCTTTTCTGTGAACTTTAGAGCGAAATAATGATCATTTTTACTCTTCCCAGACAACTGCATTATAAACAGATGCATCTAGGCATTTTTCCAAAAAAAAATTATTTCAAATGTTTCTTGTATAGTAAAAATCAAAATTCTGACATAACTTCCTTAGAGCGAAATAACGACCATTTTTACTCGTCGCAAGCATAATAAGCAATAGCCCTTTGAGATTTTTTCAAAAAAAATAAAAACACTTCAAATATGTTGTGTATAGTAAAAACCAAAATTCGGTTGTAACTTCCTTTCTATGAACTTTAGAGCGAAATAATGATCATTTTTACTCTTCCCAGACAACTGCATTATAAATAGATGCATCTAGGCATTTTTCCAAAAAAAAATTATTTCAAATGTTTCTTGTAGGGTGGACCAACACTATTGCCCACCTCAAAAATTGCCCTTTATTTTAAAGCTGGGACTTCGAAATTTTTACAGTGTATATGGCTACCAAGGACCCTTCAAATGAGGGCAAAAGTTTATCTGTCATTCAAAAACTGTGACGTCACGAAATTTTGAAATGTCGTTTTTCCAAGAAAAAAAAAATTTTTACCCATAAAATCGTTTTTTGGGCTAATACCTTTATGTTAAGCCCATTTTTTTAAATTTCCGTCATCAGATTAGCCAACTGTAGCAAGCTAAAAATGGTCCATTTTAATTCACAAGTCGGCCACGTAAACAATTGACTACTATGCGAGGGCTTTCTTGGATAACAGCGTACGCTTTTTTCATCTGTCACCAGTTGACAGCGACACGACGTGGCCATTGAACTGCGAAATTGTTTTTAATTTTAATAAACGTGGATTTTTGTAACGAATAATGTTGAAATATGGGTTTAAACTGGGCATCCACCATTTAATTCGCCCACCCAAGGTGCCAGGAGAGGTTACGAACACGGACATTTAATCAGATGGCGGCGCGGCGTGAAGAGGGGCTCCAGTTTGTGTGAAGGGCTCCGGTTTGTGTGAGGGGGTTTTTTCAAATAGCCATTTCCATAATTCGCATTATTCCATACTTATGTAATTCCACAGGTAATTATTTTGTTGTTATGGCCTGTTTTTTAGTTGGCATTTTTAGGTTAAGTGAGTCGACTTAGTTTGCCCCGTTGAGACTAATATCGAGGACTAAGATATTCACAGCCCAGAATTTAACAGCAACTCGTGTCAAATAAGGACCAAGGAATCGTTTTGCATAACAAAATTGATATTTACAGCCTCTAAATTTAACATCTGATCTAAATAAGGGCAAAGGAATTGTTAAACTATCGTTTCAACTAACATAATTAAAATTCAGAGATAAACTGTAGCCGAAGGTAGAAGAATTATAGCCCGATGCCATTTCTTAACTAGTTGGGTTAAATTGTTTGGTAAATTGTAGGGTGATGTAAAACCAAGTGTTTTTAGCTGGCGAAAGTGTGTTGCTGTAAAGTTGAAGTTGCAATCACAATAATTATAATTTTTCAAGGATATAAATTGAAACTTAAATCCTGTATGATCAAACTAACAACAATAAATTGAATTTGATTGACTGATTGTGTTACATAAACTATGGTCTTTTAGCTGTTTTGGATGTCTCAGAATTGTGGATCCTTCAAATATTGTGAAAGAGCTCTACTAATCATCATAGACAAAATTGTGTACAAGGAACTTACGGCTTGTACTTACCTAAAGTGATGCATTACTCACTACCACAACCCATCACTACACAATCATCACCAAATTCACTGCACTGCAACCACTATAGCACAGATCACTTCACAAAAAGTACTTACCTGATTACAGGTACTGCTCAAAGTGGTGGCCTTCTCTTTCGATGCACATCTGAGCACGTCGCTGAAATGAATTTTGGACTGTAGCTGCTGTATTTCGTTCATTGATTGTCTGGAAGGCATCTACGAGTCGTTGCTGCATGTCTTGTCTCGTGGTTGGCTGTGTTCTGTACACAATTTCTTGCACAACTCCCCATGTGAAAAAATCCATAGGTGTGAGATCGGGAGATCTAGCTGGCCAAGCAATTGGACCACCACGACCAATCCATTTATCTGGAAACTTTTCATCTGCCACACCACGAGCTTCTCGACTGAAATGTGGAGGCGCACCATCTTGCTGAAACCACAAATTTTGGATCACATTTAATGGCACATCTTCTAGTAAGTCATCTAATGAATTTCTTAAGAACTCTGCATACATCGCACCAGTCAGATGGCCTTCAAAAAAGAATGGACCAACTAATCGGTTGTCAATAATTCCTCCCCACACGTTCAGTGACCATATGTCTTGTGTTTTTTCTTCTCTCATCCAATGTGGGTTAACCACCGACCAATAGTGCATATTATGCCTGTTTACGTGCCCATTAGATTTGAATGTGCATTCATCGGTGAAAAGCACAAACTTGAAGAAGTCCTGATTTTCCTGCAGTTTCTCTTGGGCCCACGTGCAAAATCTCACCCTGTTCATAAAATCCTCTCCATGTAGTTCCTGATGCAGTTCGATGTGATATGCATGGAATTTGTGCTTTTTTAATATTCTTAGAATCGATGACTTACTTATGCCGCTTGATTGCTTCATTTCTCGACTGCTGACTTGGGGATTATTTTCAGCTATGTTCAAAACAATAGCTTGATTGATTTCATGAGTCACAGCGGGATTTATCACTGTCTTTTTCTTGGGCTTCAAACTGCCTGTCTCTCTAAGTTTCTCTACAATTCTTTTAAATGTTCGTCTATCTGGTTGAAGTCTGTCTGGGTAACGTTGGGCATACAATTCTGCTGCTTGCATTGCATTTTGCTGGCATTCTCCAAAAATCAAGATCATGTCGACCTTGTCTGAAAAGGAAAGATGTTGCATCGGCATGATAAAAATTAAATGCACTCCACTAAAATAGAATAAAACTATTAATTAACACTAGGTATAGGAAATTCACCAAGATTCACTTCTACACGTAATTATAATTAACACTCACAACACAGAAAAACGCGTGAAAGCTTCCCTGGAGGGAAACCAGGATAAGAGCTGTGAAAACAGCTAACAAGAAGGTATGTAAAACTAAGTTGGAAAACACTTCTCTTCAAGAGGTTGAAGATTTCACAAAATAGCAATTTTTCTCAAAATTAGCAACCTAAACACTGCAACACTATTGTAATTCACACACTAATCACACTAGTGGGTGACTAATGATTAGCTAAAAAGGGTTGGAAGAGTTTGAGCGGGAAATTAACGCGCGTAATGAAATAAATGCGCGAAATTCAAGTAAAAATATGAAAGCCTGATTTATTAAATTTACTTAATAGGCAATTATTGTTTAATAAACGAAAGAATAATCTCAGTATTCTTAGTTCATTCTAATGACAAAAATTGAAACTAAGGCACACACACACGTCTTGTTTATGCACTGGATGGCTTGTCGTGTGATCAATGATTAATTAGTCCTTATTTGCCCACCATGATGATGATTATTAAATTCCACATTGCACCTTTTTGCTTCTGCTGTTCAAATAATAACTTGAGCTTCACCAACTTCAAAGCATCAATTATTAACGTCTTGATTTTGTTTAGGAGGTACCTACGAGGTATTTGCCAATCGAAAACTGACACTTGCACCACCTTCGATTACAGTTTATCTTTGAATATGAATTATGTTATGCAAAACGATTCCTTGGTCCTTATTTGACACGAGTTGCTGTTAAATTCTGGGCTGTGAATATCTTAGTCCTCGATATTAGTCTCAACGGGGCAAACTAAGTCGACTCACTTAACCTAAAAATGCCAACTAAAAAACAGGCCATAACAACAAAATAATTACCTGTGGAATTACATAAGTATGGAATAATGCGAATTATGGAAATGGCTATTTGAAAAAACCCCCTCACACAAACCGGAGCCCTTCACACAAACTGGAGCCCCTCTTCACGCCGTCACCGCCATCTAATAAAATGTCCGTGTTCGTAACCTCTCCTGGCACCTTGGGTGGGCGAATTAAATGGTGGATGCCCAGTTTAAACCCATATTTCAACATTATTCGTTACAAAAATCCACGTTTATTAAAATTAAAAACAATTTCGCAGTTCAATGGCCACGTCGTGTCGCTGTCAACTGGTGACAGATGAAAAAAGCGTACGCTGTTATCCAAGAAAGCCCTCGCATAGTAGTCAATTGTTTACGTGGCCGACTTGTGAATTAAAATGGACCATTTTTAGCTTGCTACAGTTGGCTAATCTGATGACGGAAATTTAAAAAAATGGGCTTAACATAAAGGTATTAGCCCAAAAAACGATTTTATGGGTAAAAAATTTTTTTTTCTTGGAAAAACGACATTTCAAAATTTCGTGACGTCACAGTTTTTGAATGACAGATAAACTTTTGCCCTCATTTGAAGGGTCCTTGGTAGCCATATACACTGTAAAAATTTCGAAGTCCCAGCTTTAAAATAAAGGGCAATTTTTGAGGTGGGCAATAGTGTTGGTCCACCCGGTATAGTAAAAATCAAAATCCTGACATAACTTCCTTAGAGCGAAATAACGACCATTTTTACTCGTTGCAAGCATAACAAACAATAGCCCTTTGAGATTTTTTCCAAAAAAATAAAAACATTTCAAATGTGTTGTGTATAGTAAAAACCAAAATTCGGTTGTAACTTCTTTTCTATGAACTTTAGAGCGAAATAATGATCATTTTTACTCTTCCCAGACAACTGCATTATAAATAGATGCATCTAGGCATTTTTCCAAAAAAAAATTATTTCAAATGTTTCGTGTATGGTAAAAATCAAAATTCTGACATAACTTCTTTAGAGCGAAATAACGACCATTTTTACTCGTTGCAAGCATAATAAACAATAGCCCTTTGAGATTTTTTCAAAAAAAATAAAAACATTTTAAATGTGTTGTGTATAGTAAAAACCAAAATTCGGTTGTAACTTCTTTTCTATGAACTTTAGAGCGAAATAATGATCATGTTTACTCTTCCCAGACAACTGCATTATAAATAGATGCATCTAGACATTTTTCCAAAAAAAAATTATTTCAAATGTTTCTTGTATAGTAAAAATCAAAATTCTGGCATAATTTCCTTAGAGCGAAATAACGACCATTTTTACTCGTTGCAAGCATAATAAACAATAGCCCTTTGAGATTTTTTCAAAAAAAATAAAAACATTTTAAATGTGTTGTGTATAGTAAAAACCAAAATTCGGTTGTAACTTCTTTTCTATGAACTTTAGAGCGAAATAATGATCATTTTTACTCTTTCCAGACAACTGCATAATAAACAGATGCATCTAGACATTTTTCCAAAAAAAAATTATTTCAAATGTTTCTTGTATAGTAAAAATCAAAATTCTGACATAACTTCCTTAGAGCGAAATAACGACCATTTTTACTCGTTGCAAGCATAACAAACAATAGCCCTTTGAGATTTTTTCCAAAAAAATAAAAACATTTCAAATGTGTTGTGTATAGTAAAAACCAAAATTCGGTTGTAACTTCTTTTCTATGAACTTTAGAGCGAAATAATGATCATTTTTACTCTTCCCAGACAACTGCATTATAAATAGATGCATCTAGGCATTTTTCCAAAAAAAAAATTATTTCAAATGTTTCTTGTATAGTAAAAATCAAAATTCTGACATAATTTCCTTAGAGCGAAATAACGACCATTTTTACTCGTTGCAAGCATAATAAACAATAGCCCTTTGAGATTTTTTCAAAAAAAATAAAAACATTTTAAATGTGTTGTGTATAGTAAAAACCAAAATTCGGTTGTAACTTCTTTTCTATGAACTTTAGAGCGAAATAATGATCATTTTTACTCTTTCCAGACAACTGCATAATAAACAGATGCATCTAGACATTTTTCCAAAAAAAAATTATTTCAAATGTTTCTTGTATAGTAAAAATCAAAATTCTGACATAACTTCCTTAGAGCGAAATAACGACCATTTTTACTCGTTGCAAGCATAACAAACAATAGCCCTTTGAGATTTTTTCCAAAAAAATAAAAACATTTCAAATGTGTTGTGTATAGTAAAAACCAAAATTCGGTTGTAACTTCTTTTCTATGAACTTTAGAGCGAAATAATGATCATTTTTACTCTTCCCAGACAACTGCATTATAAATAGATGCATCTAGGCATTTTTCCAAAAAAAAAATTATTTCAAATGTTTCTTGTATAGTAAAAATCAAAATCCTGACATAACTTCCTTAGAGCAAAATAACGACCATTTTTACTCGTTGCAAGCATAATAAACAATAGCCCTTTGAGATTTTTTCCAAAAAAATGAAAACATTTCAAATGTGTTGTGTATAGTAAAAACCAAAATTCGGTTGTAACTTCTTTTCTATGAACGCTAGAGCGAAATAATGATTATTTTTACTTTTTCCAGACAACTGCATAATAAACAGATGCATCTAGACATTTTTCCAAAAAAAAATTATTTCAAATGTTTCTTGTATAGTAAAAATCAAAATTCTGACATAACTTCCTTAGAGCGAAATAACGACCATTTTTACTCGTCGCAAGCATAATAAACAATAGCCCTTTGAGATTTTTTCAAAAAAAATAAAAACGCTTCAAATATGTTGTGTATAGTAAAAACCAAAATTCGGTTGTAACTTCCTTTCTATGAACCTTAGAGCGAGATAATGATCATTTTTATTCTTTCCAGAAATAGGTGCATAATAAAAAAATGAAAAAAATTAAAATATTTCAATTGTGTTGCCTGTATAGTAAAAACCAAAATTCGGTTATAACTTTTTTCCGACACACTTTAGAGCTAAACAGCGATCATTTTTACTCTTTCTAGACATAACTGCATAATAAAGAGAGATTTAAAATTTTAAAATCGTGTATAGCAAAAACCAAAATTCCGTCTTAACTTCTTTTCTATGAATCCCGGAGCGAAATAACGATCATTTTTACTCCTTCCAGAAACAACTGCATAATATACTAAAGTGATTTGAGATTTTTTGAAACAATTTGAAACATTTACAAAGCTTCGTGTGTACTAAAAACCAAAATGTTGTCATAACTTCCTTTCTATGAACCTTGGAGCGAAATAACAGTCATTTTTACTCTTTCCAGACATAACTGCATAATCAACTAAAGTCAATCGAGATTTTTTCAAAAAAATATATTTTAAATGTATTTGGTGTATAGTAAAAACCAAAATTCGGTAATAACTTCTTTTCTGCCAACTTTATAGCGAAATAACGATCATTTTGACTCTTTCCTGACATTACTGCATAATAAACTGAGGTGCCTTGACATTTTTCCAAAAAAAAAGTTATTTCAAATATGTTTCGTGTATAGTAAAAACCAAGATTCGGACATAGCTTCCCTTCTGTAGACCTTAGTGCGAATCAACGATCATTTTTACTCTTTGCAGGCATAGTAGTCTAGTCTTTGACCTTTAAAAAAATGTTTTTCCTGTATAGTAAAAACCGAAATTCGGTCACAACTGCGCAAAACGAAAGCCCCATGAGATTTTTTATTTTTTTAACGTGTAATTTGTTCCAAAGTGGATTTCTCGCTACACAACGATTACGGAATTGGATTGTTAATTGTTTAATTAGCAATTATGCAGTTCCATTAGCGATAATGATTTGCAAAGCCACCTCAAGGTTTCGCACACACGTCTTCCTTTTCCCTTTAAATATTTTCCAACAAAACAGTCCTTCAAATTTTACGGGCAATCGGAGTAAAAATTGCGGTTTATTCTCGAAAATTTCCGTGGCCTTTCTCCGCGCCCAAGGCCAGCAAAAAATAAATTCCTCGACCATGAGCTCATCAATTTTCGATAATTTATTAATTTATTTTAGTTTTTTACATCGATTTCCAGTTTGCCGATCTCTTCGCCATCTAAAGTCCTTTGAGATCACAAAAAAATAATTGGAAATATGTGTTTGGTATGTGTATAGTAAAAACCAAAATTCGGTTATATTATAACTACTTATCTGGAGACTTTAAAACAAAATATCGATCATATTTACCCTTTCCAAAAATAACTGTATAATAAACGAGTCTTTTGAGATTGCTCAATAAAAAAAATTTCAGATTAGTTTCGTGTATAGTAAAAACCAAAATTCCGTCATAACTTCTTTTCTATGAACCTTAGAGCGAAATTACGTTCATTTTTACTTCTTCCAGACAACTGCATAATGAATTAAAGTCCTTTGAGATTTTTTCAAAAAAAAAAACTATTTGGTGTATACTAAAAACCAAAATTCGGTTATAACTTCTTTTCTGCGAACTTCAGAGCGAAATAACGATCATTTTTACTCTTTCCAGCCTTAATTGGATAGTAAACTAGCCTTTTGACATTTTTCAAAGGAAAAATTCCAATGTGTTTCATGTATAGTAAAAACCAAAATTGCGTCATAACTTCTTATCTATGAACCTTAGAGCGAAATAACGTTCATTTTTACTCCTTCCAGAAATAACTGCATAATGAATTAAAGTCCTTTGAGTTTTTTTCAAAAAGAAAACTATTTGGTGTATACTAAAAACCAAAATTCGGTTATAACGTCTCTTCTGCGAACTTTAGAGCGAAATAACGATAATTTTTACTCTTTCCAGTCTTAATTGGATAGTAAACTAGCCTTTTGACATTTTTCAAAGGAAAAATTCCAATGTGTTTCATGTATAGTAAAAACCAAAATTCCGTCATAACTTCTTTTCTATGAACCTTAGAGCGAAATAACGTTCATTTTTACTCCTTCCAGACATAACTGCATAATGAATTAAAGTCCTTTGAGATTTTTTCAAAAAAAAAACTATTTGGTGTATACTAAAAACCAAAATTCGGTTATTTCTTCTTTTCTGCGAACTTTAGAGCGAAATAACGATAATTTTTACTCTTTCCAGCCTTAATTGGATAGTAAACTAGCCTTTTGACATTTTTCAAAGGAAAAATTCCAATGTGTTTCATGTATAGTAAAAACCAAAATTCCGTCATAACTTCTTTTCTATGAACCTTAGAGCGAAATAACGTTCATTTTTACTCCTTCCAGACATAGCTGCATAATGAATGAAAGTCCTTTGAGATTTAAAAAAATATAAATATTTGGGGTATACTAAAAACCAAAATTCCGTCATAACTTCTTTTCTGCGAACCTTAGAGCGAAATAACGATAATTTTTACTCTTTCCAGACATGACTGCATAGTAAACTACCCTTTTCGCCTTTTTCAAAAGAAAAATCCCAACGTGTTTCGTGTATAGTAAAAACCAAAATTCGGCCATAACTTCTTTTCTATGAACTCTAGAGCGAAATAGCGATCATTTTTACTCTTTCCAGACTGCATACTGACTAAAATCCTATGAGATTTAAAAAAATTGAAATGTTTGTATTAACTACTTTTCTGCAAACTTCAGAACGAAATAATTGACATTTTTTTTTTTTTTTTCAGCGATTTTCAGTTTGCCGATCCCTTCGCCAACTTCAACTGGCAGACCGGAAGCCAATTCCCCTCCGAGGCCCACCTGGAGGCCCGAGATGTGGAAGCCGCGAAAGACCGTGAGCCCTTAGACCCCAATTACAAGGACCCCGTGTCTCTGGGCAGCGAGGAAAAACCGGTTTTGCAGCCTAAGCCCGAAAAGCCCGACAAACCGGAAGTGCAGTCCTTCAACCCTTCGGCCCTTCCGGGAGGAGTGGTCGACGTGGACGCCGGAAACCCGTTCTCCGGATTTCCTGCTTCCGGTGACGATTTCGGGTTCTCGTCTTTCGGGAATCAGAGGCCGCCGAGCGGGCTGTTTGGCCTTGGAGGGTTCTTTGGATCGTTCGAGGACTTCAAGCCTTGGTGGAAGGGGTGAGTAAAAAAATTTTTGGGGCCTTTTGGTTTTAAAACAGCGTACGTTGGCGACATTGCAGAGAAAATTCGCTGGAAGTCCAAAAAGTTTTCGAAGTGTTTTGAGGTTAGAGTGGATCAACTTACCATTTTGGATCCCACTGAAGATTCGTTATCAAAATTTGTCTAAGTCGCTTTTTATGTTATCAAAACTGCCAAACTGTTACACAATTAAGCCCGTCCGCCATTTTGGATCCCAATTACGTTTCAAGCGTGAGCGCAAATTGCTAATATGGATTAATTCTGGGGTTTTTTGATTTTGAAATGTCGTACGTTAGCAACATTGCAAGAGAGCAAAATACAAAAATCCAGTGTTGCCAACATTTAAAAAGAAAAATCAAAATTTGATAACAGATTATCGATCCACCATTTTGGATCCCGCTAGACACGTATCGACCATTTTTTACCGCCCAAACTGTCTTCAAAACTCTACACAACTACGTCCGTCCGCCATTTTGGACCCCAATTACATTTGTGGTTGTATGAGTAAATTCTGTTATTTCTTTAAATTTCGAAATTGCGTACGTTGGCGACATTGTAAGGAAGAAAAACCCAAAAATCTAGTGTCGCCAACATTAAAAAAAACAAAATGTTGGTGTTAGGTTAGGTTATAATCAATCAATTTAACCGATGTTTTCTTTCAATGACAGGTAGTGGTCAAAATTTTCCAAAACAATTTCAATATCACTACAATAGTCAACATATTTTTGAATTTTAAGATAAAAAAATGCCAAAGCGTTCGATTTTCTGCACTTTTTTGAACTTTAACCACACGTCCCCCCAATTTTGACAATGTTTGCTTCGAGATTAATTTTTATTTTGGCCAAAAACTCGCAACTTTTCTCTATTTTTCGAAAACTCTTAACCCCAAAGCACCAAAGTGTGTCGGCAAATGCACGGCTCCAGCGCAATTTCTCCTTTCACAAGCCTCGGAAGCATTCGCCCGCTCATCAAAACAATAATAGAAGTAGGTCTGCGCGGTTCACTGAACCTGGAGACTGTCTAATTGCACAAAAATTAGCGTGCGAGGTGTGAAATCATTCCGCAAACAGTGCGGCAAATATAACGCGAACGCTACAAAAGCAATGACAAAACAAAACCTTACGGTAATATCCTTGATCGGCCTCTCGGCGGCAAGGACGGTTCTGATTTATCTTTTTTCAATTTCTTCTCGGACGGAAATTGGATCCTTGCGGGTGATTCATCCGCTAGAAAGTTCTTTTGACCTCAAATATATCCACATCTTCCTCCGGAGGGAAAAATGTAGAATGCGACTTTGTGGATTTTTCTCCACAAAATCAATCCTTTCACGTGTTCTATGTAAAATATTAAAGACAAGACTTGAATCTACCGCTCGGTATTCGTAGATTTCCTTAATTTTGTTTCGTTCCGCAACCGCACTTGGCGGAACTTCAGTTAAATTTGTCGAAAATTCAGAATTAAAAAATTGAAAAACTGAAAACGTGGAACGATAGATATAACCTTTGCTAATGAATCAGCGAAAACCGCTTCATGATTACTTAACTAACAGCCGAGTGATCCACAGAGTAATTTTCGTCTTTCTAGATTTTTCTCCACACAATCAATCATATTGCCTGTTACGCATGAAAAATTAAAGATAAGAGTTGAATCTACCCCTCTGCATTCGTAGATTTTCAAAATTCTTAGTGACACCTTAAACGCAACTCCTCAAAATTCAGTTAAATTTTTCGAAAACTTCAAATTAAAAAAATTAAAATATAAAAACGTGGAAGAATAAATCCACTCTTCCTCAACAAATCAGCGAAAACCGCTTTACGATATCATCACTAACTGTCGAGTAATCCACAAAGTAATTTTCGTCTTCGTGGATTTTTCTCCAAACATTCAACCATTTTATACATTCCGCATGAAAACTGAAAGATAAAACTTGAATCTACCCTTCTGCATTCGTAGATTTACAAAATTCTTAGTACCACCTTAAACGCAACTCCTCAAATTTCAGTCAAATTTTTCGAAAACTTCAAATTAAAAAATTGAAAATATAAGAACGTGGAGGGATAGATCCACCCTTCCTCAACAAATCAGCGAAAACCGCTTCATGATATCTTCACTAGCAGCCGAGTAATCCACAGAGTAATTTTCGTCTTTCTCCACACAATCAGTCATATTACCTGTTCCGCTTAAAAAATTAAAGATAAGACTTGAATGTACCCTTCTGCATTCGTAGATTTTCAAAATTCTGAGTACCACCTTAAACGCAACTCCTCAAATTTCAGTAAAATTTTTCGAAAACTTCGAATTAAAAAATTGAAAATATGGAAAAGTGGAGGGATAGATCCACCCTTCTTCAACAAATCAGCGAAAGCTGCTTCACAATATCATCACTAACAGTCGAGTAATCCACAAAGTAATTTGCGTCTTTCTGGATTTCTCTCCACACAATCAATCCTTTTACCCATTTCGCATAAAAACTGAAAGGTAAAACTTGAATCTACCTCTCTGCATTCGTAGATATCCAAAATTCTTAGTACAACCTTAAACGCAACTCCTCGAAATTCTGTTAAATTTTTCGAAAAATTCAAATAAAAAAATTTAAAATATAAAAAGGTGGAGGGATAGATCCACCCTTCCTCAACAAATCAGCGAAAACCGCTTCACGATATCTTCACTAACAGCCGAGTAATCCACAAAGTAATTTTCGTCTTTCTGGATTTCTCTCCACACAAGCAATCCTTTTACCCATTTCGCATAAAAACTGAAAGATAAAACTTGAATCTACCCTTCTGCATTCGTAGATTTCCAGAATTCTTAGTACCACCGTAAATGCAACTCCTCAAATTTCAGTTAAATTTTTCGAAAACTTCAAATTAAAAAATTGAAATTATAAAAACATAAAGGGATAGGTCCACCCTTCCTCAACAAATCAGCGAAAACCGCTTTACGATATCATAACTAACAGTCGAGTAATCCACAAAGTAATTTTCGTCTTTCTGGATTTCTTTCCACACAATCAATCCTTTTACCCATTTCGCATAAAAACTGAACGATAAAACTTGAATCTACCCTTCTGCATTCGTAGATTTCCAAAATTCTTAGTACCACCGTAAATGCAACTCCTCAAACTTCAGTTAAATTTTTCGAAAACTTCAAATTAAAAAATTGAAAATATAAAAAGGTGGAGGGATAGATCCACCCTTCCTCAACAAATCAGCGAAAACCGCTTTACGATATCATCACTAACAGTCGAGTAATCCACAAAGTAATTTTCGTCTTCGTGGATTTTTCTCCACACAATCAGTCATATTACCTGTTCCGCTTAAAAAATTAAAGATAAGACTTGAATGTACCCTTCTGCATTCGTAGATTTTCAAAATTCTGAGTACCACCTTAAACGCAACTCCTCAAATTTCAGTAAAATTTTTCGAAAACTTCGAATTAAAAAATTGAAAATATGGAAAAGTGGAGGGATAGATCCACCCTTCTTCAACAAATCAGCGAAAGCTGCTTCACAATATCATCACTAACAGTCGAGTAATCCACAAAGTAATTTGCGTCTTTCTGGATTTCTCTCCACACAATCAATCCTTTTACCCATTTCGCATAAAAACTGAAAGGTAAAACTTGAATCTACCCTTCTGCATTCGTAGATTTCCAGAATTCTTAGTACCACCGTAAATGCAACTCCTCAAATTTCAGTTAAATTTTTCGAAAACTTCAAATTAAAAAATTGAAATTATAAAAACATAAAGGAATAGGTCCACCCTTCCTCTACAAATGAGCGAAAACCGCTTCACGATATCTTCAGTAACAGCCGAGCAATCCACAAAGTAATTTTCGTCTTTCTGGATTTTTCTCCACACAATCAATCATTTTATCCATTCCGCATTAAAACTGAGAGATAAAACTTGAATCTACCCCTCTGCATTCGTAGATTTCCAAAATTTTTAGTACCACCTTAAACGCAACTCCTCAAAATTCAGTTGAATTTTTCGAAAACTTCAAATTAAAAAACTGAAAATATAAAAACGTGGAGGGATAGATCCACTCTTCCTCAACAAATCAGCGAAAACCGCTTCACGATATCTTCACTAACAGCCGAGTAATCCACAAAGTAATTTTTGTCTTCGTGGATTTTTCTCCAAACAATCAACCATTTTATACATTCAGCATAAAAACTGAAAGATAAAACTTGAATTTACCCCTCTGCAGTCGTAGATATCCAAAATTCTTAATACCACCTTAAATGCAACTCCTCAAAATTCAGTTAAATTTTTCGAAAACTTCAAATTAAAAAATTGAAAATATAAACAAGTGGAGGGATAAATCCACCCTTCTTCAACAAATCAGCGAAAACCGCTTCACGATATCTTCACTAACAGTCGAGTAATCCACAGAGTAATTTTCGTCTTTCTGGATTTTTCTCCACACAATCAGTCATATTACCTGTTCCGCTTAAAAAATTAAAGATAAGACTTGAATGTACCCTTCTGCATTCGTAGATTTTCAAAATTCTGAGTACCACCTTAAACGCAACTCCTCAAATTTCAGTAAAATTTTTCGAAAACTTCGAATTAAAAAATTGAAAATATGGAAAAGTGGAGGGATAGATCCACCCTTCTTCAACAAATCAGCGAAAGCTGCTTCACAATATCATCACTAACAGTCGAGTAATCCACAAAGTAATTTGCGTCTTTCTGGATTTCTCTCCACACAATCAATCCTTTTACCCATTTCGCATAAAAACTGAAAGGTAAAACTTGAATCTACCTCTCTGCATTCGTAGATATCCAAAATTCTTAGTACAACCTTAAACGCAACTCCTCGAAATTCTGTTAAATTTTTCGAAAAATTCAAATAAAAAAATTGAAAATATAAAAAGGTGGAGGGATAGATCCACCCTTCCTCAACAAATCAGCGAAAACCGCTTCACGATATCTTCACTAACAGTCGAGTAATCCACAGAGTAATTTTCGTCTTTCTGGATTTTTCTCCACACAATCAGTCATATTACCTGTTCCGCTTAAAAAATTAAAGATAAGACTTGAATGTACCCTTCTGCATTCGTAGATTTTCAAAATTCTGAGTACCACCTTAAACGCAACTCCTCAAATTTCAGTAAAATTTTTCGAAAAGTTCGAATTAAAAAATTGAAAATACGGAAAAGTGGAGGGATGGATCCACCCTTCTTCAACAAATCAGCGAAAGCTGCTTCACAATATCATCACTAACAGTCGAGTAATCCACAAAGTAATTTTCGTCTTTCTGGATTTCTCTCCACACAAGCAATCCTTTTACCCATTCCGCATAAAAACTGGAAGATAAAACTCGAATCTACCCCCCTGCATTCGTAGATTTCCAAAATTCTTAGTACCACCTTAAACGCAACTCCTCAAAATTCAGTTAAATTTTTCGAAAACTTCAAATTAAAAAATTTTAAATATAGAAAAGTGGAGGGATAGATCCACCCTTCCTCAACAAATCAGCGAAAACCGCTTTACGATATCATAACTAACAGTCGAGTAATCCACAAAGTGATTTTCGTCTTTCTGAATTTCTCTCCACACAAGCAATACTTTTACCCATTCCGCATAAAAACTGAAAGATAAAACTTGAATCTACCCCTGTGCAGTCGTAGATTTCCAAAATTCTTAGTACCACCTTAAACGCAACTCCTCAAATTTCAGTTAAATTTTTCGAAAACTTCAAATTAAAAAATTTTAAATATAAAAACGTGGAAGGGTAGATCCACCCTTCCTCTACAAATCAGCGAAAACCGCTTGACGATATCGTCACTAACGGCCGAATTATCTTTCAAGTCCCAACATCTGCATCGAGCGCGAGGAAAGTACCGACGACGACGACGATGACGAAGAGCCCAAAAAGAACGACACCGAAAAGACCCCCAACTTCTTCTCGACCGCCGTCAGCCTCTCCAACTGCCACCAAACGGAAAACAAGTACGAATGCGTGACCAAGTAAGTAGTACCGTCACGGCGATTGGCCCCACACCTAAGTGGTACCATTTCAGAATCAACAACCACGGCGTCGTGAAGACCTTCACGGTTCGCTACAAGTGCTGTTATGGATTTGCGCGCACGAAAGGTACTTCGGGCTGCGAGAAGCAAATCGAGCTGAAGCCTCTCCTGGAGACCATCGAGGAACTGGGGGCCAAGGAGTACCGAAATCTGATTCGATCCACGGGGCTCGATGGTACCTTCAAAGAGGGCAACTTCACAGTTTTCGTGCCCACTGACGAGGCCCTTAATGAGTTCAACGAGAAGATGCTGGACCTGGTAAGTCGGAAGTACCGGTTTTGCACGGGTTAAGTACCACCAAGTACCACTTTCAATACGTCGTTTCGATCCGCTAAATCTCGCGATGACTATAACACGCACAGGAAATCGATACAATAAGTCTATTAGAAGAAGTACCGAGGGTACGACCTCGAAAAAATAGCGTATTGCCTGAGTTTTTTGCACCAGAATCTCGATTTTATTATTTGGTAGGTACTACTAAAAATAGTACCAGGTACGTTCTGATGAGTCTACTAGAAGTACATACCCAAGGTACGACTTCGATAAAATTACATATTTGATATGTTATTTCTATCAGAATTTTCATATTGACATCGACACGTCATTCGGTACTATTAAAACACTAATAAAATGGTACCAAGTACCACCCCCGATGCATGATTCGCATCCTTTCAATCTCCCGTTGGTATTTTTACACACAGGAAATGATTATAAGATTTCATTCCGATGAAGTACCGAGGTACGACCCGCATAGCGCATATGGAGGACTCGAAACAATAGCGCATTGTCTCATGTTTTTTTCTCTGCCAGAATCTTCATCTCGACATTGACGTACGTGAGATTATAATTATGGTACCGGTGGTACGTGAATAGATTTTCTAATGGTTTTTTAAGGAAAATGAAGGTTAAGGATGTCGTTAGAGTTTACTTTGAGGCTGCTGACGTAGATCATAATTGAATCGTTCCGTTTATGCCGCAGGTACTAATTAGTACCACTTTGCAGGTGGCTAGTACTAACGGTGGAAAAATTATGTTCGCTTCGCTTGAAACTGAAATTCTGGTCAGCCGAATTATACTTGCGTAAAATTTAGCGAGTTTTTTGAAAAAATAAAATAAAACGTTCTTCAAAAAATGTTAAAATTAATGTTAAATTCTCAAAAAAAAGTATCAAAACACGCAAAACGATATTCTTTCATTTAATAAAACTTTTTTTTTAAACAAAAATTTTTCCAGAACAACGTGCACCAGTTCGACGCCGCCCGCAGCGACCCCAACCACCCCCTCTCCAACGCCGACCTCGTCCTCAGCCACGCCGTCCCCGGCTTCGTCGACCTCACCGATCTCGGCAACGAAGCCCTCATCTTCAGCGAGAACAAAAACAGCTCGATCCGCATCAACGCCTACCCCACCCAGACCTACGAGAAGATCATCACGGCCAACTGCGCGCGCATCACCAAGCCCGACAACCTGGCCAGCAACGGAATCGTGCACCTCCTGAGCGGCGTTTCGCCCCCCGCGACTCAGTCCATCCAGGACATCATCAGGGACCACCCCAAGCTCTCCAATTTGCGCCAGGTTTTCGACAACACCGACTCGTTCAAAAAACTGCGAGCCGACGGCCATTACACCGTTTTTGCTCCGAGTGACTCCGCCTTCAACAAACTTGACTCTGGCACCAAACAGAAGCTACTCCGAGGAGATTCCTGCGCTGTCAGTATCCTGAAGTACCATATCACAGCCCACACTGTTTGTTCCTGCGCCATTAACGGCAACGCCACAACGCACAACGTGGAAGGGGAAGTCCTGAACCTGGAAAGGACTTCCGAGGACCAATTGCTGCTCGAGGATAAGGCTAAGATCACGGAGGCGGATATTATGGCCACCAATGGGGTCATCCACGTGATTGACGAGATTATTATTCCCGAGTCGGCGTTGCGCATCAACGCCGCATTGAAAGTGCAGAATTTGACCAAGTTCAGGGCGTTGATCGAAGACGCGGATTTTGTGGAGGATGTGGACAACTTGAGCAACGCCACAGTTTTCGCACCTTCGGATGAGGCCTTCAAAGACGAAAAGGTAATAATAATTGGCTAACGAGCGAGTAAAGCGAGCTAAATGTTTAGGTGGCCAAATATTTGGAGGATATCAAAGACGACAAGGAGAAAATCAAAGATCTGATCCTCTACCACACCCTGCCCGGCCAGCTTCAATCCTGCGACATGAATAACAACGAGATGCTAAAATCCAACGACCATGACAAGGAGTTGAGACTCAATTTGTATTCGACGGTGAGTGGGTCGCGATTTAAATTGTTTGTCATGTTTGTTTTTAAGAGCAGAAATAGACAATGTTAATTTTCAGCTTCCGCTCTTCAGCAACGTCATCAACAGGGCCACCGTCAACTGCGCCAAACTCATCGCGTTCGACGAGAAGTCCTGCGGCTCCGTCATCCACGAAGTCGACAAGGTTTTGATCCCTCCCACCGAGACGATTCTGGACATAGTCGAGAAAAATGAAAAGTATTCCACTTTGAGGAAAATTATCAACGGGACGGACGTGGAGGGTATTTTAAGGGAGGCGAATGGATCGATCACCCTGCTCGCCCCCACTGATGAGACCTTTGCGGCTCTGGACGAAGCCGACCTCAAGACGTTGATGGAGGATAAGGAGAAGGCCTCTGCTGTGCTGAAGAACCACATCTTGACAGGTTTGTCGCCTTTGTCTTCTTTAAATTTTATCAGACGCCAATAAATATGCAAGAATTTACGTAAAAAACACCCCTGTATGGTTATTGACCTACAGATTCGTGATCTTTGCTATTTTTAAGTTCCATCAGACGCCCCTAAATACGCCAGATGCAAAAAAGTCACCCCTGTAGGCTTAATATTGGTGAATAGCTTTGTGGTCTTTCCTGTCTCTTCAAAGTTTAGCAGACGTCCATAAATCTGCAAGAATTTACGTAAAAAAGCACCCCTGTATGGTTATTGACCTATAGATTCGTGATCTTTGCTATTTTTAAGTTCCATCAGACGCCCCTAAATACGCCAGATGCAAAAAAATCACCCCTGTAAGCTTAACATTGTTGTATAGCTTTGTAGTCTTTCCTGTCTCTTCAAAGTTTATCAGACGTCCATAAATATGCAAAAATTTACGTAAAAAAGCACCCCTGTATGGTTATTGACCAACAGATTCGTGATTTTTGCTATTTCTAAGTTCCATCAGACGCCCCTAAATACGCCAGATGCAAAAAAGTCACCCCTGTAGGCTTAACATTGGTGTATAGCCTTGTGGTCTTTCCTGTCTCTTCAAAGTTTATCAGACGTCCATAAATATGCAAGAATTTACGTAAAAAAGCACCCCTGTATGGTTATTGACCTACAGATTCGTGATCTTTGCTATTTTTCAGTTCCATCAGACGCCCCTAAATACGCCAGATGCAAAAAAGTCACCCCTGTAGGCTTAACATTGGTGTATAGCTTTGTGGTCTTTCCTGTCTCTTCAAAGTTTATCAGACGTCCATAAATATGCAAGAATTACGTAAAAAAGCACCCCTGTATGGTTATTGACTTACAGATTCGTGATCTTTGCTATATTTAAGCTCCATCAGACGCCCCTAATTACGCCAGATGCAAAAAAGTCACCCCTGTAGGCTTAACATTGGTGTATAGCCTTGTGGTCTTTCCTGTCTCTTCAAAGTTTATCAGACGTCCACAAATATGCAAGAATTTACGTAAAAAAGCACCCCTGTATGGTTATTGACCTATAGATTCGTGATCTTTGCTATTTTTAAGTTCCATCAGACGCCCCTAAATACGCCAGATGCAAAAAAATTACCCCTGTAAGCTTAACATTGTTGTATAGCTTTGTAGTCTTTCCTGTCTCTTCAAAGTTTATCAGACATCCATAAATATGCAAAAATTTACGTAAAAAAGCACCCCTGTATGGTTATTGACCAACAGATTCGTGATTTTTGCTATTTCTAAGTTCCATCAGACGCCCCTAAATACGCCAGATGCAAAAAAGTCACCCCTGTAGGCTTAACATTGGTGTATAGCCTTGTGGTCTTTCCTGTCTCTTCAAAGTTTATCAGACGTCCATAAATATGCAAGAATTTACGTAAAAAAGCACCCCTGTATGGTTATTGACCTACAGATTCGTGATCTTTGCTATTTTTCAGTTCCATCAGACGCCCCTAAATACGCCAGATGCAAAAAAGTCACCCCTGTAGGCTTAACATTGGTGTATAGCTTTGTGGTCTTTCCTGTCTCTTCAAAGTTTATCAGACGTCCATAAATATGCAAGAATTACGTAAAAAAGCACCCCTGTATGGTTATTGACCTACAGATTCGTGATCTTTGCTATATTTAAGCTCCATCAGACGCCCCTAATTACGCCAGATGCAAAAAAGTCACCCCTGTAGGTTTAACATTGGTGTATAGCTTTGTGATCTTTCCCGTCTCTTCAAAGTTTGTCAAATGTCCATAAATATGCAAGAATTTACGTAAAAAAGCACCCCTGTATGATTATTGACCTACAGAAACGTGATCTTTGCTCTTTTTAAGTTCCATCAGACGCCCCTAAATACGCCAGATGCAAAAAAGTCACCCCTGTAGGCTTAACATTGGTGTATAGCCTTGTGGTCTTTCCTGTCTCTTCAAAGTTTATCAGACGTCCATAAATATGCAAGAATTTACGTAAAAAAGCACCCCTGTATGGTTATTGACCTACAGATTCGTGATCTTTGCTATTTTTCAGTTCCATCAGACGCCCCTAAATACGCCAGATGCAAAAAAGTCACCCCTGTAGGCTTAACATTGGTGTATAGCTTTGTGGTCTTTCCTGTCTCTTCAAAGTTTATCAGACGTCCATAAATATGCAAGAATTACGTAAAAAAGCACCCCTGTATGGTTATTGACCTACAGATTCGTGATCTTTGCTATATTTAAGCTCCATCAGACGCCCCTAATTACGCCAGATGCAAAAAAGTCACCCCTGTAGGTTTAACATTGGTGTATAGCTTTGTGATCTTTCCCGTCTCTTCAAAGTTTGTCAAATGTCCATAAATATGCAAGAATTTACGTAAAAAAGCACCCCTGTATGATTATTGACCTACAGAAACGTGATCTTTGCTCTTTTTAAGTTCCATCAGACGCCCCTAAATACGCCAGATGCAAAAAAGTCACCCCTGTAGGCTTAACATTGGTGTATAGCCTTGTGGTCTTTCCTGTCTCTTCAAAGTTTAGCAGACGTCCATAAATATGCAAGAATTTACGTAAAAAAGCACCCCTGTATGGTTATTGACCTACAGATTTGTGATCTTTGCTATTTTTAAATTCCATCAGACGCCCCTAAAGACGCAAGATGCAAAAAAATCACCCCTGTACGTTTAATCATTGGTGTACAGCCTCATCAGACGCCCTTAAATACGCAACAGATTAGGTAACACCGTAAATGCACAAAAATCACCCTTCTACGGTTAAAATTGATGTGCAACTTCGTGATCTTTCCTCCCCTCTAACTTTTATCATACGTCCCTAAACACGCAAGAAATTACGTAACGTCCTGTTTCAGAGGTTCTCTGCTGCGCCGGCGTCGGACCACAGACCTGGGGCTTCAACAGCCTGGTGCCCACGCTGTCCCACAACCGCCACCAGGTTGGCAGGACTGGAAGTCACCAGATCCGCATCGGCAGGGCCGTGGTAACAAGCTGTGATAATTTGGCCACCAATGGGATCGTGCACACAATCAACAAGGTGCTGTTCCCCCAGAGGCACCAGGCCCCCAGCTTTGGGGGGTTCGTCCTTTTCGATCTGTAGAATTCAACGACTCGACTGAAGAAAGTACTTTTTGGTTATTTTACAGTTTTACTTATTTATAGGTAATTTATCGCGTATCCAGTGTCTAAATAGTTTTAAATAAAAACTTGGAAATATTCTGGTGGTCTTCTGATTCCGATATCCCTTTAATCAAAAGGTCCTAGAATCCTTACGTTGGCAACACCTAGAATATACTGCCAATTGGAAAGACGAAAAGCCTCTACAAGTTACCCAAAGGCAGCAAGTACCTATTTGTTACAATAGAGCCAGTATTCGGTACGCCAAACCTTATCGCCCCACTGCTACCAACCTCTCTTAGTAAAAATCACTAAAACCACTCAAGAACTTTATTACAATTTCAGAAGAAAATCGGTAACATTGTAAATACACGGCTGAGAGAAATTAGCAAACCTCATCGCCCCATTCAAGTTAACGTAAGTAGTAACACCGGTTGCAACCACACTCAGCAGTATTACCAACCCGCAGAAAACAGTTTCCAGCTTTCTGACAGAAGAAATTCCGATTCCTCCGTTCCTGGATTTCAAAACCAGAATCCTCAGATAAAACAAAGGAGGGAAGATGAATATCAAGGGCCCTGTCAACGCCCCACCAATCAGAGACATGACCAGATCGAACCTCGGCACCGCCTCCGCAATCAAGACGGCCAGGAGGGTCAAGGTCGTCCTCAGGACGCACCTCCTATGGTTGAACCCTAAAAAATCAAGTTGGCGGTTATTGCAAGGGTCTAGTTACCTCGCGGAATGCTCATGCAGTCCTCCACGTGCTGGTAGAGCGCGCTGTTGCCAACTGCTGACGATAGGCAGAGCTGCAGGGCTACCAACAGGGCGGCAAAATGCACTGCAACCCCTGCTGGAAGGGTTTCCAAAACGCTCGGCTGAATTTTCGACCCCTTGACCACCACGAGGATCGAAGTCAGGGAAAACATCGCTACGGAAACTGCGCACAATAAATCTGCAACTAACGGTAGAGCCTTACTGAGAAATCCCAGAAGGACGGCAAGACCCAACTTGGATTTTTCCTTCATGTCGACTTGGATGGTCAAAATGCTGGGGTGAATGTCGTACTGGAAGGTTAAGATACCGTAAAAGGTGAAAATCGCCTCCCAAAGTGAAAGTTTCGGCTCCACTTCCTCAGGGACCAAAACGGAGCTTCGCACTAAACTACCCACAACCAACAGGAAAACTAGAACCACAATCGTGACGGAAATCGCGCAAAGCAGCTTCATATCTTTAGGGCTGCCCATCCACAGAATGGGGCATAAAACCATCCCTATTATGATAATCCAAAAACAAAAAGATAAATCAAAATTGTTATTGCTGATCCTCGATCCCAAAAGGTCGAGATTTTCGGCGGCCACAATCAAATTGGGAATTCCTCCACCGAAAATCGTTACGTCCACTAGGAAGGAAATAAAATTTGCGAACACTCTACCATAAGTGAGTTCGGCTAAAGCCGAGTAGGGGTATCGATTTTTTCTTCGGATTGAGGGGTTGATCTCCTCGGCCATGATCCAACATCTTCCCAGAAGGATCGCGGTGTAGATTTGGGTCGAGCAGACCATGACGATCACGAGAATACCGTAAAATCCTTCAAATAAATAGTAATTTTCAAAAAAAAAGTGCTCACCGCAGGCGATGACGACTTTTGGCAAAGTGATCACGGGGAACACCCCGAAAACGTCGATTATGCAAATAATCGAGAAAATTAGCGATAAATTGTTGGTTTTGTCTTTTTCGAGCAGCAAACTTCCTTCAGACAGCTGCATGGCGTAATGAGAGGCGAGTGAACGCGGAAACCTCTGCAGTGAGGAAGGGTTTCAGTGGCAGGCTAGAATTACCGCCTGTCTCTCGCGAATTGATTTTTCAAAAAAATCGTAAAAATATTAATGCTCGTGGGAAGGTAGAGGAGGGATTGCAGTACTAACTGTTGAAGACCGCAAGCTTTTAGCAACTTTCGTTATTTTTTTATGAATTTTTAAAATGTATGTATATAGGTATTCAACAATTTGGCTAAATTTCAAGCATTCCGGTGGTGCTAGAAAGTTCCGGTTTGCTGCATTTTCCAACGGTTAGTGACTAGTATGAACCGTCCTAATTTCATTGAAATCAATAAACGTAAGCAATTTTTTTCTTTTTTTTTTCTTTCTTTTTTTAACAGTAGCAATACGAAGAGGCGTCGTAGGGTCACGAAATTATCCACACTTAGGACAATCGAATGGTAGATACGCCATTTTTCCACAACCCTTCAAAAATCAGGTTCTTCACGGCAACACCATAAATTCTTCAGGAAATTCTTCCACCATAACTAAAAAAAAATGTTAGTACATCCAATGATGGAATCTAACGGTTTCAAACGGTTTCTAATGGAACAATAACTTTCAACATTTGCTCTACATATATTTCTGATCTTTACACGGGTTTTAATTGACTACAAACAACGGAGGAATCAACAATTAAAAATATTTCATAGACCTTGCAAAATTTTTGCGAGTACAACCAGCGCCTATTCTACCACGTTTTCAGTATTGTCATTCATTACAATTTTTCTAAAAAACCATAAAAAATATAAATTATTGCTGGTAAAATAAATACGAATCGAAGAATGTGGACATAATACTGAATTGATAAAAAAAGTAAAAAAATATTTAAAAGCGACCGTTTCTTGCTAAATGTCGACGGTTCTACAACGAACCAAATTTAAAAAAATATATTAAAAATAAATTAGCGGAACGGCATTAACGTTCGATACCTAGGAGACCTTCCGCCACGCCCAAGAAGTACACGGCTTGGGCTATTCCGAACAGGGGGGCTATGACTATCATACGACAGGCGCCCCCCTTGAAGAACGCAGTGGGCCCCTCGTATTTAATCGTTTTTCTGTCGAAAAAACAACAAAAATCATAAAAAATATGCATAGAAAAAATGCGAAAAAACTTACATTATGCAATCGCCGATGCCACTGTAGACGCGCTCCCCTTCCACTTTAGTCAACGCCTGAAGTCGGGTTTTGACCACATCGAAGGGGTTCACGAAAAGAGCGGCGAACGACCCCGCCGCACAGCCCGACAAAAACGAACACCAAAAAACGGCCTCGTCTAAAATTAAAAAAATTTCAAAAAATATTAAAATTATTTTGGGGTGTCTACTTGATCCGACGGATTTTCTGGGGCCGAGGCTGTTGAGGGTGGCGAAAAGGGGGAAGTACACGACCGAGAAGGAGACGTCTCGCAGCATTGTGGCGGCTGTGCCTTTGTACAGCCCCAGGATTCCGTGTTTCCTGAACAAATCGAGGGCTATCCGGGTGGCCGTGGTTTTGGGGATGACTTTTCCTGCTGAAAATTTTTTAAAAGATCTTGAAACGAGAGTCGGAAAGCTGATGGAAAGAGCTTCAAAACGACGTCCCAATGAATTCTCTACGATAAAGCGTTCTCGACTTATCACGTTTTGAAGTTTTCGCAAATTTTAACTCTGAAAAAAATTCAAAACCACTACGCATGATCGAGTTACACATTGAAGCAAGGCCGGTTGGAAGAGTTTTAAAACGCCGTATCAACGAAGTCTCTACGACGACCTCTTCCAAAGTTATCATCTCTTGAAACTTCCAACAAGCCATTTTCCGAAAATTTTCAAAACGGCGCAATGTTGTCGAGTCGCACATCACTCGAAAGCTCATGCAAAGAGCTTCAAAATGCCGCATAAGCGAAGTCTCTGCGACGACCCCTTCAAGACTTATTCCCTTTTGAAATTTCCAACAAGTCATTTTCCGAAAATTTCAAAACCACGCAATACTGCCGAGTTGCACATCACTTGAAAGCGCACGTAAATAGCTTAAAAACGCCGCCAAAGCGAACTCTCTGCGACGACCCCTTCACGACTTATGCCCTCTTGAAATTTCCACCAAGCCATTTTCTGAAAATTTCAAAACCACGCCGTACTGTCGAGTCGCACATCACTCGAAAGCTTATCTAAAGGGCTTTAAAACGAAGCATAAGCGAACTCTCTACGACGCTCCGTCCCGAAGTTATCAACCTCTGAAATTTCCAACAAGTCATTCTCCGAAAAATTTCAAAACGACGCAATACTGCCGAGTTGCACATCACTCGAAAGCGCATGTAAAGAGCTTCAAAACGCCGCATAAGCGAACTCTCGGCCATGACCCCTTCAAAACTTATCCCCTCTTGAAATTTCCACCGTCATTTCCCGAAAATTTCAAAACGACGCAATTTTGTCGAGTCGCACATCACTAGAAAGCTTATCTAAAGGGCTTTAAAACGAAGCATAAGCGAACTCTCTACGACGCTCCGTCCCGAAGTTATCAACCTCTGAAATTTCCACCAAGTCATTTTCCGAAAATTTCAAAACCACGCAATATTGCCGAGTCGTACATCATTCGAAAGCTCACACAAAGAGCTTCAAAACGCCGCATAAGCGAACTCTCGGCCATGACCCCTTCAAAACTTATCCCCTCTTGAAATTTCCACCGTCATTTCCCGAAAATTTCAAAACGACGCAATTCTGTCGAGTCGCACATCACTAGAAAGCTTATCTAAAGGGCCTTAAAATGAAGCATAAGCGAACTCTCTACGACGCTCCGTTCCGAAGTTATTCCCCTCTGAAATTTCCAACGTCATTCTCCGAAAAATTTCAAAATCACGCAATACTGCCGAGTTGCACATCACCTGAAAGCGCACGTAAGGAGCTTCGAAACGCCGCATAAGCGAACTCTACGACATCTCTTAACAAAGTTATCACCTCTTGAAATTTCCACCAAGTCATTCTCCGAAAAATTTCAAAACCACGCAATATTGCCGAGTCATACATCGCTCGAAAGCTCATGCAAAGAGCTTCACGCACATTTTCCGAAAATTTTCAAAACGACGCAATGTTGTCGAGTCGCACATCACTCGAAAGCTCATGCAAAGAGCTTAAGAGCATAAGCGAAGTCTCTGCGACGACCCCTTCAAGACTTATTCCCTTTTGAAATTTCCACCAAGTCATTTTCCGAAAATTTCAAAACCACGCAATATTGCCGAGTCGTACATCATTCGAAAGCTCACACAAAGAGCTTCAAAACGCCCCATAAGCGAACTCTCTGCCATGACCCCTTCAAAACTTATCCCCTCTTGAAATTTCCACCGTCATTTCCCGAAAATTTCAAAACGACGCAATTCTGTCGAGTCGCACATCACTAGAAAGCTTATCTAAAGGGCCTTAAAATGAAGCATAAGCGAACTCTCTACGACGCTCCGTTCCGAAGTTATTCCCCTCTGAAATTTCCAACGTCATTCTCCGAAAAATTTCAAAATCACGCAATACTGCCGAGTTGCACATCACCTGAAAGCGCACGTAAGGAGCTTCGAAACGCCGCATAAGCGAACTCTACGACATCTCTTAACAAAGTTATCACCTCTTGAAATTTCCACCAAGTCATTCTCCGAAAAATTTCAAAACCACGCAATATTGCCGAGTCATACATCGCTCGAAAGCTCATGCAAAGAGCTTCACGCACATTTTCCGAAAATTTTCAAAACGACGCAATGTTGTCGAGTCGCACATCACTCGAAAGCTCATGCAAAGAGCTTAAGAGCATAAGCGAAGTCTCTGCGACGACCCCTTCAAGACTTATTCCCTTTTGAAATTTCCACCAAGTCATTTTCCGAAAATTTCAAAACCACGCAATATTGCCGAGTCGTACATCATTCGAAAGCTCACACAAAGAGCTTCAAAACGCCCCATAAGCGAACTCTCTGCCATGACCCCTTCAAAACTTATCCCCTCTTGAAATTTCCACCGTCATTTCCCGAAAATTTCAAAACGACGCAATTCTGTCGAGTCGCACATCACTAGAAAGCTTATCTAAAGGGCTTTAAAATGAAGCATAGCGAACTCTCTACGACGCTCCGTTCCGAAGTTATTCCCCTCTGAAATTTCCAACGTCATTCTCCGAAAAATTTCAAAATCACGCAATACTGCCGAGTTGCACATCACCTGAAAGCGCACGTAAAGAGCTTCGAAACGCCGCATAAGCGAACTCTACGACATCTCTTAACAAAGTTATCACCTTGTAGCATTCTGGTTTTTGAGCCGCCACCCTTCCTACCCCTAGGGGTATAATTGGTTGCCTAATCAGAAAACAAAGAGGAGAGTTTTCTTTAAATAACAACATTATTTGTTTTACTGCTTTATTTTGTACAAATTAGCAAATTTACCTCTGAAGAATCCGGCACTTTGATTCCTATAAATGTCGTCTCGTCTTTCCAGCCACCATCCTTCTAGTCTCCGATAGTTTTTAATCTGCAGCTCACCAGTATTCAATTTTTCCAGCTCAAGGCAGCTGAACATTTTTCTTTTCATCACCGAAGTCCCCTTTTTGCTTTCCCTAAAACGAAATTTAATTAACCAGAGTTTTCTCGAGTTCTTCTGGAAATAGTGGCACCAACAGAGGGCGCCAGCTGTTTGACAAACGAGAGGTCGTGATCGCTTTGACCAGTAGTGTCGAGGACGCTCGATCGCTCGAAGGTAACCAAAAATGTGACGGAGGGAAGATTCCCGAATCCCGTTTTTTCTTGACCTGGAGAAGCCATCCGGTAGTGCCAGGGGTGTGGATTTGTCCTACTAGTTTTGAGGATTGATGTCCCACTTTTTTTGAAGGCATTTTTTTGGTTTCAAGCAGGATCAAGAAAACGTGTTTTTGAGGTTAGATCTGATAGATTTTCCTCGAGTTTTCCAAATTACGACCCCAGAAAAGAGGTGAGTCTGTTTATTTCTTGGCACATGCAGTGAGTAATTTCCTGTTTAATACAGGGTCGTTTTTCTGGATTTAACATCCACCGTCGATTTTTCGTCGATTGAAGTTGGATGCCTTTTTTTTGTTCTTCATCGAGGAGTCTGAAAGTCAGGTTCCTGGTTCCTCTGCGTTGACGGAGGCATTCTATGTCCTGTACCCCTCCAAGGAAGAGAGACTTTTTATCTCCCCGAGAGATTCAGTTGTGCTGTGCAGCAGGTATCTCCCTTCCACATCTCCGACCCAATTTGTAACCACTGCCACTACACCGAAGACCTACACCGAAGAAACAGGCCAGAAAATTATTTTCCTAAGTTCTCTTTTGATTTAAAGAAAGCGATGAGTCGCTGTATTTCATTTTTGCTAAGATAATTATTTTCCTAAGTTCTTTTTTTATTTAAAGAAAGCGATAAGTCGCTGTAGTTAATTTTTTGCAAAGATAATTATTTTCCTAAGTTCTCTTTTTATTTAAAGAAAGCGATAAGTCGCTGTATTTCATTTTGGCAAAGATAATTATTTTCCTAAGTTCTCTTTTTATTTAAAGAAAGCGATAAGTCGCTGTAGTTAATTTTTCACAAGGATAACTTTGATCCTTTATTGGATTTTATTACAAATTTGTTTTGCCTTCAACCGCCCTCAGTGGTTGACCCTTTCTATATATCTCTATTTAAGTTACTTTGTCAGGGTTACTCGCTTTCCTTTTTGTTTTGCGCTTATTTTCAATAGGTTGTTGTTTAAAATTACGCTGCGGAGTATAGCTATACGTCAACAGCGGTTTTTAGTTTTTTGTCATATGCGCTGGGTTTCAAGGTACCCCCTGTCGACAAAGTTTCTTTTTAATTACACTTCGTGTTTTTACTTTTGTAAATAATTTTTAATACACTTTTTGTTAAATTTCTTCGTTTTGTATTTCGTCCCTTCCTCCTTCGTTAAAGATAGTGTTCAGTAAATTTCATCGCCGGTGCCAAAGCTTGTCAACTCAGTCGGTAACTACTGGTAGTGCGCTCCAAGTTACCTGGCGCCCAAATAATCAATTTTTATCGAACCACGACTCGCTCCCAAACACCCATCTGAGCAACGCGCGCTACACAAATTTGGCGCCCAACGTGGGGCCTTTTTTTATTATCCTTTGGCACTGACACTATCTCGAAGAGGGGAGAATACAAAACAAGAAAAAAAAATTTTTTTTAACACATAGTAATAATTATCTGGTACTTTCAAAATAAGATGGCGGATCATTTTGAGGTAATACCCCAACTGTTAGATGAAATAGCTGTTGATTATGAATTGGGAATTCGGGGCATTGCACCTACAGGTAGTGTCGAGGACAAAATTAAAGTTTTACAATAATGCACATGAATGGAAAGTTCTGGTCCCTGATGCACAAAAGCAAGAGATAATAAATTCCTTTCATGAACCCCCTGCTATGGCGCATTTTGGCGTTTTCAAAACTTTGAACCGAATCCAAGAGCTCTACTATTGGCCAAGGATGAAGTTAGATGTAATTCGGGTTGTTCGTAATTGTATAGTATGTGGCGAGCAAAAAATTCCTCCAATAGGACGCGCGGGCCTAATGGGTAAAGAAAAACGGGTAAATCATCCGTGGCAAATTCTTGCACTAGATCTAATGGGACCCTTCCCAAGATCGAACAGTGGTAACCGTTTTTTGCTGGTCGCGGTAGATTGGTTTAGCAAGTACACAGTTATGTGGCCCCTTAAAAAGGCTTCTGCTGTCAATGTAGCTCGAGCACTCGAGAAAGACATCTTCCACGTTTGGGGTGTACCCCAGATTATGATCGTAGACAACGGCACGCAGTTTGCCGGTCGAGAGTTTAAACGTCTCTGTCAACAGTATGAGATACAAAAAATATGGTTCAACGCAAAATACCATCCCCAAACCAATTATGTAGAACGCTACAATCGTACAATTGGTGTAGCCATTCGTTCCTACGTCACAGAACATCCCCTTTGGGATGTGAACGTCTTTAAAATTCAAAAAGCCGTGAACTCTGCTGTTCACGAGGTCACCCGATGTACACCAGAATACCTAAACTTTGGTAGACACGTCCCACTCAGTGGCAAGTTTTATGGTACCGTCCTCAGCACCAGAGACATTGAGTTGCGACCAGGCGATCGAGAACAGTATGCCGCAGGCATGGTTCAATTAACCGACCTTTTCGATTCAGTTCGAAGGAGACTCCATTCTTCTTACCAAAGGAATGCCGATAGGTACAACCTGGGTAAACGAGAAGTGTCATACCGCCTTGGCGAATTAGTTTGGAGAAAGAACAAAACCCTCTCCGACAAAGGTCAGAAATATGCCGCCAAACTGGCACCAAGGTACGTGTTAGGTACCGTAAAAAGGAAGATCTCCAAGCTGGTGTACCTTTTGACCAATAAAGATGATTCCGATGCAGGATGTTGGCATGTGAAGGACCTTAAGCCCTACGTGGGTTCAAACTCAGATATTTCAGTGGGCTAATTATTTCTTTTCTTTTCTTCGCTTTTTGTTCGTTTTCCTTAACCTGGTCTTTCATAATTCGGTGTAAACAGATCCTCAATCAGGTACTGGTGCAGCTTTCATTCCCCGTCATCAATGTTTATGGACAATTCGTAACTTTTCTCGATGTGGTCCCCTATCGATTTGGTCCCCTACCGATTTTGTCCCTTGCCCAAATATTGTCGCCCCCAGGCCGTATGATACGCGTAGTTATCCGTCCGTAAAATTGTTGACCAAGCGTTTCTTTATCGTAGAAAATCACCCCCGGTGTTTTTCTTTCTTTGAGGAGAGGGGCAGTGTAGCATTCTGGTTTTTGAGCCGCCACCCTTCCTACCCCTAGGGGTATAATTGGTTGCCTAATCAGAAAACAAAGAGGAGAGTTTTCTTTAAATAACAACATTATTTGTTTTACTGCTTTATTTTGTACAAATTAGCAAATTTACCTCTGAAGAATCCGGCACTTTGATTCCTATAAATGTCGTCTCGTCTTTCCAGCCACCATCCTTCTAGTCTCCGATAGTTTTTAATCTGCAGCTCACCAGTATTCAATTTTTCCAGCTCAAGGCAGCTGAACATTTTTCTTTTCATCACCGAAGTCCCCTTTTTGCTTTCCCTAAAACGAAATTTAATTAACCAGAGTTTTCTCGAGTTCTTCTGGAAATAGTGGCACCAACAGAGGGCGCCAGCTGTTTGACAAACGAGAGGTCGTGATCGCTTTGACCAGTAGTGTCGAGGACGCTCGATCGCTCGAAGGTAACCAAAAATGTGACGGAGGGAAGATTCCCGAATCCCGTTTTTTCTTGACCTGGAGAAGCCATCCGGTAGTGCCAGGGGTGTGGATTTGTCCTACTAGTTTTGAGGATTGATGTCCCACTTTTTTTGAAGGCATTTTTTTGGTTTCAAGCAGGATCAAGAAAACGTGTTTTTGAGGTTAGATCTGATAGATTTTCCTCGAGTTTTCCAAATTACGACCCCAGAAAAGAGGTGAGTCTGTTTATTTCTTGGCACATGCAGTGAGTAATTTCCTGTTTAATACAGGGTCGTTTTTCTGGATTTAACATCCACCGTCGATTTTTCGTCGATTGAAGTTGGATGCCTTTTTTTTGTTCTTCATCGAGGAGTCTGAAAGTCAGGTTCCTGGTTCCTCTGCGTTGACGGAGGCATTCTATGTCCTGTACCCCTCCAAGGAAGAGAGACTTTTTATCTCCCCGAGAGATTCAGTTGTGCTGTGCAGCAGGTATCTCCCTTCCACATCTCCGACCCAATTTGTAACCACTGCCACTACACCGAAGACCTACACCGAAGAAACAGGCCAGAAAATTATTTTCCTAAGTTCTCTTTTGATTTAAAGAAAGCGATGAGTCGCTGTATTTCATTTTTGCTAAGATAATTATTTTCCTAAGTTCTTTTTTTATTTAAAGAAAGCGATAAGTCGCTGTAGTTAATTTTTTGCAAAGATAATTATTTTCCTAAGTTCTCTTTTTATTTAAAGAAAGCGATAAGTCGCTGTATTTCATTTTGGCAAAGATAATTATTTTCCTAAGTTCTCTTTTTATTTAAAGAAAGCGATAAGTCGCTGTAGTTAATTTTTCACAAGGATAACTTTGATCCTTTATTGGATTTTATTACAAATTTGTTTTGCCTTCAACCGCCCTCAGTGGTTGACCCTTTCTATATATCTCTATTTAAGTTACTTTGTCAGGGTTACTCGCTTTCCTTTTTGTTTTGCGCTTATTTTCAATAGGTTGTTGTTTAAAATTACGCTGCGGAGTATAGCTATACGTCAACAGCGGTTTTTAGTTTTTTGTCATATGCGCTGGGTTTCAAGGTACCCCCTGTCGACAAAGTTTCTTTTTAATTACACTTCGTGTTTTTACTTTTGTAAATAATTTTTAATACACTTTTTGTTAAATTTCTTCGTTTTGTATTTCGTCCCTTCCTCCTTCGTTAAAGATAGTGTTCAGTAAATTTCATCGCCGGTGCCAAAGCTTGTCAACTCAGTCGGTAACTACTGGTAGTGCGCTCCAAGTTACCTGGCGCCCAAATAATCAATTTTTATCGAACCACGACTCGCTCCCAAACACCCATCTGAGCAACGCGCGCTACAACCTCTTGAAATTTCCACCAAGTCATTCTCCGAAAAATTTCAAAACCACGCAATATTGCCGAGTCATACATCGTTCGAAAGCTCACGCAAAGAACTTCAAAGCGCCGCATAAGCGAACTCTCTGCGACGACCCCTTCAAGACTTATTTCCTCTTGAAATTTCCAAAAAGTCATTTTCCGAAAATTTCAAAACCACGCAATACAGTCGAGTCGCACATCACTCGAAAGCTTATCTAAAGGGCTTTAAAACGAAGCACAAGCGAACTCTCTACGACGCTCCGTCCCGAAGTTATCCCCCTCTGAAATTTCCAACAAGTCATTCTCCGAAAAATTTCAAAACCACGCAATATTGCCGAGTCGTACATCGTTCGAAAGCTCACGCAAAGAGCTTCAAAACGCTGCATAAGCGAACTCTCCCAAACTTACCCTCTCTTGAAATTTCCAACAAGTCATTCTCCGAAAAATTTCAAAACCACGCAATATTGCCGAGTCGTACATCGTTCGAAACGCCGCATAAGCGAACTCTCTGCGACAACCCCTACGAGACTTATCCCCTCTTGAACTTTCCAACAAGTCATTCTCCGAAAAATTTCAAAACCACGCAATACTGCCGAGTTGCAAATCACTTGAAAGCGCATGTAAAGAGCTTCAAAACGTCGCATAAGCAAACTCTCTACGACATTTCTTAACAAAATTATCACCTCTTGAAATTTCCACCAAGTCATTCTCAGAAAAATTTTAAAACCATTCAATATTGCCGAGTCATACATCGTTCGAAAGCTCACGCAAAGAACTTCAAAACGCCGCATAAGCGAACTCTCTGCGACGACCCCTTCAAGACTTATCTCCTCTTGAAATTTCCACCAAGTCATTTTCCGAAAATTTCAAAACCACGCAATACAGTCGAGTCGCACATCACTCGAAAGCTTATCTAAAGGGCTTTATTGCCGAGTCGTACATTGTTCGAAAGCTCATGCAAAGAGCTTCAAAACGCCGCATAAGCGAAGTCTCTGCGACGACCCCTTCAAGACTTATCCCCTCTTGAAATTTCCAACAAGTCATTTTCCGAAAATTTCAAAACCACGCAATTCTGTCGAGTTGCACATCACTTGAAAGCGCACGTAAAGAGCTACAAAACACCGCATAACCGAACTCTCTACATTTCTTAACAAAGTTATCCCCTCTTGAAATTTCCACTGTCATTTTTTGAAAATTTCAAAACCACGCAATTCTGTCGAGTCGCACATCACTCGAAAGCTTATCTAAAGGGCTTTAAAATGAAGCATAAGCGAACTCTCTACGACGCTCCGTCCCGAAGTTATCCCCCTCTGAAATTTCCAACAAGTCATTCTCCGAAAAATTTCAAAACCACGCAATATTGCCGAGTCATACATCGCTCGAAAGCTCACGCAAAGAGCTTCAAAACGCCGCATAAGCGAACTCTCTGCGACGACCCCTTCGAGACTTATCCCCTCTTGAAATTTCCAACAAGTCATTTTCCGAAAATTTCAAAACTACGCAATTCTGTCGAGTTGCACATCACTTGAAAGCGCACGTAAAGAGCTACAAAACACGGCATAACCGAACTCTCTACATTTCTTAACAAAGTTATCCCCTCTTGAAATTTCCACTGTCATTTTTTGAAAATTTCAAAACCACGCAATTCTGTCGAGTCGCACATCACTCGAAAGCTTATCTAAAGGGCTTTAAAATGAAGCATAAGCGAACTCTCTACGACGCTCCGTCCCGAAGTTATCCCCCTCTAAAATTTCCAACAAGTCATTCTCCGAAAAATTTCAAAACCACGCAATATTGCCGAGTCATACATCGCTCGAAAGCTTACGCAAAGAGCTTCAAAACGCCGCATAAGCGAACTCTCTGCGACGACCCCTTCGAGACTTATCCCCTCTTGAAATTTCCACCAAGTCATTTTCCGAAAATTTCAAAACCACGCAATACTGTCGAGTTGCACATCACTTGAAAGCGCACGTAAAGAGCTTCAAAACGCCGCATAAGCGAACTCTCTACGACATTTCTTAACAAAGTTATCAGCTCTTGAAATTTCCACCAAGTCATTCTTCGAAAAATTTCAAAACCACGCAATATTGCCGAGTCGTACATTGTTCGAAAGCTCATGCAAAGAGCTTCAAAACGCCGCATAAGCGAAGTCTCTGCGACGACCCCTTCAAGACTTATCGCATCTTGAAATTTCCACCAAGCCATTTTCCGAAAATTTCAAAACCACGCAATATTACCGACTCGTACATCGTTAGAAAGCTCACGCAAAGAGCTTCAAAACCCCGCATAAGCGAACTCTCTGCGACAACCCCTTCGAGACTTATACCCTCTTGAACTATCCAACGAGTCATGTTTCGAAAATTTCAAAACCACGCAATACTGCCGAGTTGCACATCACCTGAAAGCGCACGTAAAGAGCTTCAAAACGCCGCATAAGCAAACTCTCTGCGACATTTCTTAACAAATCATCTCTTGAAATTTCCTCCACGTCATTCTCTGAAAAATTTCAAAACCACGCAATATTGCCCAATCATACATCGCTCGAAAGCTCACGCAAAGAGCTTCAAAACGCAGCATAAGCGAACTCTCTGCGACGACCCCTTCGAGACTTATCCCCTCTTGAACTCTCCAACGAGTCATTTTCCGAAAATTTCAAAACGACGCTATACTGTCGAGTCGCACATCACTCGAAAGCTTATCTAAAGGGCTTTAAAACGAAGCATAAGCGAACCCTCTACGATGCTCCGTCCCGAAATTACCCCCTCTGAAACTTCCAAACGTCAAAAATGTAGACATTTACCCGCCCTCGCCGTCGCCGCCACCCTCCCGGCGTCCTGCATCTGAATCTTGAGCAGCTCCATCGGCGTCGTGATGACGATCTGACAGAGCCCCGCCAGCCCCCCCGCCGCCATCTGCCTCGGGATGGGGAGCAGCCTAAAACGTCACATCCGCACCTCACTTCACACCGCAAACATCTTTACCCGTCCTTGGTCCGCAAATGGTGGCGGAAGAAGTCGTTCGCCGCCAACTTGATGGCCTTCTCGGGGGTGATGAGGAGGATGTTCACGGCCGACCCCCTGTACATGCCGAAGTAGCCCTCCGCCTTGTACGTTTTCTTGAAGCAGTCCAACCTGAAAGCTCGCGGCGTCAGTCTGGCAACACCGCGGAGATTTACCGTCATTGTGACGGATTATCTGTCACAGTGTATCTGTCACAGTGTATCTGTCACAGTGTATGTGTATCTGTCACAGTGTATCTGTAACAATGACGGGTTAAATCTTTGGCGGTGTTGCTAAATGATCGGTACGCACATTGACGTGTACATGCGCTCGCCATTGGGTCCGATCTGCTGGTTCTGCAGGCGTGTCTTGACGAGATCGAGGGGAAAAACACACGACACTCCGATGATCCCTGCGATTCCGCCGTTTATTATCTTCGGTAAGAGCCTGCAAAAAACGTAAAGACGAGAATCTACGAAAGAGAACACGTGACGTCACTGCAAAGAGCGACTCTAAATCAAGGCATGCTACGTTTTTGGCCAACGTCGAATTAAATGAGACTTACGAGAATTCGGGTTGTCTATTATTGCCCATTGAACACAGCCCACTAGATGTGCCCTAGAAACAATTAACACAATCACTGCTATAACACAAAACAAGAGTCCACTGGTGTTGTATCAGGTCGCTCGATATCAAGTCACGTGGGTTCAGATTATGATAATGAGTGACAAATTTACAATTGTGATGATAAAAAGTCGGCGGGTCGGGATTCCTTGCAAAGAAAAATTTCCACTTGAAAGGTCAAAAGCTGATAGTGCATTGTTGAGGGTCGTTTTTTCTTATCGCTTGTCTAGTTATTGCCAGTTTACTCATTTGAAATTCCTTAACTCCCGTATCCGTCAAGATAAAAGGATAAACTGATAGCCAAAACGTAGCTTAATTGCTCTAACTTGAGCCAAAGAAATTTGGGAGATATCATATGCTGAATATTATTATAACCTGCAGAAATGAAAAATAGGGAATATCTTGGTAAATAGCAAATATGTATAATATGTATATGGAATGCTAATGCTAATAAGGGTTGAATCTAATTTATATTTCATGTTAATTGTAAGTTTTGAACTAACATTTGGCTCTTTAAAATACAGATATATCAAAGCGTTCACTGTTTTACAAGATAAAAGAATAAAAAATGCAGCAGAGAAGCGGCTGGAACCTCCCCATCGCGTGGATCTTTGTATTCTGTGTAGATAGTAGTCAATTCAACAGATTTTTTTTTATCCTTATCGTCTGACGTCAGTGACTAATTTCGCAATTTTCTGACAAATACCGACATCACCTCGTACATCACCCATCACATTTGACAATATGTTCCTTTTAAGGTTAATCTTTTGCCACCTTTTTGACAATAACTGCCACTTTATGTCATCCACTGTCAGCCTGCTCCCTTTTAATGAGAAAGAATTTTTTCTGTATTTTCCACTGAAATGGCAGAAACTGTGAGTACATTTTTAGAACCAGAATTTGATCGTCTTTCTAATGGCGACATAAAAAAGAGGCCTTGTATTTAAAATTTTAAGTTGATATGCTTAAATGGCAGTTCGCGTGGGCCAATTGCTCCCAAAAGCCTTTCAGGTCTTCAACGGGTCACCTAATCTCCATGTACCAAATTTCAGCCAAATCGATTCAGTAATTTGGGCTATAATGTATTTTTACTGTTATTATAAAATTTCGATTTTTTGAACCAAACAGCGCTAAATGCGAATTAATTTTGTCCTATTTAAAACCAGAATTTGAAGACCTTTCTGATGGTGACAATAAATCTTTCAAAAACCTGTTTTTAATGGTCAAATGAGAGAATAATTTTAAATTTGGAAATTGGTATGCCAAAACAGCACTTTCCGTGAGTCGATTGAATTCAAAATTTGTTCAGCTCTTCGACGTGTAATACAATCTCCATATGCAAAATTTTGGCCAAATCGGTTCAGGGGCTTGGGCTGTACCGCGATTTTAAAGTCCGATAAAAATCAATTTTTTTTTAATTTTTGGTCAAAAGGGCACTAAGAATGAATACATTTTTAGAAGCAGAATTTGAAGGTCTTTCTTATGGTGACGTGAAAAATGGGGGTTTGCATTTAAAATTTAAAAGTTGATGTGCCAAAATGGCATTTCCGGTTGCACGATTGGCTCCAAAAGCTTTTCAGATCTAAGTTGGGTTATGAGATGCCTACGTACCAAATTACAGCCAAATCGGCCCAGTAGTTTTGGCTGTGGCGTGTTTACAAACGTACGAACGTACGTACGTACGAACGTACGAACGTACGAACGTACGAACGTACGTACGAACGTACGTACGAACATACACACAGACACATTTTAAAAACCACTTTTCTGGGTTCCTGAGACCTCAAAACGTGGAGATCTGGTGCTATCTCAAATTCGAAAATTTTAGTGATTGCAGTAACCTCCCATTTTTTTAAAATTGTGATGGGGTTGGGGAGGTTAAAAGACAGCCAAACATAGCTTGATTGCGCTAATTTTAGCACTCCAATTTTCATTTATTAATGATACAAGATAGGTATATGATTTTTCTATGCCTCAATAAAAGAAAAATTGTTAATATCTTGCTAATGTCTCAAAAAATAGTAGATATCAGTTTATTGAATACGTTGAATTTTAATGAAATTTCCTGTTTACTGGACGTTTTGCAATTTAAATTTGGCGTTTTAAAAACAGATGTGTCAAACATTACTGTTTTACATATTAGAAATTACATAACTCCCGACAACAGAAAAACCTATAAGTAGACTTTTAGCCTTTTTTCTTACTAAGTGAGTCAGGTTTTGTTATTACGGTGTTAAACGGCTTACATATTTTTCTACTGTACCAAAAAAGCTTGACTCACACTGCCCCTACATCCGTTTCGGATATTCTTTAAATATATGTATATTTTTCCCAACTGAAACCCTGTTTTCTTTCCTTATCAAATTTCACAACTGCAAACCTCGACAATTTTTTTTCAACAATACAAAAACGAGGCCAACATTGTTATGTAGCACTGCCAAAAATTGCCCAACTCGCAATTTCGTATCCTCGTTTATATCTCATTAAACAAATTACGGATTCTATTTTTAACGAAATTGCGACTACAAGGTCAATGTTAATTCCACAAGCGATTAGTTAATTATTTTTAAACTAGATTATATCTATGAAAAAGGGGTGAAAACATTACTAAATTATTATCGATTGGGGTTGTGGGGGAAAACATACCTTATTGTTTGCTAATGCGGGGATGCTTTTTCGTAGGACACGATCAACTTTTAGTTCAATTAAACCGGGTTTATTTTTTAACTGCGATTTTGGGGGTGGTTAAGCCGGGTTTAGGCTGTGTTGATAATGTGCCGACGGCTGCAAGTCGGTGGTGAATTTGGTTAGGAACAGCTGTTTTTGACGGTCGGTATTACAGAGTCCTGCACTTGCGTCAACACTGCATTCGACTGATGCGAGAGATGGCGCTGTAAAACGATTCTTGATGAGGGAAAAATTAAGAAAGGTGAAATTGGTGAATTTTCTTGCAAAAAACTGGTAGTCTCGGAGAGCCCTAAAATGACATTTTTTGAAAAAATGGCACTAAGGTTTTCGATCCGGCAATGCAACAGCTATCGAATTCGATAATGATAATATGCCCTTTTGCTAAGGAAAACTCAAAAAGGGGCCTTTTTGTCCCTAAAATGGAAATTTTCGAAAAAATTGCACTAAGGTTTTTGATCCGGCAATAAAACAGCTGTCGAATCAGATAGTATGAATATTTTTTTTGTAAAATAAATTGAAACAAGCGCCCTTTTGCCACTACAATTATATTTTTCGAAAAAATGGCATTCACCCCCTGTCCTTGCCCTGTCCTGCCAAAAAGCGTATTGACAGCATTTTCTTCCAAATTTCGTAATCAAACACGTCCAAACCGCAAACGTCACTCCAAGTAGTGTTGCAAAAATTTCATGAAACTCATTTTTTTGAAATATTTCATGAAATATGAAAGATATTCTAACTTTGGCCCAGTTAAAAATTTATAAGAATTAATATTTTTCAGTTTGCTACAAATTTAAGTAGGTACAACCCACAAGTTTCAACACTACTTTTTAATTATGTAAGAAAGTCGACAAAATTTAGAACAATTAACAAAAGAAATAAAAAAACTTTGAATAAAATAGCCTTTGCAGATCTCCAAATCTTTAGGTATGTCCTCATGTCCTCAGTAAAATCAATAATAGGGGTGTAGTAAGTTATTTTTCGGTTAGGATTGACGTATTAGGAAGCATTATTAATTTTTTTGAAAGATTTTCCCATTTTTGAAATTATACGAACCTCGGTGGTGGGTGAAACATCATTCACATGTCATGTCGACTCATTTTGCGCGCGTTTTTTAAAATAAGTTTCATGAAATATTTCAAGGGGTGTGAAATTTATTTGAAATATTTCAGCTTTACAACACTAACTCCAAGTCTCAAACGCTTTTCCATCAGGAACGTCCGGAAAAACGACGAAAAACGCATAATTTTGCAGAAGGGACACCGTTTTCCCCGAGGTTTCCCTCAAAAATTCAGTGCCCACTTTACCTACAATAATGCTACGATGTACCTACATCACATCGCTTACGTCTTACAACTGAAAAATGACTATTAACCCCAAAATTGGGCCCCAAAAGTACCTAACCTGTCGTAAATCGATAAGCTTTGAAATTAAAAGTTAAAGATGAGTACCGAGGGGTTAACCACTTAGCGATTTTGGTGTACGGTTCTCCGGAATTTTGGCAATTTTCCAGCTATTTTGGCACTTTTCCAGCGATTTTGACGATTTTGCTGCAATTTTGGCGATTTTCTAGCGATTCTGGCGATTGTCTAGCGATTTTGGCAAGTTTCCAGCGATTTTATAGCAATTTTGGCGATTTTCGAGCGAATTTCGCATATGTTTTTGGCGACTTGAAGATTTTCTAGCAATTTCGGCGATTTTGAAGCTCCTTCTGTGGTTTTTAATGTTTCATTTTTTAGATTCAAAAACCCTGTACTGATTTTGGACAAATTTTACAAATACAATTTTAGCCATTTTCTAGCGATTTTGGCGATTTTCTAGCGATTCTGGCGATTTTGGCAATTTTCAAGCAAGTTTCCGGCGATTTTCAAGCAAGTTTCCAGCGATTTTGTAGCAATTTTGGCGATTTTCGAGCGAATTTCGCATATTTTTTTGGCGACTTGAAAATTTTCTAGCAATTTCGGCGATTTTTAAGCTCCTTCTGTGGTCTTTAATGTTCTATTTTTTAGATTCAAAAACCCTGTACTGATTTTGGACAAATTTTACAAATACAATTTTAGCGGTTTTGGCGATTTTCTTGCAATTTGCGATTTTGTGTACACAAATTTATCATGTGGGTAACCCCTCGATAAGTACAATCAAGTTGGCTTTGAGGTACTCACCCCTGCGACCCCTAAACGCGGGTTGATGGCATTTTATTGGGAATTTCCCAATAAAAGACGTCACTCAAGTCACGAACGGCATTTTCCGGAAAAAAACCTCGAAAAAAACGCACAATTTTGCAGAAGGGACACCGCTGCCCTAAAAAAATTGTCAACTGTCATTCCACCTGTCAAAAATTCAAGGCTCACTAAAAAGTACCTACATCGCATCGCCTACGTCTTAAAACAAATGACTGCTATAGTAACCCCAAAATTGGGGCCCACAGGACCTAATCGATCGAAAATCGATAAATTTTGAGATTAAAACTTAAAGATGAGTGCAATCAAGTAGCCTTTGAGGTACTCACCCCCTGCACCCCCAAAAAGGGGCTGGCCGGCGTTTTCCTCGAAATTTTCCAGTCAAACACGTCACTTAAGTCACAAACAGCATTTTCCGACAGGAAAATTCCGGAAAACTAATAGGAAAAACGCAATTTTGCAGCACAGCACGCATAATGAAAATTTTCAACTGTCATTATGCCGTGCCTGTCAAAAATTCAAGGCCCACTACTCACCCGAAAAGCTACCACTAGATTCGTTGAAAAATGCTATTTTTAATTCGATTTTCTTCAATTTTCACACAAAATCGTCTTAAAACGGTCCAAAATTATGTAATGCACTCATTTACAAGTTTTTGAAAGCGGAAAATCCGGAAAATGGAAAATGCCGCTGCTTGCGTTTGGTAGTTCGGAGGACGCCACCAGAGGGCGCGAGTCATGGCGGCAAATTTGAAAATCCCTTGATCCACCTAAAGCACAGTATAATATATTATACTGTGCCTAAAGGATGTAAGGAAGAAAGCAAAAATTGTAAAAAGTTAATGAAAACTTCACAGATTATTCTTATTGTTCTAAAGTCCTTGTTTAAATTTGGAATTGATTCACTACCCCGTTTAAAAGTTTCAATCCGAGAAAATTTTACATGCGATCTTGTGGAAACTTACCACAATTTCGCTTATATTGGCAAAAAAAGTTTAGAAGAAATGGTACCTTTGCTTTGTTAATTTTTATGTGTATAGAATGAATAATGTGGAACAATTTGGTATGATTTTCATCAAAGGTTACTGGACTCGTTCTCGAGTTATTAGTCAATAAATGTTTCGTTTCCTAATTATTCATTGCGAAAACGTGGCATCGCAGTCTCGAGAAACCATAGCAACGATTATGTAGTAAATTCAAATATTTTTTACATCAATGTGACAGCAGTTGACAGAATAGCCAACTTAAAGAATAAGTTACAGTGCTGCCAGGTTTCTTCATGATTTCTTACTTCTGAATCACGGACTTTTATCTAATTTCTGCAATGAAATCTCGACTGAATAGGGTTCGGTCGCTCGAAAATGGCAACGCCGCAATTTTCTCTGGGTGCATATTTTGTGGTCAAGCAGATTTATGCATTTCCTTTTGTTCAAACAGCTTGTTCCAGTTTTTGAACATTTAGTAGTAAAAGAGACATTCTTTTTAGCGACTAATTAATTAAATATTTAGTTTTTACGCAACATTCCTGAACATAACCTCTATATTAGGGTGTATCGAAAAAAAGAATTTTGGAATTTCGTTTTGTAATAGTCGCCAAAACTTACCTTTAACTATCCTAAGAAGAAAGTTTATTTAAGGTTTTGCTATAGTTCAACATCTTTAGCCCTCTACCGCCCCTGAAATATTGGTTATTTTCAAATTCCAACTCTACAACGAATAATTTTTTTAAATTCATTATTTATTGTTTTTCTATCACTAGTAGGTTCGGAGTAGATTTTAAAGACCACTAAAGGCCGTTTTTTTCATCTCTAGTTAAATTTAGCTACCTACTGCCATATAGTTTCAACGACAATTACTCTAATTAATCAAGTTGCTGGTGCATGCATGACAGAACTTATGACAGTTCTGGTTGACGTCTAAAGTTCAGACGTTATATTTTCGTGCGTTTTTTATTCGAATTTCTGTGCTTCCCTTTCGAGTTAATAAGAATATTTCAAAGGCAATTTACACTAGAAATAGTCTCGAGTGGCCTATATTTGGTGGGCCTTCGAAGACTAAAAAACGCACAAAAATTTAACGTTTGAACTTTAGACGTCAACCAGTACTGTCATACATAAGTTCTGTCATGCATGCACCAGCAACTTGATTGATGAGTTAATTGTCTTTGAAACTATAATGCAATGGCCATCTAGTGGTAGCTAAATTTAACTAGAGATGAAAAAACGGCTGTTAGTGATCTTTAAAATCTACTCCGAGCCTAGTAGTGACAGAAAAACAATAATTGTTGCATTTCAAAAAAAATTTCATTGTAAACTTGAGATTTCAAAATAACATAATATTTGAGGGGCGGTAGAGGGCTGAAAACGTTGAACTATAGCAAAACCTTAAATAAACTTTCTTTTCAGGATAGTAAAAGGCAAGTTTTGGCGACTGTTACAAAACGAAATTCCAAAACTTTTTTTTCAATACACCCTAATCTATATTTCGAACAAATAAACTTCAATTGCAAGTATAAAATGTATTGACTCGTCCTACTGTAAACATACAACTGTCAAAAATATAATAACCATCTCATAAATACTAAAACTGTCCGCAATACTAATACAACCTAACCTAAAACTCACACTTAAAAAACATAATCACGAGAGGAAATAATACAAGCAAATACATAATAATCAGAATACATTTAGCATATTTACAAAATACTTCTACATAATTACAAATACAACCATAGGTATGTGCATATCCGAACATGATGCGTCATTTCCATACACTAGTCATAGAAAAATGCAGGCACTTTGGAAGCGTGTCTAGACACAGAATTTGGACGTTCTCGTAAATTTATCACAGAAAAGTCGTTACGTTGGTAGAATTGCTTAAATCGTCAGTCGCGAAATTTTGTCGGGTTGGTAGGAATGATGACGTCACATGTGGATGGTGGCGGCCGTGTATCTGGCCTCGCCTCGTCTCCACCTCCACTGGCTCGGTCGGTACTAAAAAGCCAACGGAAGATGTATATCAATGCGATGCATATAACTGTAGATGTTTTACAAGTTAATGTGTGCAGATTTTATCGATCTGCACCTAGTAGTAGTGCCGCAAACGCACAGATGTGTCAAAAAAACGAAATGTTAAAAAATTGTTGTTACAAAATTTAAAATTAGAAAATGAACAGGAATGAGTAAATGAAAAGAATTACCGGAATTAAAACAAAATTTGGCGAATTTTGAAAAATTAACACTCGGGGCTGAAAAATTGCGAAAGGGGATGAAAATCAAAAGGAATGAAAATTAAGTGTAGAAAAAGTACGAAAAAACGCATCCCCCGCAAGATTTCACCGATATATGTGTGTACGTTGAGTTGCCGACAGCTGCGTGCAACCCTTGAGGAGTTATCATATTTTTTGTGGTTTTCATCCCCTAAATTTCATCCCCGAAATTGGCACCCCCTCACTTTCAACAGACTTGAAGGTCGAACGTGCATACCAAGTTTCAGAAGGATACCTCCACTAGTTCTCGAGTTATTGCAATTCATAGTTTTTCGGTTTTTCACCCCTAACTCCCACCCCCGTGGGCCGATATGGCCCAAAAGCAATCCCCGCCTTACGTTTCGGGAGACAAAGCCGTATACCAAGTTTCAGCCCGATATCTCAATCCGTTCTCAAGTTATTGACAAAAAAAAAATGACGCTTGACAATTTTTGACACATCTGACAGTTGACGTTTCGACTTACCCTTATGAGCATTTGTCCGCTGGTGGTGTGCGGATTTCTGTACGCGTACATTATCCAGACGACCAACCCCGACGCCACGGCAACCAAAAACAAGATGGCGACAATGCCCGACACCCCCATTTTGACGGGTTTCAACGCGACTGCGCTGTTGTACATTTTTTCGTAGCTCTTCCGATCTGTCTCGAACTCCATCGAATCGTGCAAAGTCGTGGCGTTGTTTTCGGTGACGTCATCGCTGGTGGGCCGATCGCACATGCTCTCGTCTAGGGTTTTTTTCTTGTCGCAGTTTTTCACCAGCCATTCCTGCCGATTCCTGTCGATCCCGCTCGAACACTTGTTCGAGCTGGGACACCACAGGCACTCGAAGTGCGGTATGGCAGTCGTGACGCAGCTTTTGCAGTCCTTGCGCTCCAGGCAAGTGGGCAGTGCCCTCAAATAAATGACGGTCGAGTTCGTTATGTCCTCCTTGACGAAATTGATGCGGTGGTATTCGTAAATCGTCTTTCGGCGAACGACTGCACGGAGAAAAAACAAACAAAAAGAAAAAGAAATAAGAAAAAACAGATAAACGAAAAAAATATATGGAAAAACGAAAAAAAAAACATGGAAAATGGCAAAAAGAAAAAAATAAGAGAAAAACATACAAAAAGTAAAGAAAAAAGCCAACGGAAGATGTATATCAATGCGATGTATATCCCTGTAGATGTTTATCAAGTTAATGTGTATGTAGGGGCAGCGTTAAATACATGTGTGTACGTTGAGTTTCCGACAGCTGGGTGTAACCCTTGCGGAGTTATCCTATTTTTTGTGGATTTCATCCCCCGAAATTAGCGCCCTTTCACTTTCAACAGACTTGAGGGTCGAACGTACATGCCAAGTTTCAGAAAGATACGTCCACTAGTTCTCGAGTTATTGCAGTTAATAGTTTTTCGGTTTTTCACCCCTAACTCCCACCCCCGTGGTCCGATATGGCCCAAAAGCAATCCCCGCCGAGATTTTCCGGGTATACACCCGTGTACAAAATTTCAGGTCAATATCTGCTTTCGTTTTCAAGTTATGCGATGGGCAGAGTAGACGGACGGCCGGTCGAGCGAGCGAGCGAGCGAGCAAATTGACTAAAACTATAGTGCCTCGCATTTTGCTCCGGCACTAAAAATAAGAGACAAACATACAAAAAGTAAAGACATTTGGAGAAAAAACGAAAAAAAATTAATAAAAAGAAAAAAACGATAAAAAAGCAGATAAACAAAGGAAAAAGACAAGAAAAAAGACCAAAAAGTGAGAAACATTCAAAAAATCATAAAGAAAAAAAACATACAGAAAATGGTGCGGTCGATAATGTAGGCATCCGACAGCCCGACCTTGACGGGATGGTGCTCGTCCTCGATCTTCCTGATGAAGAGGGGTACGTTCCGATACACGAACACGATGTCGCCGTTCTGGTGCAAAGTCGTCTGAAAAGTGAACTCCCCCTCGTTCGGCTTGTCCTGCAGGACGACCCTCTCCCACTCCACGGTGAAGGCCGTGCCGTTGTCAAGGTAACGGATGTAACTGTCATTCGATATGCTGGTATCGAAGTTGGCCATGAGGGGCGCTATGTACTGGGTGGCCGCCAACCACGAATGGACGTAGTCGCCCGTGTACAGAAATCCGCCGGTGGCTATCGTCACGTTCTTGATCAAGTGGCCGTAGAAGGGGAAGTTGAACGACAGTTGGACGGTCTGAAACGTCAAAATTTGGCGTCGGATTGTCCTCGGGCGAATCGGCGCGTCGGATTGTCCTCGGACGAATCGGCGCGTCGAATTGTCTTTGGACGAATCGGTGCGTCGGATTGTCTTTGGACGAATCGGCGCGTCGAATTGTCCGCTGGCGAAAATTTAAAGCGTGACGTCGAATTGTCTCGTGACCGATCAATTCAAATTTAAAGCATGTACATACAGCTTGTCCCAGTACCTACTTTCGAAACCACCAGAAGATCATGCACATACAGCGTGCCCCGGCAAGAAGATGTAACAAAAAGCCAAAGGACTTGTCCGAATTTAAAGTATACAGCGCGTCTCCAAAAAACATTGCAAATAATACTGTTAAATTCTGACATCCTACCGCTTGTCCCGACACTGCAACGAAAACGGGACACGTCGTATTAGAAATGAGAAATTGTGTTTATTATATCCAAAATAATAAAACAATGGAGTTGGCTTAGGCTGCGAATGACATAATACAGTGTGTCCCAAAAGTCAGAAATTATTGTTATACAGAATGTCCCAATGCGACGAATTGGAACCTCAACTTATCTTGCTAGAAGATTTTTTAAGAATCAAGTGAGCATTCACATACAGCGTGTCTCGGAACGAAAATGTATTAAAAACCAAATGAGCCGTATGTTACTAATATACGGCATGCTCCAAAGTATACCAATGCCGTCAATTTTTATACTTTATTTTTAAACTGTTACCGTTAACAATAATATTTGCAAACTGTATGGAAAAATGGACAGGTTGTATACGGACTGAAAGCTCGATTCTCTAAAATATATACAACGTGGTCCGCTATAAAACCTATAAGTTACCGACATACAGCGTGTCCCCGTACCTACATTCGAAAACACGGTTTCTGAAATTGGAGGATCGACATACAGCGTGTCCAGGCAGGAAGATGTAACAAAAAGCCAAAAGACTTGTCTGAATTTAAAGTATAAAGCGCGTCTCCAAAATACATTGCATTTAATACTGTTGAATTCTGACATACTACCGCTTGTCCCAACACTGCAACGAAAATGGGACACGCCGTATTAGAAATGAGAAATTGTATTTATTACTATATTTAAAATAATAAAATAATGGAGTTGGCTTAGGCTGCGAATGACATAATACAGTGTGTCCCAAAAGTCAGAAATTATTGTTATACAGAGTGTCCCGACGAATTGGAACCTCAACTTATCTTGCTAAAAGATTTTTTAAGAATCAAGTGAGCATTCACATACAGTGTGTCTCGGAACGAAAATGTATTAAAAACCAAAGGACTCGTATTTTTATACTTTATTTTTAAACTGTTACCGTTAACTATAATATTTGCAAACTGTGTGAGAAAGTGGACAGGCTGTATACGGACTGAAAGCTCGATTCTCTAAAATATATACAACGTGGTCCGCTACAAAACTTATAAGTTACAAACATACAGCGTGTCCCAAAAATTGACCACGGCTGGTCCTCTTTTACTTTATTTTTAAACTGCCACCGTCAGCTGCAATATTTACCAAGTGCGTGAAAAAGTGGACACGCTGTAGGTATACGGAATGAAAACCTCCTTCTTGAAAATATATACAGAGTTGTCCGCAAAAAATACCAATAAGTTACTAATTCAGAGCGTGTCCTAAAGTCTTCTACTTTATTCTCAAACTGTTACCGTTAAATTACGGATTCTTATTCCGCTACAGGATGTCCCATTACTAATTTGCATAAAAACAATACACGCTGATAATAGGATTACGCAATTGGTCCTCAACACAAAATTATTGATATACAGCGAGGTATACAACTTGTCCCAATACCGCTTTCCAAACGACAACATTGGACAAGCTGTATACACCTGTTTGCGAAAAATAACGTCGGCGATTTAAACAGTTTGACGTTTAAATGACATTTGACGTTTAAATGACATTTGACGTTTAAATGACATTTGATGTTTAAATGACATTTGACGTTTATATGACATTTGACGTTTAAATGATATTTGACGTTTAAATGACATTTGACGTTTAAATGACATTTGACGTTTAAATGACATTTGACGTTTAAATGACATTTGACGTTTCCTTACCGCGGCCCTCCTATGCGATTTTGACAGCAACTCGTTGACCTTGACATCCGACCGATTCGACAGCTCCACCCAATACATCTGTCCCAGCTCGGGATCGCTGTACATCGTGCTGTTGTAATAAACGTGGTCGTCCTGCAAAAAACGTCAAAATGGCCGTCTCGCCGACAAAAAATCGAGGGGTTGTACGCACGCTCTTTTCCTGGGTGACGTTGTTGGCCTTGAGTGTGGCGTTGAAGATGTCGCCGTCCATCTCGACGGGGATGGACAACCCCTCGTCCTCGTCGCTGTGATTTTTGACGATGGCGTTCGGGAGGGTGGAGGGGGGCGCCTCGTTCAACTTCGGCTGTTTGAGGGGGGGGATGGGGGGCCTCCGCTGACCCGTCCCGTTCACACCCAACAGCTTTTCTTCCGGTTTCGTCTTGTTGGACATGTAGATGACCGTAGTGGACTCGGCCCTCGGTTTCTGAAAGAATTTTTTCGATCGCACTATACCTCGACGTTTTTACGATCGCCCTATGCGTGCGTTTTTATTTTCTATTTTTCGAAACTGAAAAATTTGAAGCCTTCAAAGTCGCAGTAGCAGTTAAAAGAATTGAAGGTTAAGGGATGGTTAATTTGAAGGTTAACTGCCCCGATAACAGTTTTTATTAATAACAACTTTTAGGGGTTTAACCATTTAAAACCTTTAAAATAAGTTAACGATTTGGAAGTTAACCGAATTATGTAAGTTAAAGGTTATTAAAGGTTAACTTCGGTTAAGAATAATTTAAATAGTAGCATTGAAGGTTAACTGCTCATTTGAAATGTCTAATCATAAGATTTTTTTAAGTAAACCTTTAAAATGACAGTTTGAAAGTTAAGTGCACCCAACAACAGCTTTTAAATTACCTTAAAGTGAAGGTTTTAAGGTTTCAATGAATAACCAGTTTAAGGGTTGCGCATTTACAATTGCAGTAAAAGTTAAGGGATTTGAAAGTTAACCCAATCATATTTGCTGTGTTAGTTGAGTTCAATAGTTTGCGAAAGCTAACGGCACGCTTTTGAAGGTTAACTCTTAAGAAGCTGTAGCTTTAACAATCACTAGTTTTGGTTAATTTGAAGGTTTAAAACTGGGAAGGTTAACAAGGTTGAAAGTTAACAGAAATCCAAAAAGAGGTTTAAGGTTTATGACGAACCAGTTTAAAATTTAACCATGTAAAACCTTCAAAGTTGTAGTAAAGGTTTGAAAGTTAACGGAATCATAAATTTGCTGTATTAATTGATTTTAATACCACGAATTTCACTTATTACAAATCATTACTCAAAAAACCAGCCAAATTTGTGAAGGTTAACTGTGACTTGTGCGAAAACATTTGAGGTAAATGTTAACAGGTTTGAAAGTTAACTAAATCCTGTGGCCAACCTTGATTCTTGAAGGTTAACAGTTCATTTGAAAGTTAACCTTTAAAATGTAGTTTTTTCTAATTGTTAACAACCTCTAGTACTGGTTAATTCGAAAGTTAACTGGACCAATAGTTAAGGTTAACATTTTTGAAAGTTTTTTCTAGTATATTCTGAAAGTTAACAAAACATATTTTTTACCAAATAGCACCTCCGGTTACTGAAAGAATTTTTTCGATCGCACTATACCTGGACGTTTTATTATTTAGAATTTTGTTGGAAGTGGTGCCAAATGAACAAAAAAGAGAAATCTGAACAGGCCATTGTCTATCTCTCTCTCTGATTTTATTAATTTTTCTTCTTTTTTTAAAGTTGGCAGTCAATATTTTCTAACCCTCTCGATTCAGAAAATCCTACTTATGATTTTTCTTAACAACGTGCGATCGGAAAAAGCCCCCCAAAATCCGCGTACAAAGTGCGATCGCAAATTTTCTCCCGACGGCGCCACAAAACCGTAAAAAAAGTTCATCAAACCTTGCAAACACGCTCGGCATTCAGATAAAAGACGACCTTTGCAGCCAAATCGCCAAGTTCAAGGCCGTCTTTTTATAGCCAAATCCGATGAATAATGATAATTTTTCCTTTCGATTGCATCACAGTCGCTGGCATTTTGTTTGTCGTTGCCAATTAACATAATTTTAATATTTTATTTATTAAACTGGTCGACTTGATCACCCACTTATGGTCGACATGTGTTTTTTTCTGCATAAAAATACGATTAAAAGCAATTCCGATTGCGGCAATTACTTGTTTGCGTACTGCAACCGTGCGGGTGCGAGAGAGAGGGGCGTATCTCTTCCCGTCTCGCTCTTTGCCTTTTCGCGGTCTGCAATGACGCGTGAATAATGCATCGCAAAAGTCAAGTCGACTGAGGATCCCGCTTTTGACGTTTGGATCCAAAATGGCGGAGATACATCGTGGATTCACCATTCGCCAGAAACGAGGTTTTGGCAACCGGAAAAGTGACCTAAATAAATCAGTACCTCTTTTTCCCTGGCTATTTGCCTCTCTTTCTCTCAGGCTATTTGCCTCTGTCTCTTTCTTTCCCTTCTAATTCTTTTTTACACAATTAAGAGAGACAGACATAACAGTCGCTTTCTCTCTCGCTCTCTTAATTTTCTTTTGGGATCTCTGATAACGCCCACATTATCGCAAATGTTAAGCTGACTGATTGTACTTTTGACAATTGGATCCAAAATGGCGACAATGCATCGTCATTCACCAGAAACACCAGAAGCACAGAAGCAACAGGAGAAGTGACGTTACTTCAATATTTATTCATTTCAGTACCCATCTCTTTCTCTCTCTCTCTCTTTTCTTTCTTTTCCAATAATGCATTATTTAAATAATTGCAAACATGTGAGAGAGACAGACATGCAACAGTATTTGTCTCTCTCGCTCTCTGCATTTCCTTTGTACTCCCTAATGACGCACACATTATTACAAATCTTAATTGGACAGACGGTACTTTTGTCAATTGGATCCAAAATGGCGGAAACACATAGTGGATCACCATTCTCCAGAAATAATTTTTGGAAGCAGGAGGAGTGACGTCATTCTCTTTTTCTCTTTCTCGTCCACCTTTCTCTTTCTCAATTGCCTTTCTCTCTCTTTTCTTGATCTTCTAATGCTTTATTAAGACAATTGAGAACGCATGAGAGAAAGAGACAGCAGTTTTTCTTTCTCTTTCTCTCTCTGCATTTTCTTTGCACTCTATTGTCGCGCACATTATTAACTGTATCAACAGACAGTACTTTTGACAGTTGGATCCAAAATGGCGGAAAAGCAAGTGACACTGGATGTGACGTCATTGCTACGTAAGAGACAGAGACCCATCTCTCTCTTCTTGGCTATTTGTTTCTCTCTTTTATCTTCCCTTCTCTTTCTCACTGGCTATTTGCCTCTCTCTCCTTTCTTCCTTCTTTATCTTTATTTCTCGCTCTCTGCATTTTCCTTGCACTCTCTAATGACGCAGACATTATCGCAAATGTTAAGAGGGCGGACAGTACTTTTGACAGTTGGATCCAAAATGGCGGAAACACATCGCGGATTCACAAATAATTCACAATAAATGACTCTCGAAGTGACTCCATTGTTACGTGAGAGAGAGAGAGAGATGCAACATCAGTATCTTTCTCCAACTGGTTATTTGATTCTCTCTTTCATCTTCCTTTCTCTTTCTTCCCTGGCTATTCGCCTCTCTCTCTCTAATCTCTCTTTCTCTTTCTCCCTCGGTCTCTCCCTCTTTCGTTCGTCGTCTAATAATGCATTATTTAAAAAATTGCAAACGTGAGAGAGACAAACACAAAGTTCTGTCTCTCTCGCTCTCTGCATTTTCCTCTAATGTTAAGCGGGAGGATGGCACTTTTGACACTTGGATGCAAAATGGCGGAAATACAATTTTTTAGCTGCAATTCACTGGAAACAAGACATCAGCCTCTCTTTCTCCCCCGCTATTTGTCTCTCCCTCTCTCTTATCTTCCTTCCACTTTCTCCCTGACTATTTGCCTATCTCTCTCTCCATAGCTATTTACCTACCTCTCTTATCTCATTCTCTCTTTTCTTCCTTTTGTAATAACGCGCTATTTGAATAATTGCAAACGTGAGTGAGACAGAAAACTTAGACATTACAAACGCGAGAGGGAGAGAGAGACGTACGTATCTCTTTCTCACTTTGATGACAAAGCAATGGCAAATTGACAGATAATACTTCGACACTTGAAGATAGATAGACAGAGACAAACCACTCTCTCTCTCTCTCTCTCTCTGAGAGAGACTGAGACGTACCTCTCTCTCCCGCCCTCTTTGCTTCTTTTCTTTCTTAAGTGAAGACATGAAACGTCAAATTGACAGTTAACGCTTTGACGTTTGAATCTCTTCAGAAAACTTATATATTATAAACGTGAGAGGGAGAAAGAGGAGATACCTACGCCTCTCTCTCTCTCAGATGACAGATTAATGTCAAATTGACAGACGATACTTTGCCATTTGAAGAGAGACTGAGACGTACCTCTCTCTCCCGCCCTCTTTGCTTCTTTTCTTTCTTAAGTGAAGACATGAAACGTCAAATTGACAGTTAACGCTTTGACGTTTGAATCTCTTCAGAAAACTTATATATTACAAACGTGAGAGAGAGAGAGAAAGAGATACCTATGTCTCTCTCTCTCAGATGACGGACTAATGTCAAATTGACAGACGATACTTTGACATTTGAAGAGAGACAGAGACGTACCTCTCTCTCCCGCCCTCCTTGTCTCTTTTCTTTCTTAAGTGAAGACATGAAACGTCAAATTGACAGTTGACACTTTGACGTTTGAATCTCTTCAGAAAACTTATATATTACAAACGTGAGAGAGAGAAAAAGGGGATATACCTACGTCTCTTTTTCTCTCTCAGATGACGGATTAATGTCAAATTGACAGACGATACTTTGACATTTGAAGAGAGACTGAGACGTACCTCGCTCATTGCCTATCTCTTTTGTTCCTTCAACGAAGACATGAAACGTCAAATTGACAGTTAACACTTTGACGTTTGGAACGTCAATGACCTCACTTACCGTGGCAACAGCATCCTCGACCTTCGATTGGTTCCCGCTCGACCGACCAGCGCCGGTGCCGTTCCCAAGGTCGACGATGCTCCGGTTCTCGCCCCCGGCGCCTGAGTCGCCGCCCCCGCTGACGACGTCCCTCCTCGTCAGTCGATGGTGCCCCTCCCCCCCGCCCCCCAACAGCTCCAACTCCGCCCAATCATTATCCGAGGCGCGCCCCAACAGCCCGTAAACATAATTATCTGGAACCGAAAAAAAAACAAATGAGCGCAGGCGAAATTATCAACTTTTCCAGACCAGCAGGCCGTGGAAGAGGGTCCGGGGGTCATCGTGCCCGACGCACGAAAGTAAAGATCGGTCACCGTGACCATCCGTTTCGTGCTCTGTGATTGGCGGATGCGAAAAAAACGGAAAAAATGTAATTGGACGATAAACGGTCGGTAATGAGGAAATCGCTTTGCGTCGTTTACCGGTGGAGTTTTTGTCGCAGAATTTCGTTTCGTCAAATCGAAAATTAAATATCGACTGAGAGAGAAAATGTCAGGACCGATTTTGTCTCTCTTTCCCAGCGCCCGTCTGTTGACGTTTGGATCCAAAATGGCGCACACAGAACTTTAGCTGTGGTCGATTGCGCGGGGTTGACAACTCGGGAATTTTGACGTAAAAGCAAGAATAACGAAAACCTCCTATGGATCCAAAATGGCGGTCGCACAGCTTAAAAATCTATAGCAGCTAAGTTATTTGGGATCCAAGATGGACGAGGTTAAATGTCGGTCTTCTGGATTCCGATTCATTTGAAACACAAAACGGCGGGTACAAAAGTTGTGCGTATACAAAACCTGAATTCACCTCAACTTACGGTGCTCATCGACTTTCAAGAAAAAATCGCACAACCCCCTAAAACGTGCAAAATGGATGCGATACCGTAACATGGGGTGATCTGAAATAAGTGAATATTGGGATCACGGATTCATGGCATTATTTTCTAGGCGACGAATCTGTTTTGTACGGTTTACGTTTTCAGTTTTCGTGGGATCCAACATGGCCGATGCGCAAAATTAAAAATTGAATACCGTAAAATAGATAGTTTTTTCTTCGATGCATTGGCGCATTTTTTCCACAAACTAATAATTTGGGATGTTTCTTGGGATCCAAAATGGAGGTACGCGTAAAACGTGCTTACCGTAAAATGAAATAACGCCTCAATTTACAGGTTCACAATTGTGATACAAAACTTTCTTTTTCGATGCCGTAAAACAAGATGAAAGGCCACGAAAATACCGTAAAATGAGATAATGTGGCAGTTTTACCATTCGGGATCCAAGATGGACGAAGTAAAACGTCGCGACGCGTTAGGACTTTCATTTGGAATACAAAATCGGGGAGCAAAAGCAATCTGAATTCACCTCAACTTACGGTACTCGACAATTTTAAAAGTGAAATGACGCAATTGCCTTAGACGCGTAAATTGATGCGACACCGTAACATGGAGTAATCTCGAAAAAACAATGTTGGGATCCAAAATGGCGGACATTCATAGCACCTACGGTTTGCATTTTAGTTTCCTTGGGATCCAAGATGGCCGATGCCGTAACGCGTGAAAATAAACCGTACCAAGAAGTAAAGTGTCCACATGGCTTTCTTCAAGTTTACGGTATTTCAAGAATTTAAGAAAAAAAAACAATCGAATGTGATACCGTAAAAACCGGCGCATTTTCTATTCAAACTACCATTTTAGGATCCAAGATGGCTGCCGTTCAAAAATTGAACATTTAAATACCGTAAAACCCAATAACGCTACACCTCAGGATTTCGTCACACGGGATCCAAAATGGCGGACATTAATAAAACTGTATTTACTTGGCTATCTTTACTATTTTTGGAAACCAAAATGGCGCAGGTACGTGTAAAACGTGTTTACCGTAAAATGAAATAACGTCTCACTTTACAGGTACACAATTGGAGTACAAAATTTTCTTTTAAAAACCGTAAAACAAGGTGAAAAGACGCGAGAACATACCGTAAAATGAGATAATGTGACACCTTCGGGGTTCGGATTTTGTCACATTTGGAATACAAAATGGCGGGTGCAAAAGTTGTGGTTATCCCAAAGTGACACTGAAATCACCTCGGCTTACGGCACTCCACGACTTTCAATTACCGTAAAATGATGTAAACTGTCTGGTTTACGCTAATTAATGAGTTTAGGGAGAACAATCGAATACCTTGGGATCCAAGATGGCTACCGTTGAAAAATGAAATATTTAAATACCTACCCAATTAGAAACCAAATACCGTAACACGTGGGAATCTCGTCTTGCAAGTATATGTAGGTACAGATTCGGGATCCAAAATGGTGGACATCAACAGAACTACAGAATCTTTGAGGCAAACAGTACTTGTTTTTTTATTTTATCAAAATGGCCGACAAAACTAATTTTCTTTTTCAATACCGTAAAACGAGTAAAACCTATGGATTGATGCAACCGTAACATGGGGTAACCTCAGTGATTTCTTGATACAACCAATTGTTTATGATCCAAAATGGTCGAAGCGAAACACGGATTAACCCTACTAAACAAGAGAACGTTTCCTTGCCACTTTGGCTCCAAAATGGCGACGACAGAAACTTGCAAAATCATTTTTCGAGACGTCAGAACTTTGGAATTTCGCTAAATTATGATATACAGTTAGGATTAGAACGGTTAATTTTTTCCATTGTTATAGATTAGACCGTTTAGTGCACACTCCCGATAATAACAGAGGAACTGTTTTATTGTTCGAGATAAACAGAGGATGAAACATCAATGCGGGCTATAGTTACAAAGCAAACATCATCGGAGCATCTATAATGAAAGATTTTCCTATTTACGGATTCAAAAAAAAACTACCATCGGCCGGCGACATATTTGGAAATTCCCTGTTTTTATCTCAAGGGAAAAAAATTGAATTTTACATTCGTTTGATGCGTTTAATGATTACACAATCGATTAGATTTCAATTTATTCATTTTTTCAGATTTGTGAGTTCTTGGCATTGACTGCGCGATTTCCTGTTTTTTTTTTGTGGCCACTGAATAATTTCATGCACTTGAAACGAAGGTTTGACTATTAACTTATTGCCATTAACTGGATTGTTTTTCTCGCAATTTGCATACTTACGTACGAAAAAGATTGAAGAAGACACTAGTTGAGCGATTTTCTGTCTCTGTCCCTCTAGTGTGAGAAAAAGAGACAGAGACAGAGGCAGAATCCAGAATCTCCCCATTTTACGGTCATTCCAGGCGTAATTAGAATCGACAATTTTTCAGCTTTCTCACCAAATCTACTTCCCCCATATCGGCCATTTTGGATCCCAAGGCGCAAAACGTCTAGTACAAGCATTGCGATGAGTTTCACAAAGAATTCGCCACATTTTACGGTAACTTCAGATTCAAAAACACAAAGTCACCCCATTTTACGCTATAGCACAAGTTCAGCTTTTGTCGATTCATCCCGTTTTACAGTGACGAGCATCGCAAGAATTCATTTGCTACTGTTAGTTAATCTTAGGCGGAATAACTCCATTTTACGGTAACTAAAGCGAATCGTTACATTGGATACCCAATACGAATAAGGTACAGTAAAATGGGGTTAAATTATAGACAATGAAAATGTGTTCAGAACTCCGCGCTTTTTACGGTATCTAATTAAAGACATCTTGGATCCCACAACATTTTATGACAAACAAATTACCTCAATTAGAAGTTTCAATAGCAGCCATTTTGGATCCCAAACAATTCTTGAGGACACTGAAAATTTTGCGATCTGTGAATGGGTTCTTGGAACGCCCGCCATTTTGGAGCCCAGCAACCACGACAACCGCGAATTATAATTCTGCCGATTCAGTCTTCTTTACGGTATTTTTAGCAGAATAACAACAATACAGCAATATCAGCCATTTTGGAGCCAAACGAAACTATTGCTTTACGGTACATAATCGAAAAAATCATCCTGTCGACCATTTTGCAAATAAGACGTCACTCCAATTTACGGTATCGCGCAAGTTCAGCGTGAAAACTTTGGCTAGAGGCATGTCTCTGTCGAATCACCCCGCTTTACGGTCACACTCTGAATCAGAATTATCGAAAAAAAAAATTTATTGATAGTCTTTCAAGAAATAACCCCATTTCACGGTAAGGAAGAGGTGAATCTGAACCTGTAATGTGTTCAGAATTTCACGCATTTTACGGTATCTATGACAGAAGAAATTATACAATTTCACGCATTTTACGGTATTTATGACAGAAGAAATTGAACTTTTTCGAAACGTCTCTTTGTTAATATTTTGACGTGTAAATCAGGTCAATTTAAAAGAAAAAAGGTTTCATGGTGGCCATTTTGGATCCCCAATGGAGTGTCCGCCATTTTGGATCCCGACATTCCCCACAAACAAAACTAATGTGATTAATAATTAGGTCGTTTCAGTTGGCTTTACGGTATTTTTGGCAGCATGCTTCAGTATCCGCCATTTTGGATCCCAGTGATTTTAATCCTTAATATCGCTACTAAACCAGAGAACGAATGGTAGATCTCCCCCTTGTTTTAGGATATTCTGAAATAAAATCACCTCAGTCATTTAATACGGCCGCCATTTTGGATCCAAAACATATCTGACGTATAATCTCTGAATTCAGGGTAGGAGAGGAATGAATTTTCCTACACGTGTCCACCATATTTCACAGTATTTAAAAATGCAAAGTCACGTCGGCTATTTTGGATCCCAAGTAATGGTGCTTCATTCCCACAACTACACAACGTGCGCTATTTCACGGTAATCAACAAAAATAAACTGTTAATTTTCGCCTCGTTTTACGGTATCGGAAAATATTCTGCGCAGCCATCTTGGATCCCAAACAATCATTGATTACACAACGTAAATCTTGACGTAAATACATCTAGAAATTAACCGCAAAATTAATTTACTTGCGCGTAAGTTTATGCCTACTTTCCCCGATTCACTGCGTTTTACGGTATTCTTTACACACATTGTGACTTCAACAAAATTTAATAATCGCCGTAAAACGAGGCTACTTCATCGTTTCTAGTAACCAAGGAGCAATTCGGCTGAAAGTTTAAAGGAAACGTCGCCATTTTGGATCCAAACATCACAAAACGCAAACAGCAAAGATGATTCAACTTCAAGCCAAACAACGAAAGAAATACAGAAACTAGCAACTAAGGAATAATCTACATTCACCCCGTTTTACGGTACTTGACAAATTCTCGTCGGAGTGTAACAAATGAAATATTTGCCGTAAAACGAGGTTACTTATCGTTTCAACTCATAAAACAGCACGTCTGTCACAAAAGAAGTCCTATGTCGGCCATTTTGGATCCAAAAACACAAATCGAATAAATTGACGCCTACTGCACAATTTCAGGATAACCAAGGAATAAATTGTACGTATCCACTAAGTTATACGAACTACGCCATTTTGGATCCAACTATATAACAGAAGAAAACGGCAGCCATTTTGGATCCAAATGCCACGAAACATGAACAGTCAAGCAGTATTGCAAAGAACTACATAATAAAGCGTTAGCCAAGAAATGTGGTGTTGTTAGATTGTGCCTTTCGTACCCTGGGAATGCGGTGTTGCCAGATTGAGCATTTTGACGGTGAATTAGAGTTTTTGTATTCTTGAAACGAACTAGCACGTCAGTTGCAACTATTTCGGCCATTTTGGATCCAAAAACACAAATCGAATAAATTGACGCCTACTGCACAGTTTCAAGTTTTACGAAATACGAAAGAAAACGTTCGCCATTTTGGAGCCAAATACCACGAAATGTAAAGACAGCAAGATAAACACTTTGAGTGTGTTGATTTGTTAATTATCGCTTGGACAGCATTTTAATTGCTGACTAATCCTTTTACGACAAAAATTGAAATAAACATTCAATATTATTATTTGGAGTCTGGCCAAGCCGGCGCCACCCCAATTCCACCCCCTGTTTACGTATTGTTCCGGATTATCTCCCTTCGAGATTATTTTTTACGCTATTTTAAAAGCCCAAACACATAGAAAGGCAATCTTTTTTTTTTTTTTTCGCAGATAAGATATCCAGCGACCCACGTCATCGAATAACACTTGTACGTGGAAGGCCGCTCGCGATTTTATTTATTTTTCTGCCGAGAACTCGTCCATCCACTCTAAATATAGACGAGGTTTACAACAGAGCAGATCATTCATTATGGCTGGAATTTCGATTTTATTTTATTTTTTGTAATTTTTCATGGAACGTCGAAAGTGATCTGAATTTACGTGCGAGCTATCGAAAGTGACGAAATTGTGACCCGCGGGGTTAAACGGCTCGAAATCGGGTCACAGCTGAACGGTTTGGCACAGATTCCTCGTCTCATATAACTGCCCCCCGCGATTTTTATTTTTATTTTTTTTATATTGTTCCACTTTTTTTGTATTTTTTATTGCCAGAATACCATCTGTTCCTCGATCTGTTCTAAAATATGATAAATTAAGGATTTCGAGTAGGATTTTTATATTTAATTTTAAATATTTTTTGTTTTAAATGTTAATTTACTTTTATTTGAAATTTAAGAAATTTACAAAAAATTTTTATATTTAATTTTAAATATTTTTTGTTTTAAATGTTAATTTACTTTTATTTGAAATTTAAGAAATTTACAAAATTTTTTTATATTTAACTTTAAATATTTTTTGTTTTAAATGTTAATTTACTTTTATTTGAAATTTAAGAAATTTACAAAAATTTTTTATATTTAATTTTAAATATTTTTTGTTTTAAATGTTAACTTACTTTTATTTGAAATTTAAGAAATTTACAAAAATTTTTTACATTTAATTTTAAATATTTTTTGTTTTAAATGTTAACTTACTTTTATTTGAAATTTAAGAAATTTACAAAAATTTTTTATATTTAATTTTAAATATTTTTTGTTTTAAATGTTAATTTACTTTTATTTGAAATTTAAGAAATTTACAAAAAAATCTTATTTAATTTTAAATATTTTTTGTTTTAAATGTTAATTTACTTTTATTTGAAATTTAAGAAATTTACAAAAATTTTTTATATTTAATTTTAAATATTTTTTGTTTTAAATGTTAATTTACTTTTATTTGAAATTTAAGAAATTTACAAAATTTTTTTATATTTAATTTTAAATATTTTTTGTTTTAAATGTTAACTTACTTTTATTTGAAATTTAAGAAATTTACAAAAATTTTTTATATTTAATTTTAAATATTTTTTGTTTTAAATGTTAACTTACTTTTATTTGAAATTTAAGAAATTTACAAAAATTTTTTATATTTAATTTTAAATATTTTTTGTTTTAAATGTTAATTTACTTTTATTTGAAATTTAAGAAATTTACAAAATTTTTTTATATTTAATTTTAAATATTTTTTGTTTTAAATGTTAATTTACTTTTATTTGAAATTTAAGAAATTTACAAAAATTTTTTATATTTAATTTTAAATATTTTTTGTTTTAAATGTTAATTTACTTTTATTTGAAATTTAAGAAATTTACAAAAATTTTTTATATTTAATTTTAAATATTTTTTGTTTTAAATGTTAATTTACTTTTATTTGAAATTTAAGAAATTTACAAAAAAATTTTATATTTAATTTTAAATATTTTTTGTTTTAAATGTTAATTTACTTTTATTTGAAATTTAAGAAATTTACAAAAAAATTTTATATTTAATTTTAAATATTTTTTGTTTTAAATGTTAATTTACTTTTATTTGAAATTTAAGAAATTTACAAAAATTTTTTATATTTACTTTTAAATATTTTTTGTTTTAAATGTTAATTTACTTTTATTTGAAATTTAAGAAATTTACAAAAAAATTTTATATTTAATTTTAAATATTTTTTGTTTTAAATGTTAATTTACTTTTATTTGAAATTTACCCCAAAATTTACCAAATTTACTATATTTTTTTAATATAATTTCTTTTTATTTTCATCGAACTTTCAAGCGGAATTAAAACCAAAAATAAAAAAAAATATACAAAACGCATTTTATTCATATCATATTAAGCGTTCATCCCATTGCGTCATTTAACATTTAGGATGCGGTTAGACGTTCATTGTCTCAATTTTATGAACATCAACAGCTCATCAGTCGATCAAAACGAAAGCAGGTCAATGCGAAATCTATTTAAAACCATCTCATCGCCTAGACGACACTTTAAATTTTTCTATTTTTTAGTATTCAAATCGAGCACTATTTTTATATTTTTAATTTTATAATTTTTATTCATAGTGGATGTTCACATTACATTCAGACGTTTCCGGCCCCTGTTCGGATACGTTTATTGACACTTCTTTGTGTCGTTATTTATTGTTATTCAAATTGTTTATTTTTATGCGGCAGAGGAAGGAAAGCGGTTGCATCGTACATTATCGAGTACATATTATGGTAATGACATCCTCCTTTTTTGTTGATAACGATAACGTCTAAATGATGGATTTAAAATTTTAAAAATATTTTTATTTCAGGCAAGGCTATACATATAGCTTTGCCCCCCTAGACATATTTTAATGGCAACATTTTTAAAAATATACAAAAAAAATCAGAGTTTGGCAAGAGATTTTGACTTTGCAGTTCAAAAACATGTTTTTTATAAATTTATCGCAATTTATTGAATCCAAATGGCAAATTTGCGGGGCTATATAGTTTTGTGCCCCTTCGCTATTTCTCTTTAAAAAAAATCGGAAAAATATAAATAATTGTTTTACCGACATTGTCAAAACTGCAGGAGGGTTCCGGACTGTTATCTACCCCCTACCTGCCCCCTGACTGTAAAAAAAGGGGAGGAAATATAGAATTCCGACCACTTCCATGGAGGCCAATTTTTTCTAAATTTTTTTTTCCTAGACCATAAAATTGTCAAAGTGACCGCTGAAAATTTCTTATATTTTTTAAAGTAAATTAAAAATTAATTAATTTCGAGGTTTTTCTAACGAATTTTGGGAGATATTTCTGAGGAATTGTTTGGCAATTATGTAATTTTTGGTGGAATTTTGAAATTTTTCTCGTAATTTCGGTTACTTTTAGCGTTTTCCAACAATTTTTTAGCGAATTTGCCGACTTTGGTGGAGTTTTGGAAATGTTTTGATGATTTTAATTATTTGTGATTTTGGCAATTTTTTCACAAATGTTAGCCAATTTGGCGATTTTGGTGGAATTTTTCTTGTTGCTTTTAGCTTTTTAGAAATTATTGGTCATTTTTAGCGATTTCAGCAATTTTCAGCCAATTTGACAATTTTGGTGAAATTTTTCTGGTTATTTTGGTTAGGTAATTTTAGCAATTTTCCATCATTTTTTTAGCTACTTTGGCAATTTCGATGGAATTTAAAAATTTTTCTGGTACTTTAGGTTACTTTCATCAATCATTGATTTTTCAGCAATTTGTTTAACGAATTCGGCGACTGGCTGAATTTTAAAATTTTTTTAATAATTAGAATAATTATTAGCAAATTTTTAGCGATTGTAGCACTTTTCCAACTACTTTTAGTCAATTTGCCAATTTATGTGGAATTTAGGAATTTTTTTGGTTATTTTAATTCGAGTTTTAATTATTATCATTTTTAGCTATTTTAGCACTTCCAACAATTTTTAGCCAGTTTGATGTCGAGGAGTTTTAGAATTTTTCTGGTTATTTTGGCTACTTTTAGCAATTTTAGCAATTTTCTAATAATTTTTGAGCAAATTTGGCGGCTGGTGAAATTTTGAAATTTTTCTGGTACTTTTGGTAAATTTTAGTGCTTTTAGCAATTCTCCAACAACTTTGACTGGTGGCATTCTGGAAATTCTTTGGTAATTTTATTTAAATAATTAATTAACAGCCATTTTAGAGATTTCAGCAATTTTTTGCCAATTTGGTGATTTTGGTGAAATCTTGGAATTTTTCTGTTGATTTGGGTCAGTTTTAGTAATTTTAGCAATTTTTAGCGAATTTGGCGACTGGTGAAATTTTGGTAATTTTAATTTATTATTAGTAATTTTTAGCGATGTTAGCAATTTTCCAACAATTTTTAGCCAATTTAACAATTTTGGTAAAATTTTGGAAATTTTTCGGTAATTTCGATGAAGTCATTTTTATCGATTTAAGCAACTTTTGGACAATGTTTAGCCAATTCAACATTTTTGGTGAAATTTTGGGATTCTTCTGGTTATTTTGGTTACTTCTAGTAATTTTACCATTTTCCAGTAATTTTTTATCAATAACAAAGTTGGCGACATGGTGGAATTTAGGAGATTTCAGCAATTTTTTGCCAATTTGGCGATTTTGGTGGAATTTTGGAACTTTTCTGGTGATTTTGGTCAGTTTTAGTAATTTTAGCAATTTTTGGCGAATTTGGCGACTGATGAAATTTTGGTAATTTTAATTTATTATTAGTAATTTTTAGCGATGTTAGCAATTTTCCAACAATTTTGGTAAAATTTTGGAAATTTTTCGGTAATTTCGATGAAGTCATTTTTATCGATTTAAGCAACTTTTGGACAATGTGTAGCCAATTCCACATTTTTGGTGAAATTTTGGGATTCTTCTGGTTATTTTGGTTACTTCTAGTAATTTTACCATTTTCCAGTAATTTTTTATCAATAACAAAGTTGGCGACATGGTGGAATTTAGGAGATTTCAGCAATTTTTTGCCAATTTGGCGATTTTGGTGGAATTTTGGAACTTTTCTGGTGATTTTGGTCAGTTTTAGTAATTTTAGCAATTTTTGGCGAATTTGGCGACTGGTGAAATTTTGGTAACTTTAATTTATTATTAGTCATTTTTAGCGATGTTAGCAATTTTCTAACAATTTTTAGTCAATTTAACAATTTTGGTAAAATTTTGGAAATTTTTCGGTAATTTCGATGAAGTCAGTTTTATCGATTTAAGCAACTTTTGGACAATGTTTAGCCAATTCAACATTTTTGGTGAAATTTTGGGATTCTTCTGGTTATTTTGGTTAGGTACTTCTAGTAATTTTACCATTTTCCAGTAATTTTTTATCAATAAGTTGGTGACATGGTGGAATTTAGGAGATTTTAGCAATTTTTTGCCAATTTGGCGATTTTGGTGGAATTTTGGAACTTTTCTGGTGATTTTGGTCAGTTTTAGTAATTTTAGCAATTTTTGGCGAATTTGGCGACTGATGAAATTTTGGTAATTTTAATTTATTATTAGTAATTTTTAGCGATGTTAGCAATTTTCCAACAATTTTTAGCCAATTTAACAATTTTGGTAAATTTTGGAAATTTTTCGGTCATTTCGATGAAGTCATTTTTAGCGATTTAAGCAACTTTTGGACAATGTCTAGCCAATTCAACATTTTTGGTGAAATTTTGGGATTCTTCTGGTTATTTTGGTTAGGTACTTCTAGTAATTTTACCATTTTCCAGTAATTTTTTATCAATAAGTTGGTGACATGGTGGAATTTAGGAGATTTTAGCAATTTTTTGCCAATTTGGCGATTTTGGTGGAATTTTGGAACTTTTCTGGTGATTTTGGTCAGTTTTAGTAATTTTAGCAATTTTTGGCGAATTTGGCGACTGATGAAATTTTGGTAATTTTAATTTATTATTAGTAATTTTTAGCGATGTTAGCAATTTTCCAACAATTTTTAGCCAATTTAACAATTTTGGTAAATTTTGGAAATTTTTCGGTAATTTCGATGAAGTCATTTTTAGCGACTTAAGCAGCTTTTGGACAATGTTTAGCCAATTCAACATTTTTGGTGAAATTTTGGGATTCTTCTGGTTATTTTGGTTACTTTTAGTAATTTTACCATTTTCCAGTAATTTTTTATCAACAACAAAGTTGGCGACATGGTGGAATTTAGGAGATTTTAGCAATTTTTTGCCAATTTGGCGATTTTGATGGAATTTTGGAGTTTTTCGGGTGATCTTGGTCAGTTTTAGTAATTTTAGCAATTTTTAGCGAATTTGGCGACTGGTGAAATTTTGGTAATTGTAATTTATTATCAGTCATTTTTAGCGATGTTAGCAATTTTCTAACAATTTTTAGCCAATTTAACAATTTTGGTAAAAATGAAGTCATTTTTAGCGATTTAAGCAACTTTTGGACAAATTCGACATTTTTACTGAAATTTTGGGATTCTTCTGGTTATTTTGGTTACTTTTAGTGATTTTACCATTTTCCAGTAATTTTTATCAATAGCAAATTTGGCGACATGGTGGAATTTACAGTTTTTTTCGAGGGGTTGACAACTGGGTAAAAATCTGTAGGTACACCAAAATTTCCAGAATTTCAAAAAAATTTCCAGAAAATGTGCAAAATCTGGTAAAAATATCCAAAATAAAAAAATTTCAAAAATTTCTAAAATCCTTAAACAAATTGTACAAATTTCTCATGCTTGTACACCAAAATTTCCAAGTTGTCAACCCCTCGGTTTTCTTTGTACGTAAGAAGCATTTTTTGTCCCTGAAATTGGGCTACTGCCTGTCAATTTTCGAGGTCACAATAACACTTTTATTGATCACCTTGTATACCTACCCATTTCATACATTTAATTTTAACAATTCTCGGGTACATCGCACACTAGGATCGACAATTTTTACTTAAAATTGCAATATTACAAATTACGGTTAAACCCTGTTTTGCCAATTCGGCCCGTGGGGCTCCAAAATGGCGGCGTAAAAAACTCTCGACGAATTTTAGCGCAATCGAGATCAACAAGTCAAGTCGGCCGGTGACATTTCGAAAGTCAATTTATCGTTCCACAGCCGCCTTTTTCCTTAATCGACGAAGATTTATAATCAAAACGTCATTAGGCAGAACAGCGAAAACGCTGACCCACATTTTAAAGCACCGTAAAACATTTGCAGTTTGCAGCCAACTTCACGAAATACGCGATATCGATAGATATCATAAACTGATATCCTACAACGCAAAAACCAAAGATCTAGCCAGCCACGGATACATTTCATCGCTTTCTCGGCCGTCGCCATGGAGAAAAACAAACGACGTGCGAAAAATCCAAACAAACGGCGACTTGATTTGAGTATTCTGGAATAAAGATGCCCCCTAATCCCGTTAATTCCCGCGATTAGCTAATTATTATTGGCCAGCGGAACAAACAATTGAACAAAACAGCCGCCTGGAAAAAATACCCAACAAACCAGTTTTTCGCGAAGGGGAAAACAATAAAACAATTGAAGGTATTTTGACAACCGGCGGAAATGCAAAAAGGCCCCCCGGGTGCGGCGGAAAATCGGAAAATTCTCGGAGGCCGGCGGCGGCGGTCATGCGCGGAGGGAAAACTCACCGTTTTGTGATGAAAGCGCGGAAATTTCCGGGAAAAGCACTGAAAAGAGGCACAGACACGCGCACGACACTCTCCACCTCGCCATTTTTGTTTTCTGACTGATTCGCGTGACGTCATACGTCACCTCGCCATGGCCCGCTTCGCGAACGGGACTTACCTGCGCGGCGTTGCCGGATTGTGCGCGAGCCGGATCTGGACGCTCCTTATCGCGCGTTTATGTAAATAAAAACATTTTGATATTCGATGCGTTTGTTATCGGAGGCGACTTGATTTATTTAACAGGAGATTGGGGGTCAAGGTCGAGGAAGGGATTTTCTTGCTTTTAGAGGGGTTGTGCGCACCGTGCTTTCCTGTACAGCTAAATTTCAGATTTCAGAATAATTAAATAGAAAATTGTGAACTAGCGACTTAAAGAAACTATAATCGTATCCTTATGCCTTAGGCCTCACCTTTCTGTACAATTTCTTGGTGTAAGAACACAAATGACAAATAGATGACAGTTCTGTCACTTGTTTCCATTAGAAAATTAGATTTGAGGTTGACGAGATTAAACAGGAATGAAATGGACAGGTTGGCTCGTACTTTTCGTGAGGACGTAGCTCATACGTCATCAAAATTAATATTTCATTTTATAACTAAAAATCTCACTGTACAAATGTAAAATTAATCATAAAACGTTCAAAAACGATGTAAACAAAAAAGAAATACCTCTTCAACAGATAGAAACAAAATACTAGAAAATCAACGGATCGTAATCTGGCAACGCTGGGTACGCACGCCACAAACAGTAGACATTTTACGTCATTATAACTTAACCCCACAATGCTTCGAATAATCAGGTATTTACCCGAATTTTCAACAATTCCTTAATTAATTACGACAAAAAATTGCTATTCTTCTATTTTGGAGCCAGAAGGTGACCACTCAAAGGCAAAACAGACTATTAATTTATTTCCACATTCGTTTTACAGCCGGTATCCTTGATTTTGATCTAAATCAACGCAGTGCGCAATCTGACAACGCTGGATACCCCCGCTACAAACAGTCACTTACCAGAACACTAACCTAACCTCATCAAAAAATTCGTAATCATGAATTTCTACCGAGTTTCCAATTTCAACAATAAATTAAGCTCAATAATTACTGATCTCCAATTTTGAAATTTGATCGTCGCAAAAACACTTACTCAAAAAATATCCAAAAGACGTATATTTTCACCCTATTGTATTCTGTGAAGGAAAATCTAAAATATCTCTATCCGTTCTCAAGTTATCCTGGAAAACATAACAATGACGTCATTAACTTTTTCATTACTGAATGGATTTTATCAAAATTTGGCATCGTCGCTAAGGTTCATTCAAGGAATTGATCTCCTTCAGCAGAATTTCTATAATCCTCTTCTTTTTGCGTCATTCCTGCCAAATTTCTGTTCCACATGTCCGCCATGTTATTTATTTCTGCACGAAGACTTATAAAAAAATATTCAAAAGATGAACATTTTCTCACGATTCAATTATCTGAAAACTAATTTGCAATATCTTTATCTGCTGTCAAGTTATCCTGGAGCAACCGAATGATGACGTCACACTTTCTTCATCACTGTATGGATTTTGACGAAATTTGGTACGGCTACTAAAGTTTGCACGTAGAATCGTTTGGAATTCTTCTAGACGTTCCATTTGCTCGGTTGTGCCTGTCAGACCTTTGTTTCCCATACCCGCCATGATAATGATCTTCGCAAAAACACTTGTTCGAAAAATATCCAAAATACGTATATTTTCGCCCGATGGAATTGTGTGAAGGAAAATCTAAAATATCTCTATCCGTTCTCGAGTTATCCTGGACAAACCGAAATATGACGTCACGACTTTATTTACTACTGCACGGATTTCAACGAAACTTTGTCCCATTACTAAAGTTAATAAGAAGAATCGATCTGTGTCGACAGAATTTTTCGAGCCCTTTTTATGTTGGTTCACTACTGTCTGATCTTCGTTTCATATGTCCGCCATGTTAATTATTTCAGAAGACTTATAAAAAAATATTCAAAAGATGCGCATTTCCACGCGATTTAATTATCTGAAAACAGATTTGAAATAATTTTATCCGTTCTCAAGTTATCCTGGAAAAACCGAATAATGGCGTCACAATTTCTTCATTATTGGATGGATTTTAACAAAATTTGGTATCGCTGATAGAGTTTGTATGTAGAATCGATTAGAATTCCTCTAGACGTTCTATTTGTTCGGTTGCTCCTGCCAGATCTTTCATTTCCTATATCCGCCATGTTAATAATCTTCGCAAAAACACTTCCTCAAAAAATATCCAAAAGACGTATGATTTCGCCCTATTGTATTCTGTGAAGGAGAATCTAAAATATCTCTATCCGTTCTCAAGTTATCCTGGAAAACAAGACAATGACGTCATTAACTTTTTCATTACTGAATGGATTTTATCAAAATTTGGCATCGTCGCTAAGGTTTATTCAAAAAATCGATCTCTTTCAGCAGAATTTCAATAACCCTCTTATTTTTGCGTCATTCCTGCCAAATTTCTGTTCCATATGTCCGCCATGTTATTTATTTCAACACAAAGACTTATAAAAAAATATACAAAAGATGAACATTTTCTCACGATTCAATTATCTGAAAATTAATTTGCAATATCTTTATCCGTTGTCAAGTTATCCTGGAGCAACCGAATGATGACGTCACAATTTCTTCATCACTGTATGGATTTTGACGAAATTTGATATCGCTACTAAAGTTTACACGTAGAATCGATTGGGATTCCTCTTGACGTTCTATTTGTTCGGCTGCGCCTGCCACATCTTTCATTTCCCATATCCGCCATGTTAATGATCGTCGCAAAAACACTTACTCAAAAAATATCCAAAAGACGTATATTTTCGCCCGATTGTATTCTCTGAAGAAAAATGTAAAATACCTCTATCCGTTCTCAAGTTATCCTGGAAAACATAACAATGACGTCATTAACTTTTACATTACTGAATAGATCTTATCAAAATTTTGCATCGTCGCTAAGGTTTATTCAAAGAATCGATCTCTTTCAGCAGAATTTCTATAACCCTCTTAGTTTTGCGTCATTCCTGCCAAATTTCTGTTCCATATGTCCGCCATGTTATTTAGGTCTGCACGAAGACTTATAAAAAAATATCCAAAAGATGAACATTTTCTCACGATTCAATTATCTGCAAACTAATTTGAGATATCTTTATCCGTTGTCAAGTTATCCTGGAGCAACCGAATGATGACGTCACAATTTCTTCATCGCTGTATGGATTTTGACAAAATTTGGTATTGCTACTAAAGTTTACACGTAGAATCGATTGGAATTCCTCTTGACGTTCTATTTGTTTGGCTGCGCCTGCCACATCTTTCATTTCCCATATCCACCATGTTAATGATCGTCGCACAAACACTTACTCAAAAAATATTCAAAAGACGTATATTTTCGCCCTATTGTATTCTGTGAAGGAAAATCTAAAATATTTCTATCCGTTCTCAAGTTATCCTGGAAAACATAACAATGACGTCATTAACTTTTTCATTACTGAATGGATTTTATCAAAATTTGGCAACGTCGCTAAGGTTTATTCAAAGAATCGATCTTTTTCAGCAGAATTTCTATAACCCTCTTAGTTTTGCGTCATTCCTGCCAAATTTCTGTTCCATATGTCCGCCATGTTATTTATTTCTGCACGAAGACTTATAAAAAAATATCCAAAAGATGAACATTTTCTCACGATTCAATTATCTGTAAACTAATTTGAGATATCTTTATCCGTTGTCAAGTTATCCTGGAGCAACCGAATGATGACGTCACAATTTCTTCATCGCTGTATGGATTTTGACAAAATTTGGTATTGCTACTAAAGTTTACACGTAGAATCGATTGGAATTCCTCTTGACGTTCTATTTGTTCGGCTGCGCCTGCCACATCTTCCATTTCCCATATCCGCCATGTTAATGATGGTCGCAAAAACACTTACTCAAAAAATATTCAAAAGACGTATATTTTCGCCCTATTGTATTCTGTGAAGGAAAATCTAAAATATTTCTATCCGTTCTCAAGTTATCCTGGAAAACATAACAATGACGTCATTAACTTTTTCATTACTGAATGGATTTTATCAAAATTTGGCAACGTCGCTAAGGTTTATTCAAAGAATCGATCTTTTTCAGCAGAATTTCTATAACCCTCTTAGTTTTGCGTCATTCCTGCCAAATTTCTGTTCCATATGTCCGCCATGTTATTTATTTCTGCACGAAGACTTATAAAAAAATATCCAAAAGATGAACATTTTCTCACGATTCAATTATCTGAAAACTAATTTGAGATATCTTTATCCGTTGTCAAGTTATCCTGGAGAAACCGAATGATGACGTCACAATTTCTTCATCACTGCATGTATTTTGACGAAAAATGCCATAAAGTCAATGACAAACTGTAAATTTTAACTAAAATCATATTCTGCATTATCAGTGGCTCTAGGGAACTAATCTCCACTATTCTTTCCATTGAAAAGCTTAAAACGCGAATTTCACTAGAAAGTAGACATTTTTTAAAAGTTTTTTGGGAACACAAGTGTGACCCATCTTACTTCCTCAAATTTGAAGGAGAATCGATTGGTGCAAGTTTCGAACTTTTCGGCTTCTCCCACTTCGAGAAAAGTAGCGCTGCTTGAATTTTAATACGGAAAAATGCTATAAAGTCAATGACAAGCGGTAAATTTTAACTAAAATCATATTTTGCACTATCAGTGGCTCTACAGAACTAATCTCCACTATTGTTTCCATTGAAAAGCTTAAAACGCGAATTTCACTAGAAAGTAGACATTTTTTAAAGATTGTTTGAGAACCCAAAAGTGACCCATCTTACTTCCTCAAATTTGAAGGAGAAGCGATTGGTGCAAGTTTCGAACTTTTCGGCTTCTCCAACTTCGAGAAAAGTAGCGTTGCTTGAATTTTAATACGGAAAAATGCTATAAAGTCAATGACAAGCGGTAAATTTTAACTAAAATCATATTTTGCACTATCAGTGGCTCTAGGGAACTAATCTCCACTATTCTTTCCATTGAAAAGCTTAAAACGCGAATTTCACTAGAAAGTAGATATTTTTTAAAAAAATTTTGAGAACCCAAGTGTGAACCATCTTACTTTCTCAAATTTGAAGGAGAATCGATGGGTGCAAGTTTCGAACTTTTCGGCTTCTCCCACTTCGAGAAAAGTAGCGCTGCTTGAATTTTAATACGGAAAAATGCTGTAAAGTCAATGACAAACGGTAAATTTTAACTAAAATCATATTTTGCATTATCAGTGGCTCTAGGGAACTAATCTCCACTATTCCTTCCATTGAAAAGCTTAAAACGCGAATTTCACTAGATAGACATTTTTTGAAAATTTTTTGAGAACCCAAGTGTGACCCATCCTACTTCCTCAAATTTGAAAGAGAATCGATTGGTGCAAGTTTCGAACTTTTCGGCTTCTCCCACTTCAAGAAAAGTAGCGCTGCTTGAATTTTAATACGGAAAAATGCTATAAAGTCAATGACAAACGGTAAATTTTAACTAACATCATATTCTGCATTATCAGTGGCTCTAGGGAACTAATCTCCACTATTGTTTCCATTGAAAAGCTTAAAACGCGAATTTCACTAGATAGTAGACATTTTTTAAAAAATTTTTGAGAACCCAAGTGTGACCCATCTTACTTCCTCAAATTTGAAGGAGAATCGATTGGTGCAAGTTTCGAACTTTTCGGCTTCTCCCACTTCGAGAAAAGTAGCGCTGCTTGAATTTTAATACGGAAAAATGCTATAAAGTCAATGAAAAACGGTAAATTTTAACTAAAACCATATTTTGTATTATCAGGGGCTCTAGGGAACCAATCGCCACTATTGTTTCCATTGAAAAACTTAAAACACGAATTTTAGAAGAAAGTATAGACAAGTTTCTAAAGTTTTTTGAGAACCCAAGTGTGACCCACCTTACTTCCTCAAATTTGAAGGAGAATCGATTGGTGCAAGTTTCGAACTTTTCGGCTTCTCCCACTTCGAGAAAAGTAGCGCTGCTTGAATTTTAATACGGAAAAATGCTATAAAGTCAATGAAAAACGGTAAATTTTAACTAAAACCATATTTTGTATTATCAGGGGCTCTAGGGAACCAATCACCACTATTGTTTCCATTGAAAAGCTTAAAACGCGAATTTCACTAGAAAGTAGACATTTTTTAAAAGTTTTTTGAGAACCCAAGTGTGACCCATCTTACTTCCTCAAATTTGAAGGAGAATCGATTGGTGTAAGTTTCGAACTTTTTGGCTTCTTCCACTTCGAGAAAAGTAGCGCTGCTTGAATTTTAATATGGAAAAATGCTGTAAAGTCAATGACAAACGGTAAATTTTAACTAAAATCATATTCTGCATTATCAGTGGCTCTAGGGAACTAATCTCCACTATTGTTTCCATTGAAAAGCTTAAAACGCGAATTTCACTAAAATTTTTTAAAAATTTTTTGAGGACCCAAGTGTGACCCATCTTACTTCCTCAAATTTGAAGGAGAATGGATTGGTGTAAGTTTCGAACTATCAGAGGGCTTAAATTTTGTACCGATCATTCATATAATCCGGTTACATTTTCAAAAAAAATGGCCACTTGCGAAATGGCAAAGGGATCTTCAAAAATCCCTGAAAATATTTAGTCCCAAAATTCTTTGTGGAATAATTCCCCCAAATTGAAGAACCCGAGGCCGGCCCTGTCGTGCCTGCGCACGGAGCCCAGCCGGCCCTGGAAAATCAATGCGAGCTGTCAAACTGACAGCTACGCATGCTCAAACCGCCTCAAAATGTCAAAGTAGCACCCAGTTTGTTGTTTTTCGATAATTTTCCAAGAAACGCGTTGTTTAACGTCCAAAATCAGCAATTCGACGCACGACAATAACAATAAACAGGTATTTCCGTTAATTTAAACAATCAGTCATCTGTCAAACGCAATTGTTTTCACGCCACCTTTCATGTCCTCCCCCTTGCCCCCATTTTCGTCACTGTTTTATTTTTAAGTCGATTTTATTTTTGAAACGCCCGTGACAACCTTAATTTGACGATAACAACAATTTTTTGCAATTATTTAAACAATGTGTCAATTGCAATTGTTTCCACGGCCTCCTTGAGATTAAAGTTGTAATAACAGCATCGAGGGAGGCGTGGAATGATGCCCCAGCCTTGTTAATTTGACAATAATATTAAAAACGCAATTTTTTACAATTATTTAAACAATACGTCATGTGTCAGTTCTGTCAACTGCAATTGTTTCCCTGGCCCCCTTGATTTGCCTTGATTATTTGAATGAAACGTCATGTGTCAATTCTGTCAATTGCAATTGTTTCCCCGGCCTCCTTGAGATTAAAGTTGTAATAACAGCATCGTGGGAGGCGTGGAATGGGGGCCCAGCCTTGTAGGTACTCAGTTAATTTGACAATTTTACAATAATTATTTAAACAATACGTCATGTGTCAATTCTGTCAACTGCAATTGTTTCCCTGGCCCCCTTGATTTGCCTTGATTATTTGAATAAAACGTCATGTGTCAATTCTGTCAATTGCAATTGTTTCCCCGATAATAGTGTTGTAGTAATTTCAGTATCATGGAGGTTATGGATTGGGGCCCCAGGTCCCCCGAAGGAAAGGCGAAGCCCTGCACGCAGGACCCTCAGATGACATCCAGCACGGTCTCCAGCTTGGCCTCCCCGGGGGACTCGGGGGTGCAACTACTGGACAGCGAGAGCGAAGTCACCTCCGTGATGTCAGTGAGCCTGGAGCCCGACGACAAAAAAGACAAGCAGGTCATGACCAAAAGTGACATTGCTAATCAAAACGTCACCGAGTTCTGTCAGTTGTCAAAGTCGGCCCCCAGCTACTTTGATAAATTCGACTACTTGGACAAATTGGGGCCCAGGGAGGAAGTCTTCGAGATGGAGCACCCCATCAAGAGTGAAAGTGACTTAATGAACGTGTCCTTGAACAGCTACGAGCTGCTCGACTACACCCAGCAGAACACTGCGGATCAGGTAATTATAATTATATAAAATATATAATATAATATATTATGTAGTAATAGGTTAAGAACATGGATAAAGTGCCGTCGCATATTAACGAACGCAGGGGTTGTGTGTTTCAGGCTTTTTTTCTGTTGGTTTGTAAACGGGATTTCAGTTCTGTCAAAATTTCTGTCAAGGACAATAATTAACAACAAAGATCCCTTTCAACCTCCATTATTACTGTTTATTGACACTATTGACACTGACAGTGGGTGACGGGAGTTTTGACAGATCTGAAATCCCGTTTACAAACCAACAGAAAAAAAGCCTGAGACACAACCCCCGCTTTCGTTAATACGCGACCGGAATTTAAATGATAATGGACTTAAGCAATATGTCAATGAATTTACGCATATTTCTCCACAGTAGGGAGAAATCTAAAATAGATTTAATCATAAGTAATTATAAGTTTAGATATAAATAGTAAATTAAAATATGTGCAATTTCGAACCAAATACAGTCATAGAAAAAATAGAAAAAAAAACTGTTAGATTTACACGATTTTAGAGAAAACATTGGTGAAATACCTTGCAATTATTGAAATTGATCAAAAAATTTGGAAGAAAAATACAATGACTTTTGACAAAATGATTCATGTTAATTGACTTATATATGGCAAGAGACACAGTAGATGTTAAATACAAAATTAAACCGTGAATAAACGATTATATAATAGGGTGTATAAAGATTAGGGATGGAAAGTATAAAAAGTTCATAATTTCAAAGGAAACGAAAGACTGGGAAGAGTACAAATATTATAGAAATTTTATAGTATACTTAATTAGAATACGAAAAACAGTATTATGATGAAGAAGTAGATAATAGCAAAAATGAGCCAAAGACTGTGGAAAAGGTTAAAAAATTTAATTTCAGGCAGATCAAATAGTGAAAGATACAATGAAATAGAATTTAAGCAAGTAAAATATAGTAACCCTCTAGTAATAGCAGAAAATTTTAATAGATATTTTGTTAGTTCGTAGTATAATGGAAATTATGGACAAATTCAACACAAATAGTAATAATTTACATGGGAACTTCGTACCAAAAGTAATTAATAACAAATTAGAAAATTTCCGTTTACATAATAACTGTTGAAGAATTAGGCAGGTGGTCTGCGATTTAAAAAATAAAGGAAGTCCAGATGACATAAACGGTAATATACATATGTAAACTGGTACTTAGTGAAGTTTCGGATAAATTAGTGCATAAAATCAACTGCTCAAAGAATTAGGGGTAGTGCCAGAGAAGCTAAAAACTTCAACAATAGGTCCAATCAGGAAAATGCAAAATACAAACAATACCAACTATAGCAAAGTTGCTAGAAAGGGTAGTATATATGCAACTTTTAGGTTCTGTATAAACAAACAATATTTTAACGCAATATCAGTCCAAGTTTAGACAAAAGTACCGCTACGAAACAGCGTTTCAATTTATACTACAGGAATGGAAAGAATCGGTAGATAATAATGAACTTAATATTATAGTGTTCCTCCACCTAAAGAGAGCGTTCGAAACAGTAGATAGAACAAGACGAGGAACAAGACTTATAATGAAGTTACAGAGCATTGGTCTTACCAGTAGTGCACTTAAACGGTTTGAGGATTATTTACAAGGAAGAAAACAGAGGGTTAAATGCGGTGAATGTGTGTCAAATACAACTAATTTAGATTATGGGGTACCTCAAGGGAGCATACTGGGGCCACTATTATTTTTATTATACATTCATGATATAGGGAGTGTAAGTTTCACTTATATGCTGATGATACAGTAATTTATTTAGCGGGTAAGGATAACAATATTATCAAAAATAAGTTAAATGATGATTTGGAGGGTTTAGTAAAGTTGATGTATGATAATATACTAGTTTTAAATATAAGTAAATGTAAGACAATGGTAATAGGAAGCGACAAATTGGTACAGGAATGGATCGCAAATGGATATGAAATCAAAATTGAGGGTGAAAAATATAAATATTTAGGGATAATTGTTGACAGAAAACTACAATTTGGAGAACACTTTGACTACATTAGTGAAAAGATTGCAAAAAAGTTGGGAATATTGTATAGATGTAGTAACTACCTCTCATTGTGGGCTAAAAAAACTATATAACTGCATAATATTACCACATTTGAGCAGACTAACTGACATGAAAAGACTACAGATACTTTAAAATAAGGCAATGAGGATCATTTTAAAACGTGACAAGTCCACTCCTATTGTGTCAATGTTGAAAGAGCTACAGTGGCTAAATGTGCAACAATTATACTAACTTAATAAGTTAATTTTTGTACACAAAATTAAAAGCGGACTATTACCGGCACATCTGCAATTTGGTTTGAACACTGTTGAGGAGGTACATGGATATAACACCAGAAACAGGGATAATTTTGTCTTGGAACATAAAAAACAACATAGATTTAAGGTAGAAGTTAAGCGGCAATGTAGATTTATAATATTATATCTTTTTGTATAACTAAAATTCTAAATAAAGTTATTATTATAGATGCACGTGAGCATGTCCGAGGAGGTCAACGAAAATCTCAAGGTGACCTTGCAGGGGATCCCCCCGATCGTCGAGGGGGTCCCCGTCGTCGAAGAGCAGATCGTCTTTCGCAGACAACGCAAGAAAAAATCAAAGTCGGACACCCCCAAAAAGCGGGTGAGCTTCCACGAAGACATCTTAAACAGCACCAAAATCGACGATATTCACATCAACCTCGGGTTCGTCACTCGGGAGATAAGGGGGCGATACAGTTGGGGCTCCGAGGGCGAAGCCCTCCACTACGACAGACCCGAGCGAGAGGTCAAGTCCGATCTTTACGCGAACCAGAGGTACTCCACCTCTTCGAGCTCCACGGGCAGCACCGGCAGCACCTCCAGCTCCATCGACGAAGACAGCGAGGAAAAACACCCCCCCACCTTCAAGCAACCCAAATCGAGTTGCCTGAAAAAAAGCAAGAAAAAGCGCATCGACACCAACATCGTGCAAGAAACCAAGCGAAAATCCGACAGCAACTTGTTGGATTCGAACATTTTCGGAAGCCTGAAGAATATTTTGAACTTCAGCACGTCGGTGCCCCTGGCGGAGCGCGGGGTGCCCGAGGGCCAAGAAGACATAGTCTACTCCACCCCCTTCGAGCCCCCCAAAGTCTTCAACTTCCCCGAGAAAGTCGAGAAAGTGAAACCTACCCTTAAACTGACAGCCAGCGAGGGTTTCTACCCCAACTACCCCGAGCAGCAGATGCCAGCCAACGTGATAATCTGCGACAGCAACGTCTACGAGCACAAGGGGATCAGCTACTCCTTCGAGTACGACAAGTTTCAGAAATCCTTCGAGCAGAGCAAGCCCAAGACCTCCGTCTACCAGATGATCCAAAAGTTCAACTTTTTCCGCAAGAAGGCCAGGCAGCCCCCTTGCGAGGACTTCGAGGTGGTGCCCCCCGAGGAGGTGGAGGAGGTGGCCTTGAGGAGCCCCCCGTCTTCCACCAAGCTGGACTGGTCGGACAACGACACTTATTCGGAGATGTCCGAGGGGCAGGGGGGCAGACATTTGAACTCGCCGAAGAAGCGGAGGGCCAACCACTACTCGCTGAGCCCCTTCAAGAGGGGTCTCGAGATGAGGCCCTCGAGTTCCAAGGCCTCGATGATTAATAAGTTCTTGCGCGGCGTTACGATGAGGAAGATGATGGAGGTCAAGAGGGGGAGGGGGAGGTGCATGGAGCTGTATGTCAGGGGGTGCCATTTCGAGGGGGGGAGGGATGAGGTGGACGAGGCGCTGGAGCGGGAGGTGCGGAGGGGGAGGGGGAAGGGGCGAGAGGGGGTCGACAGGAAGGTGGAGGGGCAGCTGAAGAAGGACGTGTTCAGGAGCAAGATGGAGAGGCTGGTTAAGGTGAGTTGGAAAAGGACAGAAGAACTAGTTCGTTACTGTACACTTACTCCCAAAAAAATCGGGACACTAAATTAGTGCCCGCAACCCAACATACACCAAGGAACACCCCGTGAACGCGGCTAGACTATGATTGTCAGGTTGAAGGAGTCTGTCATAGTTACAGAAAAAAAATTCGAAAATCCACCTTCATGCCTCACCACGCTACTGATACCAGATACAGAGGTGTGGCTCTACTGGAAAGCGGTCTATCCGTTCGAAATGTAGCCATTCAATTGGAATTGCGAAAAGTGCGGTGGGCCGAATTTAAAAAAAAATGGGAGCAGGACGAGACTGTGCAGAGAAGAGCTGGAAGTGGTGCGCCTCGCAAGTCCTCACAATTGGAAGACGGGGAGCTTGTGAACTATGTTCAGCAACATCCTTTCAGCACGTTAAATAATGCGGTGGCACGTGTGCAATTCCCAGGATCTGCCAATACTGCATCCAGAAGGTTGCAGGAAGTGGCGATAAAAAGAAGGTCGGCTGCGAAGAAAGAAGTTCTGCTTCCAAGACATCGGGCACGACGCATAGAGTTTACCCAAACTTACTTAAGAAGACCCCCGGATTTTTGGGAAAAAGTCATTTTTTCCGACGAAAAAGTTTTCCAGTCTACATATGATGGCCCAGTAAAAGTCTACCGACCTGCAAACTCTAGATACGATGACTAGACCAATATATAAATTTTCAAGCCCGTAGCGGACATTTAGCGTTTTCTATTACATATTTGTTTGTATAAACTTGGGCCTTAATTAGATTATTATCAAACGTCATTATCTATAGGGTGATCAGCAGTGTGGTGAGGCATTCTCTGCCTTTTATGCACACTAGAACTCAAGGTGGAATTTAGAATGAGATTTTTTTTCTGTAAAAAGGTTCCTTCAGCCTGAAAATTATAGTCTAGCCTCGTCCAAGGGGTTGCCCTTGGTGTATGTTGGGTTGCGGGCACTGATTTGGTGTCCCGATTTTTTTGGGAGTAAGTGTACAATCGTACGTTACTCTAGAGTAGCTGGATGTTACTCTATGTCTGTCTAAAGTTATGGAGTCAAATTTCTGCAACAGTTCTACTCCAGAGCTACTCCACTCGAGTCTGTAGGTTTCACCTACTTGACTGAATTTCAGTTCGTTTCTTACTCTGCATTTGATAAATTGCCTGCAACAGTTCTACTCCAGTTCTGATCCAAATTACTTTGAGTCTGTTCCCTTGATACCCTAAACTTACCCCACATTACGTAAAGTTCTGTCCACAGATTTATTACGATTTAGTTTAAGCCTCCCCAAACAGTTCAGAGTAAACTTGCCTCAAGTTGTTTCATTTTGGACATTCTGTAACAGTGTAAAACTATCACTCTGCGCATTGCTGCAGGTTTTCCCCGTGCGCAGCGCGTACGCAACCAGCGGCGACAGCCGACCGCTGTTGGTAGCCCTGTCCGACTCCACCCTCTACATCGCGGGCTTCAAACCAGCCAACGCCTACTGCAACCACTTCGTCCTACCCTACCCCGAACTGGACACGATCATAATCGGCCCCAACGCCCAAACCATCCACCTTTCCAACCACGACAAGGACATGCAATGCCTCGTGACCACCGGCTGCGCGAACATAACCTCGAACCTCGTCGCGCAGCTGGAGATCGCCATGCGCAGGGATCCGCGCAAGCCCCGCCTGCCCGCCGTCAAGCAGCTGAGCATGCGCGACATGGCCAACCTGCGCCGGGCCATTTGCAAGCAGACCTCGGTCGATAAAGACGAGGACTACTTTTACTACAGCGTGGTGAACATCCAGGACTTCGACCAGGAGACGGAGGTGACCCCCCTGGGGCCCAACAAGGAGGGGCCGCTGATGTTCAAGGCGGTGGGGGAGGAGTCGCGGTGGGAGACCGCCTACTTCATCCTGAAGTAAGGGTTCGGACACAGCCGTCTTTAATACAAGCGATGCTCGTCAATTTGGCAACGTCGCATTCACCCATTAGCCGCTTCACAAGTGTTTGGGCACTCGTTATTATTATTAGATTTTACCCAAGATTGAAACTACAGATCAATTTAACTTAATTTAGGGCCCACTTCGTAATAAAACAGGTCCTTTAAATTAAATTGTTACCCGAAACCACGTTTTTGTGGCTTTGGCTGTATGTTATTACCGTGAAATTCATACAATTACTATCGAACTTCACAGGTTCGTTCTATTTTTTATTCCCTGATCGAACTTCGCGTATATTGTATATTGTGATACGCGATATTAGTAATGACGTGAAACCGCCATCTTTGTTGTGTATGGTCATAGTCAACGCCTCTCACTGAAGCTAAACAAAGCGAGATTTCAATGTGCAAATTCCAGAAAACTGCATTTTTCGTCTAATTTTTTATTTACAGTTACTGTGTTGCGTTTTATGACCTTAATATTGACAAATTGAAGAATTTCTATCGATGAAATCGTTACAATCATCATGTCCACAATAAGCTTTGTGCTGAAATAATTGAACCTACACAAGGAAATTCTCGCTTTGTTTAGCTTCATTGCCATGGTAACAACCTTAACCTAGCCCAACAAGAAGGCGGACCTACGTCACGCTAATAGCCCGTATTGGATACGGCTCTGGCTCTTATGTTGTTACCATGAAATTCATACAATTACTATCGAACTTCACAGGTTCGTTCTTTTTTTATTTCCTGAAACTCATACTATTACGCTCGAACTTCGCGTATATTGTATATTGTAATTGGAAACGGCTTTGGCTCTATGTTATTACCATGAAATTCATACAATTAGTATCGAACTTTTAGAGGTTCGTTCTTTTTTTATTGCCTAAAACTCGTACTATTACTATCATACCTCACGGGCCAGCTTTTTTTATTACCGTGAACCTCATCCTGTTACGATCGAATTTCGCGGGATCGTTCTTTTTTATTAACCTGAAACTCGTACAATTACGGTCGAACTTCACGGGTTAGCTTAATTCCTCGTGCACGCGAAAAGTGGGGGTTTATGGACTTTGGCCGTATGAAATGCCAATTGTCATCTGGTATCTGTCAAATTGTATGCCGTAAACGTTGTAAATTGACAATATACTTTGTTACTGGATACTGCAATGCTGATAACACGGTTTACAAAGTATTCGCACTCAGTATAAGTAACGCTAAAGACCGTGCTCACTTTGTTCACTAAACTAAAGTTCAGTGACCTCGCCGCTTCCAAGTGTCACTTGTCATCTGATGTGCTTGTCATGTCAAATTTGATTTTAGTGCCATGCCTAAATGTAGCGTAAACAGTGTCTAAACCGGCGCTTGCGCACTGTATACGGCCAGACCCTATAAAATAACGTCACGCCTGCACGACTAATGTTATTGCCATGAAATTCATACAGTTACTATCGAACTTCACGAGTTGGTTCTTGTTTTATTCCCTGAAACTCATACTATTACGATCGAACTTCGCGAGTTCGTTCTTGTTTATTAGGGAGCGACCCGTAGGAAGGAAGCGACGCAGGACGGAAACGACGTAGGACGGAACTCGTGTATCTTCGGAAGACCTTGGGTTTGCTGTCAGTTTCCGTCGTACGCCGCTATGGAGACTTTCCGTCCTACGTCGTCTGGCTGCTTTCCATTCTACGTCGTTCTGGATGTTTTCTGTTCCAAGTAGTTCTGAATACTTTCCATTCTAAGACCCTCATAAAACGTGCCGTCCTACGTCGCTCTGGATGCTTTCCTTTCTACGTCGTTCTGGATGTTTTCCGTTCTAAGTCTTTTTGAATACTTTCTATTCTAAGTCCTCCGAAGACTTTCCGTCCTACGTCGTTCTCGATGTTTTCCGTTCTAAGTCGCCCCGAAGACTTTCCGTCCTACGTCGTGTTCGGGCGGTCTGTACTCCATAGACAGTCGTAGGCGTCGGAGAGAAAACTTGTAGATCGATCGAAGAACGGAAAATCTGTGTAGCGGAAAACATCCAGAACGACGTAGAACGGAAAGCATCCTGAACGACGTAGGACGGAAAGTCTTAGGAGCGACTTAGAACGGAAAGTATTCAGAAGGACTTAGAACGGAAAACCTCGAGAACGACGTAGAATGGAAAGCATCCAGAAGAACGTATTACGGAAACTCTCCATAGCGACGTACGACGGAAATTGACAGCAAGCCCAAGATCTTCCGAAGATACACGAATTCCATCCTATGTCGTTTCCTTCCTACGACCTGTACCCGTTTATTAACCTGAAACTCGTACAATTACGGTCGAACTTCACGGGTTAGCTCAATGGTATTGCCATGAAATTCATACAATTACTATCGAACTTCACGGGTTGGTTCTTGTTTTATTCCCTGAAACTCATCATACTATTACGATCGAACTTCGCGAGAAACTGGGGTAAAATCGTTGCACCTGCGGCGTAACACTTTATAACGATTTTCTGATGTTGCAAATTAAGAAATACACAGTGTTGACACTGGTTAATTATCCAAAAACACGTTTTTGTAACAATTAAAGACGGCTTCCAATGCAAATGTCAATGCTTTTACCCGCACGAACCAGACCACCATGCTACGTTGCCAGATCTGTTACAGCATGGCTTGTAATTAGAGACGGCTGTGGTTCGAGGCACTGAACTCTATATAAACACGGAAGGAGAAAATTTTTGCGCCAAGTGACTATCTTTCTTTTGACATTGACAGTGATTCGCTTGTCAGTTGTCACTCTTCCGCTGTCATGGCGAAGTGCCTAATTTGGTTTTGTCGCAATAAAATAGGAATGTGCTTTGTGGTAGCAATGTCCTCCTCTTCGGTAAAGTAAAATTATGTTGCGTTATTACTGCAAAGCCGTTTACTTTTGATGGTTGGTCTCAAAGCGCACGCGCCGTTATACCCCTGCGCGAGGTTCAATTTGACGTAACCTGACATTGACATTCCATGTTTGTAGAGTTCAGTGACCGTTCGAGGTTAGGGGTTGAATTATTAGGGATGTTTTAGGGCGGGGGTGTTGTACATGCTGTCGTCGGCGTCGCAGAGGGTGCCCTTGAGGGTGTTCCCTTTGATAAACGGGTCCTGTCAGGGGGCGAGGCGGCTGTATAACTGCCCTCGGCCGCACACGTTTCAGCTGGTGGTGGAGGGGAGGAGCTTGCATCTGGCCGCACCCGATGAGTACGTCGCCAGCGATTGGTTGCAGTGTTTGGTGCACGCGGCTAGTAAGGTGAATGCGGACAATTGACAAACAGTGGAGCGAAATCGAGTCAAAAATCTTTCAAAATAGTATATTAAAAAACACGTTTCCAAATATTCCGGAGAGCAACCTTAAACAGCATGCCGTGAAACCTTGATAAATGCTATATATGCAAAATTAATTTAAGTTTTAATGAAATAAATAAAATACGAAGCGATTTTTCTGCCGATTTCGCTCCACTAAAAAACAATCGTGGCTTACTCGACGTTACTGCAGGGCTACAACCTGAAGGAGAAGACCCCTACGCAGTCCTGCTCGCTGATGCTGACCAGCGATCACATCGCCACGGTCCGCGAGGCCTTCCCCTGCACCGTCCCCTCCCTCCTCCCCCCCAAAAACCAGCACCAGCCAATCAGAGGCCCACAAGTCCTGTCCTGCGCAGCCATAGGCGACCTGATCTCCTTCCGCCTACCCTCCGCCGAGCAGAGCTGGTGCATCCTCGAGTTCTCGTGCAGAGAGGTGCACGAGTGCAGCGGCGACTGGATCCTCTACTTTTCCACCAACGCCGAGCTGGAGAGCTTCATATCGACCTTGGAGCAGCTCTGGTCCTACGGCAACGAAAACGTTGGCGAACCTGCAAAAACAAATTTCACCAAATTTGACGTTTCAGGGCGACAGCTTTCCGCTGAGCACCATCCCGGAAACGGATCCGCTCAGCAGGAAGTGCATCGACGTGTACACCTGCCTGAAGAACTCCTGGCCCTGTAGCTCTGTACATTTGCAGTTTCTGTAGGTTGTTTTTTTTTTGTTAGGTTTTCGCTCTCTAGTCCTAAGGTAAGTATACAAGATTGTGATAAAGGGATGTTATGCTTAAAGTGCACCTGTAGACAAGGCACACGCTTGACATTAGTGGAGTTTTATTTTTTTAGCTTGATTTTTAATACTGTGATATTTTGTTACCCTTTGTGTATAGGAAATCGTTGTGTTTGAATGGTTGGAGGATTTGTTTTGGTGGAAATCGGATGGTGCTTTGAATTATATCAGGTGGTATCACTGAACATGTGCCTCTATACCGTTGGTTTTGGTGACTATGACGTCATTTGACGTTCAAGTTGCGTCACAGATGCAAATGTCAAAAAATAAGGTTATGATCAGAAATTAATCTAATATAACTGTTTAGCGGACAAAAGACATACATAACGAGTGCACGGCAGGGCCCATCCATAGTTACAATAGATCTATGGGTTCATATATCAAAATTTTAATAAAAAGCAGTGCTACCAACTTAGTTTTCTGCTCCTCAAATTTGGGGTAATGTAATTTAAAAGGTTTGGCTGTTCTAACCTCAAATTTTTGACGGTACTTTTGCGTAATAAGGTGCATTTTTTAAAGAATGCACTATAGTTGATGTAAAAGTGAAGTATAGAATGCATTTTTTCAGTGATATGATCAATTTTAATAAATTTCTGTCTATATAATGCTCAGTGATTAGCAATTTCTGTATCCTCAAATGTATATTAACAAGAAATTACAACTCAGTGTTTTTTTTTATAAATTTCCCTCCTATTCCCACGTTTTTAACCTTTACAATAATAATTACGACACGTTCCAAATGACGCAATTAGGAACAAAATAAAGGTTTTTCAAATTTTGAGACTTTTTTTTTTATTTTTCCATAAAAATATATTTTTTCTTGGTTGGCATCACTGCAATTGACTTGAAAATGGTGCCAATCGCTTAGTTGACCTTGTTTTTCTTACAAACGATATGTGACACTTAGGTTATATCACTTTTCCTAATTACCCCTAGCCTACTTGGTTAGACCACTTGTCTTTGTTTTCTCTTGCAAATTCAATTGTTTCATGTTTCAAACGAAGCGATTTATAGCAAAATAAACATTTTTCAAATTTTATTTGATTTTCAGCCACATTTTAGACAGTTTTCCATAAAAAAATATACTTTTTCTCGGTTGGTATCACTGCAATCGAATTGAAAATGTTGCCAATCGCTTAGTTGACCTTGTTTTGCTTACAAACGATATGTAACACTTGGGTTCTATCACTTTTCTTAATTACACCTAGACCCCTTGTCTTGTTTTTTCTTGCAAATTCAATTGTTTTCTGTCGTAACATGTTTCAAACAAAGCGATTTAAAGCAAAATAAACATTTTTCAAATTTTATTTGATTTTTAGTCACTCTTTCGACAGTTTTCAATAAAAATATACTTTTTCTCGGTTGGCATCACTGCAATCGAATTGAAAATGATTCCAATCGCTTAGTTGACCTTGTTTTGCTTACAAACGATATGTAACACTTGGGTTCTATCACTTTTCTTAATTACACCTAGACCACTTGTCTTTTGTTTTTTTCTTGCAAATTCAATTGTTTTCTGTTTAACATGTTTCAAACAAAGCAATTTATAGCAAAATAAACATTTTTCAAATTTTATTTGATTTTTAGCCACTTTTTCGACAGTTTTCAATAAAAATATACTTTTTCTCGGTTGGTATCACTGCAATCGAATTGAAAATGATTCCAATCGCTTAGTTGACCTTGTTTTGCTTACAAACGATATGTAACACTTGGGTTCTATCACTTTTCTTAATTACACCTAGACCCCTTGTCTTGTTTTTTCTTGCAAATTCAATTGTTTTCTGTCTAACATGTTTCAAACAAAGCGATTTAAAGCAAAATAAACATTTTTCAAATTTTATTTGATTTTTAGCCACTCTTTCGACAGTTTTCAATAAAAATATACTTTTCCTCGGTTGGCATCACTGCAATCGAATTGAAAATGATTCCAATCGCTTAGTTGACCTTGTTTTGCTTACAAACGATATGTAACACTTGGGTTCTATCACTTTTCTTAATTACACCTAGACCACTTGTCTTTTGTTTTTTCTTGCAAATTCAATTGTTTTCTGTTTAACATGTTTCAAACAAAGCAATTTATTGCAAAATAAACATTTTTCAAGTTTTATTTGATTTTTAGCCACTCTTTCGACAGTTTTCAATAAAAATATACTTTTTCTCGGTTGGCATCACTGCAATCGAATTGAAAATGATTCCAATCGCTTAGTTGACCTTGTTTTGCTTACAAACGATATGTAACACTTGGGTTCTATCACTTTTCTTAATTACACCTAGACCCCTTGTCTTGTTTTTTCTTGCAAACGATATGTAACACTTGGGTTCTATCACTTTTCTTAATTACACCTAGACCCCTTGTCTTGTTTTTTCTTGCAAATTCAATTGTTTTCGGTCTAACATGTTTCAAACAAAGCGATTTAAAGCAAAATAAACATTTTTCAAATTTTATTTGATTTTTAGCCACTCTTTCGACAGTTTTCAATAAAGATATACTTTTTCTCGGTTGGCATCACTGCAATCGAATTGAAAATGATTCCAATCGCTTAGTTGACCTTGTTTGGCTTACAAACGATATGTAACACTTGGGTTCTATCACTTTTCTTAATTTCACCTAGACCCCTTGTCTTGTTTTTTCTTGCAAATTCAATTGTTTTCTGTCTAACATGTTTCAAACAAAGCGATTTAAAGCAAAATAAATATTTTTCATATTTTATTTGATTTTTAGCCACTCTTTCGACAGTTTTCAATAAAAATATAGTTTTTCTCGGTTGGCATCACTGCAATCGAATTGAAAATGATTCCAATCGGTTAGTTGACCTTGTTTTGCTTGCAAACGATATGTAACACTTGGGTTCTATCACTTTTCTTAATTACACCTAGACCCCTTGTCTTGTTTTTTCTTGCAAATTCAATTGTTTTCTGTTTAACATGTTTCAAACAAAGCAATTTATAGCAAAATAAACATTTTTCAAATTTTATTTGATTTTTAGCCACTTTTTCGACAGTTTTCAATAAAAATATACTTTTTCTCGGTTGGTATCACTGCAATCGAATTGAAAATGATTCCAATCGCTTAGTTGACCTTGTTTTGCTTACAAACGATATGTAACACTTGGGTTCTATCACTTTTCTTAATTACACCTAGACCCCTTGTCTTGTTTTTTCTTGCAAATTCAATTGTTTTCTGTCTAACATGTTTCAAACAAAGCGATTTAAAGCAAAATAAACATTCTTCAAATTTTATTTGATTTTTAGCCACTCTTTCGACAGTTTTCAATAAAAATATACTTTTCCTCGGTTGGCATCACTGCAATCGAATTGAAAATGATTCCAATCGCTTAGTTGACCTTGTTTTGCTTACAAACGATATGTAACACTTGGGTTCTATCACTTTTCTTAATTACACCTAGACCACTTGTCTTTTGTTTTTTCTTGCAAATTCAATTGTTTTCTGTTTAACATGTTTCAAACAAAGCAATTTATTGCAAAATAAACATTTTTCAAGTTTTATTTGATTTTTAGCCACTCTTTCGACAGTTTTCAATAAAAATATACTTTTTCTCGGTTGGCATCACTGCAATCGAATTGAAAATGATTCCAATCGCTTAGTTGACCTTGTTTTGCTTACAAACGATATGTAACACTTGGGTTCTATCACTTTTCTTAATTACACCTAGACCACTTGTCTTTTGTTTTTTTCTTGCAAATTCAATTGTTTTCTGTTTAACATGTTTCAAACAAAGCAATTTATAGCAAAATAAACATTTTTCAAATTTTATTTGATTTTTAGCCACTTTTTCGACAGTTTTCAATAAAAATATACTTTTTCTCGGTTGGTATCACTGCAATCGAATTGAAAATGATTCCAATCGCTTAGTTGACCTTGTTTTGCTTACAAACGATATGTAACACTTGGGTTCTATCACTTTTCTTAATTACACCTAGACCCCTTGTCTTGTTTTTTCTTGCAAATTCAATTGTTTTCTGTCTAACATGTTTCAAACAAAGCGATTTAAAGCAAAATAAACATTTTTCAAATTTTATTTGATTTTTAGCCACTCTTTCGACAGTTTTCAATAAAAATATACTTTTCCTCGGTTGGCATCACTGCAATCGAATTGAAAATGATTCCAATCGCTTAGTTGACCTTGTTTTGCTTACAAACGATATGTAACACTTGGGTTCTATCACTTTTCTTAATTACACCTAGACCACTTGTCTTTTGTTTTTTCTTGCAAATTCAATTGTTTTCTGTTTAACATGTTTCAAACAAAGCAATTTATTGCAAAATAAACATTTTTCAAGTTTTATTTGATTTTTAGCCACTCTTTCGACAGTTTTCAATAAAAATATACTTTTTCTCGGTTGGCATCACTGCAATCGAATTGAAAATGATTCCAATCGCTTAGTTGACCTTGTTTTGCTTACAAACGATATGTAACACTTGGGTTCTATCACTTTTCTTAATTACACCTAGACCCCTTGTCTTGTTTTTTCTTGCAAACGATATGTAACACTTGGGTTCTATCACTTTTCTTAATTACACCTAGACCCCTTGTCTTGTTTTTTCTTGCAAATTCAATTGTTTTCTGTCTAACATGTTTCAAACAAAGCGATTTAAAGCAAAATAAACATTTTTCAAATTTTATTTGATTTTTAGCCACTCTTTCGACAGTTTTCAATAAAAATATACTTTTTCTCGGTTGGCATCACTGCAATCGAATTGAAAATGATTCCAATCGCTTAGTTGACCTTGTTTTGCTTACAAACGATATGTAACACTTGGGTTCTATCACTTTTCTTAATTACACCTAGACCCCTTGTCTTGTTTTTTCTTGCAAATTCAATTGTTTTCTGTCTAACATGTTTCAAACAAAGCGATTTAAAGCAAAATAAACATTTTTCAAATTTTATTTGATTTTTAGCCACTCTTTCGACAGTTTTCAATAAAAATATACTTTTTCTCGGTTGGCATCACTGCAATCGAATTGAAAATGATTCCAATCGCTTAGTTGACCTTGTTTTGCTTACAAACGATATGTAACACTTGGGTTTTATCACTTTTCTTAATTACACCTAGACCACTTGTCTTTTGTTTTTTCTTGCAAATTCAATTGTTTTCTGTTTAACATGTTTCAAACAAAGCAATTTATAGCAAAATAATCATTTTTCAAATTTTATTTGATTTTTAGCCACTCTTTCGACAGTTTTCAATAAAAATATACTTTTTCTCGGTTGGCATCACAGCAATCGAATTGAAAATGATTCCAATCGCTTAGTTGACCTTGTTTTGCTTACAAACGATATGTAACACTTGGGTTCTATCACTTTTCTTAATTACACCTAGACCCCTTGTCTTGTTTTTTCTTGCAAATTCAATTGTTTTCTGTCTAACATGTTTCAAACAAAGCGATTTAAAGCAAAATAAACATTTTTCAAATTTTATTTGATTTTTAGCCACTCTTTCGACAGTTTTCAATAAAAATATACTTTTTCTCGGTTGGTATCACTGCAATCGAATTGAAAATGATTCCAATCGCTTAGTTGACCTTGTTTTGCTTACAAACGATATGTAACACTTGGGTTCTATCACTTTTCTTAATTACACCTAGACCCCTTGTCTTGTTTTTTCTTGCAAATTCAATTGTTTTCTGTCTAACATGTTTCAAACAAAGCGATTTAAAGCAAAATAAACATTTTTCAAATTTTATTTGATTTTTAGCCACTCTTTCGACAGTTTTCAATAAAAATATACTTTTCCTCGGTTGGCATCACTGCAATCGAATTGAAAATGATTCCAATCGCTTAGTTGACCTTGTTTTGCTTACAAACGATATGTAACACTTGGGTTCTATCACTTTTCTTAATTACACCTAGACCACTTGTCTTTTGTTTTTTCTTGCAAATTCAATTGTTTTCTGTTTAACATGTTTCAAACAAAGCAATTTATTGCAAAATAAACATTTTTCAAGTTTTATTTAATTTTTAGCCACTCTTTCGACAGTTTTCAATAAAAATATACTTTTTCTCGGTTGGCATCACTGCAATCGAATTGAAAATGATTCCAATCGCTTAGTTGACCTTGTTTTGCTTACAAACGATATGTAACACTTGGGTTCTATCACTTTTCTTAATTACACCTAGACCACTTGTCTTTTGTTTTTTTCTTGCAAATTCAATTGTTTTCTGTTTAACATGTTTCAAACAAAGCAATTTATAGCAAAATAAACATTTTTCAAATTTTATTTGATTTTTAGCCACTTTTTCGACAGTTTTCAATAAAAATATACTTTTTCTCGGTTGGTATCACTGCAATCGAATTGAAAATGATTCCAATCGCTTAGTTGACCTTGTTTTGCTTACAAACGATATGTAACACTTGGGTTCTATCACTTTTCTTAATTACACCTAGACCCCTTGTCTTGTTTTTTCTTGCAAATTCAATTGTTTTCTGTCTAACATGTTTCAAACAAAGCGATTTAAAGCAAAATAAACATTTTTCAAATTTTATTTGATTTTTAGCCACTCTTTCGACAGTTTTCAATAAAAATATACTTTTCCTCGGTTGGCATCACTGCAATCGAATTGAAAATGATTCCAATCGCTTAGTTGACCTTGTTTTGCTTACAAACGATATGTAACACTTGGGTTCTATCACTTTTCTTAATTACACCTAGACCACTTGTCTTTTGTTTTTTCTTGCAAATTCAATTGTTTTCTGTTTAACATGTTTCAAACAAAGCAATTTATTGCAAAATAAACATTTTTCAAGTTTTATTTGATTTTTAGCCACTCTTTCGACAGTTTTCAATAAAAATATACTTTTTCTCGGTTGGCATCACTGCAATCGAATTGAAAATGATTCCAATCGCTTAGTTGACCTTGTTTTGCTTACAAACGATATGTAACACTTGGGTTCTATCACTTTTCTTAATTACACCTAGACCCCTTGTCTTGTTTTTTCTTGCAAACGATATGTAACACTTGGGTTCTATCACTTTTCTTAATTACACCTAGACCCCTTGTCTTGTTTTTTCTTGCAAATTCAATTGTTTTCTGTCTAACATGTTTCAAACAAAGCGATTTAAAGCAAAATAAACATTTTTCAAATTTTATTTGATTTTTAGCCACTCTTTCGACAGTTTTCAATAAAAATATACTTTTTCTCGGTTGGCATCACTGCAATCGAATTGAAAATGATTCCAATCGCTTAGTTGACCTTGTTTTGCTTACAAACGATATGTAACACTTGGGTTCTATCACTTTTCTTAATTACACCTAGACCCCTTGTCTTGTTTTTTCTTGCAAATTCAATTGTTTTCTGTCTAACATGTTTCAAACAAAGCGATTTAAAGCAAAATAAACATTTTTCAAATTTTATTTGATTTTTAGCCACTCTTTCGACAGTTTTCAATAAAAATATACTTTTTCTCGGTTGGCATCACTGCAATCGAATTGAAAATGATTCCAATCGCTTAGTTGACCTTGTTTTGCTTACAAACGATATGTAACACTTGGGTTTTATCACTTTTCTTAATTACACCTAGACCACTTGTCTTTTGTTTTTTCTTGCAAATTCAATTGTTTTCTGTTTAACATGTTTCAAACAAAGCAATTTATAGCAAAATAATCATTTTTCAAATTTTATTTGATTTTTAGCCACTCTTTCGACAGTTTTCAATAAAAATATACTTTTTCTCGGTTGGCATCACAGCAATCGAATTGAAAATGATTCCAATCGCTTAGTTGACCTTGTTTTGCTTACAAACGATATGTAACACTTGGGTTCTATCACTTTTCTTAATTACACCTAGACCCCTTGTCTTGTTTTTTCTTGCAAATTCAATTGTTTTCTGTCTAACATGTTTCAAACAAAGCGATTTAAAGCAAAATAAACATTTTTCAAATTTTATTTGATTTTTAGCCACTCTTTCGACAGTTTTCAATAAAAATATACTTTTTCTCGGTTGGTATCACTGCAATCGAATTGAAAATGATTCCAATCGCTTAGTTGACCTTGTTTTGCTTACAAACGATATGTAACACTTGGGTTCTATCACTTTTCTTAATTACACCTAGACCCCTTGTCTTGTTTTTTCTTGCAAATTCAATTGTTTTCTGTCTAACATGTTTCAAACAAAGCGATTTAAAGCAAAATAAACATTTTTCAAATTTTATTTGATTTTTAGCCACTCTTTCGACAGTTTTCAATAAAAATATACTTTTTCTCGGTTGGCATCACTGCAATCGAATTGAAAATGATTCCAGTCGCTTAGTTGACCTTGTTTTGCTTACAAACGATATGTAACACTTGGGTTCTATCACTTTTCTTAATTACACCTAGACCCCTTGCCTTGTTTTTTCTTGCAAATTCAATTGTTTTCTGTCTAACATGTTTCAAACAAAGCGATTTAAAGCAAAATAAACATTTTTCAAATTTTATTTGATTTTTAGCCACTCTTTCGACAGTTTTCAATAAAAATATACTTTTTCTCGGTTGGTATCACTGCAATCGAATTGAAAATGATTCCAATCGCTTAGTTGACCTTGTTTTGCTTACAAACGATATGTAACACTTGGGTTCTATCACTTTTCTTAATTACACCTAGACCCCTTGTCTTGTTTTTTCTTGCAAATTCAATTGTTTTCTGTCTAACATGTTTCAAACAAAGCGATTTAAAGCAAAATAAACATTTTTCAAATTTTATTTGATTTTTAGCCACTCTTTCGACAGTTTTCAATAAAAATATACTTTTTCTCGGTTGGCATCACTGCAATCGAATTGAAAATGATTCCAATCGCTTAGTTGACCTTGTTTTGCTTACAAACGATATGTAACACTTGGGTTCTATCACTTTTCTTAATTACACCTAGACCCCTTGTCTTGTTTTTTCTTGCAAATTCAATTGTTTTCTGTCCAACATGTTTCAAACAAAGCGATTTAAAGCAAAATAAACATTTTTCAAATTTTATTTGATTTTTAGCCACTCTTTCGACAGTTTTCAATAAAAATATACTTTTTCTCGGTTGGTATCACTGCAATCGAATTGAAAATGATTCCAATCGCTTAGTTGACCTTGTTTTGCTTACAAACGATATGTAACACTTGGGTTCTATCACTTTTCTTAATTACACCTAGACCCCTTGTCTTGTTTTTTCTTGCAAATTCAATTGTTTTCTGTCTAACATGTTTCAAACAAAGCGATTTAAAGCAAAATAAACATTTTTCAAATTTTATTTGATTTTTAGCCACTCTTTCGACAGTTTTCAATAAAAATATACTTTTTCTCGGTTGGCATCACTGCAATCGAATTGAAAATGATTCCAATCGCTTAGTTGACCTTGTTTTGCTTACAAACGATATGTAACACTTGGGTTCTATCACTTTTCTTAATTACACCTAGACCACTTGTCTTTTGTTTTTTTCTTGCAAATTCAATTGTTTTCTGTTTAACATGTTTCAAACAAAGCGATTTATAGCAAAATAAACATTTTTCAAATTTTATTTGATTTTTAGCCACTCTTTCGACAGTTTTCAATAAAAATATAGTTTTTCTCGGTTGGCATCACTGCAATCGAATTGAAAATGATTCCAATCGCTTAGTTGACCTTGTTTTGCTTACAAACGATATGTAACACTTGGGTTCTATCACTTTTCTTAATTACACCTAGACCACTTGTCTTTTGTTTTTTCTTGCAAATTCAATTGTTTTCTGTTTAACATGTTTCAAACAAAGCAATTTATAGCAAAATAAACATTTTTCAAATTTTATTTGATTTTTAGCCACTTTTTCGACAGTTTTCAATAAAAATATACTTTTTCTCGGTTGGCAACACTGCAATCGAATTGAAAATGATTCCAATCGCTTAGTTGACCTTGTTTTGCTTACAAACGATATGTAACACTTGGGTTCTATCACTTTTCTTAATTACACCAAGACCCCTTGTCTTGTTTTTTCTTGCAAATTCAATTGTTTTATGTCTAACATGTTTCAAACAAAGCGATTTAAAGCAAAATAAACATTTTTCAAATTTTATTTGATTTTTAGCCACTCTTTCGACAGTTTTCAATAAAAATATACTTTTTCTCGGTTGGCATCACTGCAATCGAATTGAAAATGTTGCCAATCGCTTAGTTGACCTTGTTTTGCTTACAAACGATATGTAACACTTGGGTTCTATCACTTTTCTTAATTACACCTAGACCACTTGTCTTTTGTTTTTTCTTGCAAATTCAATTGTTTTCTGTTTAACATGTTTCAAACAAAGCAATTTATAGCAAAATAAGCATTTTTCAAATTTTATTTGATTTTTAGCCACTTTTTCGACAGTTTTCAATAAAAATATACTTTTTCTCGGTTGGCAACACTGCAATCGAATTGAAAATGATTCCAATCGCTTAGTTGACCTTGTTTTGCTTACAAACGATATGTAACACTTGGGTTCTATCACTTTTCTTAATTACACCAAGACCCCTTGTCTTGTTTTTTCTTGCAAATTCAATTGTTTTCTGTCTAACATGTTTCAAACAAAGCGATTTAAAGCAAAATAAACATTTTTCAAATTTTATTTGATTTTTAGCCACTCTTTCGACAGTTTTCAATAAAAATATACTTTTTCTCGGTTGGCATCACTGCAATCGAATTGAAAATGTTGCCAATCGCTTAGTTGACCTTGTTTTGCTTACAAACGATATGTAACACTTGGGTTCTATCACTTTTCTTAATTACACCTAGACCCCTTGTCTTGTTTTTTCTTGCAAATTCAATTGTTTTCTGTCTAACATGTTTCAAACAAAGCGATTTAAAGCAAAATAAACATTTTTCAAATTTTATTTGATTTTTAGCCACTCTTTCGACAGTTTTCAATAAAAATATACTTTTTCTCGGTTGGTATCACTGCAATCGAATTGAAAATGATGCCAGTCGCTTAGTTGACCTTGTTTTGCTTACAAACGATATGTAACACTTGGGTTCTATCACTTTTCTTAATTACACCTAGACAGACCACTTGTCTTTTGTTTTTTCTTGCAAATTCAATTGTTTTCTGTTTAACATGTTTCAAACAAAGCAATTTATAGCAAAATAAACATTTTTCAAATTTTATTTGATTTTTAGCCACTTTTTCGACAGTTTTCAATAAAAATATACTTTTTCTCGGTTGGCAACACTGCAATCGAATTGAAAATGATTCCAATCGCTTAGTTGACCTTGTTTTGCTTACAAACGATATGTAACACTTGGGTTCTATCACTTTTCTTAATTACACCTAGACCACTTGTCTTTTGTTTTCTCTTGCAAATTCAATTGTTTTCTGTTTAACATGTTTCAAACAAAGCGATTTATAGCAAAATAAACATTTTTCAAATTTTATTTGATTTTTAGCCACTTTTTCGACAGTTTTCAATAAAAATATACTTTTTCTCGGTTGGCAACACTGCAATCGAATTGAAAATGATTCCAATCGCTTAGTTGACCTTGTTTTGCTTACAAACGATATGTAACACTTGGGTTCTATCACTTTTCTTAATTACACCTAGACCACTTGTCTTTTGTTTTTTCTTGCAAATTCAATTGTTTTCTGTTTAATATGTTTCAAACAAAGCAATTTATAGCAAAATAAACATTTTTCAAGTTTTATTTGATTTTTAGCCACTCTTTCGACAGTTTTCAATAAAAATATACTTTTTCTCGGTTGGCATCACTGCAATCGAATTGAAAATGATTCCAATCGCTTAGTTGACCTTGTTTTGCTTACAAACGATATGTAACACTTGGGTTCTATCACTTTTCTTAATTACACCTAGACCCCTTGTCTTGTTTTTTCTTGCAAATTCAATTGTTTTCTGTCTAACATGTTTCAAACAAAGCGATTTAAAGCAAAATAAACATTTTTCAAATTTTATTTGATTTTTAGCCACTCTTTCGACAGTTTTCAATAAAAATATACTTTTTCTCGGTTGGCATCACTGCAATCGAATTGAAAATGATTCCAATCGCTTAGTTGACCTTGTTTTGCTTACAAACGATATGTAACACTTCGGTTCTATCACTTTTCTTAATTACACCTAGACCCCTTGTCTTGTTTTTTCTTGCAAATTCAATTGTTTTCGGTCTAACATGTTTCAAACAAAGCGATTTAAAGCAAAATAAACATTTTTCAAATTTTATTTGATTTTTAGCCACTCTTTCGACAGTTTTCAATAAAGATATACTTTTTCTCGGTTGGCATCACTGCAATCGAATTGAAAATGATTCCAATCGCTTAGTTGACCTTGTTTGGCTTACAAACGATATGTAACACTTGGGTTCTATCACTTTTCTTAATTTCACCTAGACCCCTTGTCTTGTTTTTTCTTGCAAATTCAATTGTTTTCTGTCTAACATGTTTCAAACAAAGCGATTTAAAGCAAAATAAATATTTTTCAAATTTTATTTGATTTTTAGCCACTCTTTCGACAGTTTTCAATAAAAATATAGTTTTTCTCGGTTGGCATCACTGCAATCGAATTGAAAATGATTCCAATCGGTTAGTTGACCTTGTTTTGCTTGCAAACGATATGTAACACTTGGGTTCTATCACTTTTCTTAATTACACCTAGACCCCTTGTCTTGTTTTTTCTTGCAAATTCAATTGTTTTCTGTCTAACATGTTTCAAACAAAGCGATTTAAAGCAAAATAAACATTTTTCAAATTTTATTTGATTTTTAGCCACTCTTTCGACAGTTTTCAATAAAAATATACTTTTTCTCGGTTGGCATCACTGCAATCGAATTGAAAATGATTCCAATCGCTTAGTTGACCTTGTTTTGCTTACAAACGATATGTAACACTTGGGTTCTATCACTTTTCTTAATTACACCTAGACCCCTTGTCTTGTTTTTTCTTGCAAATTCAATTGTTTTCTGTCTAACATGTTTCAAACAAAGCGATTTAAAGCAAAATAAACATTTTTCAAATTTTATTTGATTTTTAGCCACTCTTTCGACAGTTTTCAATAAAAATATACTTTTTCTCGGTTGGCATCACTGCAATCGAATTGAAAATGATTCCAATCGCTTAGTTGACCTTGTTTTGCTTACAAACGATATGTAACACTTGGGTTCTATCACTTTTCTTAATTACACCTAGACCACTTGTCTTTTGTTTTTTTCTTGCAAATTCAATTGTTTTCTGTTTAACATGTTTCAAACAAAGCAATTTATAGCAAAATAAACATTTTTCAAATTTTATTTGATTTTTAGCCACTCTTTCGACAGTTTTCAATAAAAATATAGTTTTTCTCGGTTGGCATCACTGCAATCGAATTGAAAATGATTCCAATCGCTTAGTTGACCTTGTTTTGCTTACAAACGATATGTAACACTTGGGTTCTATCACTTTTCTTAATTACACCTAGACCACTTGTCTTTTGTTTTTTCTTGCAAATTCAATTGTTTTCTGTTTAACATGTTTCAAACAAAGCAATTTATAGCAAAATAAACATTTTTCAAATTTTATTTGATTTTTAGCCACTTTTTCGACAGTTTTCAATAAAAATATACTTTTTCTCGGTTGGCAACACTGCAATCGAATTGAAAATGATTCCAATCGCTTAGTTGACCTTGTTTTGCTTACAAACGATATGTAAGACTTGGGTTCTATCACTTTTCTTAATTACACCTAGACCACTTGTCTTTTGTTTTTTCTTGCAAATTCAATTGTTTTCTGTCTAACATGTTTCAAACAAAGCGATTTAAAGCAAAATAAACATTTTTCAAATTTTATTTGATTTTTAGCCACTTTTTCGACAGTTTTCAATAAAAATATACTTTTTCTCGGTTGGCAACACTGCAATCGAATTGAAAATGATTCCAATCGCTTAGTTGACCTTATTTTGCTTACAAACGATATGTAACACTTGGGTTCTATCACTTTTCTTAATTACACCTAGACCCCTTGTCTTGTTTTTTCTTGCAAATTCAATTGTTTTCTGTCTTGACATGTTTCAAACAAAGCGATTTAAAGCAAAATAAACATTTTTCAAATTTTATTTGATTTTTAGCCACTCTTTCGACAGTTTTCAATAAAAATATACTTTTTCTCGGTTGGTATCACTGCAATCGAATTGAAAATGATTCCAATCGCTTAGTTGACCTTGTTTTGCTTACAAACGATATGTAACACTTGGGTTCTATCACTTTTCTTAATTACACCTAGACCACTTGTCTTTTGTTTTTTCTTGCAAATTCAATTGTTTTCTGTTTAACATGTTTCAAGCAAAGCAATTTATAGCAAAATAAACATTTTTCAAATTTTATTTGATTTTTAGCCACTTTTTCGACAGTTTTCAATAAAAATATACTTTTTCTTGCTTATGCTTATGGAAATAATTAACTTTTTATGAAAAAGCCCAAAATTTGAAATAGGGGTGCTAAATTGTTATTGTAAAAAGTGGCTTTTATGGACTAAAACCTTCAAAATAAACTTTTCTTGATTATTAAAGTCACTTTCCTCAATTTCTCAAGGGCATAAAGATGTCTTTTCATCTAGAAACTGATACAAAAATAAGCATCTTTCTTTCGAAATGACTACCTACCTTTTGGCAGAAAATTTATTTTTTCCATTTTGCTCAACAAAATTGTGTCCAAAACTGTCCAAAAATTAGATAACGTTAAGTGTGTCCAAAATTTGAACTTCGGATTCCAAATTGTCATATTTTCAAAGTAGTTTTTTTTGAACCATAAACTAAAAACTTCGAAATTGAGCTCTCTGTTACTAAATGTCAATTTTTCTCATTTTAAGAAAAAGTTTGTCGTTATTTTTAGGTCAAAATTAACTGTTGTTAATATTTTTCATTGTAAGTACCTTTCTAGATAATTTTTGATTTCTAAAATGCATCCTTTATTTAATTTAACAGGTGATTCTGCGATTATTTTTTGAAATTTTGGACCTAAATATAAATTTTCAAAATTCAATTATTCACAACCTATACAATTTCGAAGTTTTTTTTGAACTATTAACTTCAAAATTACCTTTTTTCAATTTTTAGTCATTCTTCTCAATTTTTCGAGAAAGATTTCTTTTTTGTCCGAAAACGTGTTAACAAAAAGTATTTTTGGAAATGAGTGCTAGTTTTTCACAGAAAGCTTGCTTTTCCGTTTTGTTGAGCAAAAATTGTCATCATTACGTCCAAAATCTGAAATTCGGGTTCCAATTTCGAAGTAAAGTCTCGTCGCGTATTAGCGAAAGCGGGGGTTGTGTGTCTCAGGCTTTTTTTCTGTTGGTTTGTAAACGGGATTTCAGTTCTGTCAAAATTCTTGTCGTGGACGATAATTAACAACAAAGACGCCTTTCAACCTCCATTGTAACTGCTGGTTGACACTGACAGTGAGTGACGGATGTGAAATCCCATTTACAAACCAACAGAAAAAAAGCCTGAGACACAACCCCCCCACTTTCGTTAATATGCGATGGGACTTTAGGTATTTTTGTTTGACCATAAACTTCAAAAATAACGACTAACAAATAGATAATTTGTCACAAAATGTCATGAAAGCGCCCAAAAGCACCATTTCTAGTGCATTAAGCACCAAAATTGGCAACCCTTAGACTGACGTCCGTTATTCGTTGATTCGAGAAAGTATTCTCTTTTATTAAAATCATCAATAGGCGCGTTTTCCTTTTGCACATTTATGTTGGAAATCTTAGCAATTTGATTGGTTCATTTGAATTTTGACCAATCAGACTGCTGAGATTAACTCGGGCTCCTGAGATAAATGTGCAAAAGGAAACCGCCAAATAACTTTGACGCGACGCTTCGGCCTTCACAGAAATGTGAGGTTATGTGGTTGAAGTGTCAAAAAATTAGACTAATCCCTAATAAAGCAAAAATTAGAGGTAAATCCGAATATATTTTGAATTTAATCGCCTATTGATTGCATAGGGCCAGTTCTCAAATCAAATCTCAATGGCAGCAGCATTCACACTTAATTTCTACGACGCCGAAGCTGAAGAGAAGAAAATCACCATTAAACAAGAACCTAAAGAAGAATTGCCTGACAGTGCAAATAGTTTCGAGCAAACGGTGAACATAAAAGTCGAAGAAATTGATGTGGAAGAAAATCTCTCGCCTCAGGAACAACAATTTACGAACGTGAGGGTCAAATTTCAGCACGTGCGAGATAAGACCATCAAGTGGTTTCAATGTGGCAAATGTGAATGTCAATTCAAAAGCGAGTCTAAGCTGAAAAAGCACACACAGGGTCATCTCGATGGCTTTAAATCTGTTACATGCAAGATATGTGGCTGTAGAACCAAATCGAAGCAGAGGCTGAAACTACACATAAAAAATCAGCACAAAATTGTGTGGTTTCCGTGCAAAAAATGCAACTTCAAAAGTAAAACAAAGATTAAGCTTCAACGGCACATAATTAACAAACATGTTACTGCAAGGGAGATTAAGTGCTTTCCGTGTGAAATTTGCGATTACATAGGTAAATACAAGCACTTGTTGATCGAGCACATGATCAACAATCATCAAGATGCAAATAACAAAAAGCTGAAACAATCTCGGAAAAGTGAAGATAATGAGTCAGAATCGGTTGAACCTCAGCAGAAACGTAAAAAGGCAAAGACAGAGTGGCTTACATGCACGAAATGCGACTACAAATGTAAAAAAAGGATTGACCTTCTGGCACATATGGTAGAAATCCATTTAATTAAACAGAATAAGAAGCGGAAGGTTGCTACTAGATCAGCAAACAACAGGGAAGGCTGTGATGACAACAAATGAAGTCTAAATGTTTCATTTGTCCTTAATAAAATTTGCGCTTTCAATTTGCACGTTTATCTGAGGAGCCTCACTTGGTCTCGGCAATGTGATTGGTCAGATTATGCGCGAGGCTCCTCAGATAAATGTGCAAATCGAAAGCGTCTATTAGCTGTATGTAAATATGAGCATCATTACAATTTCACTGATTTTGTTTTGTTGTTAAAATGGTAATTTATTGTTGATTTGTTAATCAAACTTAGTGAAATATTTTATGCTTAGTAACATTACGAAAGGGCTGCTGATTGGTTAAAATCCCATAAAGTCATTATCTAAGTATTTAAAGAACCTTTAACTTTTTATTATGAAATCGGTCCTAAGTCTCCATTAGTACTTAAGGATGTTTTGAAGGGAAGCAAAAATGGTACCAAGATAATGAATATTTCACAGATTATTCTTGTCATTGTTCTGAAGACCTCGTTTAAATTCGATTCACTAGCCCCACAATTTCGATTATATTCAGCCTCACTCTACCAGAAAAACACATTTCCACCCCTTTGAAATCCACCCCCTTAACAAATTCTTGCAGACTGGAGTATTTTTGTGGTCCGACCGGGCTAAAATTAAATCGCTTAACAAATTCTTGCAGACTGATGGGGTGGTTTTTTTTGGACAAATTCATCAAGGGGGTTAGGAGATGTGCAAAATCGAGAGGTTGATGGTTGATAATTAAAAAAAAGGAAAAAACAATGGCTTATTTTCTGTTTCTTTTGGGAATTGTACTTAACAGTAGGTACCAAAATTTCAACCTCCTACATTCCCTTGCACAGTTTCTCAACACCCTAAGTAAATTTTGCAAAATACACGCATTTTTGTGTTCTTTTCAATAATTCCACTCATCAATCGACTTTTTATTTTGGCCTGAAGCTTCGGATTTACCCATTTGGAATCATCCTGAGCAACTTTTCTTAATAAAATTTTTCGATAAAAAAATGCCTAATACGACTTCGCCATTTTTGACCTCTTTAATTAATCGCAGCGGGCTTAAATTTCGGGATAAAAAAAAGGTGAAGTATCACACATATGCAAATTTTGAAGCTCTACATGTTGAAACAAAGAGCGAATTGATTTGTTCAAAATGAACCGAAATATTTGGGTGGTTCCAGTTAAAATGAGACACACTGTATAACACGAAAATAACCAAATTGTGCAAGTAAAACTTTTGTGGGGGTTGAAATACATACTTATATCTATTGCGAAGGAAACTGGAAAATTGTAAAAGGTAAACTGAATCCCAAATGCGTTCAATTATATTACCGACGAAAAACAAAATTATGCAAATTTTGCAAAATTAACACTTAGGGCGTTGAAAAATCGTAAAGGGGGATGAAAATGCATAGTAATTAAACAGAATTAAAGAAAATAACACAAAAATTTGGCTTTTGGGGGTTGAAATATTGCGAAGGGGGTCGAAAAAGTGAAAAAAAGCAAGAACAATCTATATATGAGTAAAATTTATTACCGAAAAAAGGCAAAACTGCGCCAATTTTACAAAATTAACGCCCATAAGAAAAAGAAAAGTTGACTGTCGTTGCTCAAAATTCGGACGGACTAGAAAATTTCTGTCAATGTCATTCAATTGACAGCTGTCAAAAATATAAAAGTTCCGAGGTTTATTTGAATAAAACCGATCGTTAGAAAGACATAAATCGTTCTTTAAAATCGCAATTTTCAGTTTTTTGCGATAACTCAGGAACGAATCAAGATATCGGGGAATTCTTTACAGGTTCTTAATCAAAAGCGCAACTTTTCTATAATTTAACCTACCCTGTATACTCTGTGACAGTTCTGGAACACCTGCAAGGTCACACCACCTTGGTCTTTAAGTGACCTTGAAAGTGTTCCAGAACTATCACAGCGTATCTACTCTCCAGAAACCATCAATTTCAGTGATTTAAAAACTATATTAACAAATTACAACTCGATAACTCCTACTTAGGCACAAAATTTCCTCCGTGCTTCCGACTCCTCTTAGCCCTCTCAATGTCGACATCCGGATACTGCTCCCTGACAGCCTCCATGTCCATATCCGGGAACCTGTTCATCAGCCCTACCACGTGATTGAAATCCCTCGCCCTCTTTTTCCTCTTAGCCAGGTAAAGCTTCTCCCGGTACTTGAGCAGGAAGTCCTGGACGTCCCTGTCGTGCCTGTAAAACTGCACCTTATCCCTCCACCCCTTGTTCATGAACTTCGGGATGAGGTGCTGCGTGGCCCTGTAAAAATACCGGAGCCCCAACCGACCGGTCACCAGTCTTCCGGGGCGTTCCCCTGTCTCTCCGGTCTCCAGTTCATGGTAAGCTACATTTCGCTCCCGGACCACGGCTTCCAGATTCTCCATGGAGTCCAGGATTTTGTCAATCCTTTCCGGACTAGGGAAGAGCTTAACCTGCCGATTGGCCTCTTCCTCCATCGTCATTAGCATATTTCGCTCCTTTAATAAAACGTACCTGGAAGAAATAATGAGTCCGGGGTAACGAGGGGGTACTGACCATAATTTGTGGAGGTCCCCGTTGGATTTGAGCCGGAGCTCCTCCTTCTTCCAGGATCGTCCAGATTTCACCTCCTGGGCCCCCCAGTTGGATTCGGTGTCGAAAAATTCTTTTAAATCGCATCGCCGGGGGGTGAGGGAGAGGGGGCGCAGAAGGGGGCTGCTTTGGAGATAAATTAGTGACCTGTTTTACCTTTGGGGGGTTACCTGGCTCCAAAATGGGGGAGCAGTGGTTCCTTGAGGAAATTTATGGAGGAATTGTTGAAAATTCGGGATAAATTCGCGATTTTTCGAAGCATTTTCAAGTGAGGTTATGGTAATGACGTGAATGTCATTTTGACAGGGGATAAGCCGCTAATGCAGCGTTGCCGGATTAGGCGGTTACGCAAGAATAAGTAGTGACCTGTTTTACCTTTGGGGGGTTACCTGGCTCCAAAATGGGGGAGAAGTGGTTCCTTGAGGAAGTTTATGGAGGAATTGTTGAAAATTCGGGATAAATTCGCGATTTTTCGAAGAATTTTCAAGTGAGGTTATTGGTAATGACGTGAATGTCATTTTTGACAGGGGACAAGCGGTTCATGCAGCGTTGCCGGATTGGGCGGTTACGCAAGAATAAATAGTGACCTGTTTTACCTTTGGGGGGTTACCTGGCTCCAAAATGGGGGAGTAGTGGTTTCTTGAGGAAATTTATGGAGGAATTGTTGAAAATTCGAGATAAATTCGCGATTTTTCGAAGCATTTTCAAGTGAGGTTATGGTAATGACGTGAATGTCATTTTTGACGGGACAAGCGACTGATGCAGCGTTGCCGGATTGGGCGGTTACGCAAAAATAAATAGTTACCTGTTTTACCTTTAGAGATTGCCGGGCTCCAAAATGGAATTATAATTCTTGGGCTTCTCGTAGCGTTTTTCCGTTTGTAGCGTGGTTAGCATATTTTTCGTTACGTTTGCAACATTTTTTTTAGCCCTCGATTGCATTTTTAGGTAATTCTGGTTTCCAATTAAAAGAGATAGACGATTTTTAGGCAAAATTTGACGACAAAGCCCGGTATATGCGATTCAAATTAATTTTGTGACGTCACACGTAGGCATATTTTGTTTGAAGCGTCCAATCAGATGCCACCAAAAATGTCTGTCATTATATATCGGCGCTCCTCATTGCCTCGTTTCCCACAGCTCCCCTTTGGTATGCAGCGTTGCCAGAATACGCTATTTTGAGCTAAAAATCCTCCTTACCGGCTATAAAACGAATGTGGAAATATTATAGGCGTTTTTTCTCGGTTTTATGTATTGAAATACAAACTTGCATTTGAAAGCATAGGAAATAATCTTGTTTTGTATTGAAATACCTTCAAAATAATGTCAGATTTGAATCGTTCTTTCGAGAAAAATTTCAAAAGTGACAGTATTTCAATACAAATTTAAAAAAATAGTAAGCTGACCAATCACGAGAGCTTATTTGTATTAATTTGTATTGAAAAACGTAAAATCGAGAAAAAACGCCTTATCTTTGAGGGTTACCATGGTTGCCGGGCTTCAAATTTCAAAATAAAGGATTTCGAAGCATTTTCAAATGAGGTTAAGCTAGTAAATTTCAGTTTGGATAAGTGACTGTTCGTAGCATGGATTTCCAGCGTTGCCACATTGCGCAACAGCGATTTCCATAAAAATCCAACTCTATCGGCTGTAAAAGCGAATAAGTAAGATGGAAGTAAATCAGGTGATCTGTTTTATCTTTGGGTTGGGGGTTACCATGGTAAACTGGCTCCAAAACGGAGTGAAATTTATGGATGAACTGTCGAAAATTCGAGATAAATTTCATCATTTTTCGAAACATTTTTAAGTCAGGTTGACAAGTGACTGTTTGTAGCATGCGTATCCAGCGTTGCCAGATTGCTCTTCGTTGATTTGCATTTAAACCCACGTAAAATGAAAGTGATCTGTTTTGTTTTTGGGTATTACCATGGCTACCTGGCGTCATAGTGCTTCTTTTGGGTAATTTAAGAGCGGATTATTGAAAATTCGCGAAAAAAACATAAAGTGAGGTTAGTGTTAGTTTTGACAAGTGACTGTTGCGTTGCCAGATTGCCTGGCTCCAAAATCTGGAGTAGTGATTCTTCGGTGAAATTTATGGAAGAATAACTAAAGTCGCCGTGAATAGGGGTCGGTCGTTTGAAAATGGCAACGTCGCAATTCCGTTTATTATTTTAAAGTGCATTTAAACAGTATGTTGGGACAAATTTTAAAAAATAGTAAGCTGACCAATCACGAGAGCTTATTTGTATTAATTTGTATTGAAAAACGTAAAATCGAGAAAAAACGCCTTATCTTTGAGGGTTACCATGGTTGCCTGGCTTCAAATTTCAAAATAAAGGATTTCGAAGCATTTTCAAATGAGGATAAGCTAGTAAATGTCAGTTTGGATAAGTGACTGTTCGTAGCATGCGTTTCCAACGTTGCCACATTGCGCAACAGCGATTTCAATAAAAATCCACTCTATCGGCTGTAAAAGCGAATAAGTAAGATGGAAATAAATCAGGTGATCTGTTTTATCTTTGAGTTGGGGGTTAAAATGGTAAACTGGCTCCAAAACGGGGTGAAAATGGATGAATTGTCGAAAATTCGAGATAAAAATCATTTTTCGAAACATTTTTAAGTCAGATTGACAAGTGACTGTTTGTAGCATGCGTATCCAGCATTGCCAGATTGCACTTCGTTGATTTGCATTTAAATCCACGTAAAATGAAAGTGATCTGTTTTGTTTTTGGGTATTACCATGGCTACCTGGCGTCATAGTGCTTCTTTTGGGTAATTTAAGAGCGGATTATTGAAAATTCGCGAAAAAAACATAAAGTGAGGTTAGTGTTAGTTTTGACAAGTGACTGTTGCGTTGCCAGATTGCACTTTAAATAAAAATCATCGTCACCGGCTGTAAGGAATGAGGCGGAAATAATAAGGAATAAGGCAGAGGCCGCCAGGCTCCAAAATGGGGAGTAGTGGTTATTCGGTGAAATTTATGGAAAAATACCTAAAGTCGCCTTGAATAAGGGTCGGTCGTTTGAAAATGGCAACGTCGCAATTCTGTTTATTGTTAAAGTGCATTTAAACAGTATGTTAGGTTCGTGTTTTCCGGCAGTTGGAGGATCTGTTTTACATCGAGTTTGAAGTTATTCAGCTTATTTTCACTGTTTTTCATCATTTTCGTTTGTTTTAAACACAGATTATGAAAGTAAGGTTATGACCTACAATTAGGGATGTAAAAGTGTAATATTACACAAATGTAATGGGCCTATTTCTTGAGTGACGCGACGGCTATTTGGAGGTTCAAAATATGTTTCTCCCTCTCCCGCCCATTAAAAAAAGGAATGTCGGTCTCTGTTGTCGCCTCCAAGTGGCGCGCGAATCGTATTGTCATCCTTTTTTAACGCGTTCACATTTGAGCACTCTTTTCTCTCAAGAAATACCTGGATTACGTAATAATTTCCGTAATATTACAGAAACTATATTATGTCACGTTACAAGATAATAATAATACCCCATTCTAACCTCACTTTTATCTTTTGACGATGGAAAATAAGCAGTGAAGCTGTCAAACAAACCTACAATACAATTCTTCATAAAAACTAAAACCGGTAAAAAGCAAACTGCACCAATGTGAAATTAATTATAAACATGCTTAAAAATAATGTAAATAGCAAATAGTCAACAACAAACTATTTTACCAAAATCTGACCGGAACAAATGGGCACAAAATACGAAAATAACCACCACTTAAACAAATTCGTATTAAATGTTAACATGAACTCGCCTTTGCTTCCCCCAATAAACAGGATTGCGACGTTGCCATTTTCAAGCAACCGACCTCTATGAAAGGTTTTCAATCGTTTTGTGAAGCCAACAATAATTTTTGACGTTATAAAAGCCATCAGCGACATCCAGTGGGGGTGTTTTGCAATATTCGATTTGACGTCTTATCAAAAAAAGGTAAAAAAGGAAACTGTAGAGGAGCAGGTACACGTCACTTTTCTCATTATTCCAAGCATTTTTGAAAAAGGTGAAATATAGCTTGAAATACAGGTTATAAAAATAAATTTACATTCATAAAACTGTTAAATCAATAATAAGCATTTTCAAAAACAGTATAAAATAGTCAGCAACAAACAATTTAAAAGAATAAAGGAAAAAAGATACGTTACGTGACATTTGCCAAAAAGAGACAAATGAGGAAACTGCAGATGTTAATTCAACGAATTTTTGGTGAAGTGATCAGCAGTACACTTTCGACTTTACCTTATTGAAGTGCATGGCGACATCTATTGAAACAGGTGAGATTTAGTAAAAAAATAGAAAGGAAACTGTAAGGGTGAGTATTTCCATAATCTCTTACAAAGCTAAAAATAAGGATCTTGTCAGATTTGAAAGGCTTTCAACAGTTTCTCTTCTCTTTCTGCAATAAATTTTATACAATAAAAGAAATAACAGCTTTCTTGGTTGGTGGAAGCGGCAACGCCGCAATCCCTCGACAGCCGCCTCACTGACATGACAGCTGTCAACTGTCAATCTCACGTCACCTGTCACCGAGCATAATACCTTTTCGCTAAAAATGTAGCCAAAATTTTTAAAATGATCACCCCATTCGACGACTTCGTCTATCTCGTCAACAACGTGCTGCTGGGGGACGAGCCCGTAAGTACCCCCTTGAAGCGCCCCCCGAGTCCTACCCCCTGTCTTTTGCAGACCATCGAGGACTTCATCCTCCTCATCGGAACAGTGGTGGCCTTCGTGGCGTTTGTCCTGTGGTGCTGCTTCCCGGTGGTGCCCCGGGACTCCCAGTCCCCCTTGCACTACGAGGGCAAGGACTACCAGCTCAAGTACAACCAAAGGAAGACGGACTACTGCACCACATAGCCCCAAACTACCCAAGACTGTCTTTTCTAGTCACTTCGTTAAGCCCCCACTTCTTTGTGTCGTGCAAATATCGTAAAGTTATGTGTCAATTACATATTTTTATAATTTAAAAACGCCTTTTTCGTATTTATTTGATTCTGGGAATAGTGGGAATTTATAGCGCTTAGGACGAGAACCGGTGCATTCAGGGTGGTATGGCCGTTACACCCAAGGTAGAAGATGCTAAGGGTAGATGCAATGTTGGGAGTTCTGGACCACGCTCAAGGTCGATGCAGTATATGTAAGTTCTCTGAGGGGTTGATTCCACCAAAAAGAATCATCTTGCTGATAAAAGTTGAATAATTTTATTAAAAATATTAACCATTCGAGTAGGGTAAGCAAATTTTGAGTAATACATAAAGTCAAGCAAGTTTTTGATACTAAAATGTATAATGACAGAACCAATACCAACCTAGCAGCTTAAAATATAAAAAAAATCGCGTTTTTTGTCAAAATTGAACCTTGGACCTGACAATTAAGTTGTGTGACGTGTGACGTCATGTGTCCACAATCAAAATTTGACAGATGATCGGCCATGACAGTTTTCTCCTATAAATGCGCAGAATCGTTGCGCAGGTTTGTCTATCTCTTTTAATTAGGAACCTGAATTGTCACTTGGAACTGTCACTTGTCTTGCAACAGTAAATTAAGTACGAAATATATTTTTCCGTAAATTACGAGATAATTACCCAAAATCTTGGTATAAATTAAAACATTACCAAATTACCGAAAATATAAAAAACTTTGTGGTGGCCTTCATAGAATTGCTTATTTTTATAATAATTCAAGAATGCGATTCTTTTATTTATTTACTCGGTGCAAATAAGTAAAAATCAGCAAATCGGGGGGTCCTCGTTGACGAACTCACTCGAGCGCGTGCGGTTGGACCCGAGGGGCCCCTCGGAATCCAGGGAGACGAGGCTCAGGTGGAACTCCTTCTCGTTGTTCAAGATGACGTCACTCTTGATGCTCACGCACTGGTTGTAGATGTTCTGGAAATTATGGTGATTTTGTAGCCATCGGGTTGGTAGGGGGGGATACGCTGCGAGAGTTGTGAACTGCTTTCAAGGTCGCATCTTACATCTCGTTTCCTCCAAGTGAATTTACATGCACGGTGCTATTTATAATATACAGTGCGTTCGCGAGACTTAGCCCCATCGTACCCTGTTATAATACACCTACGTTTTGAAAGCCATCTCTCTCCAGCGTTGTTGCACGTAGACCGAGAAAGTTTGAGCGTAACGCCCTGATCGTGTCGTGCGCTATGTCTCACTCCGACTCGTTTATCTGAGGAAGAAAGTAAACTGAACGTTCGACGTTCGTTGAAGCGTCACTGACGACCGGTTGATCTCTCCACCACACAATGTACGACGACGGTTGATTTTTGTACGCGCTCTTACTGGCTTCGCTAACATTTGTGGAAATACCAAGCATCGCTTATTACAGACGTCGGTCACATCGTTGATAACTGCAGCCTCTAGCTCATGGGGCTAAGTCTCTCGAACGCACTGTAAGTGATAACGGGAGGCTATGGAAACAAGCGACGCGTTCTGTACGAACTAAGTTTGGACAAACGTCCTTTCAACAGAGTGAAATTCATTTCTTTCTACAGCCACCCGTTGTCATATTTTCTGAATAGCAGTGTATAATGACAATGTCTAAATCTGTTTCTGTCGCGTGACGTCATACGCGAGAGTTTGGTACATTTTTGGGTAAAATTTGACAGAAGGCTTTGACAGTAAAGTGATGGCTGATGGACATTTGACAGAATCCTTGGTGATGGTTTCCTCCTCTAAATGCGCAGAATCACTGCGCATGCAGTCTATCTTTTTATTGGAAACCTTAATTCTCCGAGGGGTTGACAACTGGCTGTTTTTGTGTACTACAAAACACATTTGCAGGATTTTTTTATTCATTTTGAAACAGGGTGAAAATAGTTAAAATAAAAAAAAAATCACGATTTTTTGTGAATTATTCTTTAAATACAACCAGATTTATTTAAAAAAAACTTGAATTTTTGCTAAAAACTGATATTCTTGAAGTTGTGGGCTAATTAAAATTTCTAAATAATGGTACATACAGGGTGGGTAATTTTTCGATGCTCACCATTGGGATCTCGGAAACCATAAGAGATAGAGAATGACGTCATGTGTTGCGGGCAAAATTTGACAGATGACAATATTAACGCAGGCTTTGACAGTAAACTGACAGCTGATGACGGAATCCGCCATGACAGTTTTCTCCTTACTCTAAATGTGCAGAATCCCTGCGCATGCTGCCTATCTCTTTATTGGAAACACTCATTCTCCGAGGGGTTGACAACTGGCTGTTTATGTGCACAACAAAAAACATTTTCTGATTTTTATAAATTCAAATTTGAAGCAAAGGAAGAAAATTTAAAAAATTAAAAAAAACGTTTTTTGTGAAAATTGTTTAATGTGAAGCTGATTTATTAAAACGGACTTGATTTTTTGAAGTGAATCGCAATCTGTCGAAAGGAAAGCCAATTTGCTTTGAAAACAAATTTCCATTTGGAGCAGGCGCTGAAAATCAAAAGACGAAAAAACTTACGAGATCAATGACCTGAAATGACAGCTGTCAGTCGTCTGTCAACAACAGCGCAGATGAATGTAGAAAACACGCACGTCTTTTTTCATTTGTTGAAAACCCGTCAAGTGTGACATATCATTTCGCAACTTATTTAACCAAAAAATGTAAATTTTTATGACAGATGACATGTTCTGTACGAATTAACTTTGGACAACGCCCTTTCGACAGACTGCGATTCATTTGTTTACACAGCTATCCGTTATCACGTATTTTCTGAATATCTGTCTAGCTTAACGATATAAAACCTATGAAAGTCAACTTTTGATGTAAAAATTATAAAGAAAATGAATTCAAAATAACAAAAAATCTAAAAAATCGGTGAAACTAAACATAGGGTTAAGCCAATTTTCGTTCAAAACTAATTTTCATCTGGAGCAGGCGTTGAAAATCAAAAGACGAAAAAACTTACGAGATCAATGACCTGAAATGACAGCTGTCAGTCATCTGTCAACAACAGCGCAGATGAATGTAGAAAACACGCACGTCTTTTTTCATTTGTCTGCCCCAGAATGACTTTTTATAGTGAAAACCCGTCAAGTGTGACATATCTACCCTTTCGTAACTTATTTAACCCAAAAATGTAAATTTTTATGACAGATGACATGTCCTGTACGAATTGACTTTGGACAACGCCCTTTTGACAGACTATGCGACTCATTTGTTTACACAGCTATCCGTTATCACGTATTTTCTGAATATCTGTCTAGCTTAACGATATAAAACCTATGAAAGTCAACTTTTGACGTAAAAATTATAAAAAAATTAATTTAAAATGACAAAAAATCTAAAAAATCGGTGAAACTAAACATAGGGTTAAGCCAATTTTCGATCAAAACTAATTTTCATCTGGAGCAGGCGCTGAAAATCAAAAGACGAAAAAACTTAGGAGATCAATGACCTGAAATGACAGCTGTCAGTCATCTGTCAACAACAGCGCAGATGAATGTAGAAAACACGCACGTCTTTTTTTATTTGTTAAAAACCAGCCTGCCCCAGATGACTTTTTATAGTGAAAACCCGTCAAGTGTGACATATCTACCCTTTCGTAAGTTGTTTAACCAAAAAATGTAAATTTTTGTGACAGATGACATGTCCTGTACGAATTGATTTTGGACAAACGTCCTTTCGACAGACTGCGATTCATTTGTTTTCACAGTCATCCGTTATCACGTATTGATATAAAACCGATGAAAGTCAACTTTTGACGTAAAAATTAAAAAATCTAAAAAATCGGTGAAACTAAACATAGGGTTAAGCCAATTTTCGTTCAAAACTAATTTTCATTTGGAGCAGGCGTTGAAAATCAAAAGACGAAAAAACTTACGAGATCAATGACCTGAAATGACAGCTGTCAGTCATCTGTCAACAACAGCGCAGATGAATGTAGAAAACACATTTGGTGCTAAAATATCTAAATTTTCGTGACTTATATAACCAAAAAATGTAAATTTTTGCTGTCAAATTAAAGTTAGAAAAAGGAATAATCGTTTTTTGTCCAAATTGTTTAAACCTGAACGCGTTTTATTCAGAAAAACTCAACAAACAGAGTCAAGTAAAAAAGTTTAAGAATGGCAGAAGGCAGCTGTCAAAATGACATTTTAAGATGTACAATCATGGCGTTTTTGAAACGTCAACCATAAGCGAGAACTCTAACACGTAATATACCTAAACTAAACCCAAGCGAAAGGAAGGGAGACAAAAGATGCGGCCTTGAGAGTGGTCTAGAACCCCCATACATTACTTACCGTGAAAGGCAGGTTGCAAATCGTCCTGTGAAAATTGGGCTCCGTGTTGATCAGCGGCGAATCCACCTCATTCGACTGACGGATCTTCTTCCGCACCTGGAACATGCGCTCGGTGCAGTTGGAGTTGTACCTCAGCTCCATGAGCGCGTCGAGGGCGTCCGACAGTCTGGCCTCCTTCAACGCGTTGTAGCTCTTCAGCTCCTTCCATTTCAACTGCAAAAAAAACCAACCCCCCGTCGTCGGGTTCGTCCGAGGGACAATTCGCTCACCCGCTTCGTCTCGTGCTTGATTATGTTCTCGACCGTCTGCTGCAGGAAGTGCTTCCAGGTCCTGATTCGCTTCACCTTGTCCGCTAGGTGTTCGAGGTCGTCCCCCGTGGGGGTCACCCCCTCCTCCCTGAGGGCCTTGGCCACGTTTATCCAGGTCTCGCACATCTTCAGCGAGGAGAAGTTCTCGGCGAATAGCATGGTCAGCTGCGGAAAAACCGAGAAATACAAAATCCGGGGTGCAACTACTAGATTATCCGTAATGCACAATAGTTATTATTAACAATTTTTTGCTGAAAACAAGTTACTCGAGGGTTGAAACTGTCCTTTTTGATGGTGCTTGAGGGTTGCCAGATCTAAATTTGAGAGTTCTGGTAGCGGGTCCTTTAAATTATGGTATTCCTAGTCCAATCAGTCGCGAGGTTAATTACTACTACACAAATTTGTGTACACTAAACCGCGAAAATTGCTACAAAGATGCTGAAATTCGCTGGTTGGCAAAAACAGCACGAAAGTTGTTAAAAATCGACGGAGAAAATCCAAATTCGATTTAAAAAAAAATCGCCAAGAATACTCAAAATGACAGAAAAACCGAAAATTGAGAAAACTACGCTAAAATTGCTGCGCTTGACTTATAAAATCACCAAAAAATTACCAAATTCGATTTAAAAGAACGCAAAAATCGCTAGAAACTTTAAAAATCTCTAAAATTGCAATGAAACTTCCAAAATTTCAGAGAACTGTTTACCAAAATTGCTCTGAGTTAACCACAACGCAAAATTGCTAAAAATATGCTGAAAATCGCTAAAAGTTGCCAAAATCGCCCAAAAGGTGCTAAAAATTGCCAAAACTGTCGGAAAAATTCCAAATTCAAAATAAGAAAGTCGCTAAAAGTAGAAAAATTACGAAATTTTGGAGAAATTCACGCTAAAATTTGCGGCTAATTTTGTGAAAAAATCGCTAAAAAATTGCCAAATTCGATTTAAAACAACTCAAAAATCGCTAGAAACTTTAAAAATCCCAAAATTGCAATTAAATTCCCAAAATTTCAGAGAACTGTTTACCAAAATCGCCAAAATTGCTAAAAATTTGCTGAAAATCGTTGCCAAAAATCGCCCAAAAGCTGCTAAAAATTGTCAAAAACTGTCGGAAAAATTCTAAATTCGAAATAAGAAAGTCGCTAAAAGTAGAAAAATTACGAAATTTTGGAGAAATTCACGCTAAAATTTGCGGCTAATTTTGTGAAAAAATCGCTAAAAAATTACCAAATTCGATTTAAAAGAACGCAAAAATCGCTAGAAACTTTAAAAATCTCTAAAATTGCAATGAAACTCCCAAAATTTCAGAGAACTGTTTACCAAAATCGCTCTGAGTTAACCACATAACCCAAAATTGTTAAAAATCATCCAAAAGCTGTTAAAAATTGCCAAAAATGAAGGAAAACTCCCAAATTCAATTATGGCAATCGCTAAAAATAAAAAATTACGAAATTTTAGAGAACTTCACGCTAAACTTTGCGGCCAAGTTCGTTAAAAAACGGATAATTCGATAAAAAACCGAGAATTAAGCTTTAAAAGTCTCTAAAATTGCAATACTTCCAAAATTCCAGAGAATTGTTTACCAAAATCGATCTTTTTTACTTTACGCTCGAGTCAAAAAACCGGGTATGTCCATTTGAAAATGAAAAGTTGACATCCAGTTGACATTCAAGTTGACGTTGACAAAAATCAAAACTACCTTGGGTTTGTAGTGTCTAATGAGCAATTTCATTTCGTTTTTGGTTCACTAAAACCGGACCACAATAAATAACAAAGTTACCGTTGTGGAATTTTAGTCTCGCACCCTGTGTGCATATTATTGGATTTTTTTATTCGAATAGTTGAAAAGTTATTGTATTTGACCATTTAGCATGGTCTCATGGTATGGGGGATACAATTATGGTAGAAATACCATAATTATGGTATACCTGGCAACTCTGCTCCTACCCCTTAGGATATCCGGGCTACAACCACTAGATTATCCGTAATGCACAATAGTTATTATTTTATAAATTTTCCGCTTTAAAACTGTCGTTTTTGAAGGCTGCAATATCCATCCATGGTTTCTGTACCTTATCCGGGTTAAAACCACCCCAACTTTGTCGTTGCCTCTCCGTCCGTGGAAAAATTGGTGATTTTACCCAAAGTTCGGAATATCGATCGATTTTTCCAAGAACCTGATGGTCGTTTTTTCTGCACCAAGATTTCAGAAGACTGCACCGTCGTGATTTTGGATTATTTAATTATGAAACAATTGGCGTAAAAATAGGGGAAAAATTGGTACCTGATCGTCAGTCGTGAGCGGCTCGTTGAACAGCCGGTAGTGCTCATCGGCCACCTCCACTTTGTCCCTAAACCTGACCTTGAGGGCCTCCAGGATGGCCAAAATCTTCGGCCTGCAGTACTCCAGAAGCTGAGTCTTGCTCACGTCCAAATTGGTCTGCTTCTGGTGGCAGAGCCCCAGCCACTGGTTCTCCTTCACGGACGGGACGAAGTCCCTCCTCTCCAGACTCCGGCACTGGACTTCCGTCTGCCCCCGAAAAATCTCCAGCAACATCGGGATCAGCTTCTGACAGCGCTTCCTCCACGTGATCATGTACGGGACGCAGGCGGCCCTCCTGCAGACGTCCGCCAGGATGCCCAACGTCATCGCCTTGACGGGAAAAGGGGAGGCGTGGGTGACGTCCAAGAGGAGGTAAATCCCCCCCTGGAAGAGGAATTTATCCAGTAATTGTTGCTGGGATAACACGCTCTCCCACAGCAGATGCAATCCGCAAATTGTGATCTTCACGTCCAGCAGGGGGTCGTCTTCTGTTGGACTTATGACTCGCTTGAGGTAGTCCGTGCAGACGTTCATGGTCAGGAATTTTGCCTCGAAGCCGATTTTGTACAAACTCTGCAAGATGCAGAAACCTCTCCCGAGGCATTGCTGGTACATGGCTGTCAGGCATTTGGTTTCCAGGATTTCCTTACAAACCACTAGGGGGAGAATTATGCATCGCTGGGTCGTATTATAATGATTTAGTGTAGTGGTCTTGTTTCACATGACGTCGTACGATTTAGGTTGGCACTACCGAATCCCCTGGATGCAGGGTTGGCAGAAACTTATACCCATTCGGGTTTTTTGGTGGGTTTTTGACGCAAAATAGACCTACAAAAAAGTCCGCGACACCATATAAATATCTCTTACGAATAGCCGATAATAAGCCACTGAAGCTATTTTCGTCAAAAATTAAAACACAAAAACGATCTCGGTGGGCTACCCATCGTAGATAGCTATATGCCGTCGCGGACTTTTTTGTAGATCTTTTCATTGCCGACAATTCTTCCTTACAAACTTTTGCTTTAGCTTCAAGCGTTGAGGCAGCGTTCGCGGTCAAACGTCGAGAATTGTAATTTCTTTCAGTTTTTCACCCCTAACTCCCACCCCCCTGGTCCGATATGGCCCAAAAATCCCCGCCGAGATTTTCGGGGTATACATATGTGTACAAAATTTCAGCTCGATATCTGCTTTCGTCTCAAGTTATGGAGCGAGCGAGCGAGCGAGCGAATTCATTAAAACTACAGTGCCTGCAGGGATTTTAGTGCTTAAATCTTTCCTGGTGAACACTCGTGCGAAATCATGTGAAACGAGACCACTACACTGTAAATTATTATAAGCCTTCGAACGACGCGGCTCGTATAATTATTATCAATCTTCAGGTAAATTCGATTGATTAGTTAATTAATTTTAAAAGGGTTGGCAGTGAATTGCTCACGCAGGACGATGTTGCAGATGTTGACGTTTTGAAGCGCCTTAACTGACTGCACGACCTTCTCTATGTCCAGCAGGAGAACCCCACTGAGGCAAAAGAGGCACGCGGCCAAGACGTTTCGGTCGTAGGCCTCCTTCAGGTAGTTCTCTAAAAGTTTGATGATCCTGCGCGAAATGCTTTAAGCCCTAGAGAAGTGAGGCGACTTACTCCCAAGGGCCGTCGACGCTCAGGAAATCCTTGAGGGTGTGCGAGAGGACTTTGGGGATGATCCTGAGGGAGAGGATCATTAGCTCGCAGTGGTGCTCCCTGTGCCACTTTATCTGTTTGTCCTTGGACAGGAGGTCCACGAGGCTGGTCATCACTTTGTATTCCTGCAGGAGCTGTAAAATCAGGGCTGCCAACAGGATAAAGAAAAAATCCCGGATAGACCTCTTTGGAGTCGTGCAGGGCAAAATCGGGAATGCAGAGCAAAACGAACTTTAGTAACTGGAAGTCCTCGTCGTCGGGGGTAAGCTGGATCAGGCTTCCCTTGTCCTGGCTGCCGGATGACGCCAGGATCCCGATGTCTGGAACAGGAAGTGTTATCGACCAATCGGGGGGGGATTTCCGGCGAACCGTGGGCCAATCCGCTGGCGGCGAATCCGAAGTGGGGGAAGATCTGCAGGAACCTGAGCACGATGCCCACCAAGTTGTTGCGGTTGACGCGGTGGCCCTTCGTGATTAGGGTCCATCTGGGCGTTTTGGAAATTGTTCGAAAGACAACATTTTTATTGTTCGAAATGTTCGAAAAATAGCAGTTCGAACAATTCGAAAAACTAGTTCTATTCGAACGGCAAATTGTTCGAAAAGTAACGGTTCAACCGGTTAATTTCTCGAAAAACAACATATTTATTGTTGGATTTGGGATTCCGGATAGATTTACCATGTCATGTAAATTACCTATTATTTTTGAAATAATTGTATTTTCGAATAACTTACCATTCGAATAATTGTTTTTCGAATAATTTACCATTCGAACCTTTGTTTTTCGAATACTGTTTTTCGAATAATCGTTTTACCAACAATTTATTATTCGAAAAATTGTGTCCCTGACTCACCTGAGCGCGTGCTGAAGACTCCACAAAGCGGAGACAGTCGGTACCTCAAATTTTGTGCATTCGTCCAAAGAATTAATCATCAGCCAAATCAGTTTCGTGATTTCGTCGAGGTTTTTGATCATTTGTTCGGGGGTGGGATCCTCCGGACGGAGGTTGGCATCCCTGACGGTCCACTTGGGGTCCAGCCTCAGCAGGAGGTGCTCGATTGCCCCCTCCTCCACCATTTTTTGGGCTGCGGTTTTTTTCAAATTTATTTCAAGTGTCAGAGAAACGGAAAGCTTTTGAAAAGAAATAGTAAATAAGATTTAGCTTCGAACAACTTTGAATCTGGGTAGACACTTATCAAAAGAATTAGTGTCATTTTACTTTAAATGACTGCTTATGTTGGCAGCACTGGTTTCTTCTGTCAAAAAGTAATTTCGTAAAATTCAAAGAAGAAGAGTTGACTAACAGTATTTTTTTACGGCAAGGAAATATTTTGATAAGTAGTGATGTTTCGTTTTAAATTATCCCCAGGTTGGCTCCACTGCATAAACGTAAGTATTCAATCAGATTTTTAGTGACGTTTTGCCTTGAACAGCTTCATAAGTTGGCAGAGCTCATTCACTACAAGCTAGAGATGTTTTCGTTGTTAATGTTGGCAACACATGTTACCTCTATGTCAAAGCAACAAATAGGTTGGCTAGTGATAAGTACTCCGCTTCGAATAAGTTTTTAAGTTGACAGTACTGTTTTAATGAAACATATAGCCTTCTGAGAAAAGTGATTTTTAGTGTTATTTTGGTGTAAACGGCAACTTAAGTTGGCAACAGTGAATTTACTCGATTTTTAGTGATATTTTACGCAAATTTTTAAGTTGGCAGCGTTGAATTTACAGAAAGGCCCTTTTGGTGAAAGAGCAGAAATAGGTCCTTTAAGGCACTGGTGGGGGTTTATTGCGCTTGACCCCGTATGATACGCATGCGTTGATCTAGTGTCATTTCTAGTGCATTTATACGTCATTTGTCAATACTGTCAACAGAATCTGGGACCTTTCACGTTTACTACGTGCTATTTTAACCTACAATGATGATAAATGACACATAACTGACAGTAGACATTCAAGTAAATTCTGTCAGCGGTCAAAAAATGACTGCGCATTCGGCCATACATGGCGCCATGACGTCACGCTTACAGGACCTATATGCTTTGGTGATATTTTGCTTTTAACAGCTAGTTATGTTGGCAAAACTGAATTGACTCGCAGTACCGTTTAACAATATGCGCAAGAGTTATTTTGTCAGTGATATTTCGCTTTGAATGTATCTTTAAGTTGGCAGACGTGAATAATTATTCAAAAAGTATTCGTGGTAGATGTTGTCAAAAAATACATTTCTTCGACTTCTGTTGATAATTTACGGCAGTGCCATGAAAATTCGGCAGTCAAAAACTACCTTTTTCAGTTGGTAAGACTGATTTGACCCTTAGTGGTTAGTCACAGGGTTAGTAGTGTATTTTTCTGTTTCAACTGGCTTGGTTGGCATCATTGTAATCGTAAAGTCTCGAAAAGCGGATTTACGTTTTGCAGTTCCTTAAGTTGGTATATGAATGAAATTATTACACGTCGTGCACGTTTTTGGAGTTTAAGTTGGCAGTACTGAATTGACTGACAGAACCTTTTGACAATAGACGAGTTTTGCTAACATTATAATGTCAACTGTCTCATAAAACAGAGAATAACTTTTACCTAATATTGTCAACTGTCTCGTAAAAACAGAGAAAGCCTTTACTTACTTAATAATGTCAACTGCATCATAAAACGGAAACATTTTACTAATAACGTCAACTGTCTCAGAACAGAAAGCGTTTATTAATAATGTCAACTGTCTCGTAAATACTGGGAAAGCCTTTTCTTACTTAATAAGGTTAACTGTCTCATAATACGGAAATATTTTACTAATAACGTCAACTGTCTCATAAAACAGAAAAAGCGTTTACTAATTGTGTCAACTGTTTCGAGAAAACAGGAAAGCCTTTATTTATTTAACAAGAAGCGTTTACTAAAAATGACAACTGTTAACTGTCTCATAAAACAAAGAAAGAGTTTACTTATTAATTATGTCAACTGTCTCGTAAAAACAGAAAAAGCCTTTACTTACCTACTTAATAAGGTTAACTGTCTCATAAAGCAGGGAAAGCCTCAACTAATAACTTCAACTGCCTCAGAAAGCAGAAACCGTTTTTCTAATAATGTCAACTATCTCGTAAAAACAGGGAAAGTCTTTACTTACTTAATAATGTCAACTGTCTCAAAAACAGGGAAAGCTTTTACGAATAACGTCAACTGTCTCATAAAACAGAGAAAGAATATACTTATTAATTGTCAACTGTCTCGTAAAAACAGGGAAAACCTTTACTTACCTACTTAATCAGGTTAACTGTCTCATAAAGCAGGGAAAGCCTTGACTAATAACTTCAACTGTCTCAGAAAACAGAAAAACCGTTTTTCTAATAATGTCAACTATCTCGTAAAAACAGGGAAAGTCTTTACTTGCTCAATAATGTCAACTGTCTCATAGAACAGGGAAAGCTTTTACTAATAATGTCAACTGTCTCATAAAGAAAGCGAGAAAAAATTTCGCCCACAAATGCCAACTGTCTCGTAAAAACAGGGAAAGCCTCCTAATTACGTCAACTGTCTCTTAAATTACAAAATGCAAAAAAAACTCTTTTTATCGAAATAAAAAACGGTCCATACCAGCCCTCCTGGAAAGCTCACACAACAAAGTGGAAACATCCACCAAATCTGGATAAACCTCCTCAGAAACAACTTCCAGCAACTGTGCCAGAATTCCCGGCAAGCCGCTTTTCTCCGCAGAATCCACGCAGAACTCCAAGTCAACTTGATTAATCCCGCTCGGAGATTTCAACAAAAGTTTTTTGATCACCGCAACAGCCAGCTTAGACAAATCCGGATCCTGGAGGCATGCAATCAAATACCCTAAAACTATATATGAAAACCGGCCAAAAACCATACAGCCGACCTAAAGTCGTGAAATACTGCCGGAAATCCCTCTCAAACTCGTTTTTGCTGGAGACCTTTGCCCTTTTGGGCGCCACCGCGCTGAGTTCCAGAATTTTCCTTAAAGGTTCCTTAAATTCGGGACCCTCGTTGGCCCTTTTGGCCAGGGCCTCGTAGAGGCGGATTATGTGCGGAATGTCGTGCAGCCACTACGGAAGGTTTTTGAGAAAGGGTTGGAGGGGGTGGAAAGGTTACGAAAGAGTCGGGGGTGAGGTCGATGAACTCGTTGACGGTTGAAAGTTGCCTCGAGGGGGCCCCCTGGGTCATGGGGTGCTCCAGGAGCTCCACGGCCTTGACGAGCAGGTCCTGGGGGCTCTTCGGCTTGCATTGCAGCCTTTTTCTGCGAGCGGCGGTCGCCATTTCAAAAAAACTGTCAAAGTGACGTTTAGTTTTTCGCGCTCGAATATGCGACGTTGCCACATTGTCTCCTGCCAACTGTAAAACGCAAAAAATTAGGAAATCAATGTTGCCAGTTATCAAAAAAGGTCACGTTACTAAACCAAAATACTAATTGGAGGTACGGCGATAGTTTTTATGGCAGCCATTTTGGATCCAAAAGCAAATGGAATAAATTGACGTCTACTACAGTTTTCACGGTAATCAAGAAATAAACTGTAGACGTACACTAAGATTTACGAAATTAGAAAGAAACCGTTCGCCATTTTGGATCCAAATTCCACGAAACGCAAAGAAGCATAAGAAAATGCAACTACAAGCCAAGCAACAGAAAAATGCAGAAACTGGGGAACTAAGGAACTATCTACATTCACCCCGTTTTACGGTACTGGAAACAATTCCCGTCGGACATTTTGGATCCCAAAAGGTACTTACTCGAGCGTATAAATATGTACAGCAAATTAAATATTTGTCGCAAAATGATGTTACTTATGGTTTCAACTCGGAAATAGCACGTGTTGAAAGAGAAGCTACAATATATGTCGGCCATTTTGGATCCAAAAACATGGAACGGATAAAACTGAAAGAAAACGGTCGCCATTTTGGATTCAAATGCCACGAAACGTAGACAGCAAATTAGTATTACAATCAGCTACATAATTAAACGTAGACAGGAAATGGAGTGTTGCCAGATGGTGCCCTTCGTTTCGTAGCCAGGAAATGCCGTGTTGCCAGATTGAGCTTTTTAAAGGAGAATTCGAGTTTTCTGCTCTCGAACTTGATTTTTTGCATTAAATTTACATTACTTGTCGTTTAGTTGCTAAAATGGGACAAAACTGGAAAGTAGCCGAGGCGAACCAGAACGAAAAGGAGAAGTCTCCGACATACGTCGGTTTCTACGTCCTATGTCGGCCATTTTGGATCCAAAACACGCAACAAATGAATTTGAAAGAAACCGGCCTCCATTTTGAATCCAAATGCCACGAAACGTAGGTTGCCAAGCAGTATTACAATCAGCTATAGGTCCTTTAAGGCACTGGCGGGGGTTTATTACGCTTGGCCCCTTATGATACGCATGCGTTGATCTTGTGTCATTTCTAGTGCATTTATACGTCATTTGTCATTACTGTCAACAGAATCTAGGGCTTTTCACGTTTACCGCATGCGATTTTAACCTTTAATAATGATAAATGACAGATAACTGACAAGTAAATTCTGTCGGCCGTCAAAAAATGATTGCGCATACAGCCATACATGGCGGCATGACGTCACGCTTACAGGACCTATACCTACATATAACTAAGCGTAGCCAAGGAATGGGGTGTTGTCAGATTGTGCCATTCGTAGCTATGGAATGCGGTGTTGCCAGATTGAGCCTTTGGTGGGGCATTCGAGTTTTGTATTCTTCATTTACATGTGTGTGATATTGTCGTCACAATTTAAAAAGAGACAAAACTGAAAAGTTTTGGGCTTTTAGCCGAAAATGAGATACGTCCGGGTCTACTTTTCACATCTACGACATACGTTCACCCCACTTTCCACGCGCATCGACTTACTTTCCGTACCGACTATCTATAAGACAAGCAAAATTCTACTCGGACATCTTGGAGCCGAAAAGGTAGCAGTCGAGGTTGTAAAAATATGAACAAGTTAAATATTTGCCGTAAAATGAGGTGACTTTTCACTTCAGGGATTGCGAATTTGATTTGATTGGTGAACTTTTGAAAATGTTTGAAAATTTTAAAAAGTTGACCAATCGCGGGCCGTTCCGCAAATCCGCAAAGCAAAAACTCATCTTTATCCTTTCCCTTCATGAACTAGTCCGTCCGTTGCAACAGAAGTCCTATGTCGGCCATCTTGGATCCAAAAACATGCAAGAAATAAATTTGAAAGAAAATGGTCATTTTGGAGAAAAATGTCATGAAACGTAGACAGCCAAGCAGCATTTTTTTTTCATTCCATTTTTTTTATAACCCGGGAATGCGGCGTTGCCAGATTGAGCTTTTTGGCGGTAAATTCGAGTTTTGTGTACTTGGATTCGATTTTTTGAATTCATTTAGTGTAAAAATGTATAACAAATAAATGTTTGCCGTAAAATGAGGTTACTTATCGTTGCAACTCATGAACTAGCACGTCAATTTTGAATCCAAGAACATGAAACGAATAAATTGACGGCTACTACGCCGATTTCAGGAAAACCAAGACATAAACTGTTAGATGTCCACCACGTTTTACAAAATCTGAGAAAAAACGTCCGCCATTTTGGATCCAAATACCACGAAACGTACAAGCCAAGCAACAGAAAAGTATAGAATCTGGCAACTACCGTTTTACAGTACTCGAAACAATTCGCGTCGGACATCTTGGATCCCGAAAGGTAGTGTAAACATTTGCCGTAAAGTGAGGTTAGGTACTTAAGGTTTCAACTCATGAAATAGTAGGTACGTCTGTTTACATCAGAGTCCTATATAATCAATAAATTTGAAGGAAATCGACAGTCATTTCATTTTGGATTCAAATGGCTTCTGAATTTCGTAGCTAGGAAATGCAGTGTTGCCAGATTGAACTTTTTGCCGGTAAATTCGAGTTTTGTGTAGGCTCTGATTTAATTTTTTGAATTCATTTACATTATTTTTGCAATATTGTGGAATTGCTAAGGGATTAAGCGTAGCCAAGAATTTAGGTGTTGTCAGATTGTGCCTCTCGTAGCTAGGAAATGCAGTGTTGCCAGATTGAGCTTTAGGTCGCACGTTCTTGGAATTGATCTTTTGAATTCAATGTCATTTACATTATTTTAGCATTTTGTCGTTATATTCAGTTGTCACGTCTACGACATACGTCCGCTTCCACAAAACTCTTCTCCGACATCTTGGATCGACTTATTGAACATTTGTCAAAAGTGCTTTTCGATGGAATTGGACCCATATAGGCATCCTATATGGCACCAAAGGTAAGAAATAAAACCACAATTTGCAAAAAATTTATGAAAAATACAAAAACCCTAAGCTACATTGGGGTTGCCCCAAGGATCCTTCTTGGCATTAAGCAGCGCCACCGAACTCTCCGCCAACTTCTCCAACAACTCCCCCAACTTCTCCTTGGAGTACACCCTGTACAGACAGTACTTCTCTGAGGCCACCAGATCAGCCAATTGAACGGCCTCCTGGTGTCTATCCGTCTCACTCAGCACAGAGTACAGCAACAGCACAACTTCCGGAATGCACACGGCCCTCAAGTACTCATCGTCCAAACTTCCACTCAGCCACCCCTCAGGAAACAAAAGAACGTTGTACAGGGCCGAGATCGTCCTTTGCGCAGCGTCGGAAGTCGTCAACTTCCACCGCTCAACTTCCGCTTTGTGCTGAGAGACTCTGTGCTGGTGGGCGACTTTCTCAGTGAACTGCGCAGAGTCCGGGAGTTCGCTGGGGGGAGTTGGCCTACTTCTGTACTGTTTAAACCACCCGTTGAACTCCTCATGGGCGTCTAGATAGCTCTTGTAGCTAAGAAACTCCTTCAATATCATTTTGTTCTCGAGGCTGACATGCTCATCGCCGTGGATTTTCTCCACGTAAACGAGAGGGATCTTGTTCAAGGCCAAGACAGCGCCATCTAGCTTCCGCAGAGCCAAAAACTTGAAGACCAGTGCGTTAGTTTGGGTCAAGGCTTCGACTCTTTGATCCTCGTAGAACGTCAGCCAATCCAAGGCCGAGATTTTGCTCTCGTCGCTCGCCGTGAGTCGGCCCTGGAAAAAACTTGCTCTCTGTCGCACTAGAAAGAGACACACTTACCTGCAAGTTCCTGGAAGGGTCCTCGTCGAAAGGGCGACTCCTCACGTTCTCCACTACGGTTTTAGTGATGGAAAACACGTCCAACCCCTGCTCTTCAGCAAAGGACAGAGATAGTTTCCTGTCCTCGTTGTCTGTGATTCTCTCGACGTGATTGGCGTAAATCTCTATCTGCTTCCTCTGGCTCAGCTTGCTGACGTACAAGGCCACCAGTTGGGTTTCTTCCATCTCGCTCAGTCTCTGGATGTAGCTGCAAAGACAGAAAGAGATGCCAGGCATTGTTGCCAAGTCGACTCACGCCTCTATGATAGTCTCGCAGCGAGGTCTGTTGGGGGCGTCCCCAATGCCGTCCAGGAAGAGGATCAAGTGGGCGTAGAATCTCAGGGAGTGGGTGGTCTCCCCCTCGTTCCCGGACCACTCCGCCAGTTTTTCGATCAAACCGGCGGTGTCGTCCAGAATGATGAATTTCTGGACTAGGTGTTCCCTATCCAGAGACTCGTTTCGGACGGATTCGCTCCTGGAGGACTCCAGCAAAGCGAAGATCTCGTTCAAGGACATCCTCTGCTCCCAGTACTCCTCCGGCAATTTCACGTAATCCCTGACGATCGTGTCTCTGATCTCGGATTCGACCCTGAGATCGATCATGGTTTTCATGTAGGCCCAGAGGTGGTCCTCCCAGGAAGTGCAGACGGGTAGGAGGGTGTCCAGGCATCCGCAAAGGCTAGCCACTGCCGCCCTTTCGTACTGGTCCAAGTTTGTCTGGAAAAAACGAATTCCAGATGTTTAAAACAGCACCTTCAATTACAGTCTTCTCTAAGCCTTCTAAGGCGTCTGAAAAATGCCTTAAAGAAACTGGTTTCTAAAACTTATACAACAAAGGAGAGCCTTTCCCCACGGTCAAATTTGGAAATAATCAAACAAAACTCAAAACTTAGCTTGGTTCCTCGAAAAAATCTTTATTGCGTCTAATACGATCCTCAAAAAACCTAAAATTCTGATTAAATGTCTTTTTGACAGTCCGTTCGTTGAGTTTCAAGGACTAAAAATCGTGCCTTCAATTACATTTTTCGATGAGCTTTCTAGAGCATCTGAAAATACTCCTAAATAAATTGGTTTCTAAAACCTATACAGCAAACGAGAGCCTTTCCCCAAAGCCAAATTTAGGTATAATCGAGCAAAGGCAAAACCAATGGCTGGGTTCCTCAAAAAAATCTTTATTGCGACTGAAAAAATCACTAAAGAAACTAAAATTTCAATCTTTACAGCTTGTTTGACAGTTAGTTCGTAGTTTGAAATGCTAAAAATAGTACCTTCAGTTACATTTTTCGACGCGCTTTCTATAGCGTCTGAAAGTATACCTAAAGAAACTGGTTATTAAAACCTATACAGCAAACGAGAGCCTTCCCCCACCGCCAAATTTAGGTATAATCGAGCAAAGGCAAAACCCATGGCTTGGTTCCTCAAAAAATTCTTTATTGCGACTGAAAAAATCCCTAAAGAAATTAAAATTTCAATCTTTACAGTTTGTTTGACTTGTTTGACAGTTAGTTCGTAGTTTGAAATGCTAAAAATAGTACCTTCAATTATATTTTTCGACGAGCTTTCTATAGCGTCTGAAAGTATTCCTAAAGAAATTGGTTATTAAAACCTATACAGCAAACGAGTCTTTCCCCACCGCCAAATTTAGGTATAATCGAGCAAAGCCAAACCAGTGGCTTGGTCCCTCAAAAAAATCTTTATTGCGACTGAAAAAATCCCTAAAGAAACTAAAATTTCAATCTTTACAGCTTGTTTGACTTGTTTGACAGTTAGTTCGTAGTTTCAAATGCTAAAAATAGTACCTTCAATTACATTTTTCGACGCGCTTTCTATAGCGTCTGAAAGTATTCCTAAAGAAACTGGTTATTAAAACCTATACACCAAACGAGAGCCTTTCCCCGCCGCCAAATTCAGGTATAATCAAACAAAACCAAAACCAATGGCTTGGTTCCTCAAAAAAATCTTCATTGCGTCTGGAACAATTCCCAAAGAAACTAAAATTCCAATTTTGAAGCTTTTCCGTCGATTTTTGAAAAACAAGAAAACAAGAAAGCGAAAAATAAAAACCTGTTTGCAGTAGTTCAAGGCATTGGATTTCCACAAATCCCTGTTGAGGTTGCCTTCGACGTCTTCGTAGGCGTCGGGCTCCAAAATGGCGACATCCGATGACATTTCCTCATCGACGTCGATGTCCTTGATATTGGGGTTGTGGTATAGCCTCCAGCCCTCCAAGATGGCGGCTCTCCAGGGATGGCCCGAGTTATAGCACAACTGCAAAAGTTCACATCTATAAAGATCTTTCCAGGTAGCCAAAGATCAAATAAACTTTTATTTATTTCAACTTAGCGATCTTATACGTTGTGGAACTGGAAGAAATGATCTTTGGCTTAGTGGAGTTGGTGATTTATGCATTTGTTCAAATGATCTTAGTTCATATGGAATAACGGTTCCCTTATTTATTTTATGCCTCAGTAGAGAAGGATAAAATTCAACAGTCAAAATCTTTATAGCCACTGTTAATGATCTTTCTTGCAATTGTTTGTAGCTATAATTGGCGGATCTTTTGTTACTATAGATTCTCGTTAGAACATTTTAAGCAATGATCTTTGTCCATGTGGATTCAAGAACTAGTAGGTTTGTCAGGTTGTCACGTGATCTTTATCGAGGTAGAAATACTAATTGGCCTCTAACAATCTAGTTAGTTCTGTGAACAAAGGCAACGATCTTCATCGATATAGATTATAGAGCGTGAAAAAATGATCTGTGATGATGGATCTTTGTTACTATGGATGCCATATGGACTTGTTGTTTATGCCTACAACTCGCGGAGCTTCGTCACTATGGACTCGAACACCAGAACAAACACCAAATGATCTTTACCACTAAGAATTTAGGATCTTTGTTACTATAGATCACGTCTTGGCTTTATACAACGCCTAGGACCAACTATTCAAGGGATCTTTGTCACTATGGATGTAATTGTACTAGTTGGGGTTGGTAATGCCTACAACTCGCGGATCTTCGTCATTCTGGACTCGAGCAACAGAACAAAACACCAAATGATCTTTACCACTAAGAGTTTCGGATCTTTGTTACTATAGATCACGTCTTGACTTTATACAACGCCTAGGACCAACTATTCAAGGGATCTTTGTCACTATGGATGTAATTGTACTAGTTGGTGTTGGTAATGCCTACAACTCGCGGATCTTCGTCATGCTGGACTCGAGCAACAGAACAAACACCAAACGATCTTTGTCATTATAGATTCTCGTTAGAACAACATTTTAAGCAATGATCTTTGTCGATGTGGATTAATGAACCAGTAGCTTTGTCAGGTTGTCACGTTAACAACGTGATCTTTGTCGAGCTAGAATTACTAACAATCTAGTTAGTTTTCTCAACAAAGGCAACGATCCTTATCGATATGGAGCGCGAAAAAACGATCTTTGCTACTATGGATGCCATATGGCACTTGCTGGTTATGCCTACTACGAAATGATCTTTATCACTAAGAATTTCGGATCTTTGTTACTCTAGAGCGGGCCTTGACTTTATACAACGCCTGGGATCAACTATATTTCAGGGATCTTTGTCACTATGGATGAAACGGTACTTGTTGGTGTTAATAATTTCTGATCTTTGTTACTACAGATCGCTTCGAGGATCGCTTTATACAACAACTGGGATCTTTGTCACTATGTAACGACACAATTCGCGGATCTTCGTCACTCTGGACTCAAACAACACAACAAACACCAAACGATTTTTGTTATTATAGATTCTCGTTAGAACATTTTACGCAATGATCTTTGTCGATGTGGATTAAAGAACTAGTAGATTTGTCAGGTTGTCACGTAAACAACGTGATCTTTGTCGAGCTAGATTACTAACAATCCAGTTAGTTTTGTCAACAAAGGCAACGATCTTTATCGATATAGAGCGCGAAAAAATGATCTTTGTTACTATGGACGCCATATGGCACTTGCTGTTTATGCCTACCACAAAATGATCTTTATCACTAAGAATTTCGGATTTTTGTTAACCTAGATCGGGCCTTGACTTTATACAACGCCTGGGATCTTTGTCATTATGGATTAAAGGGTACTTGTTAGAGCTGTTAATGCCTACAACTAAGAATTTCGGATCTTTGTTACTACAGATCGCTTCGAGTATCACTTTATGCAACAACTGAGATCTTTGTCACTCTGCAATGACACAATTCGCGGATTTTCGTCACTCTGGACTGTAAACAACACAACAAACACCAAATGATCTTTGTTATTATAGATTTTCGTTAGAACATTTTAAGCAATGATCTTTGTCGAACTAGTAGGTTTGTCAGGTTGTCACGTAAACACTGTGATCTTTGTCGAGCTAGAATTACTAACAATCTAGTTAGTTTTGTCAACAAAGGCAACGATCTTAATCGATATGGAGCGCGAAAAAATGATCTTTGTTATTATGGATGCTATATGGCACTTGCTGTTTATGCCTACCACGAAATGATCTATATCACTAAGAGTTTCGGATCTTTGTTACCCTAGATCGGGCCTTGACTTTATACAACGCCTGGGATCTTTGTCATTATGGATGAAACGGTACTTTTTGGTGGTGTTAGTGCCTACGATTAAGAATTTCTGATCTTTGTTACTACAGATCGCTTCGAGGATCACTTTATACATCAACTGGGATCTTTGTCACTATGCAACGACACAACTCGCGGATCTTCGTCACTCTGGACTCAAACAACACAACAAACACCAAACGATCTTTGTCAATATAGATTCTCGTTAGAACAATATTTTAAGTAATGATCTTTGTCGATGTGGATTAAAGAACTAGTAGGTTTGTCAGGTTGTCACGTAAACACCGTGATCTTTGCCGAGCTAGAATTACTAACAATCTAGTTAGTTTCGCTAACAAAGGCAACGATCTTTATCGATATAGAACGTGAAAAAACGATCTTTGCTACTATGGATGCCATATGGCACTTGCTGTTTATGCCTACCACGAAATGATCTTTATCACTAAGAATTTCTGATCTTTGTTACTACAGATCGCTTCAAGGATCACTTTATACATCAACTGGGATCTTTGTCACTATGCAATGACACAATTAGCGGATCTTCGTCACTCTGGACTCAAACAACACAACAAACATCAAACGATCTTTGTTATTATAGATTCTCGTTAGAACATTTTAAGCAATGATCTTCGTCGATGTGGATTAATGAACTAGTAGGTTTGTCAGGTTGTCACGTTAACAACGTGATCTTTGTCGAGCTAGAATTACTAACAATTTAGTTAGTTTTGTCAACAAAGGCAACGATCTTTATCGATATAGAGCCCGAAATGATCTTTCGGATCTTTGTTACTACAGACCCCTTCGAGGATCACTTTATGCAACAATTGGGATCTTTGGCAATGACACAATTCGCGGATCTTCGTCACTCTGGACTCAAACAACACAACAAACACCAAACGATCTCTACCCCTAAAAATTTCGGATCTTTGTCACCATAGATTGCACTTACCTCCTGAGCAGCCTCCAGCCTCCCACACCTGATCTCAGCGAAAATCCTGCGGCACAACTCCTTCTCATTGGCCCGATCCAAATGATGCAACGACAACCCCTCGAACTGCGGGGCATCGGGGTGAATCGACTTGACAGTCCTCACATTGCTCCCGATAGCAATAGACTCGGGGGCCACCAACTGGTGCAAAGTGTGCTCCCAGCCGTACGTCCAATCGGACTGCAGCAAAATGGGGTCCCCCCTCTCCCCCGCGTTCCTCTCCAGCCAATCAACGATCAGCTGAGCCTCCCTGATCAAAGCATCTTTCTTGTACAAGAGGTCCACGCACACCTTCTCGCTGCCCCCAACAACGGGCAGTGTGTCCTCGGGGGCACTCTGCAGCCGGTTCTGGTAAAGCACGTACAGCAGCCTCCAACTATTACGCTCACATTCAAGCCATTTCTCGTCCTGGGACTGGGAGGAGACTTTGGATTTCAAGGACTGGATGACGGATAGGGCGTCCGAGCAACAGCGGGCCAGGTCGGCTGCAGTGGCTATGACGTCATCCTGCTCCCCCTGCAGGATCTCCGCGAATTCCGAGTGCAGGTTGTTCAGGGTGCTCTTCCAGGGGGCCCCCGATTGAATTATGGACCCGAGCATGGATTGGTCCTCGCTCTCGAGGGTGGAGGTGGCGTCCAGGAAAATTGAGGTATGGGTTTTGTGGAGGAGGTTCTGGTACTCGTCCCCATGAAGGGTTAAAGACAGGTTGGGGGTGTAGGGCTTCTTCTGCATGGCGGAGGGGCGGAAGAGCCCCCTTTTGGGGGTGGACAAGGCGTCTTCCAGGAAGCGCATGGAGCGCTCCAGGTCGTTGTCCATGATTATGGTTGAGTTTTTGATGGGAATTTCCTGGAAATTGGTGAAAAAAGACCGGTAAACTTCACATAACCTCAAAAGTTGACAGCGCGCTGACAGATGTCAAATTAGTGCGCCGTGCGAATGCACATTCGGTTATGCAACTGGGAATACAGGCAATTTTCTTAAACGAGGGATTAGAGGATTATAGAAGAATTAAGGGGTAGGTACAGTCAGCAGCGATAATAATGAGCGAGTTATAAAAGTAAAAATAGTCGTAACCTACTTATTAGTGTGATTGCGCAGATGGCTATGCAACCAATAATACACCACACAATGCCAGAGTTTTGCATTGCGTTTGCCACACTTTGCGAACAATAAACCGCAAAAATTGACAAAAGTTACCTAACGAAAATTGCTACAAAGATGCAGGAATTCGCCGGTTGACAAAAATTGTTAAAAATTGACAGAAAAAATCCAAATTCAATTTTTAAAAAATCCTCAAAAATGTTCAAAATGACAGAAAAACTGAAAATTGAGAAAACTGCGCTAAAATTGCTAAGCTTGCCTTTGTTAAAAAATCACCAAAAAATTGACAAATTCGATAAAAAACGCCAAAAATCTTCCAAAGTCTGCTAAAAATAGCCAGAAAGAAAATCGATTTAAAAAACAGTGAAAGTTGCTAGAAACTTCAATCCAAAGATTTCTAAAGTTAACCATGCACAACGCAAAGTAGCTAAAAAAAATGGGCAGCTACGGAAGCGGCTGGAACCTCCTCACTTGACGAATGACCCAATCTTATCACCAATATCAAGTAAATTTTACTATTTACTATATCTAAGTTTTACTCCACCAAGCCTAAGGTGTTTTCTGTGATTTTTCTAAATTTTACGATCTTTTGCCAAAAGGGCACTAAGATTGAATACACTTGGCGTCTGCGGATTCGCAATAAAATTAACTGGGCTCACCGGAAAGCCAACGTTAACCTCCATACCAAATTTCATTAAAATCCGTTCGGTAGTTTCCGAGGAATCGTGCTTACATACATACGTACGTACGTACGTACGTACATACCTACACACAGACATTTTTTAAAAACCACTTTTTTGTAATCCTGGGACCTTGAAACGTAAAGATCTGGTGTTATCTCAATTTCGAATTTTGGAGTGATTGCAATAACCTCCCATTTTTATATGGTTGTGGGGAGGTTAATATGCTGAAAATCGCTAAAAGTTGCCAAAAATCGCCCAAAAGCAGCTAAAAATTGCCAAAAACTGTCGGAAAAAATCTAAATTCGAAATAAGAAAATCGCTAAACTTACATAAATTAATAAATTTTGGAGAACTTAACGCTAAAATTTGCTGCTAATTTCGTTCAAAAGTCGCTAAAAAATTACCAAATTCGATTTAAAAGAACGCAAAAATCGCTAGAAACTTTAAAAATCTCTAAAATTGAAATTAAACTCCCAAAATTTCGGAGAACTGTTTACCAAAATCGCTCCGAGTTAACCACAACGCAAAATTGTTAAAAATCGTCCAAAAGCTGTTAAAAATTGCCAAAAATGACGGAAAAGTTCCAAATTCGATTATGAAAATTGCTAAAAATAGAAAATTACGAAATTTTAGAAAACTTTACGTTAAAACTTTGCGGCTAAGTTCTCTAGAACTGCAATAAAACTCCCAAAATTTCATAGAACTGTCTACCAAAATCGATTCTTTTTTACTTTAACTTTACGCTAAAATCTGCGGCTAACATTGAAAAATCGGTATAAAATTGTTAAAAATTCGATTTAAATAAAAACGCAAAAATAGCGGGGAACTCCAAAAATCTCTAAAATTGCAATAAAACTCCCAAAATTTCAGAGAACTGTTTACCAAAATCGATCTTTTTACTTTACGCTAAAACTTCTGTGGCTAACTTTTGTTAAGAAATCGGCAAAAAATTGATAAATTATATATGTAGGTAAAAAAAAATCGCAAAAATTGCTAGAAACTCCAAAAATCTGCAAAATTGCGATAAAGCCCCCAAAGATTCCAGAGAACTAAAAATGACGGCAAATTTCCAAATTCTAACAAGAAAATCGCTAAAAGTAGAAAAATTACAAAATTTTGGAAAACTGCGCAAAAAATTGCGCCTAACTTCGTTAAAAAGTCGCCAAAAAGTTTCCAAATTCTAGTAAAAAAAAGTGTGAAAATTGCTAGAACTCCAAACAAAACATCTCTATAAAATTGGCAGAAATATTCTAAAATTCCAGAGAGCTGATTCGATTAAAATACTCACTAAAGATAAAAAATTGACAGAAAATTCCCAAAATTCCAGAGTGACCGCTCCGAGTTAACACAAAATTGCCAAAAATCGTTTAAAAGTTGATAAAAACTGGCTGAAAAATTCCAGAGGACTTTACCCTAAAATTGCAGCTTGAAAATTGCCAAATTTGGTTTGAAAAATTGCTGAAATATTGCTAAAAATTTCCGGTATAAATTCACAAAACTCCAGAGAATTGTACACCAAATTAAGGCAGCTTTTTGTAATTTTTACAATAATAATTTTTAAATTTCTCGGTTTCTGTTGGTCGTGATTTGATAAAAACGTCACCAATCGCTTAGTTAGGCACGATTTAGTTGGAAAGGAGGGGTAACTCGGGGGGTCTAGGAGAATTTTTAATCTGGCCATAGTCGCCTTGATTTTAGCGGTTTTTTTGCCATTTTGGGGAAAAATTCGGCGACTTTCATTCAGGATCTTCTAGAATGCACAGTTTTGTTCAATTTTCAAAAATTTTCTTTCCAATTCATTATTTAAACCGTTTTTTGTAGTTTTTATAGAAATAATTTTAATTTTCCCAGTTTCTGTTGGGGTAACTCGGCGAGTCTAGAACAATTTTTAATCTGGGCGAATTAGGCGACTTTCATTTAAAATGCGTAATTTTGTCCAACTTTCAAAAATTTTCTTTTCAATTAAGACCGTTTTTGTAATTTTTATAGGAATAGTTTTAATTTTCTCGGTTTGTATTGGTCGGAATTCGATAAAAACGTCACCAATCGCTTAGTTAGGTGCGATTTAGTGGGAGAAGAGTGGTAACTAGGGGGGTCTACGACAATTTTTAATCTACCCATAGCCACCTTGATTTTAGCGTTTTTTTTGTCATTTTAGGGAGAAGTCGGGCGATCTTCGTTATCTTCTTTATTGCAATGTTACACACGCATGCGCATACTAATCAGGGAGTTTGATCAAGAGAAAATGAATCTCACGATGCTCGCAGCTTCCAATACAGCTGTGAAAGACGTGTTGCCTGAATCGCTTGTCACACCACCATTTCCCCGATTCAAAAATAAGCGCCCTCACATTTAAGGGACAAAGAGCACGTTAGAGTTATGGATTAATCACGATTTCCTCTTCATAGAACCACTAAATATTCTCAAAAATCCCACAAAAGGGGCTCGTAAGTGGCAAATGTCAGAACTACGCAATATCTATGCACTTATGCAACCAATAATACGCCCAATTTTTCCAAAGACAGAGATGGGGTTATAGATGAATTAAGGGATAGGTACAGTCAACTGCGATACTAATAAGCGAGCTAAGGCTGACGGAGACAGAAATAATAGTAAAAACTTATATTTTACCTCGTATTTTACTTCCCTGGTACTTATTAGTGGGTAGGCACCTGCCTTACCGACTCGGGATTTTACAAGGTCACGCACGTCACCGGCTGTAATCATACGTCACATTTTTTAGGTTAGAATGGGGTCCCCCTTTTAATCACCATTTCCTCGTCATAAACACGCGAAAAATCCTCAAAAACCCCCCAAATGGGGCTCACCCAATGCAACCAATAATACGCACAATTTTTCCAAAGAGAGAGATGGGGTTATAGATGAATTAAGGGATAGGTACAGTCAACTGCGATACTAATAAGCGAGCTAACGTTGACGGAAACAGAAATAATCGTAAATACCTATATTTTACCTCGTATTTTACTTATTAGTGGGCAGGCACCTGCCTTACCGACTGGGGTTTTTACAAGGTCACGCACGTCACTTGTTGCAATCATACATCATATTTTTTAGGTTAGAATGGGGTTCCCCCTTTAAAACATCATTTTCTCCTCATAAACCCGCGAAAAATCCTCAAAAACCCCCCAAATGGGGCTCACCCAATCCGCCCCCATCATACAAGACGATTCCTCGGAGTACGAAGACGAAGAGGAACCTTACTCGAGCAGCACCTCCGAAGAGGAAGTTCGCTCCAAACTGAGTCGCTCCTGCAGCGAAGCCTCCCTCCCCCCGGGGCCCCCCTACTCGGACAATATGAGCGGCAGCTTCTGCCTCGACTCCACCACCGACGCCACCTCGGGGGGCCCCTCAATCAAACCCTTCACGATCACCCTCGAGCAAGTCTTCGACATCGAGTTCCAGCTTGACCTCTTCGAGAAGGTAATCACCCCAACCTAAAAGTTTTTCAGTTTCTTTTTTTAGGTAAGTTTGGTATACCTGCTGTACGAGAGTCCGAGTCAGGGGTTAAGGGAGGTCAATTACCTCCTGCGGGGGAATAATACTCACCCCTTGCAAGCTTGGGCCCACCAGCAGGGCTCCAAGTGGCAGGGCAAGGTCATCGAAGCCCTTTGCGTGATTCAAAATTTCAAAGTGTTGAAGGGCTGCGGGCACGACAAGATGGACCTCATGGCGCATTTTTGCCCCCGGCAGCCCTTCGTGGCAGTCCACGTGGACAAGTTCCGGAAGCATTTGTATTCGATTTGTGAAAATTTTGTGCAAAAAGACACCCGAGGGTTGATAGATGCGGTTAACAGGAGGTTACCCGGAGGGCCCCCGGCTGACTGTGACCCGAACTACCTCGAGAGCTACCTCCTGGCTTGGGAGACCCTCGGCTGGCTGAGGCCCGAAAACCTCTCCGAGTTTTTGAAGGTGCTCAAACAGCTCGAGCATTTTGACATTTGTGACGAGCTGGAAAGGGAGTTTCCTGTCCCCCGGAGCCCTGTCAGGCCTCCGGAGAGGCCGAATGTCTACGATAAAATTCTGGATGACTGTTCGAGCTTGGCTGACTTGATGTCTTTGGAGGCTTCCTCTAGTGCCGATAACTTTATGGACAGCCGATCGAAGAGTTATGAGATCAACCCCCGGAGCCCCGGGGTGTGCCTCATCATCAACCAGGAGAATTTTTATACGGAGAGGAATAAAGCTTTTGGGGTAGGTAATGTAGTTTGAAGGTTAACTTCTCTGAATGCGAAAAGGTTAATTTGAAGGTTAACTGCACCTTCTTTAGTATTTTCAGGGTTGACAAGTTTGAAAGTTAACCCAGAAGTGAAGGTTTAAAGTTCCCAGCCAAAGCCAGTTTAAGGGTTAACCATTTAAAGCAGTGAAAGTTGACTTGTCAGTTAAATTACTTAAATGTCATTTGTATAACGATTTTGAAGGTTAACAGAGCCTAGTTTTTGAAAACGAACCCTTCAACTTAACTGTTTCGACTTGTAAAGGTTGTCAAGTTTGAAAGTTAACCCAAAAGTGAAGGTTTAAAGTTCTCATCCAAAGGCAGTTTAAGGGTTAACCGTTTAAAGCAGTGAAAGTTGGTCATATTTGCTGTATAAGCTAAGTTCAATGACTTGTCAGTTGATTGTCATTTGTATAACAATTTTGAAGGTTAAGAGAGCCTAGTTTTTGAAAATTAACAATTAGCTTAACAACCACTAGTTTGACGGTTAACTTAGCTGAATCCAAAAGGTTAATTTGAAGGTTGATTGTCATTTGTATAACAATTTTGAAGGTTGACAGAGCCTAGTTTTTGAAAACGAACCCTTCAACTTACCTAACTGTTTAGATTTGTAGAGGTTGACAAGTTTGAAAGTTAACCCAAAAGTGAAGGTTTAGAGTTTTCATTCAAAGTCAGTTTAAGGGTTAACCATTTAAAGCAGTGAAAATTGACTTAATTGTCAGGTGAATGTCATTTGTATAACTATTTTGAAGGTTGAGAGAGCCTAGTTTTTGAAAACGAACCCTTCAACTTAACTGTTTAGATTTGTAAAGGTTGACAAGTTTCAAAGTTAACCCAAAAGTGAAGGTTTAGAGTTTTCATTCAAAGTCAGTTTAAGGGTTAACCATTTAAAGCAGTGAAAGTTGACTTAATTGTCAGTTGAATGTCATTTGTATAACTATTTTGAAGGTTGACAGAGCCTAGTTTTTGAAAACGAACCCTTCAACTTAACTGTTTATATTTGTAAAGGTTGACAAGTTTGAAAGTTAACCCAAAAGTGAAGGTTTAGAGTTTTCATTCAAAGTCAGTTTAAGGGTTAACCATTTAAAGCAGTGAAAATTGACTTAATTATCAGGTGAATGTCATTTGTATAACTATTTTGAAGGTTGACAGAGCCTAGTTTTTGAAAACGAACCCTTCAACTTGACTGTTTATGTTTGTAAAGGTTGACAAGTTTGAAAGTGAACCCAAAAGTGAAGGTTTAAAGTTCTCTTCCAAAGGCAGTTTAAGAGTTAACCATTTAAAGCAGTGAAAGTTGACTTAATTGTCAGTTGAATGTCATTTGTATAACTATTTTGAAGGTTGACAGAGCCTAGTTTTTGAAAACGAACCCTTCAACTTAACTGTTTATATTTGTAAAGGTTGACAAGTTTGAAAGTTAACCCAAAAGTGAAGGTTTAGAGTTTTCATTCAAAGCCAGTTTAAGGGTTAACCATTTAAAGCAGTGATAGTTAGTCATATTTGCTGTATAAGTTAAGTTCAATGACTTGTCAGTTGATTGTCGTTTGTATAACAATTTTGAAGTTTGACAGAGCCTAGTTTTTGAAAACGAACCCTTCAACTTACCTAACTGTTTAGATTTGTAGAGGTTGACAAGTTTGAAAGTTAACCCAAAAGTGAAGGTTTAGAGTTTTCATTCAAAGTCAGTTTAAGGGTTAACCATTTAAAGCAGTGAAAATTGACTTAATTGTCAGGTGAATGTCATTTGTATAACTATTTTGAAGGTTGACAGAGCCTAGTTTTTGAAAACGAACCCTTCAGCTTAACTGTTTATGTTTGTAAAGGTTGACAAGTTTGAAAGTTAACCCAAAAGTGAAGGTTTAAAGTTCTCTTCCAAAGGCAGTTTAAGGGTTAACCATTTAAAGAAGTGAAAGTTGACTTAATTGTCAGTTGAATGTCATTTGTATAACTATTTTGAAGGTTGACAGAGCCTAGTTTTTGAAAACGAACCCTTCAGCTTAACTGTTTAGATTTGTAGAGGTTGACAAGTTTGAAAGTTAACCCAAAAGTGAAGGTTTAGAGTTTTCATTCAAAGTCAGTTTAAGGGTTAACCATTTAAAGCAGTGAAAATTGACTTAATTGTCAGGTGAATGTCATTTGTATAACTATTTTGAAGGTTGACAGAGCCTAGTTTTTGAAAACGAACCCTTCAGCTTAACTGTTTATGTTTGTAAAGGTTGACAAGTTTGAAAGTTAACCCAAAAGTGAAGGTTTAAAGTTCTCTTCCAAAGGCAGTTTAAGGGTTAACCATTTAAAGAAGTGAAAGTTGACTTAATTGTCAGTTGAATGTCATTTGTATAACTATTTTGAAGGTTGACAGAGCCTAGTTTTTGAAAACGAACCCTTCAGCTTAACTGTTTATGTTTGTAAAGGTTGACAAGTTTGAAAGTTAACCCAAAAGTGAAGGTTTAGAGTTTTCATTCAAAGCCAGTTTAAGGGTTAACCATTTAAAGCAGTGAAAGTTAGTCATATTTGCTGTATAAGCTAAGTTCAATGACTTGTCAGTTGATTGTCATTTGTATAACAATTTTGAAGGTTGACAGAGCCTAGTTTTTGAAAACGAACCCTTCAACTTAACTGTTTATGTTTGTAAAGGTTGACAAGTTTGAAAGTTAACCCAAAAGTGAAGGTTTAGAGTTTTCATTCAAAGCCAGTTTAAGGGTTAACCATTTAAAGCAGTGATAGTTAGTCATATTTGCTGTATAAGTTAAGTTCAATGACTTGTCAGTTGATTGTCGTTTGTATAACAATTTTGAAGTTTGACAGAGCCTAGTTTTTGAAAACGAACCCTTCAACTTACCTAACTGTTTAGATTTGTAGAGGTTGACAAGTTTGAAAGTTAACCCAAAAGTGAAGGTTTAGAGTTTTCATTCAAAGTCAGTTTAAGGGTTAACCATTTAAAGCAGTGAAAATTGACTTAATTGTCAGGTGAATGTCATTTGTATAACTATTTTGAAGGTTGAGAGAGTCTAGTTTTTGAAAACGAACCCTTCAGCTTAACTGTTTATGTTTGTAAAGGTTGACAAGTTTGAAAGTGAACCCAAAAGTGAAGGTTTAAAGTTCTCTTCCAAAGGCAGTTTAAGAGTTAACCATTTAAAGCAGTGAAAGTTGACTTAATTGTCAGTTGAATGTCATTTGTATAACAATTTTGAAGGTTAACAGCCTAGTTTTTGAAAACGAACGCTTCAACTTAACTGTTTATATTTGTAAAGGTTGACAAGTTTGAAAGTTAACCCAAAAGTGAAGGTTTAGAGTTTTCATTCAAAGCCAGTTTAAGGGTTAACCATTTAAAGCAGTGAAAGTTAGTCATATTTGCTGAATAAGCTAAGTTCAATGACTTGTCAGTTGATTGTCATTTGTATAACAATTTTGAAGGTTGACAGAGCCTAGGTTTTGAAAACGAACCCTTCAACTTACCTAACTGTTTAGATTTGTAGAGGTTGACAAGTTTGAAAGTGAACCCAAAAGTGAAGGTTTAAAGTTCTCTTCCAAAGGCAGTTTAAGAGTTAACTATTTAAAGCAGTGAAAGTTGACTTAATTGTCAGTTGAATGTCATTTGTATAACTATTTTGAAGGTTGACAGAGCCTAGTTTTTGAAAACGAACCCTTCAACTTAACTGTTTAGATTTGTAAAGGTTGACAAGTTTCAAAGTTAACCCAAAAGTGAAGGTTTAGAGTTTTCATTCAAAGTCAGTTTAAGGGTTAACCATTTAAAGCAGTGAAAGTTAGTCATATTTGCTGTATAAGTTAAGTTCAATGACTTGTCAGTTGATTGTCGTTTGTATAACAATTTTGAAGTTTGACAGAGCCTAGTTTTTGAAAACGAACCCTTCAACTTACCTAACTGTTTAGATTTGTAGAGGTTGACAAGTTTGAAAGTTAACCCAAAAATGAAGGTTTAGAGTTTTCATTCAAAGTCAGTTTAAGGGTTAACCATTTAAAGCAGTGAAAGTTAGTCATATTTGCTGAATAAGCTAAGTTCAATGACTTGTCAGTTGATTGTCATTTGTATAACAATTTTGAAGGTTGACAGAGCCTAGGTTTTGAAAACGAACCCTTCAACTTACCTAACTGTTTAGATTTGTAGAGGTTGACAAGTTTGAAAGTTAACCCAAAAGTGAAGGTTTAGAGTTTTCATTCAAAGTCAGTTTAAGGGTTAACCATTTAAAGCAGTGAAAATTGACTTAATTGTCAGGTGAATGTCATTTGTATAACTATTTTGAAGGTTGAGAGAGCCTAGTTTTTGAAAACGAACCCTTCAACTTAACTGTTTATGTTTGTAAAGGTTGACAAGTTTGAAAGTTAACCCAAAAGTGAAGGTTTAGAGTTTTCATTCAAAGCCAGTTTAAGGGTTAACCATTTAAAGCAGTGAAAGTTAGTCATATTTGCTGAATAAGCTAAGTTCAATGACTTGTCAGTTGATTGTCATTTGTATAACAATTTTGAAGGTTGACAGAGCCTAGGTTTTGAAAACGAACCCTTCAACTTACCTAACTGTTTAGATTTGTAGAGGTTGACAAGTTTGAAAGTTAACCCAAAAATGAAGGTTTAGAGTTTTCATTCAAAGTCAGTTTAAGGGTTAACCATTTAAAGCAGCGAAAGTTAGTCATATTTGCTGAATAAGCTAAGTTCAATGACTTGTCAGTTGATTGTCATTTGTATAACAATTTTGAAGGTTGACAGAGCCTAGGTTTTGAAAACGAACCCTTCAACTTACCTAACTGTTTAGATTTGTAGAGGTTGACAAGTTTGAAAGTTAACCCAAAAGTGAAGGTTTAGAGTTTTCATTCAAAGTCAGTTTAAGGGTTAACCATTTAAAGCAGTGAAAATTGACTTAATTGTCAGGTGAATGTCATTTGTATAACTATTTTGAAGGTTGAGAGAGCCTAGTTTTTGAAAACGAACCCTTCAACTTAACTGTTTATGTTTGTAAAGGTTGACAAGTTTGAAAGTGAACCCAAAAGTGAAGGTTTAAAGTTCTCTTCCAAAGGCAGTTTAAGAGTTAACCATTTAAAGCAGTGAAAGTTGACTTAATTGTCAGTTGAATGTCATTTGTATAACTATTTTGAAGGTTGACAGAGCCTAGTTTTTGAAAACGAACCCTTCAACTTAACTGTTTAGATTTGTAAAGGTTGACAAGTTTCAAAGTTAACCCAAAAGTGAAGGTTTAGAGTTTTCATTCAAAGTCAGTTTAAGGGTTAACCATTTAAAGCAGTGAAAGTTAGTCATATTTGCTGTATAAGTTAAGTTCAATGACTTGTCAGTTGATTGTCGTTTGTATAACAATTTTGAAGTTTGACAGAGCCTAGTTTTTGAAAACGAACCCTTCAACTTACCTAACTGTTTAGATTTGTAGAGGTTGACAAGTTTGAAAGTTAACCCAAAAATGAAGGTTTAGAGTTTTCATTCAAAGTCAGTTTAAGGGTTAACCATTTAAAGCAGTGAAAGTTAGTCATATTTGCTGAATAAGCTAAGTTCAATGACTTGTCAGTTGATTGTCATTTGTATAACAATTTTGAAGGTTGACAGAGCCTAGGTTTTGAAAACGAACCCTTCAACTTACCTAACTGTTTAGATTTGTAGAGGTTGACAAGTTTGAAAGTTAACCCAAAAGTGAAGGTTTAGAGTTTTCATTCAAAGTCAGTTTAAGGGTTAACCATTTAAAGCAGTGAAAATTGACTTAATTGTCAGGTGAATGTCATTTGTATAACTATTTTGAAGGTTGAGAGAGCCTAGTTTTTGAAAACGAACCCTTCAACTTAACTGTTTATGTTTGTAAAGGTTGACAAGTTTGAAAGTTAACCCAAAAGTGAAGGTTTAGAGTTTTCATTCAAAGCCAGTTTAAGGGTTAACCATTTAAAGCAGTGAAAGTTAGTCATATTTGCTGAATAAGCTAAGTTCAATGACTTGTCAGTTGATTGTCATTTGTATAACAATTTTGAAGGTTGACAGAGCCTAGGTTTTGAAAACGAACCCTTCAACTTACCTAACTGTTTAGATTTGTAGAGGTTGACAAGTTTGAAAGTTAACCCAAAAATGAAGGTTTAGAGTTTTCATTCAAAGTCAGTTTAAGGGTTAACCATTTAAAGCAGCGAAAGTTAGTCATATTTGCTGAATAAGCTAAGTTCAATGACTTGTCAGTTGATTGTCATTTGTATAACAATTTTGAAGGTTGACAGAGCCTAGGTTTTGAAAACGAACCCTTCAACTTACCTAACTGTTTAGATTTGTAGAGGTTGACAAGTTTGAAAGTTAACCCAAAAGTGAAGGTTTAGAGTTTTCATTCAAAGTCAGTTTAAGGGTTAACCATTTAAAGCAGTGAAAATTGACTTAATTGTCAGGTGAATGTCATTTGTATAACTATTTTGAAGGTTGAGAGAGCCTAGTTTTTGAAAACGAACCCTTCAACTTAACTGTTTATGTTTGTAAAGGTTGACAAGTTTGAAAGTGAACCCAAAAGTGAAGGTTTAAAGTTCTCTTCCAAAGGCAGTTTAAGAGTTAACCATTTAAAGCAGTGAAAGTTGACTTAATTGTCAGTTGAATGTCATTTGTATAACTATTTTGAAGGTTGACAGAGCCTAGTTTTTGAAAACGAACCCTTCAACTTAACTGTTTAGATTTGTAAAGGTTGACAAGTTTCAAAGTTAACCCAAAAGTGAAGGTTTAGAGTTTTCATTCAAAGTCAGTTTAAGGGTTAACCATTTAAAGCAGTGAAAGTTAGTCATATTTGCTGTATAAGTTAAGTTCAATGACTTGTCAGTTGATTGTCGTTTGTATAACAATTTTGAAGTTTGACAGAGCCTAGTTTTTGAAAACGAACCCTTCAACTTACCTAACTGTTTAGATTTGTAGAGGTTGACAAGTTTGAAAGTTAACCCAAAAATGAAGGTTTAGAGTTTTCATTCAAAGTCAGTTTAAGGGTTAACCATTTAAAGCAGTGAAAGTTAGTCATATTTGCTGAATAAGCTAAGTTCAATGACTTGTCAGTTGATTGTCATTTGTATAACAATTTTGAAGGTTGACAGAGCCTAGGTTTTGAAAACGAACCCTTCAACTTACCTTACTGTTTAGATTTGTAGAGGTTGACAAGTTTGAAAGTTAACCCAAAAGTGAAGGTTTAGAGTTTTCATTCAAAGTCAGTTTAAGGGTTAACCATTTAAAGCAGTAAAAGTTAGTCATATTTGTTGTGTAAGTTAAGCCAGTAACTTGTTAGTTAAGATTGTCATTTAAATAACAATTTTGAAGGTTAAGAGAGCCTAGTTCATCTGAAACATCCTAATTCGTAACATTTTTGACAGTTAACCCTTCTAAAGGTAACTTAACAATAACTAGTTTGAAGGTTAACTACACCCGGAAACAGTAATTTATATGAAGATTAACCGTTTAAGTTTGTAAAGAATAACAGGTGTGAGAGTTAACCGTTAAACGCTAGCTTGTGTTACTTTTCACATTTCGAAAATCCGCTCTGAATGGATTATCGGTTTGAAAGTTAACCAAAAATTGAAGGTTTAAGGTTTTTATAAAAAGCGGGTTTGGGGGCTGACCATTTGAAACCTTTAAAATTGCGGTGAAAGTTAATGGATTTGAATCTGTGTTAGTTAAGTTCAAAAGTTTGTGAAGGTTAAAGTTTGTTTGAAACGTCTTAAATCGTATTTTGAAAGTTAACATTTAAAAAGGTAGTTTAACAATCACTAGTTTCCGCTAGTTTGAAAGTTAAGTGCCCCGAATAACGGTTTTTAAATTTGTAAGGGTTAACAAGTTTGAAAGTTAACCAAAAGGTACTGGCAGAGCCAGTTTGAAGGTTAATCATTTAAACTAAACCCTTCAAAATTGCACTGAAAGTTAATCATGTTTGCTGTGTAATCTAAGTAAGTTCAATAACTTGTAAAGGTTAACTCCAACAAGTTGACAATTCAGTTAAGATTATCGTTTAAATAACAGTTTTTAAGGTTAAGAGAGCCGAGTTCTTCTGAAACGTCCTAATTCGTAACATTTTTTAAAGTTAACCCTTAAAAATTTGAAGGTTAGCTGCACCCGAAAACAGTTAACGGTTAAACCAAAAGTGAAGGTTTAAAGTTTTTGTAAAGAGTCAGTTTGGAGTTAACCATTCAAAGCCTTTAAAATTGCAGTAAAATTAGCCGAGTCATATTTGCTGCATTAATTGAGTTCAATAAGTCTGTAATTTGAATATCAGTTTTGAAGGTTAAGAGAACGAAGTTCACGTGAAACGTATTGAATCGTAACATTTTTGAAAGTTAACCCTTAAAGAGGTAACTTAACAATCACTTGCTTTGGTTAATTTGAAAGTTAACTTGCACCCAATAACAGTTTTGGGGGTTAATTGTTTAGAATTGTGAAGGTTGTCAGGTTTTTGTAACCGTTTTGAGGATTAACCGTTTAAAATTAATAGTTACTAGGTTTTATAACCTAAAAGTGAGGTTTTAAGGTTTTTATGAAGGGCCATTTTGAAGGTTAACTTTTTAAAACCTTTAGAAATGCAGTAAAAGTTAAGAGATTTCAAGTTTAACGGTCATATTTGCTGTATTAGTTGACTTCAATAGCTTTTGAAGGTTAACTACAATATATTGAAAATTCAGTTATGTTTGTTATTTAAACAACAGTTTGGAAATAGTTTAAAAAAGATAACTTATTTGAAGGTAAACTCTAATAACAGTTTTAAAATTGTGAAGGTTAGCAGGGCTGAAAGTTAAACGTTGTCAATCCAAATAGAGGTTTAAGGTTTTTGTAATCGTTTTGAGGATTAACCGTTTAAAATTAAAAGTTACCAAGTTAGGTTGAGTTAATTTTCAACTTTCGAAAATCCACCCATTATGGATTGTCAGTTTGAAAGTTAACCCAAAAGTGAGGGTTTAAAGTTTTTATAAAATGACAGTTTGAGGATCGACCATTTAAAACCTTAAAATTGCGGTAAAAGTTAACTGATTGTTAGTTACGTTCAAAAGTTTGTGAAGGTTAACTCCAACATGTTAAAGGTATTGAAGGTTAACTGAGCTATGTTCATTTTAATCGTCTTAAGTCGTATTTTGAAAGTAAATATTTAAAAAGGTAAATTAACAATCACTAGTTTCGGTTAGTTTGAAAGCTAACTGCACGGAATAACGGTTTTTAAACTGGTAAAAGTTAAAAGTTTGAAAGTTAACCCAAAAGTAAAAGTTAAGGTTTTTATAAAAAGCCAGTTTGAGGGTTAACCATGTAAAATCTTAGCGGATTAGAAAGTTAACCGAATCTTTAAAATTGTAAAGGTTAACAAGTTTGACAGTTAACCCTGAAAACTAAACATGAAAATTACGCAGAATAGATTATCGGCTTGGACGTGAATCGAAAAGTGAAGGTTGAGGGTTAACCAATTGAAGCCTTTACAATTTAACGCATTTGAAAGTTAACCGAATCGTATTTCTTAAAATTGTAAAAGTTGATTTGAAAGTTAACAGCATTCAAATCTACTGGCTTTCGCATGCACTTTGCGTTTGAAAGTTAACGTAGCATCTATAATCTTTAATTAAGTTGTCCAGTTAACTCTCAACAACCACAGTTAATTTAGATAATAATGTTAATAGTATCCATGGTAATCGTAAAATGAACTGAAATACTCACAAGTTAATTATGCGGAAGGTTACTATACTGTAAGAAAGCTTTGAAAGTTAACTGACTGTCATTTCTCCGAATAAGCATTGATTTAAGGGTTGAATTTCATTAGCTAACCCCACTGTTTTGAAGGTTAACTGAATTACTTCTCGTTTTGAAAGTTAACAAGAAAATCAACTCTCTTTCAAGTCAAATCTTTGCCAGTTTTGAAGGTTTACAGCTATAAAAGTTAATTGAGGTTAACATTTTCCAGCACCTCCTACCGACCGGAGGCAGCAAACTGGAGTTCCGCACGGGCACCAAAAAGGACCGTGACGACCTTGAAACCACCTTCAAGGCGTTCAACTTCAGAACGGTCGTCAAGGACGACTTGGACCACGAACAAATCATCAAGGTCATCGAAGACGTCGTCAAATCCGTCCAAGTAGAAGAGACCAGCCTCTTCGTCTGCATTATGTCCCACGGGGATAAAGGCGTGGTTTATGGCGTCAACAGCTGTCACGTGGTCGTAGAGGACATCCAGAACGTCATGTGCCAACTGAACAAAAAAAAATTGCTGGGGAAGCCGAAGGTTCTGATATTGCAGTCCTGTCAAGGAACCAAATGTCAAAAAAGTAATGTTTAATAAAGAGGGCCTCGGTCGTGACAGCTGTCACTTGTCACGCTCTTTGCAAGTGACAGCTGTCTGCGTGACAAGTGACAGCTGTTTGCGTGACAAGTGACAGCTGTCTGCGTGACAAGTGACAGCTATCACGAACGAGCCCCAAAATGACGTTTTTCAGTACCCAGCATCGAAGAAGGCGACGAAATAGTGACGGACGGGATTTCCACCAATCAGGCGGTGCCTACAACCGCGGACATGCTCACGTTCTGGGCCACGGTTCCCGGATTCGGGGCCATAAGAAACAAAAGAACGGGATCGTGGTTCATCCAATCGCTGTGCCAGAAAATGAGGGACCTGAGCGACACGTATGTCTTTGATTGAAGGTAAAAGGTGTGAAAAAAATAATTTCAGCACCCACTTGGAGGATATATGCACGAGCATCGTTGATGACGTCACGCAGAAGAAGTGGGCGCAGAAAGGGGAGACCGTTGCCATGGTGCCTATGAAGGTTTCCACCCTGAGGAAGCACCTGTTTTTGCCGAAACTTGGCGGTTGCAAGTTCTAGTTTTAAGCGTGGAGAATTAATTGTGCTCAATTGTGCCTTTATGTAAATATTTTAATTGTTAACGTGTTTCAATATATTTTATAACCAGCCGAGTTTTTACATATTTCCAACTGCAAAATACATACCTATAGGACCCAATAAAAAGTTATTGGATTCTATCAGAAGCTTTGTTGCTTGTAACAGTGTCAAATCTTGAAAAGGGCAATTAATTTGACAGCTTCTAATCATTTGTCGCTTCATTTCTTACTGTCACTTGTCAAATAGGCTTTATTCGCCATTTTGGATCCCACCTAAATTGAACTCTTTTAAGCTGCTGAATACCAGCTTCAAATATTTCGCTAAGCAGCTAAACCTATCGCCGGAACGGTTACTTGCTCTTTTAAAACTTAATATCCGCCATTTTGGATCCCACCTTTCATTATTTTAGACTCAAATGGTGATAAACAATTTTTCATTTAACTAAAACCCCCAAGGCCGTATTTCTGTCTTTAAAGCGACTCTTTAGTATCTACTTTCGTTTTCACTTTATCTGGCGCGCCATTTTGGATCCCACTTATTTATTGGAGTAAAACAGATCGTAGATCAAATACCTAGGTACCTAATCTATCGCTTAAACTTAACAACAAGCATAATTTTCATTTCACCCTGCTAGTTTTTATCCGCCATTTTGGATCCCAAATAAATTCAGTTGCCGCAGAACACCCTGCAATATCAGTTATAATATTTAACTCAAGAAAACTAAAATTATCACCTGCAATGTTTAAAAGTGGTCCAGATTGGTGCTTTTATTTGTTTTTTGACACTTCATATATGCGCCATCCATTTTGGATCCCAACTTTTGCACTGTAAAGGGTACTAGAAATCTAGTTATTCAATTTACAAATTTTTTTAATTTTCGTCTACAAGTGTTCAACATTTAAGTTGTTTCTTCACATTGCAAAGCGGACTAGGAATATAGTACTACCTAGTACGGCGCATATACACGCAAATCATCGGGATCGGGAAAATAAAGCCCTACTGGCGATTTTCTACTTGCCCTTACGGAATTGTAAAGAGTACTAGAAATCTAGTTTTCGAATTTACAACCCACTCATCTAATTTCTTCAATTTTAGAATTCAAGTCCTCAACATTTAAGTAGTTTTTCTTGGTTGTAAAGTGAACTAGAAATCTAGTACTGAATAGAACGGCGTCTTTATTCATCACAACTCATCGGGAACAGGAAAATGACATTACCGACAGGTTTCAACTTGTTTTTACGATATTGTAAAGTAAACTAGGAATCTAGTATAACCATATTCATGTTCAAGACTTCCAATGGAGGTATCTTAAACCATTTTAAGTCAATGCGGCGCATAGATTAAGCATTGTAAAGGGTGCTAGAAATCTAGTTTTCAAAGTTACAGCCCTCGCATGCAAATTTCTTGAATTTTAGAATTCAAGTCTTCAACATTTAAGTAGTTTTTCTTGGTTGTAAAGTGAACTACACCTTTTCCAGTAGTAGTTCAGAAAGCGTCAATTGAATTTCAGAAAGCATCAGTTGAATTTCAGAATTGTCAATTTAATTTCAGAACCTGTCAATTGTAGTTCAGATTAGTCAATTCATATTCAGAAAGCGTCAATTGTATTTCAGAATAGTCACATGTATTTCAGCATACGTCAATTGAATTTCAGATTGGTCAATTGATTTTCAGAAAGCATCAATTGAATTTCAGAATTCGTCAATTGTAGTTCAGAAAGCATCATTTGTAATTTAGAAGGCATTTTTAATTCAGTTTATTTTTAAAGACATGACTTACATACACATGATGAGGTCCGTAAGTTCTACCAGAAGGTCCCCGAGTTCCCCCAAGAGGTCCTCGAGTTCCTACTGAGGTCCTCTTATTATTGCTTGTACATCAGAGCTCCCCCGCGAATCCCGCGATCTGCCGCCCAGGTACCCTGAATGGCTTCCAAGACAGCCCATAGCAAAGTATCGATTTTCAAGTTGTCGTTGAAGCTTTTTGGTGGAAAACTTAATTTTTTTGTAGGTGAAAACTTGTTATGTACAGTCCGCAGGTTGCAGTTCTTCGTACACCTGACTGGCATTTCTTAGATTTGGTAGAAATAGGTACATAAGTAGGTACCTGGAACCTGGAGCAAATAACTCACCCAGAGAACAATGTCATTCTGATTTCCAAATGATACATTCTTAATTACAAATGATGCTTTCTGAACTACAATTGACGGATTCTGAAATTCAATTGATACTTTCTGAAAATCAATTGACCGATCTGAAATTCAATTGACGTATTCTGAAATACATTTGACTATTCTGAAATACAATTGACGCTTTCTGAAATACAATTGACTAATCTGAACTTCAATTGACGGATTCTGAAATTCAAGTGATTATTCTAAAATTCAATTGACGCTTTCTGAACTACTACTGGAAAAGGTGTAGAAATTTAATACTGAATAGTACGGCGTCTTTATTCATCACAACTCATCGGGAACAGGAAAATGACATTACCGACAGGTTTCAACTTGTTTTTACGATATTGTAAAGTAGACTAGGAATCTAGTATAACCATATTCATGCTCAAGACTTCCAATGGAAGTAGTTTAAACCATTTTAAGTCACTGCGGCGCATAGATTAAGCATTGTAAAGGGTACTAGAAATCTAGTTTTCAAAGTTACGGCCCTCGCATGCAAATTTCTTGAATTTTAGAATTCAAGTCCTCAACATTTAAGTAGTTTTTCTCGGTTGTAAAGTGAACTAGAAATTTAGTACTGAATAGTACGGCGTCTTTATTCATCACAACTCATCGGGAACAGGAAAATGACGTTACCGACAGGTTTCAACTTGTTTTTACGATATTGGTAAGTAAACTAGGAATCTAGTATAACCATATTCATGCTCAGGACTTCCAATGGAAGTATTTTAAACAATTTTAAGTCACTGCGGCGCATAGATTAAGCATTGTAGGGTACTAGAAATCTAGTTTTCAAAGTTACAGACCTTGCATGCAAATTTCTTGAATTTTAGAATTCAAGTCCTCAACATTTAAATAGTTTTTCTTGGCTGTAAAGTGAACTAGAAATCTAGTACTGAATAGAACGGCGTCTTTATTCATCACAACTCATCGGGAACAGGAAAATGACATTACCGACAGGTTTCAACTTGTTTTTACGATATTGTAAAGTAAACTAGGAATCTCTAGTTTAACCATATTCATGCTCAAGACTTCCAATGGAGGTATTTTAAACCATTTTAAGTCACTGCGGCGCATAGATTAAGCATTGTAAAGGGTACTAGAAATCTAGTTTTCAAAGTTACAGCCCTCGCATGTAAATTTCTTGAATTTTACAATTCAAGTCCTCAACATTTAAGTAGTTTTTCTTGGTTGTAAAGTGAACTAGAAATTTAGTACTGAATAGTACGGCGTCTTTATTCATCACAACTCATCGGGAGCAGGAAAATGACATTACCGACAGGTTTCAACTTGTTTTACGATATTGTAAAGTAAACTAGGAATCTAGTATAACCATATTCATGCTCAAGACTTCCAATGGAAGTATTTTAAACCATTTTAAGTCACTGCGGCGCATAGATTAAGCATTGTAAAGGGTACTAGAAATCTAGTTTTCAAAGTACAGCCCTCGCATGCAAATTTCTTGAATTTTAGAATTCAAGTCCTCAACATCTAAGTGGTTTTTCTGGGTTGTAAAGTGAACTAGAAATTTAGTACTGAATAGTACGGCGTCTTTATTCATCACAACTCATCGGGAACAAGAAAATGACATTACCGACAGGTTTCAACTTGTTTTTACGATATTGTAAAGCAAACTAGGAATCTAGTATAACCATATGCATGCTCAAGACTTCCAATGGACGTATTTTAAACCAATTTAAGTCACTGCGGCGCAAAGATTAAGCATTGTAAGAGGTACTAGAAATCTAGTTTTCACAGTTACAGCCCTCGCATGAAAATTTCTTGAATTTTCGACTTTAAGCCTTCAAGATTCAAGTCGTTTCTAACGATTGTAAAGTAAACTACGAATATAGTACTATTTAGTACGGCGGATATTTACTTTTCATTGCACGTAAAACTTCTCCAGTCTCATTTTCACTCAGGTGCCGCCTAATTAAGTGGGCTTTCAAGCTATGCTTGTGTTTCGATTTGTACTCGCATTTCTCGCACTTAAACCACTTCACCTCCTCCTCATTCGAATGTTTGTTAATTTTATGCTGCCGGAGGTTCGCGACCTGTTTAGCCCTATAATCGCATTGCTCGCACTTAAACCACCTGATTTCGTCTTCATTCAGATGTTTAGTGATCACGTGCTGTTTCAAACAGTTCTTTTGTTTAGTTTTATACTCGCATTTCTCGCACTTAAGCCACTCGATTTCATCCTCGCTCAAATGCTTACTGATCATGTGCGGCCTTAAGTCACCCTTTAGCTTGGATCTATAGTCGCATCGCTCGCACTTAAACCATTTTATCTCGCCCTCATCGAGGTGCTTACTGATCACGTGCTTTTCCAGGGTGACTTTTTGCTTGGCCTTATAGTCGCATTTCTCGCACTTAAACCATTTTACGTCGTCTTCGTTCAAGTGTTTATTAATAGTGTGCTGATGCAGCCCCCCTTTTTGAATGGATTTGTAGTCACATTTCTCACATTTGAACCATTTGACTTCGGCTTTGTTCAGATGTATGTTGATCATGTGCTGTCGGAGGACAGTTCTGCGTTTGGCTTTATAATGGCATTTGTCGCAGCCAAACCATCTTATCTCGCCCTCATCGAGGTGTTTGTTAAAAGTGTGTCTACGCAGCCCTCCCTTCCACTTGCATTTGAAGTCACATTTTTCACACTCGAACCACGTTATCTCGCTCGTGTTTGGGTGTCTGTTGTATGTGTGCTTGGTCAGGTAGACTCTTTTTTTGGCTTTGTAGTCGCATTTTTCACATTTGAACCATTTTTGTTTGGCACGAACTTCGATTTCCAATTCTTTTTTTATCTCTTCTTCGATTTTTACCTCTACGAGTTCTTCTTCTCCCTTCACCTCGTCCATGTCCGTATCGCTCCATTCTTGTTTAACTATTATTTCCTCTTTGACCTCTTTGTAGAGATTTTCTTCAAATGTTGACATTAGCTCTGGAGAAAGTTCAATTTTAATTAATAGAAGACAATTATATCCGGGCTTACATATAATTTGGTTTATTGAGGGATTAAAGTGCAGTTTTAAGGCCTAATTGCTTAAACTGATGGAGAACATAACCTCACTTGTCTTGGATGACGTTAGATTGACAGTTTAGTTGACAATGACAGTTGCCAATGGTGTTGCCAATATTCTGCAGGGAAAATCACCAAATAAAACTGCATTTTTATCTTCACCTGAATAAGTGGGATCCAAAATGGCTGAATTAAAGTGTCGAACAAATGAAAGTTCTGGCAGCCCTTTTAAACACGAGATGATAGCTTTAACCTTCAGTACTGAACTGGTATTGAACTATACAGATAGATTGAAAGACGGTGGGATCCAAAATGGCGAGTATAAAAATGGAAACCTAAACCGAGGCCTGAACTCTAGCTTTGACTGCACTTTAGTGAATTTGAAGATTAGGTACTCTGCTGTGAATAGCACATACAGGACAGGTGGGGTGGGATCCAAAATGGCGGATTTGTAGTATCTAAAACAAACGGAAGTTCTGGTTCTGAAATACGGCGACTGTCATTTAGCTATTTCTTTGGTTAAGGGACCCAAAATGGCGGAAAAAACTTCTAGGGTAGAAATGAAAATTATGTTCTAATTAAAATTATAGCTTTAGCTTTAATTCCAGTGAAAACCAAGATGTCTGTCTTGTGAACGAATGGAATTAGGTAAGCGGGATCCAAAATGGTGATCAGAGGAATTGTGGCGGATAGTGACCTTTTATAGTCTTCTAACAAATTTTGGAAGCAATATATTGAAAGTGGTATTCATCTGTTTAGTTTAAAAGGCAGTTAAATGGAGGCGGGATCCAAAATGGCTGATAAAATCTCGTGTGGTTAAAATCTAGTTTTAGCTTCGATTTAGTAGAATTTGAAACGGTTGTCTGTTGCTTGGTTCAAGCCCGAAGTACAAAAAATCAAGGCATTGTATATTATAACGGGTGTCTTAAAAAAAACCGAACGAAATATTTTTGGTAATAACTCGTGCATTTCTTACCCGATTTGGATGAACCTGGCCTTAAATTGAAGCCAAGGAATCAGGCTTTCGAACTGTCTAAAAAATTACGACTGATGGTGCTGCAATCGTTCTCTTAGTGATATTTGTCTCAAAGGTTCGTTTCAGGGGCGTGTGGATTGGTCAATTATCAACCAATCGTTATGAGACTCACATAACTTTGAAGGGCGTTCATTTTTCTTTAAGAATCTTTTTTCAGAAGTTAATTTGGTTCACGCATTGACTTTCTGTGATTATTTAAAAAATATGTGTTTTCACATTTTTTCATGCAGAATGACCATGGCTAAAGTAACAATGAAGCAACAAGAGCTTAATTCGCCTTTAAATTTCCTCCAATTCGCACCCGCTTGGGTTTTTCATTCAATTAGATCCACTATTACTGAAAATTAAGCTGAAAATGCATCACTGTTACTTCAGTTATGGTCATTAGGCGTGAAAATAAGGGAAAACATGATTTTTAAAAGATCACAGACGCTTTTTGAAAAAAAGAAAACGTGCTTCAAGGTTATTTTTATCTATTAACCATTGGTTGTTAACTGACCAATCCCCATGCACCTAAAGTAAGCCTTTAAAACAAGCATGGCTAAGGCTACTACGGCAGCGCCATCTGTCGTGGTCTCTTGAATGAATCGATAGCCTGATTCTTTAGCTTTAATTTAAGTCCACGTTCATCCAAATCGGTTAAAAAATGGATGAGTTGTCCTCAAAAATATTTCGCTCGGTTTTTTTTAGGACACCCGTTAGTAAGTCAGTTTGAAGGCGCAACAAAAGCTTGCTCCTCGGTGGGATCCAAAATGGCAGAAAAAAAAGAGTTTTGGGAGCCATCAAGAGGTATCTGTTGAGTTTTAGCGTCACGCCAGTAAAATTCAAGATGGCTCTTTGTTGTGGGATCCAAAATGGTTGCTTCGCTTGACTGACAGATGACACCTGTCAGCGGGCAGTTGCAGCAAATTCACAAAATCACCAGAAAAGACGCCATCTATCCGGAATTCCCTATGGGATATGTGGATTTCCAGAAAGAACGTTTCCATCTGGAATTCCCGATTTGTATTCTAATATGGCTTTATTAGGAATTCCATTATCAACCTTTTTATCGGTTTCAAGGCAGTTTCTCCAAGTTTTCAATAAAGAAAGAAGCAAAACATATGGAACAGAGTATAAAACACTTCGGTTAATTTAATCGTGTGGCAACCCTGTCTGCTGTCATTTGTCAAACTTGTCATGCAAAACGACACGTCATCTGATACAAGTGAGGTTATGTTGTTAATGAATAGGGCACGGGCATCACTTATGCAACCCCGCAACACAATCAGCTGCTTGGAGAACAAACATTACATTTGAGTGCATGGAGTATAATGCGTTTTTCTCCAATTTTTCGTAGTTTTATGGTGTAAAGTGTGTTTAAACAATGGTTTGTCTTTTTAGAATGCGATTTTGTACATATTTAATTAATCAGAACGACTGTGCCGTATAAATAAACTTAGTGAAATCTGTTTGTTGTTAGTGAAGTGTGGTGGACAATGGAAAAAAACACAATTCAATGAACATTTTGGCGCTTGGAATGAAAATACGAGATCCCGATATTTAGATAAACAATCTGTAATAAATTTCGGGCACCCCTATGTAAAAAAAGACGATGGATTCTCCATCGATGCAACAAAATTTCCAAAAGTGACATATAGACATTGTAAACTACTTGGTTTTAAAGAAAGTGTTTATTCAATGGACAAATTTAAAGCTACAAAAGGCTTGAAAGTAATAATCCGATATTATGCAGCTGGGTCAAGAAAATTGGTTGTGTAATGTGTAAAAATAAATAAATTTGTCGTTATTGGTCAGGTACCTAATTTTTTCTTATAACCACATTTTGTCACAGCTTTCTTAATGGCCTTTGTCCATTCCTCTAACTTTTTACTAGACAAGGGACATATTTCTATTATGTTAATCTACTTTGATGGTATTCGATACATGATGGCGTAACCCTGTCCATGTGTGCCATAATTACCTAATAGCCGGGTAAAATGTTGATATGTTTGCTAAAACTTCTTGAAAATTACAGTAAAAGATATATAAAAACTCAGCATTTATAAAAAGGAAAGGCAATTAATTTTCAATGAAAGCAGTCTCGATGGGTAAGTAGGTACCCAATCCCAATTATTAAAAACCAAGAAAACAATTCGAAAAAAACGCTACTAAAACATCAACTCGTCTCACAGTTTCTGTAATTAAGGAAAATAGAGCACTTTATAGTCAGAAAACTTAAAAAAGGCGTAAAAACCTACTTAACTCCATGCATTCAAATGTGATGTTTGTTCTCCAAGCAGCTGATTGTGTTGCGGGGTTGCATAAGTGATGCCCGCGCCCTATGCTAGGTATAACAAAAAGTAAGTCTTGATATATTTTGCATAGCATCAATTCTTCTATTATTAGTTTCAAGTCCATAATTTTTCAGTCCTAATGGCCTCATCCTTGTTTGTTGACGTCGAAGCAAATATTAAGCAGGAAGTGAAAGAAGAATGGAGCGATTCAGATGCAAAGATAAAAATTGAACAAGAAATTAAAGAGGAAATTGAAACCGAGGATGAATTATTAAAAGTAGAAGAAGATCCTCTGCGACTAGAATGTGACAATCAATCCCAAATACGCGGTACTTTCATAAAGTTAGACGAATTTGGATGTGGCAAGTCTTTCAAATGGTTTCGATGTGAAAAATGTGATTACAAATCCGTGCGAAAAGGACACCTTAACCAGCACGTTATTAGCAAACACCTAAACGAAGAGGAGATTAAATGGTTCAAGTGCGAGAAATGCGACTATAAAGCCAAGGAAAAGGCGAAGCTGCGACGTCACGTGACTAATAAACATCTAAATGAAGACGAGATTACTTGGTTTAAGTGCGAGAAATGCGACCATAAAACCAAAGAAAAGGGGAATTTGCAACGTCACATGGCCCATAAACACCTAAACGAAGACGAGATTAAATGGTTTAATTGCGAGGAATGCGACTATAAAATCAAAATCAGGGCCAAGCTGCGATACCACGTGACTAACAAACATCTGAACGAAAACGATGTAAAATGGTTTAATTGCGAGAGATGCGACTTTAAAACAAAGGAAAAGATGAATCTGCAACGCCACGTGACTAATAAACATCTAACTGGGGACGAGATTAAGTGGTTTAAGTGCGAGAAATGCGATTACAAGTCGAAACAGAAACGCACTTTGAACGTTCACATGAAAAGTCAACATCTCGATGCAGCCGAGATAAGATGGTTTAGGTGCGAGAAATGCGACTTTAAGACTAAAAAGAGGATATACTTGAAGTACCACAAAATTAATAAACACCTAAACGCAGACGCTGTTATTGAATGGGTTTACTGCACGAGATGCGACTATAAGGCTAAACATAAAAGTAGCCTAAGAAAGCACGTGTTCCGTAAACATCGAAATAAAGATGAAATTAGATGATTTAAGTGCTAGAACTGAACACACAAGTAAAGCTTAAACTGTCATTAAGTGTACTTATAACTTACTTAGCATATTGTAACATAATTAATTATGTAGGAATATTATGTATAGCATATCGAACTTAAAATTGTCATATATACATAAAATTTCATTCAAATTTTAATTAAAAATGTATTTTTAACAGCTAAACCATTATACTTTTCTTTCCAGGGAAGATATTTTAACACTTAGGTAAAAAAAATTTAAAAATGCTTACGACGTAAGTATGTCGTGATGAGGGTCAAGTAACCCGAAACCGGTCCGAAGTTTTTGAATGGTGGCTCGAAAGATTCAGGTATTTAAATAAAAGTAACTAAGTTTCAGTTACTTTTCCACAGTAACTAATTTGAAAAGTAACGTGTCAATGTCGCCGAAATTAACGTAACTTTCACCCAAAATTATAGCGAATTTTCAACGTGTTTTTCAAACGCCATTATTTAGGTTTAGATTTAGAAAAAAATTCAACTACTTATAGCAGGTAATAGGATATCAAAAGATAGTTCCTATCAATACTTTAATAAATCTGCAATATCCTCGGCAATATTTAATAATAATAGTTAGTATAGGCTCTTAGTATATTAAAATGTCAGATAAGTGTAGCTTATGTGTATAAAACCTGTCAATTAAGCTAGGAAAATATAGATGTTAACAAATAATAATTAGAGTAAGTGATATGTGCAACTAGAACGTAATGATTTTGTAGCAAGTCACACACAAGTAAATACTTACTTAAGTGACTCAACAATATGTAAAAAATTGTAAGCAATGTTTCTACCTACTAAATATAAAAAAAAACACGTTGAAAATTCGTTATAATTTTGGTTGAAAGTTACGTCAATTTCGGCGACATTGAGAGTGTAGGATAAGTACATAAAACGGGTGCTGGGATTAGATAGGGAAACACCCGGATACATAATAAGGGAAGAAACGAAAAGGAGTAAGTTAAGAATGGAGACAGGGAAAATGGGCGGTGAAATATGAGGACAGAATGGGAGAAAGAAGAGAGTGTAAGATATTACAGGAGTGCTGGAAAGAGAGAAAGAGAAAGGGAAGGAAAGACAAAGACATTACGAGAGGAATGAATATATGCAAGGAAAAATATAGAAAGACGAAGGGAGCAGGGGAGATGGATGAATGGAGCGATGTGGGAAAGAAATAGAGACATAGATGCACAGGAAAGAACAAAAATCAGAGAATCAAGATATAACGCAAAATATGAGAATATGATAAGTGAAGGGTTACCAAGTTACTTGAAGAGGGAGAGTGAGAAAGAATAAAGAATGATAGCGAGATTCAGATGCGGGAATGAGGAGAGGGAAAACAAGTTCTGGCTGAAGGAGGAAGAGAGAAAGTGCAGAGTAGGTATGTGGAGAGGAGAGAGAGACAGTAGAACACCTGTTGAAAGAGTGTGAGGGAATGAGAGAGGAGGAAAGAGAGAGAAAAAGTATTCTGAACGAATGGGGAGAAGGAATAGAATGGATGAAGGAAGCGAGAGAAAGAAGAAGACAACAGAGAGAAAGAAGTAGCCCTAAAATGTCAAATTTTCTAAAATTTAAAGACGACTAGTGTCTCAAAGAAATGCGGTTTGTCATTATTAATTTTTAGTTCTTTTTCACGTCGCATGCTCAAGTTTCAAAATAAATCCAAAACTTGCATTAATTCTACCTACGACATAGGTACCTACTTCTCATGGTTCCTTATTATTACATGGCCAGGTATTTGAATAAATAAATTAAAAAAGTAAAGTAGTTACAAATATAGTTATTAAAACCACGAATAAGCAGAAATAACGACGTTTCTATTAATTTGAATGTTTACTAATCATGTGCCGACGCAGATCCTTGTTGTATTTGGATTTGTAATCGCATCCCTCGCACTCAAACCATCCCTTAATCACGTGCTTTTTCAGGGTGGCCTCATCTTTACATTTGTACTCGTCATGTGCACTAATCACGTGCGGTTTCAAGTTCTTTTTATATTTAGTTTTAAAGTCACATTTCTCGCACTTAAAGATCTCGTATTCATCCAAATGTTTGTTCACTATGTGGTGCTTTAGGGTGTTCTTGTTTTTGGTCTTAAAGTCGCATTTCTCGCACTTAAACCATTTGACCTCGTCTTCGGGTAAATGCTTGTCAATCACGTGCTGATCCAAGTGCACCTTCTGTTTAGCCTTATAGTCGCATTCTTCGCACTTAAACCATTTAATTTCAAATTCACTTAAATGTTTACTGCTTAAGTGTCTGTTTAAGCTACTCTGCCGTTTGGTTTTAAAAACGCACTTTTCGCACTTGAACCATGTAATCTCGTCCTCACTTAAATGTTTGTAAATCGCGTGCATTTTTAGGGCATTCCTCCATTTGCTTTTGTAATTGCATTTTCCACATTGAAACCATTTGGTTTTATTATGGGATTTCCCACGTCTCACTTTTTCTAACTTGTCCAATTTCAAATCGGGATTTTCTTCTACCTTCAATGATCCATGAATTTCTTCTTTAATTTCTTCCTCCACTTTTATCTTCAGTTCTTCTTTGTGGTCATTCGCGCTGCCCATTTCTGAGTCGCTTAATTCTTCCTTAAGCTCTTGCTTAATATATACTTCATCGTACGCCATTTAGGGCTGCAGGGTGGAAAAATTGTACTTGCAAATAAATTTAGTCTCACATTTAGCTCAACATAACCTCACTTGAATCGGGTGACATTAGTTTGACATTTTAGTTATAGTGACAGCAGACAGTGTCGCCACTAGAGAACCAAGAAATTACTAAAATTAATCTTGTGCTTTGGTTGGTGCACCTGAAGGAATGATTTCAAGGTCCTTTAAGCGTGACGTCATGCCGCCATGTATGGCCGTATGCGCAGTCATTTTTTGACCGCCGACAGAATTTACTTGAATGTCTACTGTCAGTTATGTGTCATTTTTCATCATTGTAGGTTAAAATAGCACGTGGTAAACGTGAAAGGTCCCAGATTCTGTTGACAGTAGTGACAATGACGTATAAATGCACTAGAAATGACACAAGATCAACGCATGCGTATCATACGGGGCCAAGCGCAATAAACCCCCACCAGTGCCTTAAACGACCTCTGCCAACTGCGTAGAGCAGGAACTTTCCTCGAATTGTTCTAGTGGCTTTTAGTTGCTTGAGTTTGACATGTCGAAATCTAACGAATGACAGTCGCCATTTTGGATCCCCCAGAATTTCTGCTGTCATTCAAACTAGACAAGAGTGGAATAAATGAAACATTTATTACGTCAGTTTGACAGGTGGTACTTGACGTTTGATAACATTTGACAGAGTGACGTCACAAATCCCGGCAAACGCAGCGCCGACTTTGATTTTTGATTGGTTGCCAGACCAACCAATATTAGGTCTTTATAATACATATTATTTTTTAATTTTCTTTGCAAATATCGCGAGAAATAAACATTTTGTGGGGAAAAATAACATGGCTGTCTTGTAAAAAGACTTCGAAGCTGAATATTTCCAGTCGCCATTGAAATGCACTTCGCTGATGAGGGCCAATAAACCCAAAACCGGTCTGAAGTTGTTGGATGGCGGCTCGACATAGTCTGTATCTCTAAGGGTTCTCGAGTTGTCGCCAATGGAAAATTTGTATTTTGCACCTGTTTAGAAAATGACAGCTCAAAATAGTGAAACACATGGAAAATCTTATCATCCCTTCCTTTTTCAAATATTTTAATAGAAAAAAGTAGAATTTTGCAGAAAAATAAGTACCGGCCAAATTGTATAGTGGGCTAGGTTTATTTTCAAAATAATAATAATATTATTATTAGGCCCCAAGTGTGACCTATCATTTGATACTAAAACGCTGCCAGCTAAGCGAATTGCCCCATTTTCGAAACGATAGTACCAATACCAATCGAGAAAAGCATATTTTTTCAGTAAAAATTCGAATAAAGTAGCTTAGAATAAATAAAAAAATCTGAAAAATCGTTTTATTTGTTTAATTTAAGTCATGGGACCATTTTCGAAACGAAAGGACCAATATCAACCGAGAAAAGTACCATTTTTCTCTAAAAATTCTAATAAAAATAAGAAAAATTTCATTCGTTGTCAAAGTTGGTCAGTTTGAAGCTATTTTAATAAGAAAAACTAGAATTTTGCAGTAAAGCAATTACCGGCCAAATTGTATACTGGGCCAAGTTGATTTTTAAAATTAAGTTAGACCTATCGTTTGATACCAAAACACGTCCAACTAAGCGAATGGCACCATTTTCGAAACGATAGGACCAATACCTACCGAGAAAAGTACATTTTTCACTAAAAATTTTAATAAAAAGAAGAAAAATCGAATTCTTTGTCAAAGTTGATCAGTTTCAAATTATTTTAATAAGAAAAACTAGAATTTTGCAGTAAAGCAAATATCGGCCAAAATTTAGGCCACTGGGCCAAGTCGATTTTCAAAATTAAGTTAGACCCACCATGTGACCTATCGTTTGATACCAAAACACGTCCAATTAAGTGAATGGCACCATTTTCGAGACGATAGGACCAATACCAACCGAGAAAAGTACATTTTTTCACTAAAAATTCTAATATAAATAAGAAGAATCGCATTCTTTGTCAAAGTTGATCAGTTTCAAGCTATTTTAATAAGAAAAACTAGAATTTTGCAGTAAGGCAAATACCGGCCAAATTGTATACTGGGCCAAGTTGATTTTCAAAATAAAGTTAGACCCACCTTGTGACCTATCGTTTGATACTAAAACACGTCCAACTAAGCGAATGGCACCATTTTAGAAACGATAGGACCAATACAGTCGATAAGATGGCGCCGACAACAGATACGCGCTGTGAGAACCTCCCATGTTTAAAGTGCAGTCTTAAAGCGGCGAATGGGCCAAAATGTGTAAAATGTGGTAGAATATTCCACCCGGGGTGCATTAAATATCTTGGTAACAAAATTACCATAATTAGTGAACAGGCGGTGAATTGCTGTGAAAATCAAAATCTACCAGATGATGAAAACAATCATGGCGACAGTGACCTCGACAACACCATAAACAGCGAGGAACCATGCAGTACTGCAGCCTTGACAATAAAATACCTCAAGAAACTCTTACGAGAAAAGGACCTAATTATTAATATTCTCCAGGAAAACGCTCAACTGCTGAAGCAGCAAATTGAACATAATTTGCAACAAAAGGCGACAACACCTGCGCCATCTAATATCAAGACAAGTAACAAGAAGAAAACAACAAAAAAGGAAAATGTGGAAGGGAAATGTGCCTCTCCTTCTCTAACGGACGATCAGCTGCCGCTTGTCAAAGGGACGGCTGAAAGTGAGGTTAAAATTTTACCTGACAGTGGAATAACAAAACAACTAAAAAATACTGAGAACTCTTCATCATCGAACACCGTAAAAATATGGAATAGAGAGGTTCCAACGCCTAGGAATCCCGAAGCGGTTCCGCCTAGGAATACCGAGGCGAAGAGGGAGGAAGTGGAATACAGGGTGGAGAGGAAATCTCGTCCAAAATTGAACGAAGGAACAAGAAAAGGTGTGTCAACACTGGAAATTGTACCAAGATTAACTCATATCTTCGTGTCCCGATTTACTCCAAACACTACAAGTGAAGCAGTGATAAATTTTATTAAAACAAAGTTTCCCGAGGCTAAATGCGAAAAATTGACCACAAGATATCCAGACAGCTACGCATCCTTTAAAGTCAGTGTTAATATAAAAAACCGTGATGCAGCTATGGGTGAGGATGTATGGCCGGAAGGCGTAATCTACAACCAGTTTTTTCTCAACCGGACTCCCACGGGAGGAAGACCAAGGAATTAATCACCCGTATCAATCAAGCATACCTGACAAACACTTGAAGGAAACCAAGTCTTTAACAATTTTGCATCAGAACTGTCAATCACTGACAAACAAAATTGAGGAACTTGAAGTACTCCTAAATACAAAGTGCTGTGATTTGTTTTGTGTTTCAGAACACTGGTTCCAGCAGGACAACATAACATCAGTGGACATTAACGACTATTACCTAATACACCACTACAGTAGAACCAGTCATAGACATGGTGGAGTTGCAATCTTTGCAAAATCACATATGCAGGCAGAAGCTGTAGTAGAAATAGGAAACTTATCTGTGGAATTTCATTTTGAATGTACATGTGTCAAATTCAACTACTATAACCAAAACTTTATTCTGGTAACATTATATCGTAGCGGTGCAAATGGAGACTTCAAAATTTTTATAGAAAAACTGAGTATGGCCCTGGAGATGCTTGGCAAGTATAAGAATTACAAGATAATTATATGTGGCGATTTTAATGTAAATTTTTTAAAACCATCAAGAGATTTAGAGAATCTAACAGACATTTTCAACTCTTATCACCTCAGGCAGACGGTTGCGGAGCCCACTCGTAACGGAAACTGCTTAGATAATATATATATTGACTGTAATTTGGGCCTCGACTGCGAGGTGGAGGTTATATTCCCTGGCTGGTCGGACCATGCTGCCCAAATACTACAACTAACTTCGTGTCAAGAAAATGAATCTCAGGCGCAAGCAGGTAACGCTTTGTACAGACAGACCAACAAAATGTCGAATGTTGTAAAATTTAAAGAACTACTACTCAATGAAAACTGGGAGAAAGTGCTGCAAACTAAAGCTAACGTTGATATGCAATATGATAAATTTAATGAAGACATTTTGCAGAAATTTCATCTAGCTTTTCCTTTAGTAAAACGTAAAAATATTAATACAAATAATAAAAACTGGATAACTGTTGGTATAAAAATATCAGCACAGAAATTAAAAAACATGCACACAATTTTACAAATCAGTGGAGATAATTTTAAAACTTATTACCATAACTACAAAAGAATATATAGGAAGGTCATAAGGTTGGCTAAGAAACTACATTATAATAGAATATTAAGTCAAGCTAAAAATAAAAGTAAGACTGCATGGGCAATTATAAACAGGCACAAAAATAATAACAATACAATCACTATCACAAAGTTAGAAATAAACAAAGAGGTAATATCAGAACCCATGAGGTGTGCCAATATCTTAAACAAACATTTTAATACTGTCGCAGAAACTTTTCTTATAAAGGAAAATACACCTAATGACGGTATAAATACAGTAAACTTCCCAATGAAAAACAATAGCTTCTTCCTGAGTCCTGTAACACAAGATGAGGTGTTAAAAACTATAAGAGGTCTAAAGAAAACACAGTCTGCGGGAGCAGACATGCTTGACTCCATTGTCATCACCCACTGTGCCCTAGAGATATCTCCAATTCTGACTGTAATAATCAATAACTCCTTTTCAACAGGAATATTTCCTAGTGCATTAAAAATTTCGAAAATCGTCCCACTATACAAGAAAGATGATAGACTTAAAGTCGAAAACTACAGACCCATATCAATATTAAGTACAATCTCTAAAATAATTGAAAAATTATTTTCGAATAGGTTAATTGAATACTTCGAGAAATACAAATTATTTAATCCAAACCAGCATGGTTTTATTAGAAATAGATCTACTTCATCAGCCATTACAACATTTTTAGACACACTATATAAAAGTATTGATGAAAAGAAGCAATGCCTAGGCGTATTCCTGGATCTTAGTAAGGCGTTTGATCTCGTAAGACACGATCTCTTGCTGGATAAACTGTGGAAATATGGTATAAGGGGGACCCCCTTGCAGTGGATAAGGAGCTACCTTCATGATCGAAAACACTATGTAGAATTAAATGGTATTCAGTCAGAAGTTTTAACTATCAATAGGGGCGTACCACAAGGCTCCGTGCTTGGGCCTCTGTTGTATGTGATATTCGTAGGAGACCTCTCGTTTAAAAATGCAATTATGTTCGCAGATGATACATCCCTTCTGATTGCGGACTCAAAAAATGGTAATATAACTCAAACAGCGAATATTAGATACAAAGAAATCTCCAAGTACTTCCATAATAATGGGTTATACTTAAATCATAAAAAAACTGTGTGCATAAATTTTGATATATCCAACCAGCAAAATTATAGTTACCTGATTAGATCGGATCAAGGATCTATTGAAAATATGTCTTGTACAAGATTTCTAGGAGTTAACATTGACTCAAAACTTAAGTGGGATGAGCATATAAACATACTTTGTAGAAGAATGGCGACGCTTTGCTATACTATCAAACAACTACGCGACAGGGTTGGTGTGTCTGTGCTGAGGATGTATTACTATGCACAGATACATTCTATTCTAAGCTACGGAATAGTGGCATGGGGAGCATCGTCGGAACTAGCCAGGGTTTTCATTTTGCAGAAGCGGGCACTACGTTTCATGCTTGGGGTGGGATTCCGGGCGAGCTGTAGGGGTCTATTTCGAGAGGGAAATGTCTTGACATTACCATGTATATATATATACCAAATGCTAATGCATGCCAGAGGCAATATACAGAATCTAAATAAGACGACTGATTATCATAAATACGACACTAGAAACAAAAATTTATTGGAGATTCCTATGCACCGAATGACTATGTATGAACACAGCCCACACTATAGAACGATACTGTTGTACAATAAATTGCCACTATGGTATAAAAACTTAAATGATCTCAAATTTAAAAAAGCAATAAAATGTCTATTGATCTCTAAAGAATATTACAGTGTACAAGATTATTTAAGTGACTGCCTTGCTGATAAAGAGGGAGGGGAATGATTGTTTGTAAAATTTGTTAAATGTATATATAATGACGTGTTCTATACAAAAAATATTTTGTCGTAAGAATGAATAAATATATTATTATTATATTATTATTATTAATACCAACCGAGAAAAGTACAATTTTTCACAAAAGATTCTAACAAAAATAAGAAAAATCGCATTCCTTGTCAAAATTGATCAGATTCAAGCTATTTTAATATGAAAAACTAGAATTTTGCAGTAAAGCAAATACCGGCCAAATTGTATACTGGGCCAAGCTGATTTTCAAAATTAAGTTAGATCCACCGTGCGACCTATCGTTTTATACTAAAACACGTCCAACCAAGCGAATGGCACCATTTTCGAAGCGATAGGACCAATACCAACCGAGAAAAGTACCATTTTTCACTAAAAATTCTAATAAAAGTAAGAAAAATTGCATTCTTTGTCAAAGTTGATCAGTTTCAAACTATTTTAATAAGAGAAACTAGAATTTTGCAGTAAAGCAAATATCGGCCAAAATGCAGGTTACTGGGCCAAGTCGATTTTCAAAATTAAGTTAGACCCACGGTGTGACCTATCGTCTTATATTAAAACACGTCCAACTAAGCGAATGGCACCATTTTAGGAACGATAGGACCAATGCCAACCGAGAAAAGTACCATTTTTCATTAAAAATTCTAATAAAAATAAGAAAAATCGCATTCTTTGTCAAAGTTGATCACTTTCAAACTATTTTAATAAGAGAAACTAGAATTTTGCAGTAAAGCAAAGATCGGCCAAAATGCAGGTTACTGGGCCAAGTCGATTTTCAAAATTAAGTTAGACCCACGGTGTGACCTATCGTTTGATACTAAAACACGTCCAACTAAGCGAATGGCACCATTTTCGAAACGATAGGACCAATACCAACCGAGAAAAGTGCCATTTTTCACTAAAAATTCTAATAAAAATCGCATTCTTTGTCAAAGTTGATCAGTTTCAAACTATTTTAATAAGAGAAACTAGAATTTTGCAGTAAAGCAAAGATCGGCCAAAATGCAGGTTACTGGGCCAAGTCGATCTTCAAAATTAAGTTAGACCCACGGTGTGACCTATCGTTTGATACTAAAATACGTCCAACTAAGCGAATGGTACCATTTTCTAAACGATAGGACCAATACCAACCAAGAAAAGTACCATTTGTCACTAAAAATTCTAATAAAAATAAGAAAAATCGCATTCCTTGTCAAAGTTGGTCAGTTTGAAGCTATTTTAATAAGAAAAACTAGAATTTTGCAGTAAAGCAATTACCGGCCAAATTGTACACTGGGCCAAGTTGATTTTCAAAATAAAGTTAGACCCACCGTGTGACCTATCGTTTGATACTAAAACACGTCCAACTAAGCGAATGGCACCATTTTCGAAACGATAGGACAAATACCAACCGAGAAAAGTACCATTTTTCACTAAAATATCTTATAAAAATAAGAAAAATCGCATTCTTTGTCAAAGTTGGTCTGATTGTAGCTATTTTAATAAGAAAAACTAGAATTTTGCAGTAAAGCAATTACCGGCCAAATTGTATACTGGGCCAAGTTGATTTTCAAAATAAAGTTAGACCCACCGTGTGACCTATCGTTTGATACTAAAACACGTCCAACTAAGCGAATGGCACCATTTTCGAAACGATAGGACCAATACCAACCGAGAAAAGTACCATTTTCACTAAAAATTCTAACAAAGATAAGAAAAATCGCATTCTTTGTCAAAGTTGATCAGTTTCAAATTATTTTAATAAAAAATACTAGAATTTTGCAGTAAAGCAAATATCGGCCAAAATGTAGGATACTGGGCCAAGTCGATCTTCAAAATTAAGTTAGACCCACAGTGTCACCTATCGTTTGATACTAAAACACGCCCAACTAAGCAAATGGCACCATTTTGGGAATTATAGGACCAATACCAACCGAGAAAAGTACCATTTTTCACTAAAAATTCTAATAAAAATAAGAAAAATCGCAGTCTTCGTCAAAGCTGATCATTTTCAAACTATTTTAATAAGAAAAACTAGAATTTTGCAGTAAAGCAAATACCGGCCAAAATGTAGGTTACTGGGCCAAGTCGATTTTCAAAATTAAGTTAGATCCACCGTGTGACCTATCGTTTGATACTAAAACACGTCCAACTAAGCGAATGGAACCATTTTCGAAACGATAGGACCAATACCAACCGATAAAAGTACATTTTTCAATAAGAATTCTAATAAAAATAAGAAAAATCGCATTCCTTGTCAAAGTTGGTCTGTTTGAAGCTACTTTAATAAGAAAAACTAGAATTTCGCAGTAAAGCAAATACCGGCCAAATTGTATACTGGGCCAAGTTGATTTTCAAAATAAAGTTAAACCCACCGTGTGACCTATCGTTTGATACTAAAACACGTCCAACTAAGCGAATGGCACCATTTTAGAATCGATAGGACCAATACCAGCCGAGAAAAGTACAATTTTTCACGAAAAATTCTAATAAAAATAGGAAAAATCGCATTCTTTGTCAGAGTTGATCAGTTTCAAACTATTTCAATAAGGAAAACTAGAATTTTGCAGTAAAGCAAATACCGGCCAAAATGTAGGATACTGGGCCAAGTCGATTTTCAAAATTAAGTTAGACCCACCGTGTGACTTATCGTTTGATACTAAAACACGTCCAACTAAGCGAATGGCACCATTTTCGAAGCGATAGGACCAATACCAACCGAGAAAAGTACCATTTTTCACTAAAAATTCTAATAAAAATAAGAAAAATTGCATTCTTTGTCAAAGTTGACCAGTTTTAAACTATTTTAATAAGAAAAACTAGAATTTTGCAGTAAAACAAATACCGGCCAAAATGTAGGATACTGGGCCAAGTCGATTTTCAAAATTAAGTTAGACCCACCGTGTGACTTATCGTTTGATACTAAAACACGTCCAACTAAGCGAATGGCACCATTTTCGAAACGATAGGACCAATACCAACCGATAAAAATACATTCTTCACTAAAAATTTTAATAAAAATAAGAAAAATTGCATTCTTTGTCAAAGTTGACCAGTTTTAAGCTATTTTAATCAGAAAAACTAGAATTTCGCAGTAAAGCAAGTATCGGTCAAATTGTATACTAGGTCCAGTTAATTTTCAAAATAAAGTTAGACCCACCGTGTGACCTATCGTTTGATACCAAAAGACGTCCAACTAAGAGAATGGCACCATTTTATAAATAATAGGACCAATACCAACCGAGAAAAGTACATTTTTTCACTTAAAATTCTAATAAAAATAAGAAAAATCGCATTCTTTGTCAAAGTTGACCAGTTTGAAGCTATTTTAATCAGAAAAACTAGAATTTTGCAGTGAGCAATTACCGGCCAAATTGTATACTGGGCCAAGTTGATTTTCAAAATAAAGTTAGACCCGCCGCGTGATACTAAAACACGGCTAACTAAGCGAATGGCACCATTTTCGAAACGATAGGACCAATACCAACCGATAAAAATACATTTTTCACTAAAAATTTTAATAAAAATAAGAAAAATTGCATTCTTTATCAAAGTTGACCAGTTTTAAGCTATTTTAATCAGAAAAACTAGAATTTTGCAGTAAAGCAATTACCGGCCAAATTGTATACTGGGCCAAGTTGATTTTCAAAATAAAGTTAGACCCACCGCGTGATACTAAAACACGGCTAACTAAGCGAATGGCACCATTTTCGAAACGATAGGACCAAAACCAACCGAGAAAAGTACATTTTTCACTAAAAATTATAATAAAAATAAGAAAAATCGCATTCTTTGTCAAAGTTGACCAGTTTCAAGCTATTTTAATAAGAAAAACTAGAATTTTGCAGTAAAGCAAATACCGGCCAACATGTAGGTTACTGGACCAAGTCGATTTTCAAAATTAAGTTAGACCCACCGTATGACCTATCGTTTGATACTAAAACACGTCCAACTAAGCGAATGGCACCATTTTAGAAACGATAGGATAAATACCAACCGAGGAAAGTACCATTTTTCACTAAAAATCCTAATAAAAATAAGAAAAATCGCATTCCTTGTCAAAGTTGGTTTGTTTGAAGCTATTTTAATGAGAAAAACTAGAATTTCGCAGTAAAGTAAATACCGGCCAAATTGTATGCTGGGCCAAGTCGATTTTCAAAATTAAGTTAGACCCACCCTGTGACCTATCGTTTGATACTAAAACACGTCCAACTAAGCGAATGGCACCATTTTCGAAACGATAGGACCAATGCCAACCGAGAAAAGTACATTTTTCACTAAAAATTCTGATAAAAATAAGAAAAATCGCATTCTTTGTCAAAGTTGACCAGTTTCAAGCTATTTTAATAAGAAAAACTAGAATTTCGCAGTAAAGCAAATACCGGCTAAATTGTATACTGGGCCAAGTTGATTTTCAAAATAAAGTTAGACCCACCGTATGACCTATCGTTTGATACTAAAACACGCCCAACTAAGCGAATGGCACTATTTTGGAAACGATAGGACCAATACCAACCGAGGAAAGTAGCATTTTTCACGAAAATATCTAATAAAAATAAGAAAAATCGCATTCCATGTCAAAGTTGATCTGTTTGAAGCTACTTTAATAAGAAAAACTAGAATTTCGCAGTGAAACCAAAATGTATACTGGGTCAAGTTGATTTTCAAAATAAAGTTAAACCCACCGTGTGACCTATCGTTTGATACCAAAACACGTCCAACTAAGCGAATGGCACCATTTTAGAAACGATAGGACCAATACCAACCGAGGAAATAACCATTTTTCACTAAAAATTCTAAGAAGATAAGAAAAATCGCATTCTTTGTTTTTTGTTTTTAATAAGAAAAACATAGAACTATGAAGAAACTTCAGATAAACCATAATATACCTAAAGGTGTTAATACTATGGTACCTACTTAGAAAAACGTAAAATTAATGTCTCATTATTTTCATTAATTTGCTTATTTATACACAAAACACAGTGATATACAATATTCTTATACATAATCAATTGTTAGAGTATGTAAGTAAATCATCTAATTTCATCTTCATTTCGATGTTTGCGAACCATGTGCCTACTTAGGCTACTTTTCTGTTTAGCCTTATAGTCGCATCTCGTGCAGTAAACCCATTCAATAACAGCGTCTGCGTTTGGGTGTTTATTAATTTTGTGGAACTTTAAGTATATCTTCTTTTTAGTTTTAAAATCGCATTTTTCGCACTTAAACCATCTGATCTCGGCTGCATCGAGATGTTGAGTATTCACATGAACGTTCAAGGTGCGTTTCTGTTTAGACTTGTAATCACATTTCTCGCACTTAAACCATTTGATCTCGTCCTCAGTTAGATGTTTATTAGTCACGTGCCGGTGCAGATTCAGCTTTTCTTTAGTTTTAAAGTCGCATTTCTCGCAATTAAACCAGTTTATCTCGTTTTCGTTCAGATGTTTGTTAGTCACGTGGTGTCGCAGCTTCACTCTATTTTTGGTTTTAAAATCGCATTTCTCGCAATTAAACCACTTAATCTCGTCTTCGTTTAGGTGTTTATGGGCCACGTGCCGTTGCAAATTCCCTTTTATTTTAGTTTTATGGTCGCATTTCTCGCACTTAAACCAAATAATCTCGTCTTCGTTTAGATGTTTGTTGGTCACGTGACGTCGGAGTCTCACCCTTTCCTTGGCTTTATAGTCGCATTTCTCGCACTTGAACCATTTAATCTCGTCTTCATTTAGGTGTTTACTAAGAATGTGCAGTTTCAGGTGTCCTTTTCGCAGGGTTTTGTAGTCACATTTTTCACATTGAAACCATTTTAATGACTTACCAGATTCAGTTTCGTGTAACTTTGTGAATTTAACACAAGGAGTTTTTGCATTTAATTGGGGTTGATTAATGTCACATTCTAGTTGTAGAGGATCTTCCTCCACTTTTAATAATAATTCGTCCTCGATATCAATTTCTTCTTTAATTTCTTCTTCGATTTTTATCTTCACCTTTTCTTCGTGGCTATTCGTATTTTCGACATCTGTGTCGCTCCATTCCTTAAGTTCTTGCTTAATATTGGCTTCGACGAACAATGATGATGCCATTAGGACTGAAGAAATTGGACTTGAAACTAATTATAAAATTATTGAAAAATTGATATAATTAATATTAATTAATTTAATCTAAAATGTATACCCACTTACTTATAATTTTTTTATCACAGGTTTTTAGACTCATCATCCACTTTACTCTAAGCACATAACCTCACTTGCATCGGGTGACATTTGGTGACATAAGTTTGACAGTTGCGACAGTAGGCAGTGTTGCCATCTGAGATAAAAATTATGTACTAAATCAAAGTAGGAAGTGGAAGATATTTAAATTCCATTTGTTTCTTGACTAAGGAAATGGCTAAATACCAACCAGCCTCCGTACTTGAGAATCATCATTAGTTTAAAAAGGCTGTCAGAACTTTCACTTGTTTTTTGACTTCAAATCCGCCATTTTGGATCCCACTTATCATTCAACAATTATTAAATCATTTAGTCCTATTAAAGTTGTCCTTTGGCCTCCATAACGGCTCTTGTACTTTCATTTTTAGTTATATCGCCATTTTGGATCCCACCTGTGTGCAAAACAGACCAACCTGAATTTCACTGGAGTGCAACCAAAGCTATAGTTTAGGCTTCAAGAACATTTTTAATTTTTTTACACTGCTAATTTTTATCCGCCATTTTGGATCCCATTAAATTCAGCTCTTTTAAACAGCTGAATACCTGTTTCAATATTTCGCTAAAGAACAGCTACACCTGTCTCTGGAAGGTTCACTTTGTTGTTTTAAAGCTTTATATCCACCATTTTGGATCCCACCTTTCATTATTTTTTACTCAGTGATAAAAAAATGTTCGATTTAACTAAAATCCCTCCTAAAATCCCCAAAGCCGTCGTTCTGTCTTCGAAATGACTCTTGTAGTACTTTCATTTTTAGTTTATCTGGCCCTCTGCTATCGCCATTTTGGATCCAGCTTATATTTAACGGACTTAAACCTTGGTTTTTATTCGGGTGAAGTAAACCTAATCTATCTTTTAGGCTTACCTAAACAAGAATTGAAATACAATTTTCATTTTCACCCTTCTGGTTTTCATCCGCCATCTTGGAGCCCAACTCAGTCAAGCTGTCGTAAATTGGAACAGCTGGAAAATCAGTTTTAAAAGTTAATTGGAGTAAACTAAAACTAAACTAAGCCCAGGTACTTTTATTTGTTTTTGACACTTAATATATCCGCCATTTTGGATCCCACCTACGTTTGACTGTCTTTTAAACTAAACGGATTAATATTTGTTTTAATAGTGCTTTCAAAAATTGTTAGACCGTAAAAGGACGCTGTCTGCGCCACAATTCATCTGACCACCATTTTGGATCCCACCTAATTACATTCATTCACAAGAGAGCTGTCTTGGTTTTTTCGAGAGTAAAACTAAAAATATGCAATTTAAATTATAACAAAATTTTTACTTCTATCCTAAAAGTTATTATCCGCCATCTTGGATCCCACTTAAATTTAATTGTCTTTTAACAACTAAAAAAATAGCTAAATACCAGTCTCCAGCGTATTTCTATCATTACATGTTTAAATGGGCTGCTAGAACTATCATTATATTTGTTCTTTGATACCTGCTGCAAATCCGCCATTTAGGATCCCACTTATCCTTCAACTCAGATTAAATTCTTAATTTAACTAAAATCGTATTAAAGTTGTCCTTCGGCCTTCATAACAGCTCTTAGTACCTACTTTCATTTCTAGTTATATCGCCATTTTGGATCCCAGCTGTAAATATACAAAACAGAGTAATTCTGAATTTCACTGGAGGGCAGCCAAAGCTGTAGTTTACGCTTCAATAAGAAGTTTAATTTTTTTACCCTTCAAATTTTTATCCGCCATTTTGGATCCCATTAAATTCAACTCTTATAAACTGACAGCGCTATCTCTGGACAACTGCCAGGGCTATTGGGGCTTGGTAGCAAAATACATATACGTATAATATGGGGAATGATTAAACCGATTTTATATGTTGATAAAAAAACGTTTGATTCCCGTAAAAACTAAAACGTTAAAATGTCATATTGCCTTTACGTTTAATGTACGTCAAGTAAGACACTAATGGGACAAAATTAATAGTTTTATTTACGTACATTATTCGTAATACAGTAACGTATATAATATGGAAGGAAAGATTCGTATAATAAACATCATCACGTATAACAATCATGCCTAATATATACGTATAGAACCAATTATCTACCAAAAATACGTATATGAAACGTCTAATATACGATCATGTGTTCATTGGGATATCCCGTCAATATTTATTGGGGAAAATGACATAAAAATTCGGATTTTAGAATAATGAAAGTATAGTCAATTTTTAAAATCTGTGTTGCTAAATCTTGTATCTAAGTATCTATAAAACTTGTTATAGATACTATAAAAATGTATCTAGTTACTTGTATACTTAACAACAAACAGCGGGCAGTGTGGCCATTAAAGAAACATAAAATCACTAGAATGGAGCGACACAAACGCGGACAGTACGAATGACCACAAAGAAGAGATGAAGGTAAAAGAAGAAAGTGGCACGAGCTAAACGTTGACCTTAATCCTGATTTGCCGCGAGAAGCCTCGTCCACGACACAAAAAAAGTTCGAATGTGAAAAATGTGGTTACAGTTCTAGATTCAGAAATTGCCTAAAACGGCACATGATTATTCATTTAAGCGATGCTGAGATTAATTGGTATCACTGCATAGAGTGCGACTTCAAAAAATTTGAAAATTCGTTTCGTTTATTCAAATCAAATAAGTTTATTATTCTATATAGATATAAATATCATGAACAAGGTTTTATTTCTCAGGTGGCCACGATCACGGCCAACCTATGAAAAATTCAGCAAATTGCGGAAACCAACTTGGCAACACTGCCACTAATGTGAGTTGCTTTTATGTGGCGAGTGAGGTTATGTTGTTTGAAAGTCGATTAGCCCTACTACAAACAAAAATTTTGGTAAGTCCTTACAAAATTCTTGAAATTATTCTATTAACATTCATAAAACCTTATTTATAATACAATAATTTTTCAGGTTTCGTTGCAGGTCTTCTTAAAAGTGGACTACATTAGCTAGAAACTATAACAACGTATTTTCGATTGAATCCGTCCTAATGGCAGCAATTGACATTAAACAAGAACCCAAAGAAGAATGGACAAACGTGGACATCAGTGCGGATGACCACAAAGAAGAGATGGAGATAAAAGAAGAAGTTAAGGAAGAAATTGATATCAAGTGGCACGAGCTAAACGTAGACCTTAATCCCGATTTGGCTCGAGAAGCCAAGTCCACGCCACCAAAAAAGTACCAATTCCAATGTGAAAAATGTGATTACAATTCTCGGCACAGAAATTGTCTACAACAGCACATTATTAATAGACATCTAAGCGATGGTGAGGTTAATTGGTATCACTGCATAGAGTGCGACTTCAAGGCCAAACAGAAAGGCAAAGTGCTAACGCACATGGCTTACAAGCACTTGAAAGAAGAGGAAATCAGGTGGTTTAAGTGCGGAAAATGCGACTATAAATCTAAGGAGCGGAGCGGACTGAAAAGACACGTGACCAATGTGCATAGGAATGTTAAAAAAGAGGAAGAAATTACGTGGTTTCGGTGCAAAGTGTGCCATTACAAGGCTAAGCTAAGGGGTTGCCTCAAAATGCATGTGATTAGTAAGCATCTGAGCGACGACTTGATTAAATGGATCAAGTGCGAAAAATGCGACTATAAGGCAAAATTGAGCCGTGATTTGAGACGGCACATGTTGCGTAAACATAAAAAACATCCTAATAAGTAGGAGTGACAAGTAGAATTATCGTTTTCTAAGATATGATTAATAAACAAAATATCCCTACAAATTATCTGATCTTTGCGATGTTGCCATTTTCAAACGAGCGAGCCCTACTAAAAATCCGGAGAAGAATTGAAGAATTGAAGAGAAAAGGTCCTATTGACCTTTCCCGAAAAACTTATGGTTTAGAAGTTATGTTTGGTTATATGGCTTAAAGGTTTTGTACCAAGATATCTTACAAACCGTTTGGATATCTTACGAACTGTTTGTTTTCCCGAAAAACGTATGGTTTAGAAGTTATGTTTGGTTATATAGCTTAAAGGTTTTGTACAAAGATATTTTAGGAACCGTTCGGATATCTTACGAACTGTTTGTGCTATTTCATCGAAACTTGCATTTTTAGAAAGCAAATTAAATTCTGAAGAGAAAAGGTCCTATTGACCTTTCCCGAAAAACTTATGGTTTAGAAGTTATGTTTGGTTATATGGCTTAAAGGTTTTGTACCAAGATATCTTACGAACCGTTTGGATATCTAACGAACTGTTTGTGCTATTTTATCGAAACTTGCATTATTAGAAAGCAAATTAAATTCTGAAGAGAAAAGGTCCTATTGACCTTTCCCGAAAAACTTATGGTTTAGAAGTTATGTTTGGTTATATGGCTTAAAGGTTTTGTACAAAGATATCTTACGAACCGTTTGGATATCTTACGAACTGTTTGTGCTATTTCATCGAAACTTGCATTTTTAGAAAGCAAATTAAATTCTGAAGAGAAAAAGCCCTATTGACCTTTCCCGAAAAACTTATGGTTTAGAAGTTATGTTTGGTTATATGACCTAAAGGTTTTGTACAAAGATATTTTACGAACCGTTTGGATATCTTACGAACTGTTTGTGCTATTTCATCGAAACTTGCATTTTTAGAAAGCAAATTAAATTCTGAAGAGAAAAAGCCCTATTGACCTTTCCCGAAAAACTTATGGTTTAGAAGTTATGTTTGGTTATATGACCTAAAGGTTTTGTACAAAGATATTTTACGAACCGTTTGGATATCTTACGAACTGTTTGTGCTATTTTATCGAAACTTGCATTATTAGAAAGCAAATTAAATTCCGAAGAGAAAAGGTCCTATTGACCTTTCCCGAAAAACTTATGGTTTAGAAGTTATGTTTGGTTATATGGCTTAAAGGTTTTGTACAAAGATATCTTACGAACCGTTTGGATATCTTACGAACTGTTTGTGCTATTTCATCGAAACTTGCATTTTTAGAAAGCAAATTAGATTCTGAAGAGAAAAGGTCCTATTGACCTTTCCCGAAAAACTTATGGTTTAGAAGTTATGTTTGGTTATATGTCTTAAAAGTTTTGTACAAAGATATCTTACGAACCGTTTGGATATCTTACGACCTGTTTGTGCTATTTCATCGAAACTTGCATTTTTAGAAAGCAAATTAAATTCTGAAGAGAAAAGGGCCTATTGACCTTTCCCGAAAAACTTATGGTTTAGAAGTTATGTTTGGTTATATGGCTTAAAGGTTTTGTACAAAGATATCTTACGAACCGTTTGGATATCTTACGACCTGTTTGTGCTATTTCATCGAAACTTGCATTCTTAGAAAGCAAATTAGATTCTGAAGAGAAAATTTCCTATTGACCTTTCCCGAAAAACTTATGGTTTAGAAGTTATGTTTGGTTATATGGCTTAAAGGTTTTGTACCAAGATATCTTACGAACCGTTTGGATATCTAACGAACTGTTTGTGCTATTTCATCGAAACTTGCATTTTTAGGAAGCAAATTAAATTCTGAAGAAAAAAGGTCCTATTGACCTTTCCCGAAAAACTTATGGTTTAGAAGTTATGTTTGGTTATATGTCTTAAAAGTTTTGTACAAAGATATCTTACGAACCGTTTGGATATCTTACGACCTGTTTGTGCTATTTCATCGAAACTTGCATTTTTAGAAAGCAAATTAGATTCTGAAGAGAAAATTTCCTATTGACCTTTCCCGAAAAACTTATGGTTTAGAAGTTATGTTTGGTTATATGGCTTAAAGGTTTTGTACAAAGATATCTTACGAACCGTTTGGATATCTTACGAACTGTTTGTGCTATTTCATCGAAACTTGCATTTTTAGAAAGCAAATCAGATTCTGAAGAGAAAATTTCCTATTGACCTTTCCCGAAAAACTTATGGTTTAGAAGTTATGTTTGGTTATATGTCTTAAAAGTTTTGTACAAAGATATCTTACGAACCGTTTGGATATCTTATGAACTGTTTGTGCTATTTTATCGAAACTTGCACTATTAGAAAGCAAATTAAATTCCGAAGAGAAAAGGTCCTATTGACCTTTCTCGAAAAACTTATGGTTTAGAAGTTATGTTTGGTTATATGGCTTAAAGGTTTTGTACAAAGATATCTTACGAACCGTTTGGATATCTTACGAACTGTTTGTGCTATTTCATCGAAACTTGCATTCTTAGAAAGCAAATTAGATTCTGAAGAGAAAATTTCCTATTGACCTTTCCCGAAAAACTTATGGTTTAGAAGTTATGTTTGGTTATATGTCTTAAAAGTTTTGTACAAAGATATCTTACGAACCGTTTGGATATCTTACGAACTGTTTGTGCTATTTCATCGAAACTTGCATTCTTAGAAAGCAAATTAGATTCTGAAGAGAAAATTTCCTATTGACCTTTCCCGAAAAACTTATGGTTTAGAAGTTATGTTTGGTTATATGGCTTAAAGGTTTTGTACAAAGATATCTTACGAACCGTTTGGATATCTTACGAACTGTTTGTGCTATTTCATCGAAACTTGCATTTTTAGAAAGCAAATTAGATTCTGAAGAGAAAATTTCCTATTGACCTTTCCCGAAAAACTTATGGTTTAGAAGTTATGTTTGGTTATATGGCTTAAAGGTTTTGTACAAAGATATCTTACGAACCGTTTGGATATCTTACGAACTGTTTGTGCTATTTCATCGAAACTTGCATTTTTAGAAAGCAAATCAGATTCTGAAGAGAAAATTTCCTATTGACCTTTCCCGAAAAACTTATGGTTTAGAAGTTATGTTTGGTTATATGTCTTAAAAGTTTTGTACAAAGATATCTTACGAACCGTTTGGATATCTTATGAACTGTTTGTGCTATTTTATCGAAACTTGCACTATTAGAAAGCAAATTAAATTCCGAAGAGAAAAGGTCCTATTGACCTTTCTCGAAAAACTTATGGTTTAGAAGTTATGTTTGGTTATATGGCTTAAAGGTTTTGTACAAAGATATCTTACGAACCGTTTGGATATCTTACGAACTGTTTGTGCTATTTCATCGAAACTTGCATTCTTAGAAAGCAAATTAGATTCTGAAGAGAAAATTTCCTATTGACCTTTCCCGAAAAACTTATGGTTTAGAAGTTATGTTTGGTTATATGGCTTAAAGGTTTTGTACAAAGATATCTTACGAACCGTTTGGATATCTTACGAACTGTTTGTGCTATTTCATCGAAACTTGCATTTTTAGAAAGCAAATTAGATTCTGAAGAGAAAATTTCCTATTGACCTTTCCCGAAAAACTTATGGTTTAGAAGTTATGTTTGGTTATATGGCTTAAAGGTTTTGTACAAAGATATCTTACGAACCGTTTGGATATCTTACGAACTGTTTGTGCTATTTCATCGAAACTTGCATTTTTAGAAAGCAAATTAAATTCTGAAGAGAAAAGGCCCTATTGACCTTTCCCGAAAAACTTATGGTTTAGAAGTTATGTTTGGTTATATGGCTTAAAGGTTTTGTACCAAGATATCTTACGAACCGTTTGGATATCTTACGAACTGTTTGTGCTATTTCATCGAAACTTGCATTTTTAGAAAGCAAATTAGATTCTGAAGAGAAAAGGTCCTATTGACCTTTCCCGAAAAACTTATGGTTTAGAAGTTATGTTTGGTTATATGGCTTAAAGGTTTTGTACAAAGATATCTTAGGAACCGTTTGGATATCTTACGAACTGTTTGTGCTATTTCATCGAAACTTGCATTTTTAGAAAGCAAATTAAATTCTGAAGAGAAAAGGTCCTATTGACCTTTCCCGAAAAACTTATGGTTTAGAAGTTATGTTTGGTTATATGTCTTAAAAGTTTTGTACAAAGATATCTTACGAACCGTTTGGATATCTTACGAACTGTTTGTGCTATTTCATCGAAACTTGCATTTTTAGAAAGCAAATTAGATTCTGAAGAGAAAAGGTCCTATTGACCTTTCCCGAAAAACTTATGGTTTAGAAGTTATGTTTGGTTATATGGCTTAAAGGTTTTGTACAAAGATATCTTAGGAACCGTTTGGATATCTTACGAACTGTTTGTGCTATTTCATCGAAACTTGCATTTTTAGAAAGCAAATTAGATTCTGAAGAGAAAAGGTCCTATTGACCTTTCCCGAAAAACTTATGGTTTAGAAGTTATGTTTGGTTATATGGCTTAAAGGTTTTGTACAAAGATATCTTAGGAACCGTTTGGATATCTTACGAACTGTTTGTGCTATTTCATCGAAACTTGCATTTTTAGAAAGCAAATTAAATTCTGAAGAGAAAAGGTCCTATTGACCTTTCCCGAAAAACTTATGGTTTAGAAGTTATGTTTGGTTATATGGCTTAAAGGTTTTGTACAAAGATATCTTAGGAACCGTTTGGATATCTTACGAACTGTTTGTGCTATTTCATCGAAACTTGCATTTTTAGAAAGCAAATTAAATTCTGAAGAGAAAAAGCCCTATTGACCTTTCCCGAAAAACTTATGGTTTAGAAGTTATGTTTGGTTATATGACCTAAAGGTTTTGTACAAAGATATTTTACGAACCGTTTGGATATCTTACGAACTGTTTGTGCTATTTCATCGAAACTTGCATTTTTAGAAAGCAAATTAAATTCTGAAGAGAAAAAGCCCTATTGACCTTTCCCGAAAAACTTATGGTTTAGAAGTTATGTTTGGTTATATGACCTAAAGGTTTTGTACAAAGATATTTTACGAACCGTTTGGATATCTTACGAACTGTTTGTGCTATTTCATCGAAACTTGCATTTTTAGAAAGCAAATTAAATTCTGAAGAGAAAAGGTCCTATTGACCTTTCCCGAAAAACTTATGGTTTAGAAGTTATGTTTGGTTATATGGCTTAAAGGTTTTGTACAAAGATATTTTACGAACCGTTTGGATATCTTACGAACTGTTTGTACTATTTCATCGAAACTTGCATTTTTAGAAAGCAAATTAGATTCTGAAGAGAAAAGGTCCTATTGACCTTTCCCGAAAAACTTATGGTTTAGAAGTTATGTTTGGTTATATGTCTTAAAAGTTTTGTACAAAGATATCTTACGAACCGTTTGGATATCTTACGACCTGTTTGTGCTATTTCATCGAAACTTGCATTTTTAGAAAGCAAATTAGATTCTGAAGAGAAAAGGTCCTATTGACCTTTCCCGAAAAACTTATGGCTTAGAAGTTTTGTTTGGTTATATGGCTTAAAGGTTTTGTACAAAGATATCTTAGGAACCGTTTAGATATCTTACGAACTGTTTGTGCTATTTCATTGAAACTTGCATTTTTAGAAAGCAAATTAAATTCTGAAGAGAAAAGGTCCTATTGACCTTTCCCGAAAAACTTATGGTTTAGAAGTTATGTTTGGTTATATGGCTTAAAGGTTTTGTACAAAGATATCTTACGAACCGTTTGGATATCTTACGAACTGTTTGTGCTATTTCATCGAAACTTGCATTTTTAGAAAGCAAATTAAATTCTGAAGAGAAAAAGCCCTATTGACCTTTCCCGAAAAACTTATGGTTTAGAAGTTATGTTTGGTTATATGACCTAAAGGTTTTGTACAAAGATATTTTACGAACCGTTTGGATATCTTACGAACTGTTTGTGCTATTTTATCGAAACTTGCACTATTAGAAAGCAAATTAAATTCCGAAGAGAAAAGGTCCTATTGACCTTTCTCGAAAAACTTATGGTTTAGAAGTTATGTTTGGTTATATGGCTTAAAGGTTTTGTACAAAGATATCTTACGAACCGTTTGGATATCTAACAAACTCTTTGTGCTATTTTATCGAAACTTGCATTATTAGAAAGCAAATTAAATTCTGAAGAGAAAAGGTCCTATTGACCTTTCCCGAAAAACTTATGGTTTAGAAGTTATGTTTGGTTATATGGCTTAAAGGTTTTGTACCAAGATATCTTACGAACCGTTTGGATATCTAACGAACTGTTTGTGCTATTTCATCGAAACTTGCATTTTTAGAAAGCAAATTAGATTCTGAAGAGAAAATTTCCTATTGACCTTTCCCGAAAAACTTATGGTTTAGAAGTTATGTTTGGTTATATGGCTTAAAGGTTTTGTACAAAGATATCTTAGGAACCGTTTGGATATCTTACGAACTGTTTGTGCTATTTCATCGAAACTTGCATTTTTAGAAAGCAAATTAGATTCTGAAGAGAAAAGGTCCTATTGACCTTTCCCGAAAAACTTATGGTTTAGAAGTTATGTTTGGTTATATGGCTTAAAGGTTTTGTACAAAGATATCTTACGAACCGTTTGGATATCTTACGAACTGTTTGTGCTATTTCATCGAAACTTGCATTTTTAGAAAGCAAATTAAATTCTGAAGAGAAAAGGTCCTATTGACCTTTCCCGAAAAACTTATGGTTTAGAAGTTATGTTTGGTTATATGGCTTAAAGGTTTTGTACAAAGATATCTTACGAACCGTTTGGATATCTAACAAACTCTTTGTGCTATTTTATCGAAACTTGCATTATTAGAAAGCAAATTAAATTCTGAAGAGAAAAGGTCCTATTGACCTTTCCCGAAAAACTTATGGTTTAGAAGTTATGTTTGGTTATATGGCTTAAAGGTTTTGTACAAAGATATCTTACGAACCGTTTGGATATCTTACGAACTGTTTGTGCTATTTCATCGAAACTTGCATTATTAGAAAGCAAATTAAATTCTGAAGAGAAAAGGTCCTATTGACCTTTCCCGAAAAACTTATGGTTTAGAAGTTATGTTTGGTTATATGGCTTAAAGGTTTTGTACAAAGATATCTTACGAACCGTTTGGATATCTTACGAACTGTTTGTGCTATTTCATCGAAACTTGCATTTTTAGAAAGCAAATCAGATTCTGAAGAGAAAATTTCCTATTGACCTTTCCCGAAAAACTTATGGTTTAGAAGTTATGTTTGGTTATATGGCTTAAAGGTTTTGTACAAAGATATCTTACGAACCGTTTGGATATCTTACGAACTTGTTTGTGCTATTTCATCGAAACTTGCATTTTTAGAAAGCAAATTAAATTCTGAAGAGAAAAGGTCCTATTGACCTTTCCCGAAAAACTTATGGTTTAGAAGTTATGTTTGGTTATATGGCTTAAAGGTTTTGTACAAAGATATCTTACGAACCGTTTGGATATCTTACGAACTGTTTGTGCTATTTCATCGAAACTTGCATTTTTAGAAAGCCAATTAAATTCTGAAGAGAAAAGGTCCTATTGACCTTTCCCGAAAAACTTATGGTTTAGAAGTTATGTTTGGTTATATGGCTTAAAGGTTTTGTACAAAGATATCTTACGAACCGTTTGGATATCTTACGAACTGTTTGTGCTATTTCATCGAAACTTGCATTTTTAGAAAGCAAATCAGATTCTGAAGAGAAAATTTCCTATTGACCTTTCCCGAAAAACTTATGGTTTAGAAGTTATGTTTGGTTATATGGCTTAAAGGTTTTGTACAAAGATATCTTACGAACCGTTTGGATATCTTACGAACTTGTTTGTGCTATTTCATCGAAACTTGCATTTTTAGAAAGCAAATTAAATTCTGAAGAGAAAAGGTCCTATTGACCTTTCCCGAAAAACTTATGGTTTAGAAGTTATGTTTGGTTATATGGCTTAAAGGTTTTGTACAAAGATATCTTACGAACCGTTTGGATATCTTACGAACTGTTTGTGCTATTTCATCGAAACTTGCATTTTTAGAAAGCAAATCAGATTCTGAAGAGAAAATTTCCTATTGACCTTTCCCGAAAAACTTATGGTTTAGAAGTTATGTTTGGTTATATGGCTTAAAGGTTTTGTACAAAGATATCTTACGAACCGTTTGGATATCTTACGAACTTGTTTGTGCTATTTCATCGAAACTTGCATTTTTAGAAAGCAAATTAAATTCTGAAGAGAAAAGGTCCTATTGACCTTTCCCGAAAAACTTATGGTTTAGAAGTTATGTTTGGTTATATGGCTTAAAGGTTTTGTACAAAGATATCTTACGAACCGTTTGGATATCTTACGAACTGTTTGTGCTATTTCATCGAAACTTGCATTATTAGAAAGCAAATTAAATTCTGAAGAGAAAAGGTCCTATTGACCTTTCCCGAAAAACTTATGGTTTAGAAGTTATGTTTGGTTATATGGCTTAAAGGTTTTGTACAAAGATATCTTACGAACCGTTTGGATATCTTACGAACTGTTTGTGCTATTTCATCGAAACTTGCATTTTTAGAAAGCAAATCAGATTCTGAAGAGAAAATTTCCTATTGACCTTTCCCGAAAAACTTATGGTTTAGAAGTTATGTTTGGTTATATGGCTTAAAGGTTTTGTACAAAGATATCTTACGAACCGTTTGGATATCTTACGAACTTGTTTGTGCTATTTCATCGAAACTTGCATTTTTAGAAAGCAAATTAAATTCTGAAGAGAAAAGGTCCTATTGACCTTTCCCGAAAAACTTATGGTTTAGAAGTTATGTTTGGTTATATGGCTTAAAGGTTTGCAAAAAGATATCTTACGAACCGTTTGGATATCTTACGAACTGATATTTGAACTATCTTTGTTCTAAAAAGAACAGATTTTTAACGCAACAAAACGTAAGTGGAAGATAATTGAAACCGAAATGGGCGACGAAATGAAATATGGAAAACGTCAAAATTAAATCAAATGTCGCGCGAGATCGCGGCAACAGCGCTGCCTAGTTTTACATGCTACCGAATGTGAAGGCTTCTAAATTACCAAAATGTTAAATGGCTTCCTTGGTTCTTTTGTAACAGTATGTTGGCTATAGTAATTACTACAGTTATGACGTAGGACGAAAGTTTCTTTTCCATTTACTATAATACAATTATTTCTCAGGTTTTAATGGCGTTGTTTCCGGTCGATTTTTATAATAAAAAATAAAGAAGAATAATAGAAGAAAAAAACTTTCCAACTTTTTTGCTGAAGTTTATAAGTTTAATTAACCAAAACTTTCATTCATGCAAATTCCAATAATAATAAAATGAAGTAAATAAGATATATTCATTTTTTTTTTGTAGTCACATACTGAGCCACACTAAGGCATCAGTGGTACTTTGTGGTGCTTACGAATTACGTGCCGTTGCAGATACACCTTCTGCTTAGCTTTATAGTCGCACTTTTCGCACTGAAACCATTTAACCTCATCTTCATTCAGATGTTTGCAAGTCATGTGCCGTCTCAGGCACTTGTTGTGTTTAGTCCTAAAATCACACGTCTCGCATTTCAGCCATTTGAAATGTTTGACCCTGTGGCCTTTCATGTACCACTTCTCCCTAGTCTTAAAGTCGCATTTCTCGCACTTAAACCACTCGATCTTACCCTCGTTCGGGTGTACTCTGAACAAATGCCGTTTCAGGTTCCTGTTTTCTTTGGTTTTGAAGTCGCATTTTTCGCACTTAAGCCATTCAATTTTGTCTTCGTTCAGATGTCTGTTGATCATGTGCGGCTTCAAGCAATTCTTTTGTTTGGTTTTGTAGTCGCATTTCCCGCACCGGAACCAGTTAATCTCATCTTCGTTCAGATGTTTATTAATCACGTGCTGTTTCAAGCTCCCGTGCCTGGTTTTGAAGTCGCATTTTTCGCACTTAAACCATCTACTTTTATCTTCTTCTAGGTGTCTGATAATCACGTGCCTTTTGAGGCTCCTCTTTTGTTTGGTTTTGTAGTCGCATTTGACGCATTTAAACCATTCTGTGTCATTTTCATTCAGATGTTTGCTAATTGTCTCGTTCGAGTTTTTCTCTTGGTGAATTTTTATTTTATTTATTTCTTCTTTAATCTTGTCGTGTTTAGTTCTTTTAATCTCATCTTCATTTTGATGTCTGTTCATCATGTGCGGTTTCAAGCAATTCTTTTGCTTGGTTTTGTAGTCGCATTTTCCGCATCGGAACCAGTTAATCTCATCTTCATTCAGATGTTTATTAATCACGTGCTGTTTCAAGCTCCCGTGCCTGGTTTTGAAGTCGCATTTTTCGCACTTAAACCACCTTTCCAGGTGTCTGATAACCACGTGCCTTTTCAGGCTCAGCTTTTGGTGAGTTTTGTAGTCGCATTTGTCGCATCTAAACCATTTAATCTCATTTTCAATTACATTAGCTTTTTGGTCTGCGTTTCCCACCTCGTGCCACTCGATTTCAATTTCCTCTTTAATTTTTTCCTTTATTTGTTCCTCTTCTTGGTCGGTCCATTCTTCTTTGGGTTCTTGTTTAATAGTTTCCGTTTTCATTTCAATTTCGTCGTAGAAATCGGCTGGGAATGCTGCCATGGATGGATGAATGGCCTTGAAGAGGATTATTCAAAAGTTCTGCAACAGAGTGTACAAAATTAATTTGCAAAATTTCCTCACTTTTTTCAAATGTAACATCCCGTGCATTTTTAGTCAGGTTATGAGCGAATATTTTTTGTCAAACAAACACGTAAGTAGGTTATTTTCATCCGTTCTCGAGTTATGCGTAAATATTACAAATTTTCTTGTTTGCAGACAATTGTAACTTCTAACATTATTACGTAAACATTCAAAGCTAAAATTGTACCATTTTGGTCTATCTCGAGATCTATATTAATTACATAAGAAAGTAGAAGGTTTTCGAACAGGGAGTTTTCTGTTTTCTGCAACTTTGACAAATTGAGGAATTAATTGAAATATTAATTCAAAATTTAAACTATTCAAAATTTTGTATTCTTAAAATCGCTCAAATGGATCTCAACAAAGAGAATAAAAGTGAAGGAGGTCTTTTTTTAATTTGAGATAGACTGAAGTGTATGAGGCATGCCATGTCATCAAAAGATATAAAAAATTGTAAAAAATAAATAAAATGTTACATAGTTATACAGGGTGCGAGATTAAAACTCCAAAACGCAATAACTTTGTTATTTGTGGTCCGATTTGAGTGAACTAAAAACCAAATGAAATTGCTCATAAAACACTACAACTAAAGATGGTTTTGATTTTTATCAACTTCAACTTGAATGTCAACTTTTCGTTTTCAAATGGACATACCCAATTTTTTTTGCTCAGTCTAATAGCTAATTTTTTTCTGCAAATATTTATAAATATTTTCAGAACTAACTATAAACCAAACATAACTTATTATTGTACATCAGAAGACGCAGAAAAAAAATAACTATTAGACTGAGAAAAAAAATTGGGTATATGTCCATTTGAAAAGAAAACGGAAGATGTATTAAGATGTATTGAAAATTACATGAATTTTACAAAATAGACACTTAGGGGGTTGAAAAATTGTAAAGGGGGATGAAAAGTTAAAAGGGATGAGAATTAATCGTAATTAAGTAGAATTACAGAAAATAACACGAAAATAAGCCAATTATGCAAATTTGACTTTTGGGGGTTGAAACATTGCGAAGGGGTCGAAAATGTGAAAAAGGCAGGAACAATCAATATGAGTAAAATTCGGTAAAATTTATTACCGAAAAAAGGCAAAACTGCGCGAATTTTACAAAATTAACGCTCGGGGGGGAGAAAAATTGTTAAGGGGGATGAAAAATCAAAAGAGATGAAAATGTACTGTAATTAAGTAGAACTAGCGAAAATCACACGAAAAAGAAGCGGTCTGGGTAAATTTTGCTCTTTGAGGGTTCACATATCATGAAAGGGGTTGAAAAACTGTGGATGGGTTAAAAATTAATGAAAATGACTTTGAATTATTAACAAATCAGAAGAAAGCAAAAAAAAATAAATGAAATGTATTTACTCCGCTTGCTAGGGCTTAGGGGTTGTTAGTAGCGTAGGGGTTGGTTTTAGGTTGAAGATTCATAAGACTTTTTTCAATGGTTGACCAAAGTCTATCGAACCCCATAATTTTATTCCACCACTTACATGAAAAAATTTCCAGTTTCAACCCTTAAATTTCATCCCCCTTGTTAGATATTAATGAAAATTTGCCCATGCGCCTACAGTGGCGCTGTAAATTACCACATCAAATTTAGCCCTGATACGTTGAGCAGTTTTTGAGTTCTCGCATTTTTGTGTTTCGGCATGTTAGGAGTTGTACCGCCTTTAAGGGTCGTTTTTCGCGAATGATGAATAAGACCTTTTTTGTACCATCAATAGAAAGCTATCGAATGGTATTATTTTCAACTATACATTCTTCATTGAAAATTCGAGTTTCCACCCCTAACTTTCATCTCCTTCGATAATTTTCTCCTAAAATTCGCTCTTCCCTTCTCGAAGATGCAGTGTGTAAGATGTCACAGTTTCGCAGAAGATATTGCTTCTCTATGTCAAATTACAGGGCTTTATGGACGTTTCAACCCCTAAACTCCAACCCCATATTTCACCACCCCCACATGCCCTAAAGAAAGTTGTGTTTTCAATTTCACCACCCTAATCCAATTCGTTGAAAAATTAAGGTGATTTGTAGATTCATGTTTTCAACACCTCATGATTTCACCCCTTTATGATTTACAGGGGTGAGTTTATTTTTCCGGTGTGACATAACTCCTTGCGTATTTACTGACTTCAGTTATTCATAAATAAATCAATAGGGTTTCAGAAAAAATAAATAAAATATAATTATCCGCTTGCAAAAAGTTAGGGGTGGTTAATGGCCTAGGGGTTGGTTTTAGATTGAAAACTCATAAGACCATTTTTCAATAGTTCACCGAATAGCGCCTATAAGGGTGGTTTTTCTCAAAATATCAATGACACCTTTTTTGAATCATTAATGGAGAGCTATCGAATGACGCCAATTTCGACCAACACTTATTAAGCGGAATTTCGAGTTGCAACCCCTAATTTCCACTCTATCTGTTCGATTTTGCGAAAAACGCATCCCCTGCAAGATTTCACCGATATCTGTGTACGCTGAGTTTCCTACAGCTGCGTGCAACCCTTGCGGAGTTATCATATTTTTTGTGGTTTTCATCTCCTAAATTTCATCCCCCGAAATTGGCACCCCCTCACTTTCAACAGACTTGAAGGTCGAACGTGCATACCAAGTTTCAGAAGGATACCTCCACTAGTTCTTGAGTTATTGCAATTCATAGTTTTTCGGTTTTTCACCCCTAGCTCCCACCCCCTTGGGCCGATATGGCCCAAAAGCAATCCCCGTCTTACGTTTCGGGAGACAAAGCCGTATACCAAGTTTCAGCCCGATATCTCAATCCGTTCTTAAGTTATCGCTCGGACAGAGTGAGGAGCGAGCAAGCGGACGACGAATAAGCTAAACCAAGAGTGCCTCGCATTTTGCTCCGGCACTAAAAATGGTGAATTTCTCCAGAAATTCAACATTTTTATTTTGGCCTGAAAGTTCGGCTTTGCCTATTTGGAGTCATCCTGAGCACCTTTTCTTAATAAACTTTTTCGGTAAAAAAATGCCTAATACGATTTCGCTATTTTTGGCCTCTTTAATTAGTGTTGCCGTCTTAGACAAGGCTAAAATTTCAAAAAACGCTCTCTTTATTATGCTAGAAGCAAATCGGATAACATTTTGACGACAAGTGTTTCTAGACTAATTGGACCCTGCTGAATCCGAAAATCACTGTCGGCAATTCGAAATCTCAACCGGAAGTTCGTAATTCTAGATGGCGCTCAAGGCAGATCGTTATATCCAAAATAGCATGAAAATTATACAGTTCTCGACCAAAGACGTGGTATACAAAATTAAAGATAGCTTTATTCTCTACAAGAAAGGCCCTAATGATTTTTTTCGTACAGACGACGGTTTACCCCTAGCGCTGCGCTGGCAAGAAACTTGCGCTCGCCGCGCGGCTTTCGCGCTCCACAATTATATCTAATCAAAAAACTTGTTTCTTAAATTTTAGGGAGTTTTTCAATATATTTCACCAATATCCAACTAAATACATGGAATTAGTAAGATATTCTCGATTTATTTCCCCTTTTTCAATGTGCAAACGCCGTTTTCTGTCTTTCACTGTTGGTTTCTTTTGAGGTGCGCTACAACAAAGAGCAGATCGGATAACATTTTGACAACAAGCATTATTTGAATAATTGAACCCTGCTGAATCCTTAAATCACTGTTTAAATTTCAAAATCTTGAGAGGATGTACGCTAGTCAAGGTGGCTTTCAAGCTCAGTTATAGTTTCTATTTTACTTTCAGGCCTCTGTAGCAAGAACCGTCCATACGATTGCTTTGTGTCAATGAAAACTTTTGATCAGGAAGCCGAGATCTACAACATATCAAAATTTCAGCCAAATCGGCTTCAGCTATTTTCCCATTAGTGAGGTATTTTGGATGGTGCCATCTTGAATAAAACATTTCCGGTCAAGATTTCGAAATCAAAATAGTGATTTTCGGACTCAGCAGGGTTCAATTAATCAAAAAATACTTGTTGTCAAAATGTTATCCGATGCGCCCCTTGCAAAAAACGCACCTCAAAAGCAGCCTAGAGTCAAAATAGAAAACGGCGTTTGCACATTGAAAAAAGGGAAGTAAATTGTGAATATCTTACTAATCCCAAGTATTTAGGTGGATATTAGTGAAATATATTGGAAAACTCCATAAAAATTAAGAAACAAGTGTTTTGATTAAATAATCGTTGAGCGCGTAAGCCGCACGGCGAGCGCAACTTTCTTGCCCGCGCTAGGGGTAAACCGTCGTCTGTACGAAAAAAATCATTAGAACCTTTCTTGTAGAGAATAAAGCTATCTTTAATTTTGTATACCACGTCTTTGGTCGAAAACTGTGTAATTTTTCTGCTATTTTGGATATAACGATCTGCCTTGAGCGCCATCTAGAATTACGGACTTACGGTTAAGAGTTCGAATTGCCGACAGTGATTTTCGGATTCAGCAGGGACCAATTAGTCTAGAAACACTTGTCGTCAAAATGTTATCCGATTTGCTTCTAACAAGTCGCGAAACTCAAAACTAGCCTGGTCTATCTAGAGTTTGTCTTTCTAGACTCTTGACTTGTCTTGTCTAGATTACCAACAATAATCAAGACAAGACCTTGACAAGTCTTGTCTAGAAATTTCTAGACAAGACAAGAGTTTTATAATCAAGATCAAGAGTCTTGATTAAAACTTATCAAGAGTCTAGAACTCTAGATTACCTTTGCTATTTTGGCGCAAGTGTTATCTCTTAGAAGAAATACTTAGCTGTGTCTAAAGGGTAGGTATATCATAAACAATGTTTATTGCTTATTGGGCTACCCAAGCCTAGAGGGACCGTGGGAACGTCGGCAGATGCTTATTCTAAAATATTAACTAATTAATGTTGTAATTCTGATTCCGAGGATAGGTATTGTTGATAACAGAGAACAAGCTTCGGCATCAAAACAAAATTGAAAAACTACCTGATCTGAATGACCTTGTCCTTGAGTTAATCTAGACTCTTGAAATAATCTAGAGTCTTGATATCAAGACAAGAGTTGACCATGATTTTTTAATCAAGATCAAGACTTTGTAAAGTCTTGTCTAGAAATTTCAAGACAAGACAAGACTTTTTCATTTCTTGTCTTGTCTTGTCTAAACGGCAACACTATCTTTAATTAATCGCAGTGGGCTGAGATTTAGGGATAACAAAAATGTGAAGTATTACACAGATGCGGATTCTGGAGCTCTGCATGTGCAAAAAAAGAGCGAATTAATTTGCTCAATTTTAACCGAAATATTTGGGAGGTTCCAGTTAAAATGAGACACACTGTACGTAACATTTTTTTTTACAATTTTTTTTTGTGACCATATTTTTCGAACACATGGCGCCTCATAAAAGTGGACGATATTTTAAATATTTACTATATCGTTGTGTTGTTAGTTTTGTTAGTGGACACATTTTTTATACTGAAAGTTAAAGACAGTGGAAATGTCTTTTCAGAAACATTGTATTGTTCAGAAATCTGAATAATTAACATTAATTAATTAAAATTATGTAATTAAATTGTGTTAAAGTGGTGTGCATTAATCGATTATCAATTAAAAGTGCACTCTTACCTTTAATTTTTGTTTTGGAAATAAGTTCACATTAAAACATAACCTCACTTACGTGACAGGACGGAGGACACAAGCGCCACCTACCTGTCATGTGTCAGTCTCCAGTGTGGCCAATAAAGAAGCACAAAATCACTAGATTCCCAAAACCCTAACACAATGTTACTGCTAATGGCCCTTTAGCAAGTTCTTGAACGTTTTTTTTTATTCAATCGGGCAACGTTTTGAAGTTTTTTAGTTGTAATATTTCATATTTCTATTTTTTTGTTTCCCTAATGAATTGTAATTAAGTACTAAGTGTTTTTTTTCAAATCTTGTTCCCTAGTTTTATTTTTCCGGAAATTTTACAACACTAGCAAGATCGCGTCCACACTAATTTCTGGATCTAGTAATTTTGTGCTCCTTCAATGGCCACACTGCTTAGAGGCGGGAACTCGCAGGTAGGTGTCGCTAGTGTCGCTCTATTGATGCCACGTCTGACGTCTCTGAGTGAGGTTATGTTTTGTAGTTTCAAGACCATGGAAAGACTCGTAATCGACTTCCACGACAAAAATAAAGTGGAAACTATTAAAAAAGAACCCAAAGAAGAATGGACTGATGCATCGAACCAAGAAGGAATACTAGTTAAAGAAGAAATTAAGGAAGAAATTGACATTAAATGGCACGAGGTGGGAAATATAAATGACGCTGATTTGGGCCACGAAGCATTAGGCAGGGAGTCAAAGACGAATCTCAATGCAGAGATTAAATGGTTTAAGTGCGAAAAATGCGAGTACAAGGCTAAAAGGAAGGCGAGCCTGAAGCTGCACGTAACCAACAAACATGTAAACGAAGACAAGACTAAGCGGTTTCGATGCGTCAAATGCGGCTTCAGAGCTAAAGAGAAGAAAAGCGTGGAACAGCACATGATTAATAGACATCCGGCTGAAGGGGAGGTGAAACGGTTTAAGTGCGAGATATGCGACTTCAGCACCAATCATAAGAAGTACTTGCGAGAGCATGTGATTGCTAGGCATCTGAGTGAAGATTACATTAAATGGTTCCACTGTGAAAAATGTGACCACAAATCTAAACGCAAGAGCGACTTCAAAAAGCATATGTTGACACGGCACGTGACTAAACCTCGACCTGCAAACAAGGTCACAGTGTTCAGAACAATACTACCTAAATTATGACATAGTATAAAATTAGAATGAAAGTAAACACCAATATGTAATAAGCAACACAATTAAGTAACAAATTTCTAATATGTTACCTAAAATTTAAATAAAAATCATCTCAAGCTTCATTTTCCTTGACTAGATACCGTACTATAGACTACTATATTTCTAGTTTCACTTACAATAATTTTTAAAGCGAAACGTACAGAGGACTAATAATTCGATAAATCAGACAACAAGCTGCAAAACATTCTTCTGAAACAAATCCTCTCCAAAAATCAGATCAGAAGAATTCCAAAATCGGGCAAGTGATTCTTGAATTAATTTGCATATCGTGCCTCAAGTCAGGCAAGAGGTCTCTTCTTTCTTTTTGGCTACATTCTATTCCTATTTACGTACCTGTTGTCATGATACATACAGACGATAATTAAATAGTAGGTACCTAGGTATAGGTACGCCATATGACGAAGTTTACAATGTTTTAGACTAATTACTTACAAAATATAGGTAATACTGTATTCATATACACCTGGAGCAAACGTAACATAGGTATACCTATACATAGCCACCCCCTAAAGTGAAGATTCTTGGCATTTAGTAAAGTTCAGGCTAAAGGAAAATGTTCCTACATATTATACCTACAGCTGTATAGTAGGTAAATAACAAATGGAAAAAATGTTCAGCATTTAAACCATTTAATGTCATTTTTGGTTAAATGCTTGCAAATCGCATGCTGCTTCAGGTCCACCTTGTGTTTAGCTTTATAGTCGCATTTCTCGCACTTAATCTTAGCTTCGTTTAGATGTTTACTAATCGTGTGCTTTTTTAGGCTGCTTCTCCTTTTAGTTCTGAAAACACATTTCTCGCACTTAATTAAACCATGTAACCACTTAGATGTTTGGTTTTGTAATCACATTTTCCACATTCGAGCCATTTGGGGTCACTTTTATTGCGGGATTTCCCACGTTCCAAATTGACAACAGGAGTCTTTGCATGTGGGTTTTAACTTCTGCCAACCCTGCAAAAAAAAACCAAAAACTACCTAAATGCCTCGAAAAATTTTCTTTTACAGTCAAAATGTCAATATTTTTGGTGGAAAAAGGAAAAAACGCACGCAAAATTCCAGAGATTAGAACGTAAGAAACCAAATTTCTTAAAAAATCACTAAAATACTTAAAAGCAAAGTTTTATCAAAATATCTGTCAAAATGTCAATATTTTTTGGAAAAGTGAAAACCCGCATTTTGAACTTCAAAAACACTATTTTGAAAATTTCAAAATTTTCCGAAAATTCTTAAGAAATCACTAAAATGTCAAAAAAGTTTTCTTGTCAAAATGTCAATATTTTTTGTGGAAAAGTGAAAAACTACATATTGAACGTCAAGAATACTATTTTGAAACATGCAGGCAGTTTAGAAAGTCAAAAATTTCCAAAAGACCTTAAAAATTGCTTCAAAAAAATTTCTTTTGCAGTCAAAATGTCAATATTTTTGGTGGAAAAAGAAAAAAAAATGCATTTTGAACTTCAAAAACACTATTTTGAAAATTTCAAAATTTTCCAAAAATTCTTAAGAAATCACTAAAATGTCAATATTTTTTGTAGAAAAGTGAAAAACTACATATTGAACGTCAATAATACTATTTTGAAACATGCAGGCAGTTTAGAAAGGAAGTCAAAAATTTCCAAAAGACCTTAAAAATTGCTTCAAAAAAATGTCTTTTGCAGTCAAAATGTCAATATTTTTGGTGGAAAAAGGAAAAAAAATGCATTTTCGACACTATTTTGAAAATTGCAAGTATCGTAAGTTGGTCTGAGACAGGAAGTAGGTAGTCAAAATTTTCCAAAAAAATCCCAATATAACTAAAATAGTCAAAATATTTTCTTTTAAAGGTAAAAGTCAATATTTTTGGTGAAAAAACGATACAACGCATTTTGAACTTCAAAAAACACGTTTTGGAAATTCAAAAGTCAAACCTTTCCAAAGAACTTCAAACATCACCAAAACACGTAAAAATTGTTTTTTTAAGTCAAAATGTAGGAAAGCCCACAAAACGCATTTTGAACTTTAAACCCAATGTTTTGGAAATTCCAGGGAGATTAGAAAGGAGGAAATAATTCCAGGGAGATTAGAAAGGAGGAAATCAAAATTTTCCAATATTTTGAAAATCATAATAAACTCGGAAGTTTTCTTTGTCAAAATGCTAATATTTTTTGTGGAAAAGTGAAAAACGCATTTTGAACTTCAAGAACACTATTTTTAAACATGCGGGCGGATCAAAAAGCAAGTCAAAATTTTCCAAAAAAGCTCAAAAACTGCCAAATTGCTCAAAAAAGGTTAATATTTTTGGCGAAAAAAGGAAGAAACGCATTTTAAACCTCAAAAACTATTTTGAAAATTGCAGATAGGTCAAACAGGAAGTAGTCCAAATTTTCCAAAAAAATCCAATATCACTAAAATTGTCAAAATAGTTTCTTTTAAAGTCATATGTCAATATTTTTGGTAAACAAATGATAAAACGAATTTTGAACTTCAAAAACACGTTTTGGAAAGCTCGTTCGAAAGTCAAAAATCAATCTTTTCCAAAGAACTTCAAAAAATCACTAAAATACACCACTAGTTTGAAAATTCCAGGGAGATCAGAAAGTAGGAAATCAATATTTTCCAAAAATACTTAAAAAATCACTCAAATAAGTACTTCAAAAAAATGTGATTTGTCAAAATGTCAATAGTTTTTTTGGAAAAGTGAAAACCCGTATTTTGAACTTAAATTACACTATTTTGAAAACTGCAAAATCTCGCGTTTACAACCGCATAAAATACTATATTTAAAATGAATTGTCAATCCGGAACGGTAATGAAGTATATTAGGATTGATCGGGAATTCCGCATCACTGTTGTGTAGCATTTACTGGACCGATTAAAACCCACAAATCCAGATATAGTATTCCGTTCAAAATCCGTCGTTTATTGTGAAATCCGGATAAAATTCCCGAAAGTCACGTTGTGATTATGCAAACAAGACTATCCGAAAGTGAAGACATTATTTTTTATCAGTTTATAGCTTTCCGAAACTTTTATCACACTACTGAAACCCCAGCCGATCAAAAATTTTTGAAATGCGTTTACTGTTTCAACAATAATTACCTACCGTTAGGTGCAAAAAACGTGAAATAATTATTGTTTTTACCCCAGTTTCTACTGAAATTTTTAATTTTTGAAGGAAAGACTACCTACAGTAACAGTTGGAATTGGCAAGGAGAGATAAGACAAAAAAGAAAGGGGAGGGCAAAAGGGGGAATTGTAATGGGTATAAAGGGATCAAAGAAATAAAACGTTGAAAGAGGTGGCGATCCAAATAAAAGAAAAAACTCAAAGAGGAAAGAAGATAAGGTTTAATGGAGAGCAACGTAATGAAAACGATGAAAAAGAACATAGAGGAAGGGAAACAGGGAAGAGTACTTATAGGGGGACTTTAATGCATGAGGGGGGAAAGGGGCAAGAACCTGGACAGAAAACAAGGGGAAAGCAAGGAGGGAAACAAAGGACAAAGCAGAGAATATGATGGAAGGAAGAATCCTGGAAGAACTGGTGGAAGAAAAGGGAAGGGAGGTTTTAGATGGAAACAAAGAAGATGAAAAGGGGGAGTTTACGAATGTAGGAACAAAAGTAAATGGAAGAAGCGTGGGAAGAAGTTCAGGATAGGGCAAAGGGTGCAGACTACATGCCTTTAGAGGGAGAAACAAAAAGAGAGAAGGAAGAGCAAAATAAGAGAAGCAACAAAAAAGGTAGGTATTAAGAAAAAGAAAGATGGGATGAAGAGACATTCAAGGAATACAGGCAAAAGTTGAGAAAAGCAAAGTTCCAAGCAGTAAGAAGATAGGAAATAATATTAAAGGAAGATAGTCAGGGATATATGTATATGGAAGGGGATGGTTTGATAAAGTATAAGAAGGCAAAAAGGGAGATGAGAAGTGAATTAAGAAAATGGAAAAAAGGGAAAACTAAAAGGGAATACCTAGGCCAAAGAAAAATGCAAGAAATGCATGGAAGAGACAAATGAAGGAAAAACAACAGAAGAAGAAGCGTGGAAGTATATAAATCAAGAGAGGAAAAAACGGAGAAAAGATGGAATGGAAGGATATATGTGATTGTTTTGAGATGATGATGACGTATGACCGGTCCCATAGTAAATAGAATGTAAGTATCATTTTTTTCGTAAATAAATGTAGTTAAGTATAGACTAGAATCTTTCTTTTATTTACATTTCTCCGGATGTGACAATATATCTTGAACGAAAGGGGAAAGGGGATGAAGGAGAGAGGAGGGAAGAGAAGACAAACGGATGATAGCTCTTGTATTACCGGATCGAAAACCTTATGTCATTTTAGGGGTGAAAAACATTTTTAACTTATTGTGTTGTTTTGTAGGTATTTGCCACATCTCACACCAAACGGATACCTGCAGTTTGCGGTAGCGGGTCGGGAATGTTTTACGCACTGCACACTGGATGTGATATAATCATAATTCTATTACAATTCTCCGACCCGTTCTACCTGCTATAATTCTTCGAAAAGTGACATTTTATTTCGCTCCTTTTCAAATTTATGTTAATTATTAATTTTAACTTCTAGGTTCTATTTTGTTTATAATTTTTTTAATTAGCCGTTTAAACGGTTAAAGTTAGTTAACTGCTACATTTACAAATTCTGTGAAAAAGTAGAAGTTTCTATCGCCTCCGAGACTACCAATTTTTTTATTGTACAGTTCAGTAACAGATTGCCTGAAGATGGTTGGAAAATATGCAACCGAAAGATAATATCACACGTTAGAAACTTTTACTTCTCCCCCAGTCACTTAAAATTAATTTTTTATAAACAAGAACAATATATCCTCTAGATGTTTATGCACTAAAGTCTTCTTAAATGATAGTCACTTAGGCCCATCTTCACCGACGTTACCCCCGAGGTGTGTTTTGATGTGACGGTTCAAGTTGTACCTCAATTTACTTTTGAAATCGCATTTCTCGCACCTAAACCACCTGATCTCGGCTGCATCGAGATGACGACTATTCACATGAACATTCAAGTTGCCTTTTCGTTTAGATTTGTAATCGCATTGTTCACACTTAAACCACGCAATCTCGTCTGGGCTTACATGCCTTTGACTTATGTGAAGTTGCAGATTGTCCTTGCCTTTAGTTTTAAAGTGGCACTCCTCGCAAACAAACCATTTAATCTCGTCTTCATTTAGATGTTTATTGATTATGTGCCGTCGCAAACTGCCATTTTCCTTGGCTTTAAAGCTGCATTTCTCGCAATTGAACCATTTAACCGCATTTTCCGTTAGATGTTTATTATTTACGTGCCGTCGCAGATTAGCGTTAACTTTAGTTTTAAAGTTGCATTTTTCGCAATTAAACCATTTCATCTCGACGAGAATCTCTGCTTCGGGTAGATGTTTATTAGTCACGTGCTCTTGCAACTTTTTGTGTCTTGTAGTTTTATAGTCGCATTTTTCGCACTTAAACCGTTTAACCCCTCCAGTTAAGTGTTTAGTAATTACATGTGGTCGTAAGTAATCCTTATGTTTAGCTTTAAAGTCGCATTTCTTACACTGAAACCATTTAATTTCGTCTTCGCTTAGGTGTTTACTAATGGTGTGGTGCTTCAGGTACCTCGCCTCTTTAGTTTTGTAATCGCATTTCCCGCACTTAATCCATTTAATTTCCTCTGTGCTTAGATGTTTGTTAATCGCGTGCTGCTTCAGCTGCGACATCCGTTTACTTCTGTAGTCGCATTTCTCGCACCTAAACCATCTGATTTCGTCTTCATTATGTTTACTAATAATGTGCAGTTTCAGGTTTCTCATCAGTTTAGCTTTATAGTCGCATTTTTCGCACCTAAACCATATAATTTCGTTTTCGTTTAGGTGTTTGGCAATCGCGTGCCTTTTCGTGTGTGTCTTCTGTTTGGATTTATAGTCGCATTTTCCACAGTTAAACCATTTAATTTGGTCTTCAGTTAAATGTTTTGAAATCGCATGCACGTTCAGGGTTTTCTTCCATTTGCCTTTGTAATCACATTTTTCACAGCGAAACCACTTGGTACCGTTTTTATTCTCGTTCAACTTTGTCAATTCAACAAAAGGAATCTTTGCCCTTAATTGGGGTTGAGGATTTTCTTCTTTTAATAATTCACGCTCCTCGATATCGATTTCTTCTTTAATTTCTTCCTCAGCTTTCATCATTACCTCTTCAGGGCTATTCGTATTGTCCACATTTTTGTCACTCAATTCTTCTTTAAGTTCTTGCTTGATATCTTTTTCGCCCATTAGGATTGAAGAAATTGTACTTGAAGCAAATAATAAGGAATCGGATAATTTTTTTATGGTAAATTTTAAGCCGCGCCCTTTATTTTAACAACATAACCTCACTTGGATTGGAGGTGACGTAGGGTTGACGTTTGTGACAGCAGACAGGGTTGCCACCTGAGATTCAAGAAATTCGGGAGTTCCATACCTTCACAAACATGGCGGCGGTCAGCTGTTTGATTTGCGGCAGTATCTGCATCCTCTTACCTCTTATGACGGTGTAAGACGTAACACCAGATAGATATATCGAAAAAATGGTCAAAATTTCTTCAATTTCACAATCTGTCAAATAATTCAAAATAGGTTGACGTGTATTTACGGTTTGAAAAATTTTGCTTTTTGACCGATTTTTTCGAAATTTTTGAAAATCTATGGTGGCAGTGACTTGACTTCTGGTCAGGTCAGGTATGGTACGTGTTTTTGACTCGAAGAAAATCGTATTTTCCGAGCCCGTTGAGAAAAATGGGGGTTTGCATTAAAAGGGTCACTTCCGGTTAAACCGGTAGTTCGAAAAACATTTTCGAAACACATTCCCTGTATTTAATTGTGCGTTTTGTTACCAAATTTCAAAATAAAACCGTGAGAAATAACTTGTAGCTATTTTATTTGACGTTTACTTATGAGGGTGTAACGGATAAAAAACGTATATTACCGTAATGTTACATGTTAATTCACACATTCGTTAAAAATATGTATAATTTCACATCAGTAAACTACCTTCTAGAAACATAATGTATAAGAAAATATGGCACAGTTTGCCATAGTTATTTTTGTGTCCCATAATAGATGTGAGACAAAGACAAACGTATGAGTTGAGAAATGAGATAAAGAGAACTAGATGCTCTATGGTGCTTTCAGCGCTTGACAATTGACGTTTACTTATGACGGTGTAAGACGTAACGCAGGTAGTATGTTACATAAAAACATAAATAACGGATAAAAAACGTATATTACCGTAATGTTACATGTTAATTCACACATTCGTTAAAAATATGTATAATTTCACATCAGTAAACTACCTTCTAGAAACATAATGTATAAGAAAATATGGCACAGTTTGCCATAGTTATTTTTGTGTCCCATAATAGATGTGAGACAAAGACAAACGTATGAGTTGAGAAATGACATAAAGAGAACTAGATGCTCTATGGTGCTTTCAGCGCTTGACAATTGACGTTTACTTATGACGGTGTAAGACGTAACGCAGGTAGTATGTTACATAAAAACATAAATAACGGATAGAAAACGTATATTACCGTAATGTTACATGTTAATTCACACATTCGTTAAAAATATGTATAATTTCACATCAGTAAACTACCTTCTAGAAACATATGTATAAGAAAATATGGCACAGTTTGCCATAGTTATTTTTGTGTCCCATAATAGATGTGAGACAAAGACAAACGTATGAGTTGAGAAATGAGATAAAGAGAACTAGATGCTCTATGGTGCTTTCAGCGCTTGACAATTGACGTTTACTTATGACGGTGTAAGACGTAACGCAGGTAGTATGTTATATAAAAACATAAATAACGGATAAAAAACGTATATTAGCGTAATGTTACATGTTAATTCACACATTCGTTAAAAATATGTATAATTTTACATCAGTAAACTACCTTCTAGAAACATATGTATAAGAAAATATGGCACAGTTTGCCATAGTTATTTTTGTGTCCCATAATAGATGTGAGACAACGACAAACGTATGAGTTGAGAAATGAGATAAAGAGAACTAGATGCTCTACGGTGCTTTCAGCGCTTGACAATTGACGTTTACTTATGACGGTGTAAGACGTAACGCAGGTAGTATGTTACATAAAAACATAAATAACGGATAAAAAACGTATATTACCGTAATGTTACATGTTAATTCACACATTCGTTAAAAATATGTATAATTTCACATCAGTAAACTACCTTCTAGAAACATATGTATAAGAAAATATGGCACAGTTTGCCATAGTCATTTTTGTGTCCCATAATAGATGTGAGACAAAGACAAACGTATGAGTTGAGAAATGAGATAAAGACAAATAGATGCTCTACGGTGCTTTCAGCGCTTGACAATTGACGTTTACTTATGACGGTGTAAGACGTAACGCAGGTAGTATGTTACATAAAAACATAAATAACTGATAAAAAACGTATATTACCGTAATGTTACATGTTAATTCACACATTCGTTAAAAATATGTATAATTTCACATCAGTAAACTACCTTCTAGAAACATAATGTATAAGAAAATATGGCACAGTTTGCCATAGTTATTTTTGTGTCCCATATAATAGATGTGAGACAAAGACAAACGTATGAGTTGAGAAATGAGATAAAGAGAACTAGATGCTCTATGGTGCTTTCAGCGCTTGACAATTGATGTTTACTTATGACGGTGTAAGACGTAACGCAGGTAGTATAATGTTACATAAAAACATAAATAACGGATAAAAAACGTATATTACCGTAATGTTACATGTTAATTCACACATTCGTTAAAAATATGTATAATTTCACATCAGTAAACTACCTTCTAGAAACATATGTATAAGAAAATATGGCACAGTTTGCCATAGTTATTTTTGTGTCCCATAATAGATGTGAGACAAAGACAAACGTATGAGTTGAGAAATGAGATAAAGAGAACTAGATGCTCTACGGTGCTTTCAGCGCTTGACAATTGACGTTTACTTATGACGGTGTAAGACGTAACGCAGGTAGTATGTTACATAAAAACATAAATAACGGATAAAAAACGTATATTACCGTAATGTTACATGTTAATTCACACATTCGTTAAAAATATGTATAATTTCACATCAGTAAACTACCTTCTAGAAACATATGTATAAGAAAATATGGCACAGTTTGCCATAGTTATTTTTGTGTCCCATAATAGATGTGAGACAAAGACAAACGTATGAGTTGAGAAATGAGATAAAGAGAACTAGATGCTCTATGGTGCTTTCAGCGCTTGACAATTGACGTTTACTTATGACGGTGTAAGACGTAACGCAGGTAGTATGTTATATAAAAACATAAATAACGGATAAAAAACGTATATTAGCGTAATGTTACATGTTAATTCACACATTCGTTAAAAATATGTATAATTTCACATCAGTAAACTACCTTCTAGAAACATAATGTATAAGAAAATATGGCACAGTTTGCCATAGTTATTTTTGTGTCCCATAATAGATGTGAGACAAAGACAAACGTATGAGTTGAGAAATGAGATAAAGAGAACTAGATGCTCTATGGTGCTTTCAGCGCTTGACAATTGACGTTTACTTATGACGGTGTAAGACGTAACGCAGGTAGTATGTTATATAAAAACATAAATAACGGATAAAAAACGTATATTAGCGTAATGTTACATGTTAATTCACACATTCGTTAAAAATATGTATAATTTCACATCAGTAAACTACCTTCTAGAAACATATGTATAAGAAAATATGGCACAGTTTGCCATAGTTATTTTTGTGTCCCATAATAGATGTGAGACAAAGACAAACGTATGAGTTGAGAAATGAAATAAAGAGAACTAGATGCTCTACGGTGCTTTCAGCGCTTGACAATTGACGTTTACTTATGACGGTGTAAGACGTAACGCAGGTAGTATGTTATATAAAAACATAAATAACGGATAAAAAACGTATATTACCGTAATGTTACATGTTAATTCACACATTCGTTAAAAATATGTATAATTTCACATCAGTAAACTACCTTCTAGAAACATAATGTATAAGAAAATATGGCACAGTTTGCCATAGTTATTTTTGTGTCCCATATAATAGATGTGAGACAAAGACAAACGTATGAGTTGAGAAATGAGATAAAGAGAACTAGATGCTCTACGGTGCTTTCAGCGCTTGACAATTGACGTTTACTTATGACGGTGTAAGACGTAACGCAGGTATAGGTACTAAATCTCAAAAGAGATTATATGAGAGAAAGTTGTTAATTTGCAAGTCATTTGCTTTCTTAATTTATAATATTTATAGTATAAATTAATTATTTTAATAAACAAGAAACAATATTCTACTTCGACAACTAAATAATGTTATAAGGGTATTATATTTACATAAGTACTTTTACACTTTAAGTCAAACTTTTTCATTGCCGTGCTTTCTCATCATGTGGGCGTTCAAGTCATGCTTATGTTTACTTCTGTGTTCGCATTTCTCGCAACAAAACCACACAATTTCCTCTTCCTTCAGATGTTTACTAATCACGTGCCGCTTCATGTCCTCCTTCCGCTTGCTCTCATAGTCGCATTTCTCGCACTTAATCCACCTGATCTCGCTTTTATCCAAATGTCTATTGATCATATGGTGCTTCAAGCAATTCCTCTGTTTAGTTTTGTACTCGCATTTCTCGCACTTAATCCACCCAACCTCCTCTCCACTTAAATGCTTAATCATGTGCGGCTTTAGGTCGAACTTGAGCTTGGTTCTGTAGTCGCATTTCTCGCACTTGAACCATTTTATCTCCCCCTCATCGAAATGTCTACTAATCATGTGTTTTTCCAGGGTGATTTTTTGCTTGGCCTTATAGTCGCATTTCTCGCACTTGAACCACCTCACCTCGTTCACGTTTAGGTGTTTATTAATCACGTGCAGCTTCAAGCCGCCCTTATGTATGGATTTGTACTTACATTTTTCACATTTAAACCATTCGATTTCGGCTTTGTTTCGATGCTTGTTGGTCACGTGCTGCTGCAGGATGGCCTTACGTTTGGCTTTGTAGTGGCATTTTTCACAGCCGAACCATCTGATTTCGCTTTCGTCGAGATGTTTGTTAAAAGTGTGTCTTTGCAGGGCCCCCCTCCACTTACTTTTGTAATCACATTTTTTACATTCGAACCATTTTGCCACGTGGCTTGATTGTAATGCTGCTCGGGTCAAATCGACGTCAGTTTCTTTTTCTGCTTTTATCTCCACTTGGTGGAAATTCACCCCGGATGCTGACATAACGTACACGCATGAAATATTAATTAATTCATGTCTAGACTTGCTTACAATTTACTTTGTTTTAGAAATATCGCAGAGGATATCAAAAACATAACCTCACTTGTCACGCCTGACAGTTTTTATTGACAGGGCCGCCATCTTTTACAGTAGGGCTGATGGCGCCCTCTGTCGACTCTGGCTACAAGAGAAGAGATACAGGACTGTAATATTACAATGTATATTACGTGGCAGAACACATTACAAAATTCTAACCTCACTTTTATCGTTTGATGTTTGGTAAATTAGGTAGTGAAAATTAGAGTACTTAGTATACTAGTACAATAAGATACACTAAAAATTGAATCAAGGGTTGAAATAAAACACCTTAGTTTGCATCTAGGTATACTTATGCTTAACTTAAAAAGTCTAATTATTACGTCTAAATCAACTAAATCAACCTGAAATTTTTGACGGTTCATAATAACATCAATACCACTTATTGATTGCTTTCCAAACAATAAAGTAAAAGCAGAAAAATCTAATTACAGTTGTTACTAACTTAACAACTAAAAATTAACTACACTTTATCTTTCAGTCTAGCACAGTGAACCCGTTTAGCCATGTGGTGTTTTAGGTTGCTCTTCTTTTTAGTTTTGAAATCGCATATCTCGCACTTAAACCATCTGATCGCGGCTGCACCCAGATGACGACTATTCACGTGACTGGCCAAGCCGCGCTTGTGTTTAAATTTGAGATCGCATTTCTCGCACTTAAACCATTTAATATCGTCTGCATTTAGGTGTTTACTAATCACGTGCAGTTGCAGCTTCGATTTGGTTTTAGTTTTATAGTCGCATTTCTCGCACTTAAACCATTTAATCTCGCCTTCAGTTAGATGTTTATTGGTCACGTGCTGTTGCATATTCGCTTTAGCTTTAGTTTTATACTCGCATTTCTCGCAGGTAAACCATTTTATCTCGACTTCAGTTAGATGTTTGTTGGTCACGTGCTGTTGCAGATTCCCTTTTTCTTTAGCTTTAAAGTCGCATTTTTCGCAATTAAACCATTTAATTTCCTCTTTATTCAAATGCTTATTAGTTACGTGCCGTCGCAGCTTCCCGCTTTCTTTAGTTTTATAGTCGCATTTCTCGCACTTAAACCATTTAATCTTTTCTTTAGTTTGATGTTTATTAATCACGTGCCGGTGCAGATCCCTGTTTTCTTTAGTTTTAAAATTGCATTTTTCGCACTTAAACCATTTTATTTTATTTTCATTCAGGTGTTTTTTAATAATGTGCCTTTTCAGGTTTACCTTCTGCTTACTTTTATAGTCGCAATTTCCGCAGTTAAACCATTTAACCTTTAGGCAATTCTTCTTAAAGCATTTGGCTTTGTCTTCACTTAAATATTTTCCTGTCATATGCATTTTCAGAGCATGCTTCGATTTAGTCTTGTAATCGCAGTTTTCACATTCAAACCAGTTGTGTGACTTCCCACATACAAATTCGTCTAACTTCACCAATTTAACGTAAGGAATTCTTATGTTTTTATGGCTTACCACCTGCCCTAATTGCGATTGGTCAATGTCACATTCTGGCTGCAGAGGATTTTCTTCTATTAGTATTATTTCTTCTTCGATTTCTTTCTTAACATTGATCTTCACCTCTTCTTCGTCGCTATTCGTATTGCCCACATCTGTATCGTTTAATTCTTCTTTAAATTCTTCCTTAATATCCTCTTCGACTTCATCGAAGAAATCCACAAGGAATAATGATGCCATTATGTCCCTAGAAATTGGATTTTAAGTAAATAATTGGAAAATTAATCCTATACGTCTTTAATATTAATCAATTTGTTCCAAAATTAATCAACATTTAACTTATAATTTATTTATTATTGCAGGCTGGACCACGCACATCGCTTTAACAACATAACCTCACTTCGATCAGATGAGTCAGATAACGTCGATGTCAATATTATTTGACATTTGTGACAGCCACAGGGTTGCCAGTTGAAATTCAAGAAATGGGTTTGAGATTGATAGCACGTTCGGGCTGTGCTGCAGCTGCAGTAGGTATATCTATCTCGTGTTACGTGTTGCATCGACATAAGAGGGAAAAGGACGCAGATACTGCAAACTTGCGTCCTTTTATAGGCCCGCAACCATCAGATTTCCTAAAACTGGAGAAAAACAACAATATACAAAAAATAAAAAACATACCCTGTGGTTCCAGCAAAACCGGAAGTGATAAAAAGTTTAAATGTAGGTAAGTTACCCGCCTGTTACAAATGAACAACAGAACCCAATAAAAAAAATTATTGGACAATATTGGAACCAATATGTGTATTTTGCGTTGGAAATTTCTATCCAATCACTATCGTAAACATGCCAATAGAGTCCAATGGTTACCATATTAAATTCACAGTACCTATAATCCAATAAATATTCCTAAACATCACAAGTGGGATTGCATATTTGAATTATTTTGCACCGATGCATATGCTACGGCGATTCGACAAATCACAAAAAGCCTTTGAAGTTTGAATTACTTAAGGAAGGCTCAAGATAAAGGGAATTATTCCGTTCTATGACGTTAATCCCACTTCTTTTGTTCTAAAAGGCTCGTCAAACTAAATCTGCAGTTAAGGGTGGTAAACAAGTAGGTACCTCATCTTCTGTTTTAAGTGAAAGACTCGCCCAGATCTACCGCAATGGGAATTCCCATTAGGATCCAATAAGATTAATATAATGTTCACACTTCGGAACAACGAAAAACAATAAATCCTAACATAATTGGAACACAATTAAAAGAAAAAAGTACATTGATAAAATATAAAGTCATAAAATTATTATTTAAGTGCATTGATTACTATGGGACATTTCTAGCAGTGGAAAATTAAAAATGTTTTCAAAGTTTTGATTGTTTTTCCAATTAGGAATATGAAAACTGTTTCGATAGGAAAAGCAGAATGGAATTCACCGAAACCGCATTCAGCTTGAAATTAACGGTAAAATCCAATAGAATTTCTGTTGGAGCATCAGAATCAATACTCTTCACAATTCAGAACCAAAAACTATAGATCCCAACATCACTGGAATTTTCCAATAGAAAACAATCGAAACCAAAAGCAGAACCCATTCTGTTTCCAACAAGACCAATATAATAAATGTTTCCTAACAGGCATTTGTCACAGGGTATAGCAGTAACAATTTAATGTTAGGGCAATTAATATTATATTAATATTACGAATGCGACATAAGTATGGTTTATGGTAGATAGTAGTCACGTGCCGTTTCTTTTACTTTTACTTTTACAACTAAAACATTTATTTTTTTCGCATAGTTACATATGTTTATCAATAATATGGTGTTTCAGGCCTATCTTCTTTTTAGCCTTAAAGTCGCATTTCTCGCTCTTGAACCACGAATCTCTTCTCTATTTAGATGTTCATAAGTCACGTGCCGTTGCAGATTGTAGTTGCCTTTAGCTTTATAGTCGCATCTCTCGCACTTGAACCACTTATTCACTTCCACATTTGGATGCTCGTTTAGATGTTTATTAATAATGTGCATTTTCAGGTTACTCTTCATCCTAGCTTTATAGTCGCATTTCTCGCACTTAAACCATCTAATCTCTTCTCTATTTAGATGTTTATAAGTCACGTGCCGTTGCAGATTGTAGTTGCTTTTAGCTTTATAGTCGCATTTCTCGCACTTAAACCATTTAATCTCTGCTCCATTTAGATGTTTATTAATAATGTGCATTTTAAGGTGATTCTTCCTCTTAGCTTTATAGTCGCATTTCTCGCACTTGAACCACTTATTCACTACCACATTTGGATGCTCGTTTAGATGTTTATTAATAATGTGCATTTTCAGGTTACTCTTCATCTTAGCTTTATAGTCGCATTTCTCGCACTTAAACCATCTAATCTCTTCTCTATTTAGATGTTTATAAGTCACGTGCCGTTGCAGATTGTAGTTGCTTTTAGCTTTATAGTCGCATTTCTCGCACTTAGACCATTTAATCTCTGCTCCATTTAGATGTTTATTAATAATGTGCATTTTAAGGTGATTCTTCCTCTTAGCTTTATAGTCGCATTTCTCGCACTTAAACCAAGTAATCTCTTCACCATTTAGATGTTTGCTGATTTTGTGCCTTTTCTGGGCATGAATCCATTTAGTTTTGTAATCGCATTTTTCGCAAGTAAACCATTTAATCTTAACTTTATTTAGGTGTTTTTTAACGTGACTTTTCAGGTTTATCTTCTGTTTAGTTTTATAGTCACAGTTTCCGCACTCAAACCATTTAGCTTTGTCTTCACATAAATGTTTTCCTGTCATATGCATTTTCAGAGCATGCTTCGATTTAGTCTTATAATCGCAGTTTTCACATTCAAACCAGTTGTGTGACTTCCCACATACAAATTCGTCTAACTTCACCAATTTAACGTAAGGAATTCTTGTGTTTCTATGGCTTACCACCTGCACTAATTGCGATTGGTCAATGTCACATTCTGGCTGCAGAGGATTTTCTTCTATCAGTATTATTTCTTCTTCGATTTCTTTCTTAACATTTATCTTCACCTCTTCTTCGTCGCTATTCGTATTGCCCACATCTGTATCGTTTAATTCTTCTTCTTTAATATCCTCTTCGACTTCATCGAAGAAATCCACAAGGAATAATGATGCCATTATGACCCTAAAAATTGGATTTGAAGTAAATAATTGGAAAATTGATCCTATACGTCTTTAATATTAATCAATTTGTTGCAAAATTAATCAATCTTTTATTGCAGGCTGGGATGGACTACTACGCACATCGCGCACATCTCTTTAACAACATAACCTCACTTTGATCCGATGACGTGATTGTCAAACTTATTTGACATTTGTGACAGTCGACAGGGTTGCCAGTTGAAATTCAAGAAATCGATTTGAGATACGTTCGGGTTGTCCTGTAGCTGTCGTGTTACGTGCTGATTTAAATCAATGCTTTAATTTTTTCTATAAATACAAAAATTAAAAGGGGAGAAAACCAAATTTCCTTAAGGATTAGTAAGATTTAGTAGATAGCGCAGTGGTTATTTGTAATAAAACAATTTTGCATAATTCAAAAGTTTTATTTTTTTCCTACCGAAATCTAACAAGAAAACAAAAAAATGGTATCCTGGACAATATTTACGTATTTTAATCATCCTTCGCGATTTATCCGTAAAAAATATTATTTAAAAATTGAAACAAGAAACGGATTTACTTAAGTCCTAAAAAGAAGTAAATAATCTCCTCTAATGTTTCCAGCTCTGTTAGTATTAGGTACCTACATTTTTATGAGTAGGTAGTAAACAAAGTCTTGCCACAAATTGATATATTACGAAGTAAAATGATTAAGGCGACATGTTTCGGTCTACTAGACCATCATCAGGCTAAAATTAGGTGTTGGTTACAACTTACAAAAGATTTCTTACCTCGACCTTGTGTTTTAGGTTATGTTACATGTTATATGAAGTAACATAACCTAAAACACAAGGTCGAGGTAAGAAATCTTTTGTAAGTTGTAACCAACACCTAATTTTAGCCTGATGATGGTCTAGTAGACCGAAACATGTCGCCTTAATCATTTTACTTCGTAATATATCAATTTGTGGCAAGACTTTGTTTACTACCTACTCATAAATATTACAAGCCACTTCAAGGATGGACCTTTTCTTTAAATTACATTTTTATGTTATTGCAACTGAAATTTAAATGTTGTCTAAAGTTAGTTCGCACAGTCCCCATCAGCTAAAATAACAGATCAGATGACATGCCCTGTATACGAACTGTAAAATCCTGGCCACCCGTTATCACATATTTTCTGGATAGCACTGACGTAAAAGGGTTAAATTTTCAAGCAAAATCTGTGTTAACTTTAAATGGAAAGCTATTTTTCATCCGAAGCCAAAATTTTTGATTTTTCTCTTTATTAAAATAAAAAATGTTGCACTTACTCGACGGGAATTGCCTTTAATTGATAATCTTGTAAACCTCCGAAAATCCTATCTAAATAGCTAAAAAAGTACCTAAATATTAAACAAGAAGCCGTCGGCTGAGTAAGAAAATTAGAAGAGAAGCCGCAGGCCGAGAGGAGAAATTGAACGAGAGGCAATTAAAATCATCTACAGTTCATTTCAAGGGTTTAGTCTGGTCAGTCCGGTTCAGGTACAACGCTCTAGGTTAGCTCCGTCTTTTTCTACACAACGTCTGGCAATTCACCCACGTTGTAACGTACAGCCCTAAGAGTGTCTACTATCGCGTCTCTGTTTAACACATATAAATGGAAGAGACGGATATATCACCCGTTAAAGTATTCTCTAGGACTCGATCGGGGCGCGAAACTATTCCACCACTCATTCTAATTATATTTCCGTAGAAACACAATTCTTTTTAAAAGTAGGTACTTTGTGTTGACTGTGGTGGAATAACCAGGTTTCACTGTTACATACGACGGTCAGGTCGAGGATGAGCGGAACTCATTTGCATTTTACGATCTAACGGACTAAACCCTTGAAATGAACTTGTAGTTAGTAGTTACTTATGCCTTTTATGATATTAAGTGTCTTCCATGACAACACAACTAAACAATTCAACAAAGATATGTACAACCCGAGAAAAACCAATTTTACTTTATAAAAAAATTCTTACCGAAAATTCATAGAAAAACAATAATTTAATTCAATGTTGTTTTCTGAAAAATACAGAAATTATGTAACTTCTATAACAATGAAGAAATTATCGATGAAGCCAATGTGTGTAAGGAAGATATAAGTAAAAATGAAGCGAAATCTTAAAAAAAATAAAAAGGTTTTTTCAACTTTTTGTTTTTTATGCTTGGCAAGATAAAAAATGATTTTGCTAATCTTTTGTACAATGCTTCTTTACATATTGTACCATTGGTAATTCTTTCATTAGGTACATTTAAACTTATTTACGTTTTTTTTATGGGGGTGTAGGACCTACTTTGAACCTTAAATTTTGACGCTTACCTAAAATTTGCGATGTAGTAAATGTCGTAAAACCAAATATTGCGACATTTAACCCAACCCTGTCTAAAAAGCAAAATACATTTTAAATATGACGTAGGTACTAGATTTATTTAAATACTTAACAACAAATACAAAACTTTCTTCATGATTCATGTGTCTTCTTTTTCGATTTGTACTATACTGGATTTAGCCGTCATTCTGTTTTGAACCGATCATCGAATACGCTTTTTGATTGCCCATCAAATAATACATCAATAGACCCCCATTTCAGAGATACACACAGCTTTATTGTCTATAGAGAAAAATCAATATTTCTTAGTTTTGGTTAAATGTAATGTATGCAAAATATTTAGTTCATGTATGTTTAAATTAAGTAGTACTTATTGACATTTGGGTGCCTCGTGACATACTTTCCGAATTCACAGATGAGTTAATTTTTTTGAGATTTGCTTGTAAATAATTGTAGACATGATTTTTTTAAATCTAGCTTTTGTAATAATAATAACAATTTAATATAAACCATAAAAAGTGCGTCTGAATTTAGTAATCAACTTTATTTGAACAATATAAATTTTTAATTTCAGGGTTGTTAGTGAGGTTATCGTATTGAATTAAAGAAACTTTGTGATATCCATCGTCATATCTTTAGTTTCTGATGATGATCAAATACATTATCGAAACGTTAAGCTATATATAATTAAATGTTCATTATTGAAACGGTCCGGTAACTTCATTACAACCCTGAAATAAACAAGATACAAATCAAGTTTTTTAAGTGTCGTGGTACCATCACATTCTTTCAATTAACACTTTGATTTATTTTTTCATGTTTGCGAATTACATGCAATCGTAGATACTGCTTCAGCTTAGCCTTGAAATCGCATTTATCGCAATGAAACCATTTAAACTCCCCTTCATTTAGATGTCTACAAATGATGTGCCGCTTCAGTTTCATCTTGTCTCTACCTTTGTAGTCGCATTTTTCGCACTTAAACCATATGACCTCGCCTGCCTCGGGATGCTTATTCAATTCATGCCGCTTCAGTTGCTTCTGGCCTCTAGTTTTGTAGTCACATTGTTCGCACTTAATCCATTCATTTAGATGCTTATTGCTCACGTGCAGTTTCAAGTTCATCTTACGTTTGGTTTTGAAGTCGCATTGTTCGCACTTAAACCACTCAATCTCATCTTTATTTAAATGTTTGTTGATTATGTGCGACTTCAGGTACCGCCTGTCTTTAACTTTGTAGTCGCATTTTTCGCACTTGAACCATTCAGTGTTATCATCTGGATGTATCCTAATCATGTGCCCCTTCATGGATTTTTTATGTTTGGTTCTGAAGATGCATTTTTCGCACTTAAACCATTCGACCTTGATTTCATTTAGGTGTTTAACAATTATGGTGTTATTCAACGTTTCCTCGGCAGAATTATCAACATCCAACTCGTGCCATTCAATTTCAATTTCTTCCTTAATTTCTTCTTTAACTCGTACCTCGTGGTCATTCCCTGTATCAGTCCATTCTTCTTTGGGTTCGCACTTAATCCTCATCTCTTCTGCCATGACTGAAGAAATAGCCTTGAAAAGGATTATTCAACACATCCAGTAGGTATTAATCAATTTTTGACAATTAAATATGGACTTATATTGTTAATTTTTATTAAAACACTTTTATTAAAAACATAACCTCACTCACGTGACGTTAATGCAACATGTGACGACACCTACCTGTCAGTTACAGCGTCTAGAAGCAGGGTGGGCATCAAACAAGCAAAAAATTACCAGATTCAAATCTTCTTTGTGGGTTAAATGTACGTTGAGGTACCGAGATTTGTTCAAAACTGCGTTTGGTGTTCTTGACAAATAAAAATTATTTACCTAACCTATAATTTTTTTAGAGAAAACCACAATGACATTGATGTTTTGATTACAAAGTGGCAACATTGTTTAGTGACAACTGTAATGTTATTTGATAGTCCTCAATGTTGCCAATCCAATGATGTTTAATTAAATTGCATACAACTTTAAGCCGATAAACACAATACCGATTTAGCAAAGTTACTAGAAGGGTACCTAGTATGTATAAACAAACAACATTTTATCGTTTGAAAATTATATACAAGAAAATAAACAGAGTGTTAAATGTATCAAATACAGTTAAGGTAGAGAATGGCGGACCTCAAGGGAGCATACTGGGGCCACTATTGTTGTGTTTCACTATTTGCTGAGGATACAGTAATTTATATGGCTACCTACGCATATTTTTTCCTACCCAGACATAAATAAGTGACATACCTATCTAATTTTATTGTTATATTAGTTTTAAAAGTTTTAGTGCAGTATTTGTCGTATACAACTATCGAGCTTGTTTTTATTTCGGCATATGTCTAATATTCACGTGTCGTTGCAGGTTCGTCTTCTGTTTAGCTTTATAGTCGCACTTTTCGCACTGAAACCATTTAATCTCATTTCCAGTTAAATGTTTATCGATCATGTGCCGTTTCAGGTGACACCTAACTTTAGTTTTGAAATCGCATTTCTCGCACTTAAACCACCTAATCTCATCCTCATTCAAATGTTTACAAACCAAGTGCTGTTTCAGGTTGTTCTTATGTTTAGTTTTGAAGTCGCATTTGTCGCACTTAAACCATTCAATCTCGCATTTACTTAAATGCTTATTAATGACGTGCCGTTTCAGGTTCCTCTTTTCTTTAGCGTTGAAGTCGCATTTCTCGCACTTAAACCATTTGATGCTGTCTTCATCTAGATGTCTATTAATCATGTGCTGTTTCAAGTTCTTCTTATGCTTGACTTTGAAGGCGCATTTTTCGCACTTAAACCATTCAATTTCGTGTTTATTTAAATGTTTATTGATCACGTGCAGTTTCAGGTTCCGCTTTTCTTTAGCCTTGAAGAGGCATTTCTCACACTTAAACCATTTGATTCTATCTTGATTTAGATGTTTATTAATCATGTGCGGTTTCAAGTGCGTCTTATGTTTGGTTTTGAAGTCGCATTTCTGGCACTTAAACCATTCAATCTCATATTTGTTTAAATGTTTATTAATCACGTGCAGTTTCAAGCGCTTCTTGAGTTTGGTTTTGAAGTCGCATTTCTCGCACTTAAACCATTTCATCTTGTCTTCATTTCGGTGTTTATCAATTATCTTATTCGACTTTTCTTCAGCACTAACATATTCCACGGCGTGCCACTCCAATTCAATTTCTTTTTTAACTCGTATCTCTTGGTCATCAGTCCATTCTTCTTTAACTTCTTCCAAAAAAACGGTTTCGAATGCTGCCATCAGGACTGAAGAAATGGCCTTGAAAAGGATTATTCAAGACACATTCAGTGGATATTACTTAATCATACTTGATGACAAATAAACAGGTTGACTTACCTTTAATTTTTCTTTTATTGGGAAATAATCCACATAATGCGTACGTAATTAAAAAAATATAACCTCACTCAGGTGACAGTAATGAAGCGACAAGTGGCGACACCTAACTGTCAGTTCCAGCGTCAACGAGCAGGGTGGCCATTAAAGAAGCATAAAATCACTAGATTAGATTTTTTCCCTGGCTTGAGAGGATGTTGGGTTGCATAATAATTTTCTTTGATAGGAAGTAGTCCACGTGAACAACATAACCACACTTACAAGTGGCAACACTGTCTGAGGCTAGGATGGTGTCTTTTGATTATACGCAGTGTTGCCAAAACAGTGAAATCCGGGAGGTTTCTGTCTAGTGATGAACAAAAATTTGGTAACGTTACATAATTTTTTTTTACTGTTTAATATTTTATGTTCTGGTTTATTCCAATTGACAATACTGCAAATATGACATCTCAAAATAGAAAAAACAGGATGAATGATGAAATGCGACGTTGCCTTTCAGTCATTGACATGCTTAGAAGTCTTATTTTATAAAACTTATCCAATGTATTAATAAATTTTAGATTTTTCTAAGTTCTCAGTACGTTTTGAACCCATTTCATAAAAAATATAAACAAGTATTTTGCAAATAAAAATGAACATTAGCGAACTTTCACAAAAAAGAGTTATGGAATGTATCCCAAATGCATCTTCATTTTCTTCTTCATCGAACAAATCGTATTAGGTTTTTTTTCCGAGAAACTGACCTTTTATTTGTGTTTCATTACGTTTAGATTTGTGTTCGTATTTCTCGCAGTGAAACAACTCAATCTCGTCTTTATTTACCTAAATGTCCATTTATCATGTGTTTTGTCAAATGTTTTTTCAGTTTAGCTTTAAAGTCGCATTCCTCGCACCGGAACCACTTAATTTCGTCGTCATTTAGATGAAGAAGAATCATGTGAGGCGCTAAAACATACGAGTACCTGGTTTTGAAATCGCACTTTTCGCACTTAAACCATTTAATCTCCACTGCGTGTTTAGCGCTTACATGCCTTTTCAGGCCGGATTTATATTTAAATTTGCCCTCGCATTTATCGCACCTAAACCAGGCAATGTCACCCTCAATTGCATGTTTATTAGCCACATGTAACTGCAGGCTTCTTTTCGAATTAAATTTGTCATCGCATTTGTCGCACTTAAACCGTTCGGTCTCACGTGCTTGGAGATGTTTCATGCTGATGTGCTTTCTCGGGGAGCTTTTAAGCTTCAATTCTGGGTCGCATTTACCGCACTGGATCCAGTTAATCTCGTCCGCATATAGATTTCTAGCTACAACGTGCTCTCCCAACTGAATGCTCCCTTTATCTTTAGAGTCGCATTTCTCGCACCTAAACCATTTCACCCTATTGTCTTGTTTACTAATTATTTCATTCATGTTTTGTTGGCTCAAATCATCACTTTTGCCTACTTTTCCTACTTCGTGCCACTCAATTTCAATTTTTTCCTCGATTTGAATTTCTTCTACGTATTCTTCCTTCGGTTCTTTCTTAACGATGTCCTCTTCTTCTTCCTCTTCGACTTCGTCGTAAAAATCGACTACAAAGGCTGAAGCCATTATTAAGGCTGCAAGAAATTGAGCTTCAAAACATTAAACGATTAAATATTATGTTCAACTTACCTTAATTAATGTTTTTTGTTTGAACACGAGATCACAACATAACCAAACAAAACATTTGCGGCTGTGACGCGTAAGCGTTACCAGTGTTGCCAATGGTCTGATCTGAAAAGTGAAATCAAGTTCCCGATCAAGTTATTTTGGAGATATATCTCCCTAACGGCAGTGTTGTCAACCGTGTGACACTGGGGAATTTCTGTACGCACTGTCCTTTCAGCGAAGAGATCACCGCTTGGGGGCGCTGTTGTCAATTTTATTATTCAGTAATTTTGTGCTTCTCTAAAGGCCACACTGCCTAGTGAGCATTACGTCATTTATTGATTGACGGCGCTGCTGTAGTAGCCTTATTGATACTTGTCTTTAAGGCTTATTTTAAGTGCGTGGGGATTGGTCGGGCAACACCATTTACAATTTAAACGAATTTTTCTCATGTAAATATCTATGAACAATTTTGATAGGTACAGAAAACTTTTTGTTATTATATCTGTTTCGTATGTTATATATTTTATGTGTGTAGATATACAATACTCGTATTTAAGTAAGCTGACAATGCCATTTTTGGAAATAAACTGTTTCGCCAGTTTATTTAACCCCAAATGTAAAATCTAGTGAGAACTTTAGTGATGTTCGCTTTCGGACCATTGACAACACTGCGCAGTCTAAATCTGGTGATGAAACTTTTCAGACTATTGGCAACACTAGCTAGGACTGTCACACACGAGACAGATTGTTTGGTTATGATGGAAAGTTAGGCCAATACACCTTAAAAGAAAAGTCGAGTTAATTCGTGACAAAACCAAAAATATTCATTGAGGTAAGTCCGGACATAATTAATTCGAATCGTTTAGTGTTAGGACTAACCTTTGAAATCAAATTTTTCAGTCTAATGGCATCAGTTGCAGAGGAAATGATTAAGGAAGAACCCGTGGAAAACACAAATTACGAGGAAGAAGTGAAGATAAAAATTGAAGACATAGAAATTGAATATCACGAGCTAAATGCTGAAGAGAAATGCGACAAAAAAAATCTGCTTAAATGGTTTAAGTGCGAGAAATGCGACTCCAAATTTAAGCACAACAGCGCCCTGGCAAGACACATAAATAATAAACATCTAACCGCGGACGAAATTAACTGGTTCCAGTGCGATAAATGCGACTGCAAATTCAAACAAAAAGCCACCCTGATCAGGCACGTGAACAACAAACATCTGTCTGCAGCCGAAACGAAATGGTTTAAGTGCGAGAAATGCGCCTACAAAACCAAACGCAAATACAACTTGCCGCCGCACATGGCCGCTCACCACCTAAGCGACGACGAAATTAGATGGTTTAAATGCGAGAAATGCGACTACAGAACCAAGACAAAGTCGAATTTGCGACCCCACATGGCCATTAAACATTCAAAAAATGATGAAAGCTTTCAGTGCGAGAAGTGCGAGTACAAATGCAAACGAAAGGGCGATCTAAAGAAGCATACGATCGTCAATCATCTAAGCGAGGATGAGATTCAGTGGTTTAAGTGCGAGAAATGCGACCACAAGAGCAAGCAGAAGCACTGGCTGACCTGTCACGTGCTCAACAAACACCCGAGTGGGATCATTAGGTGGTTTAAGTGCGCGAAATGCGAGTACAAGTCTAAGGTGAGGATGCAACTGAAGCGGCACGTTGGTAATAAGCACCCGAATGAAGAAGCTGAAATGCTCACATATTTGGAGAAATTATAATTAAAAAAGATATTTTCTCACGAAATTTCAATGATTTTTTGTGCAAAAGATACAAATTTTTGCGTAAAAACTTGTTCTGTGAAAATGAAAACAAAATTGACAAAAATCCTGTAGGTACATATTACTGACATTTAGATAGGGTAGGTTACATTAAAATAAGGTTGCAAGAACATTGTAATAAGCAAGCGCACAACAGTTAAAGACAAAAAAATCAAAATACTTCGTTGAAATTTCATTTTACTTCTGTGTATGTAGATACATAATGTAAAATTAAAATGAAATGTTTGGTTAGAATATTTTTGCATGTAACGCTAAAACCCTAGAATCCTGTAGAACGAGAAAGAAGATAACCTCTTTAAATATGCAACGAAGACAAAAGCCAACGGAAGATGTTAATGTGTATGTAGGGGCGGCTGGTCTTACTGGTATAATCGGGTGCAGATTTTATCAATATAAAATATAATTATCCGCTTGCAAAGAGTTAGGGGTGGTTAATGGCCTAGGGGTTGGTTTTAGATTGAAAACTCATAAGACCTTTTTTCAATAGTTGATCGAAATCTATGCAACCCCGTAATTTTATGCTACCATTTACTTGAAGATATTTCAAGTTTCAACCCTTAAATTTCATCCCCTTTGTTAGATATTATTGAAAATTTGTCCATCCACCTATAATGTCACTGGAAATTCACACACCAAATTCTGCCTTGATACGTTGAGTAGTTTTTCAGTTCTCGTATTTTTGTGTCTCTGCATGTTAGGGGTTGTAGCGCCTATAAGGGTGGCTTTTCTCAAAATCCCCGCCTTACTTTTCGGGAGACAAAGCCGCGTACCAAGTTTCAGCCCGATATCTCAATCCGTTCTTAAGTTATCCGACAGTCAGACATGAGCGATCGATACGACGAGCGAGCGAATAAGCTAAAATAAGAGTGCCTCGCATTTTGCTACGGCACTAAAAACTCACGTCACTTATGACAAATGCACTCCAGATATCTACTTTTTCATTTTCTATCAACTCATTTTTTTAGTGTTCTGGTAACACTGGCAGCAGTTGTAATAGAGTGAGGTTATGTTACATTTTATGATGAAACGTTGATTAAAATCATAAAAACGTGTGATAAAACAGAAATTTAGGTAAGTTCGAATATAATTAATTAATTAAAAACCAATTCAATTAGGAACAATTTTGATAAATTTCAAGGTTAATTTACACAATCCTTATGGCAGCATTCTGTGAAGCTGAAGAGAACCTAATTATTAAAAGAGAACCCAAAGTAGAATTGTCGGAAGCAGAGAACACGAATGCCGAGATAAAAGTAGAAGAAATTGACATTAAATGGCACGAGCTAAATGCAGACCAAGATCCTGATTCATCGGTAGACGAAGCCAAACGGTTTCACTGTGAAAAATGTGACTACAAAACCACTTGCAAATGGTTCCTGAAAAAGCACGTAATCTGCAAACACCTGAACTCGGATGAGATAAAATGGTTTAAGTGCGAGAAATGCGATTACAAGTCCAAAATGAAGTGGGAATTGCAGCGGCACATTATCAATAAGCATCTCGATGAGAGCAAAATCAGTTGGTTCAAGTGCGAGAAATGCGACTACAAGTGTAAGCAAAAGGATGATCTGAGACCGCATGTGGCCAATAAACATCTCGATGCGAGCGAAGTGAGTTGGGTTAAATGTGGGAAGTGCGACTTCAAATGCAAGAAAAAGTCTGGTCTAAAGCGGCATATGATCAGCAGACATCTAAAGGCAAGCGAGGTCAGGTGGTTCGAATGCAAGAAATGCGACTACAAAGGCAGACAGAAGAAGAATCTGGAATCGCACATGTTCAGAATACATGCAATGCTATTGAGATAAAATATAACAAATGATAATAACAAATTTTATTAGCAGAATATGTGCTACAGTTTTAAACAGTTTTTGACTTAGAAAAAGAACAATAGAAAAATGTATACCTAGGTGCTTAGAAGCTAGTATAAGTACATATACAGGGTGTTTTGCAACCGCGTGTAAGTTTTTTAACCTCAGATTGCCCATCGAAAATGGTAACGATTGGCACAAAATTGTTTAAGTCGAAGTCGTCTCCTAAGGAAGTTATAGGGCTTTAAAGTCAGCCATCGGGAGCAGTTTATCTTAGTTATCTCAGGAACGGATTAACGGATTTGAATGAAATTTGGTGGACACTAGTTGCCAGTGAATATACATCTACATGGGGAATTTCGTTGGATTATGACCACGGGATCCCCAGAAAACGGAGACACCTTTGACATTTTTTTTCCGGAAAAGGTTTGAAGGTCACGCGTTTTAAAAATGGTGGTGTCCGTTAGAAAGGGCAATTCAAACTGCAACTTTTACTATACTTGGTATTTTTTGATTTAATGCGTGATTTTAGATATCCGTACCTGAGGCAACTGGAAAATTTTTCAAGGTCACGCATTTTAAAAATGGTGGTGCCTGTTGTAAAGAGTAGCTCAAACTGCAACTTTTACTATCCTTGATATTTTTTTATTTAATGAGTGGTTTTAGAGATATCCAAATAAGAAAAACTGCTCCCTATGGTAAAGCCCTAACTTCCTTAGGAGACGACTTCGACCTAAACAATTTTGTGCCAATCATCACGATTTTTGATGGACAATCTAATGTTAAAAAACTTACACGCGGTTGCAAAACACCCTGTATAAGCATGATACTGCGTGTCTAGTGTTGTACAGCTGAGATATTTCATTTGGAGGCAAAATACATCACCCATCCTAAGAAATATTCCATTTTACACATAAAAAACCTTTTCACAAAGCTGTAGGTATTATGATTCTCACACAATTAAGAAACTGCGGAAACACATTATTTGTGTTAGTTTGTTCGCAGTCCAGCCACAAGTAGGACTCTATAAATCGAGGTTTTACCGAATCAGAATTTAAAATTAGTTAACTAAGAAAAACATTCGTCGATTAGATAACATTAAACCGGCGAAGACGACGTATGTCGGTTCTTATTTCAAGTTTGGAGGACGTGGTAGACAGTTTTAACGCATCCCCGTTACAAACAACCTGATTCAAATCTGACAAAAATTCATAAATGCACAATTCAAATTTTTATTTCTTGCCAGAGCATAAAAATCGGTGATTCATCTTCTTTCTGGCTCACGTTTTCCAAATATGCCTTCAGTTTTTTTGTACCACCCACCAATTTTTCTAGAAAGTAGGTAAAAGAACAATAGAATGCATTTATTAAATTTTAAGAAACGTAAAAAATCAAATTGAAAATGCATTTCTACTTATTGTCAGATGTCTCCTGTGGTTTTTTCACTTCCTGAGTTGATATTGCAGAAAGAGCCTAAATCGTATAATTGATGTATTTTTATGGAAAAAACGCTTTTTTAAAACTGAGGGTGATAAGAAACTTTAATTTTGGGAATTGTGGCTGTCTTCCTTGATATTTTAAGAATTCCTAATTGCAGTTGGCGGTGCCCGGGGTGACTCATGTCGAAACTTAGTTAGGTTATGAAAAATAGTTGATATTTGCATTCAGTTTAAAAATACGTCGCGTTATAATACATAATAGTAATACAAATTCTAAAGGTATAATCAAATCAGTTTAAATGAGAATTGTCACGGTTACTTCTCGCAGGGAGTAGGGTAGGCCCACTGGTCAAGAGGGCCCACAGCTGTCAAGCGTGTACCAAAAAAAGAGAGTTCTGAAAAATAAATCGCAAGCCCGATCCCAGGGCGGTGGATCTTCTCCCGTACGGGAGGTAGGTAGCGAATAGGCAGGCTACTAATGGAAGCTGGAAATTAAGGACGCCACTGGCTTTATATAACCCTGATGCGACGACGTCGAAAGCCAGAAATGACAAGATAAATCTCCTAAGTACTGAGGGGAATGGCTAGCTTTAGCAATAACACACAAACATGAAAGCTATGTACATATATATCAGTTTGATACAAAGATTCGTTTTTAAGTTACAGGTGATAAATCCTTATCCTAAAAATGTTAACAAAAGAGCAGTACCGCAATCCGGACGAAAGAGAGCCTTATCGGAGCTCCAACTTAACTGACCGATAAACTCGGGCGCAGGTACCTACTAAACCGCAAAATGCCGCAAATAATCGCGCAAGATCGTGAAGGGTCGAATTAAGCGGAGGCCATAAACGGCCACACGTAAAGTACCGCCACGAACGGATATTTTTGGTACTATAATCTGTCCGGGATCCACACGACCGAGATTCACCCGATTTCCATGGCGATTCATTGTTGACAACAATGATTCACCCTGGAAATAGGGTGAATCCCGGTCGTGTGGATCCCGGACAGACCATAAGTGGCTGAAGGCCCAAATTAACAACAATTATAAATTAGGAATTTATGAATAAATCGCAAAGTTAATTAATATGGTAAGGAAGTTACAAATTCACATTGAATAAAACACATGAAGGGGGTGAAGCCCAAATAAACAACTCAAAATAACTCAAAAGGGGCGAAGATTGTTTTTATTCACCCCGACAATAAGTCGGAGGGTCAGTTCCGAATGTGGCGAAGCCCTTCGGGGCTAATATGGAACGGACTCACCAAATGAATGCAGCTCTGGAGGGAGACCAGGACTGAAGCGAACAGCTGTGCTGAGCCAAGATCGTCGCCCCCTAGTCTGAGGGTGGCTTCGAGCAGATATGGCCGATTCTACCTCAATCTCTCGACACCTCCAGCCGGGTAATAAAGCTGAGGAAAATATCCGCCACAGTGGATGGACTGAACTGGTGCTTCCACAATCAACAATATTCTAACCGGAACAACACGAAGATGGGGGGAAATCTCCAACCCTATAGATATCCAACACAGGGTGGTCTCCAAACCCCACGGAAAACAATGAAGGAAGGGTACTCCTAACCCAACCGCGAAATGCTAGGGCACTCAAGCCCTACCCAAACAATTCTGAGGGCACTCAAGCCCTACCCAAAAACCCTAAAATAATTAAAACAAGAGATTTTTCATTAAATTTTACCTCGTGGTAATGAGGGTGCAGTATCAAACAACCGGCGACCGCGTGGCAAGAAATTCTGCGTTGAGGCCAACAAAACCCGTCAAACGGTATGTTGGGGCTGCCGAGCAAAGGGCACTCACCAACCAGGGACGTGATCCTGTAATCTTCCTAGGGAATTCGCTCAAAACCAGGAACACAGTCCACGACCTCTTCCTGCGTCAATTGCCAACCAGGAAAGGAACGACAAAATGGCCCGGAAGCCTGTCGAAAGCCAAGCGCCCTCTCTGGAACCTTCCGGAACCAAAATTCTCCCAGACAGATTGACATTGACAGATCAATTCCCCTAGCTCGTAGACGGAACCAACTTAACCTCGAAATCTGACAGTTGTTGATATTCCGCAATTTAATGATAATTCGGCCAAATTGGCCGTGAAACCCAGACGTAATTACCGAAATGGAGTTCGTATTTCGTTCTGCGGTGCGTTTCCCTGACGGGTCCGCTGCATTCAGACCTTATGGTCCATTATGCCCGCACTGTGACAGTTATCCATTTCCTACATCAGGAACCCCGGTTCTGCAAAGACCCAGTACTTCTGCTGTAGAAACTGAATAGTGTTAATCGGGTGCTAGAAAAGCCACCCCGCTTTGCTATACCACGGCGGGTACTTCTGCTCTTTAGGGAGTTTGTTGAAGCTTCGTCCCGCGAACCCACTATAACCGGCAGGTCTTTTTCAGCCCTGCCGGATACAACTGGTTTCTTGGTGTCGAAGGCAGCTTAAAGTGTACCCTTAAAAGGTTCAGTTGAGGTATCAATTTATGTCCCTCTATGTTACAAACTGCAGACATCTTCCCCCAGTGTGGCCGACGGTTCTTGGTGGACAGCCCCATCAGCCACAACTGGTTGTTGGTGCCACAGTCCCTGAGGGTCTGCCAGTGTCACGGTACCTGTGCAGCTGTGGTATCTTTTTCAGTCCCATCAGTCACAACTAGTCCCTAGCGTCCTGCGCAGCACTATTATAACTACCCTTCCGTACAGACTGCAGACATCTTCCCCCCGTGTGGCCGATGGTTCCTGGTGGACAGCCCCATCAGTCACAACTGGTTGTTGATGCCACAGTCCCTGAGGGTCTGCCAGTGTCACGGTACCTGTGCAACTGCGGTGTCTTTTTCAGTCCCATCAGTCACAATTAGTCCCTAGCCACAAAAGTCTGATAGGTCCAGTTGTCAACCTGTCCCTATCGCAACCGCGAGGTATTTTTTATTTTTTTTTCCCTCCGTACAGACAACAGAAGTATCAGTCTTCCAGTCCCTCTGTTCAGACTGCTAGGTCCCGAAGTCTCAGAGCAGCTATGGGTGTCCTTCGACCCCATTTGCCGCATTGAGGCCTCCAGTATCCTCTTAAATCTGGTCTGAAATTCCCAGTTAACCCCGGGAATTCGGTCCGCCCTCATTCCCTGAGGGTCTGCCAGTGTCACGGTACCTGTGCAACTGCGGTGTCTTTTTCAGTCCCATCAGTCACAATTAGTCCCTAGTCACAAAAATCTGATAGGTCCAGTTATCAGCCTATCCCTATCGCAACCGTGAGGTAATTTTTTATTTTTTTTTTGTCCCTCCGTACAGATAACAGAAGTATCAGTCTTCCAGTCCCTCTGTTCAGGCTGCTAGGTCCCTAAGTCTCAGAGCAGCTATGAGTGTCTTCCGACCCCATTTGCTGCATTGAGGCCTCCGGTACCCTCCTAAATCTGGTCTGAAATTCCCAGTTAACCCCGGGAGTTCGGTCCGCCCTCATGGAGCCCGGCGCATGAGGGTAAGGCTATTACTCTGAGAGGGCGCCCGGTGTCTCAGAGGGGTTGGTTCGCGGTAGCGGCTTTGGTACAGACACGTGAGGGTTTTAAGCCCCAGGTCTGCACGTATGGCCGTAACTAACCAGCGGACTGGCCATTCCCCTATCCACCACCCGGGGACGCGCCCGATGGGCACCCAACCGCACGGGGAAATGGAGTTACGGATACCTAATAAACCACCAGGTAAGTAATCCTTTACCATGAGACTTACTTACCGACACCAAACTTTGAGGCACATTCGCCACCCGAGGCCGCCCCCAAAAGACGCCGATCTTCCGCTGCCACCACCCGACCCCTGCAGAGGGAGGCCGAGAATTATAACCGATGATGCAAAATAGCAGCGGAGAAGGAGATCCGAGCAATATCCATCCTCAAAAGTGGAACAGCTCGGAAGCTCGAAAATGAACGTGACAGAATTTCTAATTGAAAGTTAAGTTTCGAGGCGAAACAGTTCCAATAATAAATTGCATATAAGAAATCTGTGGGTAGAATTTGCAGCACGGGCAATGAGACAAATTTTACAAGTTTAATCATCGATATATTGAGAAAAAGGCACTAATTCGTAAAACAGGCTTTACAAAATTATGGCTCGAGCTGACCCTTTAAAACATACAAAATATGTGTGTGGATTGTGGACAACAGTTATTAAGGTATACATTCGAGGAAAATTAATTTCAAAGTTTATACAAAGGTAGGTACCATATTATAGTGTTGTAAAAGTTTCATGAAACTTATTTTATGAAATATTTCATTAAATATGAAAGATATTCTTATTTTGGTCTAGTTTAAAAATTCATAACAATATTTTTTGTCAGCTCATATTTACAAAAAATAGATGGACATCAAGGCAAATGTTAATGCTGCCTATCTATATTATGTAGTAAACAAATGCTAGTTACAAATTACAGCCCACAAGTTTCAACACAACCTTTTAATAATTATAAGAAATTCAACAAAATTTAGAACAATGAACAATGTTAGGTATATTATATTTAATACTGATGAACAAAACCTCGAACAAAACAAATAAAAAAAACTTTCAATAAAATAGCCTTTAAGTACCTAATTGCGTTTTGAAAAGTTGGATTTTACACAATTAGGTAAAATGTTGTACCTACGGAATACCTACGTTGTGAAAAGCCTAAATTAATTGTTTGACTCGCATATAATGTTGCAAAACTCGCTGTCGCTCGTTTTGACAAATATTACGACTCGTCACACAATACAGGACTTTTCATAACTAATTATACGTAAATAATTATTGCAGATCTCCAAATCTTTAGGTAGGTGGTCATTCGCGGAGTGCAGTTTTTTAGTCACAGTAAAATTAATAATAGGGGTGAGTTATTTTTCGGTTACGACAGGTTAGGTTCAGCATTATTAGATTTTTTGCAGTATTTCCCCATTTTTGAAGTTATATGAACCTCGGTGGTGACTGGAGGGTGGAATGTCCACTCATTTTGCGCGCGTTTTTAAAAATAAGTTTCATGAAATATTTCAAGGGGTGTGAAATATTTCAATGAAATGAAATTTATTTGAAATATTTCAGCTTTACAACACTAACCATACACAAACTTAACTTTTCACAAGTAGAGAAATTTAAAACTTGAAATACTGGAAAATTACAAATTTCACCCAAATTGATGACAAAAGTTAAAACAGTATAATAAAAAGATCTCTTTCTGATTATTGTGAAAAGCTGAAATTGACAAATACTTAATATACCTCCGCAATAAGTTCATGACAGTCAATTTATGCAATTTATGCAAAAAAAATTGATCTTCCATCCGGTTTTGTATTGCATTTCAAGCATCAGGGTCAGGGTTGGGTAAATATCGCAATATTTAGTTTTACGACATTTATTACATTTGCGACTTTTACTACGTCGCAATTGAAATATGTCGCAAATGTATCAAAGTGTCAAAATTGAAGGTTATGTTTTCGTACAGAGTGCACAAGTTGTTTGTTGTTAAGGTTGTTAAATCGTTCAAACAGTAATTACTAGTGTTTGAAAGTTAAATAAGTATTAATTTAAACTTAAAACAACAAAGTTAAGATGTTTGGAAGAAGCCTTTTAGGTTATGTAGCAAATGTAACGAAGTTGTCGTAAATTATACATTTGCGACGTTGAGAATTTTGCTAAAATAACCTAAAAGCTTTCTTCCACGCACCATAACTTAGTGGTTTTAACTTTATTTTATACTCATTTAACTTTAAAACACTGATAATTAATGTTTCAACGATTTTAAATCCTTAAAAACAAGCAACTCGTCCTCTGCGTTCGTACGAAAACATAACCTTAAATTTTGACACTTGCCTAATTTGCTACATTTGCGACAGTTTCAATTGCGACGTCGCAAATGTCCTGATTTCAAGCCTTTTTAGGTAGATGTTTACGAACGACGTGAAGTCGCAGGTTCTGCTTCCATTTAGATTTATAGCCGCACTTGTCGCACGGAAACCAATTAATTTCATCCTCGTTGAGATGCTTAGCAGTAATGTGCTCTTGTAAAGCACTTTTTTGATTAAATTTGAGGGCGCATTTCTGGCACCGAAACCATTCAATTGCCTCCTTAAAATGTTGATTGATAATGTGCTTTTTCAGGTTACTCTTCTGCTTAGTTTTGAGAGCGCAGTTTGCGCAGTGATACCATTTAATATCATCCCCATTTAGGTGTTCATCAGTCACGTGCCGTTTCAGCTGCCTCTCCTGCTTAGTCTTGTAGTCGCATTTTTCGCACTTAAACCATTTAGTCTCATCTTCTCTTGGATGTTTTCTCCTCAGAATCTTCTTAGTTTTGTAGTCGCAGTTGTCGCACTTACACCACCTATCGTGATGTTTATTGGCCTTGTGCCATTTCACGTTCCTCTTATGTTTAGCTTTGAAATCGCATTTCTCGCACTTGAACCATTCGATCTCCTCGTCTTTCATATGTTTAGCAATTACGTGGTTTTTCAGGTATTTGTTCTCTTTGGTTTTGAACTCGCATTCGTCGCACTTAAACCACGAAATCTCGTTTTCGCTTAGATGTTTATAAATTACGTGCATTTTCATGTCCTGCTTTCGTATAGCTCTGTAGTCGCAACTCTCGCACTTAATCCAGCTGGAGTTGCCTCCATCGAGATGTTTATTGGCCCTGTGCAGCTTCAGGTTCCTCTTGTCTTTTGTTTTGAAGTCGCATTTCTCGCACTTAAACCATTCGATCCCCTCGTCTTTCGTATGTTTATTAATCATGTGCTTTTTCAGGCTCCTTTTCAGTTTAGTTGTGAAGCCGCAATCGTGGCACGTAAACCGTCTAATCTTTATTTCTTTTTTCAGGTTTTCCAGACGCAAATCTGGATTTTCCATCTGGTGCCACTCAATTTCCAATTTTTCCTCAATTACTTCTTCTGCATCATCGTCGGTTCGTTCTTCTTTCGGTTCTTTCTTAATAATTTCCGTGTCCTCTTCAACTTCATCACAGAAATCGACTAGGAATTCAGACATTACGACTGGTTGTCCTGAAAATGATAGTAGATTAAGCACTTAATGGATTGTAAGCATGAGGCCCACGTGTTCCAAAAATGGGGCCACAAAGTAGAAAAAAAAATGCAAAAAATAAAAATGTAGGTACCTACCTACTTAATATCGAAAAAATAGAAATTTATAAATTTTGTCAACGATAATGTATCGGTATCCAAAGTGGGGCAAAGTACCCCAAAACCACTTACCCTTTGTTGAAAATTTTTCTCGGAATCAGTAAATACCCCAAAGAACATCGAACAGTGCAATTTCAGATTATGCGCCGCAATTTAGGTACATACATTTAAGGTAAAAGACTAACTAGGTAAATGTAATGAAAAAATCATGACGGAATAATATGTCAAGAAGCAATAATGCAAATTTTGACAACCATAAAAACAAAAAATTGAGAAAAAATCAGTTTTTACTTTTTTAAGGTTTTCCTTAATTTGAATAAAGAGCTTCCTGGCAAACGTTCATATTTATTTTACGTTCAGAAGGTAATTCAACTTCCTCTATAATTAAGCCCAGGTTTGGTATATGTAAATGTTTTCGGTTTGGACATAACCTCACTTCCATATAATTTTCTACAAAAATATTGCTTATAAAAGGAATAAACCCCTGACAGTTAAATATAGATTTACTTTTAATTATTAAGAAATAAACCAGCTCACATTTGCTTGCGGCGTCACAATAAGAGCATAATCAATAACAATAATCTACGTGGCGCACTGGGCAGTGTGGCCATTAGAGAAGCACAAAATTACTAGGAACTAAAGTTGACAACAGCGCCCCGTAGCGGCGACCTCTTTGCGGAAGGAGGAGTGCGGACAGAAATTCCCTAGATTCCACGCGGCGTTGCCACTTCCGAACCAGTGTCGCCAACGGTCAGTATTCCAAGCACCATTCTCACAATTCAGTGGCGGTTCCAACCGTTAAAGAAAAAATATATTTCCATTTGTAATAATAAAAATGGCTGCCACTTCCGCTATAACCGGAAGTGATAGGGAGATGAAAATATTTTATTCCGACTACGTGGTCGACGATGGTAAGGTACGTTTCTAGCAATTTTCGCTTTAGTTTTAATCGAATTTGGCCATTTTGTTACGGTCAGTGGCAAATTTTAGTTCTCTAAAATTTCGTAATTTTTCTATTTTTAGCGATTTTCTTATTCGAATATAGAATTTTTCTGACAGTTTCTGGCAATTCTTAGCAGCCTTTGGGCGATTTCTGCCGTTTTTTATCGAATATGGCAATTTTTTGGTGATTTTTTGACCAAGTCTGTCATTTCGATTATTTTTAGCGATTTTTTTTAAAACGAATTTGGATTTTGTTTTTGTCAACCAGCGAATTTCAGCATCTTTGTAGCAATTTTCGTTAGGTAAATTTTGTCATTTTTCGCAGTTTAGTGTACACAAATTTGTGTAGCAGATAACCTCGTCACTGATAGGACTAGTAATACCATAATTTAAGGACCCCCCTTCCATAATTCTCAAATTTAGATCTGGCAACCCCGCTGACACGTCACTAAGCTGTCAATCTGACAGTTATTACTCGTGTAGAGGTAGAGTGGGGTTATGTTGTATAAAGATCACGCTTTATTATAAAAACTCGAATTATCTGCTGAAAAATAAATAAAATGTTAACATTGGAGGCGTGTAGGACGAATACCAACAATGGCTGACGGATTCCTGGACGATTTCTATGATGAAGTTGAAGAGAATCTGATTAAGGAAGAACTCAAAGAGGAATTGGACGAAAAAGACGTGGAGATAAAAGTTGAGGAAGAAACTGAGCTCATAGAGGACTCTCGTAATGTGGGCGAGTGTCCTGCAAAGGGGCTTAAATATGGAGGTGAAGCCCAATGGTTTCGCTGTGAAAAATGTGACTTTAAAGCTAAACTGAAAGGGGGTCTGAAAAAGCACTCTGTTAAACATATGAATGAAGACGAAGTTAGCTGGTTTAAGTGCGGGAAATGTGATTTCAAAAGTAAATGGAAGTACACCCTGAAAAAACATTTGATTAATCAACATGTGGATAAAGACCGTATTAATTGGGTCAAGTGCGAAAAATGCTGCTACAAAACTAAAGAAAAGGCACATCTGAAACAGCATATGATTAATAAACATCTCAATGAAGACGAGATCAGATGGTTTAAGTGCGAGAAATGCGAATACAAAGCTAAAGAGAGCGGACATCTGAAAGAGCATATAACTAATAAACATCTAAATGAAGATGAGATCAAATGGTTTAATTGCGAGAAATGCGATTACAAAGCTAAACAAAGGAAAGAACTGAAGGTGCACATAACTGCTAAACATCTCAACGTAAATGAGATTAAATGGTTTAAGTGCGAGAAATGCGATTACAAAGCTAAACAAAGGAAAGAACTGAAGGTGCACATAACTTCTAAACATCTCAATGAAAATGAGATTAAATGGTTCAATTGCGATAAATGTAGCTACAAAACTAAGCTGAAGATCCGCTTGCAACGTCACGTAAATTTTAAGCATCCAAGTGAAGATAAGATTATTTGGTTCAAGTGTGAAAAATGCGACTACAAAACTATGATGAAGAGCCACATGCAACGCCACGTAAGAGCTAATCAGCATCTAAATGACGAGATCATTTGGTCCAAGTGTGAACAATGCAATTATATGGGTAAACAAAAGAAGGACCTTAAGGCACACATAATTGCCAGACATCTCAACGAAAACGAGATTGAATGGTTCAAGTGCGAGAAGTGCCATTATAAAGCTAAGGAAAAGGCGAGACTGAAGGCACACATAATTGCCAAACACCTCAGCGACAATGAGATTGAATGGTTGAACTGCGAGAAATGCGACTACGCCGCTAAAAATAAGAGGGTTCTAAGGTACCACATGAGCAGTAAACATCTCGATCGAGGCGAGACCAGCTTCGAGAAATGCGAAATCAAAACAGAATGGAAGTGACCTCTGCAATGATACCTTAAATTCCAACATCTTACCCGTGGGGCTCAAAAAAAATTAGAGAGCAGTAACTTGTTGCCAGATCTCACCGGCTGTACGATCTTATTTACAAATAAGCAAACCTTTTTTAAATAAAATTGATGATCACGGACGATTACTTGTATCTTTATTGATCCATTTACCTTAAAATAACCCGAATGTATTCCAGCCTAGTGCCCTTTTTCTAAAAACCGTAAAACCTCAGGCTGGCGAATTGAAATTTATAGTAAGTAGATTATTTACCAAGAAGTGATTCCAGTCGCTTCTGTAGGTGTCCATTTTTAAAGTGCCTTAAAAATTAGTCTTATGCAGTACTTTGCTAAGGGTTGGGGTTCTCGATACAACCAATGATTAGAGCGAGAACTATACAGGGTATCCCTCGACGAGCGTCAGTTAGCCGTATCTGGACAACTGTTTTTGTAGCGTCGTTTTGAGAGTTTAATTGCAATTTTAAAGATTTTTAAAAGTTCCTAGCAATTCTTGAGTTCTTTTAAATCGAATTTGGTAATTTTTTAACGAAGTTATGCCCAAATTTGAGCATAAAGTTTTTCAAAATTTTGTAAGTTTTCTCCTTTTAGCTACTTTCTTGTTAGAATTTGGGAATTTGCCGTCATTTTTAGCAAATTTTCGTTGTAGTTAACTCACAGCGATTTTGCTGAACAGTTCTCAGGAATTTTTGGGAGTTTCATCACAATTTTGCAGATGTTTGGAGTTCCTAGCAATTTTCGTGTCTTTTTTAAATATAATTTATCAATTTTTTGATGATTTTTAACGAAGTTAGCCGCAGATTTAAGCGTAAAGTAAAAAAGATCCATTTTGGTAAATAATTCTCTGGAATTTTGGCAGTTTTATTGCAATTTTAGTGATTATTTTAGAGTTTCTTAACAATTTTTGCGTTTTTTTAATTAAATTTGGCGATTTTTTAACCAACTTAGTCGCAAAGCTTAGCGTAGAGTTCTCGACAATTTCGTAATTTCCTATTTTTAGCTATTTTCATAATCGAATTTGGGACTTTTCCGTCATTTTTGGCAATTTTTTAACGAAATTGGCCGCAAACTTTAGCGTAAAGTTCCTCCAAATTTCGTATTTTTCTACTTTTGGCGATTTGCTTATTTTGAATTTAGAATTTTTCCGACGGTTTTGGGCGATTTTCGGCAACTTTTAGCGATTTTCAGCATATTTTTAGCAATTTTGCGTTGTGGTTAACTCAGAACCATTTTGGTAAATTGTTCTCTGGAATTTTTGGGTGCTTAATTGCAATTTTAGAGATCTTTGGAGTTTCTAGCAATTTTTGCGTTCTTTTAAATCGAATTTGGCAATTTTTTAGCGATTTTTTAAAGAAATTAGCCTCAAATTTTAGCGTAAAGTTCTTCAAAATTTCGTAATTTTTCTATTTTTAGCGATTTTCTAATTCGAATTTAGATTTTTTTTTGGTTTCTGGCAATTTTTGATTTTTGGCAGCCTTTGGGCGATTTTTGGCGTTTTTTTTATCGAATTTGGCAATTTTTTAACCAAGTCAAGCGCAGGAATTTTAGCGTAGTTTTCTCAATTTTCAGTTTTTCTGCCATTTTGATTACGTTTGGCGATTTTTTTGAAAACGAATTTGGATGTTTTCCGTCAATTTTTAACAACTTTTGTAATGTTTTTATGTCAACCAGCGAATTTGAGCATCTTTATTGTAGCAATTTTCGCTAGGTAACTTTTGTCAATTTTCGCGGTTTAGGGTGCACGAATTTGTGTAGCAGATAACCTCGCCACTGATTGGACTAGTAATACCTACCATAATTTTAGGACCCCCTTTCATAATTTTTAAATTTAGATCTGGCAACCCTGCTGACACGTCACTAAGCTGTCAATCTGACGTTTTGTCGTTTACTCGAAGTATAGTGGGGTTATGTTGTATAAAAATCGCATTTTATTATAAAACTCGAATTATCTGCTGAAAAATAAATAAAATATTAACATTGGAGATGTGTAAGACGAATACCAACAATGGCTGACGGATTCCTGGACGATTTCTATGATGAAGTTGAAGAGGATCTAATTAAGGAAGAACTCAAAGAAGATCTAGTTAAGGAAGAACTCAAAGAGGATCTAATTAAGGAAGAACTCAAAGAAGAATTCGACGAAAAAGACGTGGAGATAAAAGTTGAGGAAGAAACTGAGCTCATAGAGGACTTTCGTAATGTGGGCGAGTGTCCTGCAAAGGGGTTCAAATACGGAGGTGAAGGCAAATGGTTTCGCTGTGAAAAATGTGACTTTAAAGCTAAACATAAAGGGAATCTGAAAAAGCACTCTGTTAAACATCTAAATGAAGACGAAGTTAGCTGGTTTAAGTGCGGGAAATGTGATTACAAAAGTAAATGGAAGTACGCCCTGAAAAAACATTTGATGAATCAACATGTGGATAAAGACCGTATTAATTGGTTCAAGTGCGAAAAATGCTGCTACAAATCTAAAGAAAAGGGAAATCTGAAACTGCATATGATTAATAAACATCTCAATGAAGAGGAGATCAGATGGTTTAAGTGCGAGAAATGCGAATACAAAGCTAAAGAGAGCGGACATCTGAAAGAGCATATAACTAGTAAACATCTAAATGAAGATGAGATCAAATGGTTTAAGTGCGAGAAATGCGATTACAAAGCTAAACAAAGGAAAGCACTGAAGATGCACATAATTGCTAAACATCTCAACGAAAATGAGATTAAATGGTTTAAGTGCGAGAAATGCGAATTTAAAGCTAAACAAAGGAAAGGACTGAAGTTGCACATAATTGTTAAACATCTCAATGAAAATGAGATTAAATGGTTCAATTGCGAGAAATGCAGCTACAAAGCTAAGCTGAAGGCCCGCTTGCAAAGTCACGTAAATGTTAAGCATCCAAGTGAACATAAGATTATTTGGTTCAAGTGTGAAAAATGCGACTACAAAACTATGATGAAGAGCCACATGCAACGCCACGTAAATGCTAATAAGCATCTAAATGACGAAGAGATTATTTGGATCAAGTGCGAACAATGCGATTATAAAGTTAAACAAAAGAAGGAACTTAAGGCACACATAATTGCTAGACATCTCAGCGAAAACGAGATTGAATGGTTCAAGTGCGAGAAGTGCCATTATAAAGCTAAGGAAAAGGCGAGACTGAAGGCACACATAATTGCCAAACACCTCAGCGACAATGAGATTGAATGGTTGAACTGCGAGAAATGCGACTACGCCGCTAAAAATAAGAGGGTTCTGAAGTACCACATGAGCAGTAAACATCTCGATCGAAGCGAGACCAGCTTCGAGATATGCGAAATCAAAACAGAATGGAAGTGACCTCTGCAATGATATCTTAAATTCCAACATCTTACCCGTGGGGCTCAAAAAAAATTAGAGAGCAGTAACTTGTTGCCAGATCTCACCGGCTGTACGATCTTATTTACAAATAAGCAAACCTTTTTTAAATAAAATTGATGTTCACGGACGATTACTTGTATCTTTATTGATCCATTTACCTTAAAATAACCCGAATGTATTTCAGCCAAGTGCTCTTTTTCCAAAAACCGTAAAACCGCAGGCTGGCGAATTGAGCTGTAGGAAGTATCGGGTGTCCCAAAAAATCGGACAAAATATTTTTGGGAATAAGTCTGCCATTTCTTAACCGATTTGGATGAGCGTGGTCTTAAATTAAAGCCAAAGAATCAGGCTTTCGACTGTATGAAAAACTGCGGTCAAAGACGTAAAGGTCAACATAAATAATAATAATGTTATAATGGTTATGGAATCAGGAAAATAACGCAAAAACACTTTTTTTAGAAAAATCACAGAAAATTAATGCCTACGCCAAATGGACTTCTGAAAAAAGATTTTTGAAGAAAAAAGAAAGATCTTCTAGGCTATTTGGGTGTCATAACCATTGGTTGTTGCCCGACCAATCCTCACGCACTTAAAATAAGCCTTAAAGACAAGTATCAATAAGGCTACTACAGCAGCGCCGTCAATCAATAAATGACGTAATGCGCAGTGTGGCCATTAGGGAAGCACAAAATTACTAAATAATTAAATTGACAACAGCGGTGATCTTTTCATATATGATCTTTTCGCTGAAAGGACAGTGCGTACAGATATTCCCCAGTGTCAGACGGTTGACAACACTGCCGTTAGAAAGATATATCTCCAAAATAAAATGATTTTAACTTTTCAGATCAGACCATTGGCAAAACTGGTAACGCTTACGCGTCACAGCCGCAAATGTTTTGTTTGGTTATGTTGTGATAATCTCGTGCTCAAACAAAAAACATTACCTAAGGTAAGTTGAATATAATATTTAATCGTTTAATGTTTTGAAGCTCAATTTTTTGCAGCCTTAATAATGGCTTCAGCCTTTGTAGTCGATTTTTACGACGAAGTCGAAGAGAAAGAGGAAGAGGAAATCGTTAAGAAAGAATCGAAGGAAGAATACGTAGAAGAAATTCACATCGTGGAAAAAATTGAAATTGAGTGGCACGAAGTAGGAAAAGTAGGCAAAAGTGATGATTTGAGCCAAGAACAAAACATGAATGAAATAATTAGTAAACAAGACATCAATAGGGTGAAATGGTTTAGGTGCGAGAAATGCGACTCTAAAGATAAAGGGAGCATTCGGTTGGGAGAGCGCGTTGTAGCTAGAAATCTATATAATGACGAGATTAACTGGATCCAGTGCGGTAAATGCGACCCAGAATTGAAGCTTAATAGCTCCCCGAGAAAGCACATCAGCATGAAACATCTCCAAGCACGTGAGACCGGACGGTTTAAGTGCGACAAATGCGATGACAAATTTAATTCGAAAAGAAGCCTGCAGTTACATGTGGCTAATAAACATGCAATTGAGGGTGACATTGCCTGGTTTAGGTGCGATAAATGCGAGGGCCAATTTAAATATAAATCCTGCCTGAAAAGGCATGTAAACGCTAAACACGCAGCAGAGGTTAAATGGTTTAAGTGCGAGAAATGCGATTACAAAACCATGTACTCGTATGGTTTAGCGCCTCACATGATTCTTCTTCATCTAAATGACGACGAAATTAAGTGGTTCCGGTGCGAGGAATGCGATTTTAAAGTTTAACTGAAGAAACATTTGACAAAACACATGATAAACGGACATTTTAGGTAAATAAAGACGAGATTGAGTTGTTTTACTGCGAGAAATACGAACACAAATCTAAACGTAATGAAACACAAATAAAAAGTCGATAAATATGCGGACAGTTATTCGGAAAAAATACCTAATAACATTATTAGTTCGATGAAGAAGAAAATGAAGATGTATACATTCAATAACTCTTTTTTGTGAAAGTTCGCTAATGTTCATTTTTATTTGCAAAATACTTGTTTATATTTTTTATGAAATGGGTTCAAAACGTACTGAGAACTTAGAAAAATCTAAAATTGATTAATACATTGGATAAGTTTTATAAAATAAAACTTCTAAGCATGTCAATGACTGAAAGGCAACGTCGCATTTCATCATTCATCCTGTTTTTTCTATTTTGAGATGTCATATTTGTAGTATTGTCAATTGGAATAAACCAGAACATAAAATATTAAACAGTAAAAAAAGTTATGTAAGGTTACCAAATTTTTGCTCATCACTAGACAGAAACCTTCCGGATTTCACTGTTTTGGCAACACTGCGTATAATTAAAAGACACCATCCTAGCCCTAGACAGTGTTGCCACTTGTAAGTGTGGTTACGTTGTTCACGTGGGCTGCTTCCTATAAAAGAAAATTATAAGACAGGAAGGTAAATCATTTTTGTCAAGACAAGCAAAGAACGCAATTTTAACACTAGTATGCAACCCAACATCCATTCAAGCCAGGGAAAAAATTTAATCTAGTGATTTTATGCTTCTTTAATGGCCACCCTGCTCGTTGACGCCGGAACTGACAGTTAGGTGTCGCCACTTGTCGCTTCATTACTGTCACCTGAGTGAGGTTATGTTTTTTTAATTACGTACGCATTATGTGGATTATTTCCTAATAATCTTGAATAATCCTTTTCAAGGCCATTTCTTCAGTCCTGATGGCAGCATTCGAAACCGTTTTTTTGGAAGAAGTTAAAGAAGAATGGATTGATGACCAAGAGATACGAGTTAAAGAAGAAATTGAATTGGAGTGGCACGCCGTGGAATATGTAAGTGCTGAAGAAAAGTCGAATAAGATAATTGATAAACACCGAAATGAAGACAAGATGAAATGGTTTAAGTGCGAGAAATGCGACTTCAAAACCAAACTCAAGAAGCGCTTGAAACTGCACGTGATTAATAAACATTTAAACAAATATGAGATTGAATGGTTTAAGTGCGAGAAATGCGACTTCAAAACCAAACATAAGACGCACTTGAAACCGCACATGATTAATAAACATCTAAATGAAGATAGAATCAAATGGTTTAAGTGTGAGAAATGCCTCTTCAAGGCTAAAGAAAAGCGGAACTTGAAACTGCACGTGATCAATAAACATTTAAATAAACACGAAATTGAATGGTTTAAGTGCGAAAAATGCCCCTTCAAAGTCAAGCATAAGAAGAACTTGAAACAGCACATGATTAATAGACATCTAGATGAAGACAGCATCAACTGGTTTAAGTGCGAGAAATGCGACTTCAACGCTAAAGAAAAGAGGAACCTGAAACGGCACGTAATTAATAAACATTTAAATAAATGCGAGATTGAATGGTTTAAGTGCGACAAATGCGACTTCAAAACTAAACATAAGAACAACCTGAAACAGCACTTGGTTTGTAAACATTTGAATGAGGATGAGATTAGGTGGTTTAAGTGCGAGAAATGCGATTTCAAAACTAAAGTTAGGTGTCACCTGAAACGGCACATGATCGATAAACATTTAACTGGAAATGAGATTAAATGGTTTCAGTGCGAAAAGTGCGACTATAAAGCTAAGCAGAAGACGAACCTGCAACGACACGTGAATATTAGACATATACTGAAATAAAAACAAGCTCAGATAGTTGTATATGACAAATACTGCACTAAAAGTTTTGAAACTAATATAACAATAAAATTAGATAGGTATGTCACTTATTTATGTCTGGGTAGGAAAAAATGTACGTAGGTAGCTATATAAATTACTGTATCCTCAGCAAAAGTGAAACATACAACAATAGTGGCCCCAGTATGCTCCCCTGCTGAGGTACGCCATTCTCTACCTTAACTGTATTTGATACATTTAACACTCTGTTTACTTTCTTGTAAACAATTTTCAAACCATAAAATGTTGTTTGTTTATACATACTAGGTACCCTTTCTAGTAACTTTGCTAAAGTTGCTATTGTGTTTATCGGCCGAAAGTTGCATGCAATGTAATTAAATGTCACTGGATTGGCAACACTGAGGACTATCAAATGACACTTCAGTTGTCACTAAACAATGTTGCCACTTTCTAATCAAAACGTCAATGTCATTGTGGGCTTCCCTAAAAAAATTATAGGTTAGGTAAATAATTTCTGTTATTTGTCAAGAACACCAAACGCAGTTTGGAACAAATCTCGGTATGCGCCCTCAACGTACAGTTAACCCACAAAGAACTGAATCTGGTAATTTTATGCTTGTTTGATGCCCACCCTGCTTCTAGACGCTGTAACTGACAGGTAGGTGTCGTCACATGTTGCATTAACGTCACGTGAGTGAGGTTATGTTTTTAATAAAAGTGTTTTAGTAAAAATTAACAATATAAGTCCATATTTAATTGTCAAAAATTGATTAATACCTATTGGATGTGTTGAATAATCCTTTTCAAGGCTATTTCTTCAGTCATGGCAGAAGAGGTGAAGATTAAGTGCGAACTCAAAGAAGAATGGACTGATACAGGGAATGACCAAGAGGTACGAGTTAAAGAAGAAATTAAGGAAGAAATTGAAATTGAATGGCACGAGTTGGATGTTGATAATTCTGCCGAGGAAACGTTGAATAATACCATAATTGTTAAACCCCTAAATGCAATCAAGGTTGAATGGTTTAAGTGCGAGAAATGCATCTTCAGAACCAAACATAAAAAATCCATGAAGGGGCACATGATTAGGATACATCCAGATGATAAGACTGAATGGTTCAAGTGCGAAAAATGCGACTACAAAGTTAAAGACAGGCGGTACCTGAAGTCGCACATAATCAACAAACATTTAGATAAAGATGAAATTGAGTGGTTTAAGTGCGAACAATGCGACTTCAAAACCAAACATAAGACGAACTTGAAACTGCACGTGAACAATAAGCATCTAAATGAATGGATTAAGTGCGAACAATGTGACTACAAAACTAGAGGCCAGAAGCAACTGAAGCGGCATGAATTGAATAAGCATCCCGAGGCAGGCGAGGTCAGATGGTTTAAGTGCGAAAAATGCGACTACAAAGGTAGAGACAAGATGAAACTGAAGCGGCACATCATTTGTAGACATCTAAATGAAGGGGAGTTTAAATGGTTTCATTGCGATAAATGCGATTTCAAGGCTAAGCTGAAGCAGTATCTACGATTGCATGTAATTCGCAAACATGAAAAAATAAATCTAAGTATTAATTGAAATAATATGATGGTACCACAACACTTGAAAAACTTGATTTGTATCTAGGGTTTATTTCAGGGTTGTAATGAGGTTATCGAACCGTTTCAATAATGAACATTTCATTATCGCTTAACGTTTCGATAATGTATTTGATCATCATCAGAAGCTAAAGACATAACGATGGATATCACAAAGTTTCTTTAATTCAATCCGATAACCTTACTACAATCTGAAGTACCTAAAACTACATACTTATATCTTCCTTACCCACATTGGCTTCATCGATAATTTCTTCATTGCATAATGAGCTGTCAGCTTTTTTTGGAAAAAAGTATGTTATAGAAGTTCACATAATTTCTGTATTTTTCAAAAAATTACATGGAATTAAATTATTGCTTTTCTATGAATTTTCGGTAAGAAATTTTTTATTAAATTAAATTGGTTTTTCTCCGGTTGTATCTTTGTTGAATTGTTAGTTGTGTTGTCATGGAAGACACTTAATGTCATAAAAAGCATCATAAGTAACTACTATAACTAGATGATTGTAATTGCCTTTCTTATAATTTTGTTACTCAGCCTGGCTTCTTTTTTAATATTTACTTTTTTAGCTATTTAGATAGGATTTTCGGAGGTTTACAAGATTATAAATTAAAGGCAATTCCCGCCGAGTAAGTGCAACATTTTTTATTTTAATAAAGAGAAAAATCCAAAATTTTTGCTTCGGATGAAAAATAAATACCTTTCCAATTAAAGTTAACACAGATTTTGCTTGGAAAGTCAACGCTTTTACGTCAGTGCTATCCAGAAAATATGTGATAACTGGTGGCCAGGATTTTGCAGTTCATACAGGGCATGTCATCTGTTATTTTAGCTGGAACTGTGCGAACTAACTTTAGACAACATTTAGGTTTCAGTTGCAACATAAAAATGTATCTACCAACAGAGCTGAAACATTAAAGGAGATTATTTACATCTTTTTATGACTTAGTAAATCCGTTTCTTGTTTCAATTTTTAAATAATATTTTTTTATTGTCCAGGATACAATTTTTTTGTTCTCTTGTTATAGATTTCGGTAAAAAAAAATAGAACTTGAAATGTGCTAAATTGTTTTATTTCAAATAACCGCTGTGTTATCTACTAAATCTTACTAATCCTTAAGCAAATTTGGTTTTCTCCCCTTTTAATTTTTGTATTTATAGAAAAAATTAAAACACTGATTTAAATCAGCACGTAACACGAGATAGATATACTGCAGCTACAGGACAACCCGAACGTGCTATTATCTCGAATCTCTCAAACCGATTTCTTGAATTTCAACTGGCAACCCTGTCGGCTGTCACAAATGTCAAATAAATTTGACAATCACGTCATCTGATCGAAGTGAGGTTATGTTGTTAAAGAAATGTGCGTAGTAGTCCTGCAATAAAAGATTGATTAATTTTGCAACAAATTGATTAATATTAAAGACGTATAGGATCAATTTTCCAATTATTTACTTCAAATCCAATTTTTAGGGTCATAATGGCATCATTATTGCTTGTGGATTTCTTCGATGAAGTCGAAGAGGATATTAAGGAAGAATTTAAAGAAGAGTTCAACGATACAGATGTGGGCAATACGAATAGCGACGAAGAAGAGGTGAAGATAAATGTTAAGAAAGAAATTGAAGAAGAAATAATACTGATAGAAGAAAATCCTCTGCAGCCAGAATGTGACATTGACCAATCCCAATCAGGGCAAGTGCTAAGCCATAGAAACACAAGAATTCCCTACGTTAAATTGGTGAAGTTAGACGAATTTGTATGTGGGAAGTCACACAACTGGTTTGAATGTGAAAACTGCGATTATAAGACTAAATCGAAGCATGCTCTGAAAATGCATATGGCAGGAAAACATTTAAGTGAAGACAAAGTTAAATGGTTTAAGTGCGCAAACTGCGACTATAAAACTAAACAGAAGAAGTACCTGAAAAGTCACGTTAAAAAACACCTAAATGAAGATAAGATTAAATGGTTTACTTGCGAAAAATGCGATTACAAAACAAAATGGATTCATGCCCAGAAAAGGCACAAAATCAGCAAACATCTAAATGGGGAAGAAATTACTTGGTTTAAGTGCGAGAAATGCGACTATAAAGCTAAGAGGAAGAATCACCTTAAAATGCACATTATTAATAAACATCTAAATGGAGAAGAGATTAAATGGGTTAAGTGCGAGAAATGCGACTATAAAGCTAAGATGAAGAGTAACCTGAAAGTGCACCTTATTAACAAACATCAAAATAGAGAAGAGATTAAATGGTTTCAGTGCGAGAAATGCGACTATAAAGCTAAGATGAAAAGTTACCTGAAAATGCACATTATTAATAAACATCTAAATGGAGAAGAGATTAAATGGTTTAAGTGCGAGAAATGCGACTATAAAGCTAAAAGCAACTGCAATCTGCAACAGCACGTGAGTTATAAACATCTAAATAGAGAAGAGATTAGATGGTTCAAGTGCGAGAAATGCGACTTTAAGGCTAAAAAGAAGATAAGCCTGAAACACCATATTATTGATAAACATATGTAACTATGCGAAAAAAATAAATGTTTTAGTTGTGAAAGTAAAAGTAAAAGAAACGGCACGTGACTACTATCTACCATAAACCATACTTATGTCGTATTCGTAATATTAATATAATATTAATTGCCCTAACATTAAATTGTTACTGCTATACCCTGTGACAAATGCCTGTTAGGAAACATTTATTATATTGGTCTTGTTGGAAACAGAATGGGTTCTGCTTTTGGTTTCGATTGTTTTCTATTGGAAAATTCCAGTGATGTTGGGATCTATAGCTTTTGGTTCTGAATTGTGAAGAGTATTGATTCTGATGCTCCAACAGAAATTCTATTGAATTTTAGCGTTAATTTCAAGCTGAATACGGTTTCGGTGAATTCCATTCTGCTTTTCCTATCGAAACAGTTTTCATATTCCTAATTGGAAAAGCAATCAAAACTTTGGAAACATTTTTAATTTTCCACTGCTAGAAATGTCCCATAGTAATCAATGCACTTAAATAATAATTTTATGACTTTATATTTTATCAATGTACTTATGCCTTTTTTCTTTTAATTGTCTTCCAATTATGTTAGGATTTATTGTTTTTCGTTGTTCCGAAGTGAGAACATTATATTAATCTTATTATCCTAATGGGAATTCCCAATGCGGTAGATCTGGGCGAGTCTTTCACTTAAAAGAGAAGATGAGCTACTTGTTTACCACCCTTAACTGCAGATTTAGTTTGACGAGTCTTTTAGAACAAAAGAAGTGGGATTAACGTCACAGAACGGAATAATTCCCTTTATTTTGAGCCTTCCTTAAGTAATTCAAACTTTAAAAGCCTTCTGTGATTTGTCGAATCGCCGTAGCATGTGCATCGCGGCAAAATAATTCAAATATGCAATCCCACTTGTGATGTTTAGGAATATTTATTGGATTGTAAGGTACTGTGAATTTCATGTGGTAACCATTGGACTCTATTGGCATGTTTACGATAGTGATTGGATAGAAATTTCCAACGCAAAATACACATATTGGCTCCAATATTGTCCAATAATTTTTTTTATTGGATTCTGTTGTTCATTTGTAACAGGCGGGTAACTTACCTACATTTAAACTTTTTATCACTTCCGGTTTTGTTGGAACCACATGGTATTATATTATCCTGTAATACATATTTTAATACCTAATGATACCGCAATTTAGTAAAAAAATGTAGAAAATGTTGTATACCCACCACTGCAATATAGTAAAATGTTGCTCCTAAATGATTTCAGTAGAGCAAGAAAAATACCCGAGATTAGTAAATGTGTTTCATTTGAAGCTTTCGAAAAATGTTGCGGATTGTTTTCGGTCGGCATTAACATTTTTTCATCAAAGTTTGCGTTGCGTTGACATAACATTGCGATGCATTTGCAACATTTTCCTTAAGATTCCTTCAACAATTTACCCGAGATTAGTAAATGTGTCCTTTATTAGAAACTTTTAGAAAATGTTGCATCAGGCAGTTTGCTCTTAACATCATTTTCTTATAAAAATTTGCGTTGCGCTGACATAACATTGCGATGCATTTGCAACATTTTCCTTAAGATTCCTTCAACAATTTACCCGAGATTAGTAAATGTGTCCTTAGCTAGAAACTTTTAGAAAATGTTGCATCAGGCAGTTTGCTCTTAACATCAACATTTTCTTATCAAAATTTGCGTTGCGCTGACATAACATTGCGATGCATTTGCAACATTTTCCTTAAGATTCCTTCAACAATTTACCCGAGATTAGTAAATGTGTCCTTAGCTAGAAACTTTTAGAAAATGTTGCATCAGGCAGTTTGCTCTTAACATCAACATTTTCTTATCAAAATTTGCGTTGCGCTGACATAACATTGCGATGCATTTGCAACATTTTCCTTAAGATTCCTTCAACAATTTACCCGAGATTAGTAAATGTGTCCTTAGCTAGAAACTTTTAGAAAATGTTGCATCAGGCAGTTTGCTCTTAACATCAACATTTTCTTATCAAAATTTGCGTTGCGCTGACATAACATTGCGATGCATTTGCAACATTTTCCTTAAGATTTCTTCAACAATTTACCCGAGATTAGTAAATGTGTCCTTAATTAGAAACTTTTAGAAAATGTTGCATCAGGCAGTTTGCTCTTAACATCATTTTCTTATCAAAATTTGCGTTGCGCTGACATAACATTGCGATGCATTTGCAACATTTTCCTTAAGATTCCTTCAACAATTTACCCGAGATTAGTAAATGTGTGCTTAGCTAGAAACTTTTAGAAAATGTTGCATCAGGCAGTTTGCTCTTAACATCAACATTTTCTTATCAAAATTTGCGTTGCGCTGACATAACATTGCGATGCATTTGCAACATTTTCCTTAAGATTCCTTCAACAATTTACCCGAGATTAGTAAATGTGTCCTTAGCTAGAAACTTTTAGAAAATGTTGCATCAGGCAGTTTGCTCTTAACATCAACATTTTCTTATCAAAATTTGCGTTGCGCTGACATAACATTGCGATGCATTTGCAACATTTTCCTTAAGATTTCTTCAACAATTTACCCGAGATTAGTAAATGTGTCCTTAATTAGAAACTTTTAGAAAATGTTGCATCAGGCAGTTTGCTCTTAACATCATTTTCTTATCAAAATTTGCGTTGCGCTGACATAACATTGCGATGCATTTGCAACATTTTCCTTAAGATTCCTTCAACAATTTACCCGAGATTAGTAAATGTGTGCTTAGCTAGAAACTTTTAGAAAATGTTGCATCAGGCAGTTTGCTCTTAACATCAACATTTTCTTATCAAAATTTGCGTTGCGCTGACATAACATTGCGATGCATTTGCAACATTTTCCTTAAGATTCCTTCAACAATTTACCCGAGATTAGTAAATGTGTCCTTAGCTAGAAACTTTTAGAAAATGTTGCATCAGGCAGTTTGCTCTTAACATCATTTTCTTATCAAAATTTGCGTTGCGCTGACATAACATTGCGATGCATTTGCAACATTTTCCTTAAGATTCCTTCAACAATTTACCCGAGATTAGTAAATGTGTCCTTAGCTAGAAACTTTTAGAAAATGTTGCATCAGGCAGTTTGCTCTTAACATCAACATTTTCTTATCAAAATTTGCGTTGCGCTGACATAACATTGCGATGCATTTGCAACATTTTCCTTAAGATTCCTTCAACAATTTACCCGAGATTAGTAAATGTGTCCTTAGCTAGAAACTTTTAGAAAATGTTGCATCAGGCAGTTTGCTCTTAACATCAACATTTTCTTATCAAAATTTGCGTTGCGCTGACATAACATTGCGATGCATTTGCAACATTTTCCTTAAGATTCCTTCAACAATTTACCCGAGATTAGTAAATGTGTCCTTAGCTAGAAACTTTTAGAAAATGTTGCATCAGGCAGTTTGCTCTTAACATCAACATTTTCTTATCAAAATTTGCGTTGCGCTGACATAACATTGCGATGCATTTGCAACATTTTCCTTAAGATTTCTTCAACAATTTACCCGAGATTAGTAAATGTGTCCTTAATTAGAAACTTTTAGAAAATGTTGCATCAGGCAGTTTGCTCTTAACATCATTTTCTTATCAAAATTTGCGTTGCGCTGACATAACATTGCGATGCATTTGCAACATTTTCCTTAAGATTCCTTCAACAATTTACCCGAGATTAGTAAATGTGTGCTTAGCTAGAAACTTTTAGAAAATGTTGCATCAGGCAGTTTGCTCTTAACATCAACATTTTCTTATCAAAATTTGCGTTGCGCTGACATAACATTGCGATGCATTTGTAACATTTTCCTTAAGATTCCTTCAACAATTTACCCTAGATTAGTAAATGTGTCCTTAGCTAGAAACTTTTAGAAAATGTTGCATCAGGCAGTTTGCTCTTAACATCAACATTTTCTTATCAAAATTTGCGTTGCGCTGACATAACATTGCGATGCATTTGCAACATTTTCCTTAAGATTCCTTCAACAATTTACCCGAGATTAGTAAATGTGTCCTTAATTAGAAACTTTTAGAAAATGTTGCATCAGGCAGTTTGCTCTTAACATCATTTTCTTATCAAAATTTGCGTTGCGCTGACATAACATTGCGATGCATTTGCAACATTTACCTTAAGATTCCTTCAACAATTTACCCGAGATTAGTAAATGTGTCCTTAATTAGAAACTTTTAGAAAATGTTGCATCAGGCAGTTTGCTCTTAACATCAACATTTTCTTATCAAAATTTGCGTTGCGCTGACATAACATTGCGATGCATTTGCAACATTTTCCTTAAGATTTCTTCAACAATTTACCCGAGATTAGTAAATGTGTCCTTAATTAGAAACTTTTAGAAAATGTTGCATCAGGCAGTTTGCTCTTAACATCAACATTTTCTTATCAAAATTTGCGTTGCGCTGACAACATTGCGATGCATTTGCAACATTTTCCTTAAGATTCCTTCAACAATTTACCCGAGATTAGTAAATGTGTCCTTAGCTAGAAACTTTTAGAAAATGTTGCATCAGGCAGTTTGCTCTTAACATCAACATTTTCTTATCAAAATTTGCGTTGCGCTGACAACATTGCGATGCATTTGCAACATTTTCCTTAAGATTCCTTCAACAATTTACCCGAGATTAGTAAATGTGTCTTTAATTAGAAACTATTAGAAAATGTGGCATCACACAGTTTGCTCTTAACATTAACATTTTCTTATCAAAATTTGCGTTGCGTTGACATAACATTGCGATGCATTTGCAACATTTTCCTTAAGATTCCTTCAACAATTTACCCGAGATTAGTAAATATATCTTTAATTAGAAACTATTAGAAAATGTTGCATCAGGCAGTTTGCTCTTAACATCAACAGTTTCTTATCAAAATTTGCGTTGCGCTGACATAACATTGCGATGCATTTGCAACATTTTCCTTAAGATTCCTTCAACAATTTACCCGAGATTAGTAAATGTATCTTTAATTAGAAACTATTAGAAAATGTTGCATCAGGCAGTTTGCTCTTAACATCAACATTTTCTTATCAAAATTTGCGTTGCGCTGACATAACATTGCGATGCATTTGCAACATTTTCCTTAAGATTCCTTCAACAATTTACCCGAGATTAGTAAATGTGTCCTTAGCTAGAAACTTTTAGAAAATGTTGCATCAGGCAGTTTGCTCTTAACATCAACATTTTCTTATCAAAATTTGCGTTGCGCTGACATAACATTGCGATGCATTTGCAACATTTTCCTTAAGATTCCTTCAACAATTTACCCGAGATTAGTAAATGTGTCCTTAATTAGAAACTTTTAGAAAATGTTGCATCAGGTAGTTTGCTCTTAACATCATTTTCTTATCAAAATTTGCGTTGCGCTGACATAACATTGCGATGCATTTGCAACATTTTCCTTAACTTTCCTTCAACAATTTACCCGAGATTAGTAAATGTGTCCTTAGCTAGAAACTTTTAGAAAATGTTGCATCAGGCAGTTTGCTCTTAACATCAACATTTTCTTATCAAAATTTGCGTTGCGCTGACATAACATTGCGATGCATTTGCAACATTTTCCTTAAGATTCCTTCAACAATTTACCCGAGATTAGTAAATGTGTCCTTAATTAGAAACTTTTAGAAAATGTTGCATCAGGCAGTGTGCTCTTAACATCAACATTTTCTTATCAAAATTTGCGTTGCGCTGACATAACATTGCGATGCATTTGCAACATTTTCCTTAAGATTCCTTCAACAATTTACCCGAGATTAGTAAATGTGTCCTTAGCTAGAAACTTTTAGAAAATGTTGCATCAGGCAGTTTGCTCTTAACATCAACATTTTCTTATCAAAATTTGCGTTGCGCTGACATAACATTGCGATGCATTTGCAACATTTTCCTTAAGATTCCTTCAACAATTTACCCGAGATTAGTAAATGTGTCCTTAATTAGAAACTTTTAGAAAATGTTGCATCAGGCAGTTTGCTCTTAACATCATTTTCTTATCAAAATTTGAGTTGCGCTGACATAACATTGCGATGCATTTGCAGCATTTTCCTTAAGATTCCTTCACGAGATTAGTAAATGTGTCTTTAATTAGAAACTTTTAGAAAATGTTGCATCAGGCAGTTTGCTCTTAAAACCATTAGCGTTTTCTCATCAAAATTGCGTTGCATTGACATAACATTGCGATCCATGAAGTCTGACATGTTTTGTTTCTCGAGAACTACCTCCCATGAACACAGATGGTAAAATGTAAATTTCGGAAGAGAAAATATAGCAAATGTTGCAGATTGTTTTGCTGTAGGTAAATGTTAAAATTTATTTAAATATAAACGTTAATAGGTAATTTCAGGAAACCAATCTGGTGCCTCAATTGCAATATAAGTTATTAAGTACGTAACATTTTTCTTAAGATTCTTACAACAATTTACCCGAGATTAGTAAATGTGTCTTTAATTTGTCAATTTCAATTTCTTCCTTAATTTGTACCTCTTCTTGTTCGCCATAAGCTATATCAGTCCATTCTTCTTTGGGTTCGTCCTTAATAATTTTCAGATCCTCTAACTTCTTCCGAGAAAAAGTCGAATGCTGATGGATTAAGAAGCATAATTAGAGTTCGAGAGTTGGTATAATCGAGCAGTGAAGACATCAATCTAAAGAATTATGCAATTCATTTCGACATGACGAGAACCGGTGCATTTTGATGTAGTATGTCTATTCTAACCTAATTTTAATCGAACCCGACATTTTGATTTTATTTAGGGTGCTGTTATGTTACCTATGTAGTTTGAAGGTTAACTTAACTGAAGCTAATTGAGTTAATTTAAAATTTGACTGCAGCTTATAACAGTTTTGGGGATTAACTGTTTAGAATTGTAAAGGTTAGCAAGTTCGAAAGTTAATCCGCACAAAAAGTGAGGTTAATAATCTACAGTCTTTAAAATTGCAGTTAAAGTATCATATTCAATAGCTTGTGAAAGTTAACTCCAACAAGTTAAAAATTCAGTTAAGAAGACTGTCAAGTACCTAATAGTTTTGAAGGTTAGAGAAGTCAAGTTCATCTGAAACGGTTTAAATCTAACATTTTTGAAGGCTAACCCTCAAAAAGGTTGCTGCTAATTGAAGGTTAACTTCGCCGGATGACTCTAATCAGGATTAACCGCTTAACTTTGTGAAGGTTAAGAAGTTTGTAGGCATAAAAAATTAACTGCAGTTCTCGAATTGAAAAATCCGCACAGAATCGATCATCACTTTGAAAGTTAATCCAAAAGTGAAGGTTTAAAGTAACCTTTAAAATTGCGATGAAAGTTTGGTAGCTGAGTGAAGGTTATCTACCTACCAACATTTTAAGGGTTAACTGCAGCCCCAAATTCAGTCATTGTCAATCCAAATAGGCTTTTCCAGTTTCGAGCGTTACATAACCCTTTAAAATTTTAAAATCCGATAGTTAACCGGTGAAGGTAACCTAAAAGCCAATTTAAAGGTTGACTATTTATTTGAGCGTCAATTTCAATTTCTTCCTTAATTTGTACCTCCACTTGTTCGTCATAAGTTATATCAGTCCATTCTTCTTTGGGTTCGTCCTTAATAATTTTCAGCTCCTCTAACTTCTTCCGAGAAAAAATCGAATGCTGATGGATTAAGAAGCATAATTAGAGTTCGGGAGTTGGTATAATCGAGCAGTGAAGACATCAATCTAAAGAATTATGCAATTCATTTCGACATGACGAGAACCGGTGCATTTTGATGTAGTATGTCTATTCTAACCTAATTTTAATCGAACCCGACATTTTGATTTTATTTAGGGTGCTGTTATGTTACCTATGTAGGTTGAAGGTTAACTTAACTGAAGCTAATTGAGTTACCTAATTTAAAATTTGACTGCAGCTTATAACAGTTTTGGGGATTAACTGTTTAGAATTGTAAAGGTTAGCAACTTCGAAAGTTAACCCGCACAAAAAGTGAGGTTAATAATTTGCAGTCTTTAAAATTGCAGTTAAAGTGTCATATTCAATAACTTGTGAAAGTTAACTCCAACAAGTTGAAAATTCAGTTAAGATTGTCAAGTAGGTACCTAATAGTTTTGAAGGTTAGAGAGTTAAGTTCATCTGAAACGTTTTAAATCCAACATTTTTGAAGGCTAACCCTCAAAAAGGTTGCTGCTAATTGAAGGTTAACTTCACCGGATGACAGTAATCAGGATTAACCGCTTCACTTTGTGAAGGTTAAGAAGTTTGTAGCCATCGATCATCAGTTTGAAAGTTAACCCAAAAGTGAAAGTTTAAGGTAACTTGTAAAATTGCGATGAAAGTTTGGTAGTTGAGTGAACCTACATAACTCCAATATTTTAAGGGTTAACTTTAGCCCAACCTTCAGTCATTGTCAATCCAAATAGGCTTTTCTAGTTTCGAGCGTTGGATAACCCTTCAAAATTTTAAAATCCGATAGTTAACCGGTGAAGGTAACCCAAAAGTGAGGATTTAAGGCTTTTACGAAAAGCCAGTTTAAAGGTTAACCATTTATTTGCGCGTCAATTTCAATTTCTTCCTTAACTTGTACCTCTTCTTGTTCGTCATAACCTATATCAGTCCATTCTTCTTTAGGTTCGTTCTTAATAATTTTCAGCTCCTCTTTAACTACTTCCAAGAAAAAGTCGAGTGCTGGATTAAGAAGGATAATTAGAGTTCGAGAGTTGATATAATTGAGCAGTGAAGACATCAATCTGAATTATGCAATTACTTTCGACAATACGTTTGATGATGACGAGAACCGGTGCATTTTGTTCATAATTTATCCTTACATTAAATTACTATGAGCGGTCTTCATCTGGGTGTTTGCAATTCTCGTGCTGAGTCAAGGTACCTTTGCTTTTATATTTATGGTCGCATTTCTCGCACTTGAACCATCCGATTTCGTCTGCATCGAGATGTTTACTTCTCAAATGCATTTTCAAGCCAAATTTGCGTTTCGTTTTGAAATCACACTTCTCGCATTTGAACCACGTGATCTCGCTTACGTGCGCATGTTTATGGATGTTGTGCTGTTGCAGATTCCCCCCTCTCCTGGTTTTATAGTCGCACTTTCCGCACTTAAACCATTTCGTCTCGCTCGCGTTGTGTTTATGGGTCACGTGTCCTTTCAAGCCGCGCTTTTGTAGAGACTTGAAGTCGCATTTGTCGCACTTAAACCATTTATCGTCTTCGTTCGGATGTTTCCTAGTGTGCCGTGCGTGTCGCTCCAAGTCGTGTTTTTGTTTAAATTTGGCGTCGCATTTCTCGCACTGGAACCACTTAATCTCGTGTTTATAAGCTGCGTGCCTTTTTAGGTTGTAATTGGTTGTAGTTGAGTAGTCGCATTTTTCGCACTTAAACCATTTTACCGCGTTTACATTCAGGTGTCCATAAATCAAGTGCTTCTGCAGACCATCCCTTAGTTTAAACTTTTTGTCGCATTTCTCGCACTTAAACCATTTTATCTCGCTGGCGTTGAGGTGCTTACGCACCTCGTGCGATTTCAGGTACCAATTATACTTGGTTTTGTAATCACATTTTTCACAGTGAAACCGTTTGGCTTCCTTTTGACGTTTCTTGACAGCGAAGGTTAAATCGGGATCGTGGTCTGCATTTAGCTCATGCCATTTAATGTCAATTTCTTCTTCGATTTTTATGTCTGCGACTTCGTCGCCATTCGCATTCTCCTCTTCCGCCGATTTTTCTTCGAGTTCCCTTTTAACACTTTCTTCTTTAACTTCATCGCATAATGCTGCCATATTTTACGTTTGTCGGTCAATGACCTTGCTTGGGTTTATAGGCAACATAACCACACTCTACTTGACAGTTGTTGAGGCCAGTGTTCAGTGTTGCCAGAATACTAAAAAGAAACACTGCAAAGTAACTAAAAAATCCACTGATGTCTACTAACAAATACTCGGTAGGTTGATTCTGGAGGCAAAGCTGTGAAAATACATTTTCTTACGGCTAGCCGCGTAAGATCATTTTACTGAAATGTTGAAATGAGTATGCAGTATATCTATATATACAATTTTTTCCAGCTAGCCAAGAAAATAATTCGGAAATTTTTTGAAAATACTTAAGAATCAATTTTTTAATACGAAGCGATAATGACATTATATTAGGATTAATCGGGAATTCCGCATTTAAAATTGCACGATAAATAATAATACAAAAACACTATTGGGTAACACTTAGTAAATGTTGCATATAGTGTGAGACTATAGGTACAATTAATTCAGTAAATGTTGCATATTATCCTGTAATACATATTTTAGTACCTAATGATATCGCAATTTAGTAAAAAAATGTAGAAAATGTTGTACCCACCACTGCAATATAGTAAAATGTTGAAAATGTTGCTCCTAAATGATTTCAGTAGAGCAGTGTAAATGTGCCTTTCATTTGAAGTTTTCGAAAAATGTTGCGGATTGTTTTCGGTTAGCATTAACATTTTTTCATCAAAGTTTGCGTTGCGTGGACATAACATTTCGATCGATGCATTTGCAACATTTTCCTTAACATTCCTTTAACAATTTACCCGAGATTAGTAAATGTGTCTTTAATTAGAAACTTTTAGAAAATGTTGCATTAGGCAGTTTGCTCTTAACATCAACATTTTCTTATCAAAATTTGCGTTGCGCTGACATAACATTGCGATGCATTTGCAACAGTTTCCTTAAGATTCCTTCAACAATTTACCCAAGATTAGTAAATGTGTCTTTAATTAGAAACTTTTAGAAAATGTTGCATCAGGCAGTTTGCTCTTAACATCAACATTTTCTTATCAAAATTTGCGTTGCGCTGACATAACATTGCGATGCATTTGCAACATTTTCCTTATGTTTCTTTATCAACAATTTACCAGAGATTAGTAAATGTGTCTTTAATCAGAAACTATTAGAAAATGTTGCATGAGGCAGTTTGCTCTTAACATTAACATTTTCTTATCAAAATTTGCGTTGCGTTGACATAACATTGCGAAGCATTTGCAACATTTTCCTTAAGATTCCTTCAACAATTTACCCGAGATTAGTAAATGTGTCCTTAGTTAGAAACTTTTAGAAAATGTTGCATCAGGCAGTTTGCTCTTAACATTAACATTTTCTTATCAAAATTTGCGTTGCGCTGACATAACATTGCGATGCATTTGCAACATTTTTCTTAAGATTCCTTCAACAATTTACCCGAGATTAGTAAATGTGTCCTTAATTAGAAACTTTTAGAAAATGTTGCATCAGGCAGTTTGCTCTTAACATTAACATTTTCTTATCAAAATTTGCGTTGCGCTGACATAACATTGCGATGCATTTGCAACATTTTTCCTTAAGATTCCTTCAACAATTTACCCGAGATTAGTAAATGTGTCTTTAATTAGAAACTATTAGAAAATGTTGCATCAGGCAGTTTGCTCTTAACATTAACATTTTCTTATCAAAATTTGCGTTGCGCTGACATAACATTGCGATGCATTTGCAACATTTTTCTTAAGATTCCTTCAACAATTTACCCGAGATTAGTAAATGTGTCCTTAATTAGAAACTTTTAGAAAATGTTGCATCAGGCAGTTTGCTCTTAACATTAACATTTTCTTATCAAAATTTGCGTTGCGCTGACATAACATTGCGATGCATTTGCAACATTTTCCTTAAGATTCCTTCAACAATTTACCCAAGATTAGTAAATGTGTCCTTAGCTAGAAACTTTTAGAAAATGTTGCATCAGGCAGTTTGCTCTTAACATTAACATTTTCTTATCAAAATTTGCGTTGCGTTGACATAACATTGCGAAGCATTTGCAACATTTTCCTTAAGATTCCTTCAACAATTTACCCGAGATTAGTAAATGTGTCCTTAGTTAGAAACTTTTAGAAAATGTTGCATCAGGCAGTTTGCTCTTAACATTAACATTTTCTTATCAAAATTTGCGTTGCGTTGACATAACATTGCGATGCATTTGCAACATTTTCCTTAAGATTCCTTCAACAATTTACCCGAGATTAGTAAATGTGTCCTTAGCTAGAAACTTTTAGAAAATGTTGCATCAGGCAGTTTGCTCTTAACATCAACATTTTCTTATCAAAATTTGCGTTGCGCTGACATAACATTGCGATGCATTTGCAACATTTTTCCTTAAGATTCCTTCAACAATTTACCCGAGATTAGTAAATGTGTCTTTAATTAGAAACTATTAGAAAATGTTGCATCAGGCAGTTTGCTCTTAACATTAACATTTTCTTATCAAAATTTGCGTTGCGCTGACATAACATTGCGATGCATTTGCAACATTTTTCTTAAGATTCCTTCAACAATTTACCCGAGATTAGTAAATGTGTCCTTAATTAGAAACTTTTAGAAAATGTTGCATCAGGCAGTTTGCTCTTAACATTAACATTTTCTTATCAAAATTTGCGTTGCGCTGACATAACATTGCGATACATTTGCAACATTTTCCTTATGTTTCTTTATCAACAATTTACCAGAGATTAGTAAATGTGTCTTTAATTAGAAACTTTTAGAAAATGTTGCATCAGGCAGTTTGCCTGAGCTCCGTATCGCTCGAGGAAACTACCTCCATGAACAAAGATGATGGTAAAACGTAAATTTCGGAAGTGAAAATATAGCAAATGTTGCCTCAATTGCAATATAAGTTATTAAGTATGTAACATTTTTCTTAAGATTCTTACAACAATTTACCTGAGATTAGTAAATGTGTTTTTAATTTAAAACTTCAAGAAAATGTTGCAATCCTGCAATTTAGTAAAAAATCTGAAAATTTGTAACCTAGTTGAAATTTAGCAAATGTTGCAGAGATCTTGAAGTTCGATCTTGCAATTTAGTAAAAATTTGATTGAATTCTTTGAAATGTAGTAAATGTTGTACGCAATGCATATTAGTGCACTACTGTAATTTAACAAAAATGTTGCTCCTAACTTTTAGATTAATAAATGTGGTCTTTAATTTAAAGCTATTAGAAAATGTTGCAGACAATTTACGCGAATGTTGCTGTAACTGTTTCTATAAATGTAATTAAAATTTAACAGCAGAGATCTTGCAGTTCGATCTTGATGCAATTTGGTAAAAATTTGCTAAAATTAATTGAGATGTAGGTAGTAAATGTTGTAGCTTTAGTAAACGTTAATCTCATGAAACAAATTTGTTAAATTAGTAATATTGTTCTAAGATTTTTGCAGCAATTTACTTGAGATTAGTAAATTACTGGACCGATTAAAACGCATAAATTGTTATACATATATTAGGATTTCAGGATAAATAGGCAATGCCGATTTCCGGAAAAGACGTTCTAAGCATTATCTGGAATTCACAATATACATCCATAGATATTCGGTTTAATCAGGAATTCCGGATTCAACTTTTGCATCTAAATACGTTAGATAGATTACCTGGATAATGAAGACTATTAAAATGTTTCTAAAAACACAATAAAAATAATTTGGAGAGCTAAAAAGTATATTTTTGTGGAAATAAAGTAGCATGTACATAATTCACGAATAATATGGGTCATCAATGGGATGTTTGCAATTCACGTGCTGAGTCAAGTTGCCTTTACTTTTCGATTTGTGGTCGCATTTTTCGCACTTAAACCATTTCATTTTGTCTGCCTCGACATGTTGCATGCTGCAATGCTTCCTCAGGCTGTTTTTGCGTTTAGCCTTGAAATCGCATTTCTCGCACTTGAACCACATAATCTCGTTTATATGCAAATGCTTGTTGATGTTGTGCTGCCGCAGATTCCCCCTCTCCACGGTTTTGTAGTCGCACTTCTCGCACTTAAACCATTTCGCCTAGATTGTGTTGATGGGTCATGTGCCGATTCAGGCCGGACTTCTGTCGAGACTTGAAGCCGCATTCGTCGCACTTAAACCACTCAATCTCGACTTCATTCCAATGCTTACTGTTTGCGTGCCGTTGCAAGTCATTCGTGCGTTTAAATTTCTCGTCGCATTTCTCGCACTTAAACCACGTATTCTCGTGCTTGTAATTCGCGTGCTTTCTCAGGTTGTCCTTGATTTTCGTCGAGTAGTCGCATTTGCCGCACTTAAACCATTTGACCTCGTCGTCGTTTAGGTGCATGCTGATCATGTGCCGGTTCAAATGCCGCTTCTGCTTTGTTTTGTGGTCGCATTTCTCGCACTTAAACCATTTTATCTGGTTTGCCTTCAGGTGTCTGTAAATCACGTGCACCCTTAAATCGCTCTTTTGTTTGAACTTGGAATCGCATTTCTCGCACTTAAACCACGTTATCTCGTTGGCGTTTAGGTGTCTACGAACCACGTGCGCTGTCAGAACCCACCTGTACCTGCTTTTGTAGTCACATTTTTCACAGTGAAACCGTTTGGCTTCCTCGTTGGCGCATTCTTTCAAGGTTGAATCGGGATCTTGGTCTACATTTAGCTCGTGCCACTTAACGTCAACTTCTTCGATTTTTATCTCTGCTGCTTCGTCGTTATTCGTATTCTCCTCTTCTGCTTCCGTCCATTCTTCTTTGGGTTCTCTTTTACCAATCTCCTCTTTAACTTCATCACCGAATGATGCCATATTTTGGGATTTTAATCAAGCTTCGGCGTGTGGCAAATGACCTTTGCTTGTATTGTCAATAACATAACCTCACTTCAATTGACAGTTGACACTGGGTTCAGTGTTACCAGAACACTAAAAAAATGAGCGTTCGAACTTTAGCGAAGTAAATTAACAGAAAATGCAAGCTAGTAATCTAGAGTGCGTTCATTCATTGTATGTAAATGGTGTGAGATTTTCTCTCCGTTTTTAGTGCCGTAGCAAAATGCGAGGCACTCTTGGTTTAGCTTATTCGCCGCCCGCTCGCTCGCTCGTCGTATCGCTCCTCACTCTGTCCGAGCGATAACTTGAGAACGGATTGAGATATCGGACTGAAACTTGGTATACAGCTTTGTCTCCCAAAACGTAAGGCGGGGATTGCTTTTGGGCCATATCGGCCCAAGGGGATGGGAGCTAAGGGTGAAAAACCGAAAAATTATGAATTGCCATAACTCGAGAACTAGTGGAGGTATCCTTCTGAAACTTGATATGCACGTTCGAACTTCAAGTCTGTTGAAAGTGAGGGGGTGCCAATTTCGGGGGATGAAATTTAGGGGATGAAAACCACAAAATATATGATAACTCCGCAAGGGTTGCACGCAGCTGCCGGAAACTCAACGTACACACATATATCGGTGAGATCTTGGGGGGGATGCGTTTTTTCGTAAAATCGAACAGATGGGGCGGAAATTAGGGGTTGCAATTCGAAATTCCGCTTAATAACTATTGGTCGAAATTGGCGTCATTCGATAGCCTTCCATTAATGATTCAAAAAAGGTGTCATTCATATTTTGAGAAAAACCACCCTTATGGGCGCTACAACCCCTAACATGCAGAAACACAAAAATACGAGAACTCAAAAACGTATCAAGGCACAATTTGGTGTGTGAATTTCCAGTGACATTATAGGTGGATGGACAAATTCTCAATAATATCTAACAAAGGGGATGAAATTTAAGGGTTGAAACTTGAAATTTCTTCAAGTAAATGCGGTAGCATAAAATTGCGGGGTTCGATAGATTTCGGTCAACTATTGAAAAAAGGTCTTATGAGTTTTCAATCTAAAACCAACCCCTAGGCCATTAACCATACCCCTAACTCTTTGCAAGCGGATAATTATATTTTATTTATTTTTTCTGAAACTCTATTGATTTATTTATGAACAACTGAAGGAGTTATGTCACACCGGAAAAATAAACTCACTCCTGTAAATCATAAAGGGGTGAAATCATGAGGTGTTGAAAACGTGAATCTACAAATCACCTTAATTTTTCAACGAATTGGGTTAGGGTGGTGAAATTGAAAACACAACTTCCTTTAGGGCATGTGGGGGTGGTGAAATAGGGAGTTGGAGTTTAGGGGTCGAAACGTCCATAAAGCCCTGTAATTTGACACAGAGAAGCAATATCTTCTGCGAAACTGTCACATCTTACACACTGCATCTTCGAGAAGGGAAGAGCGAATTTTAGGAGAAAATAATCGAAGGGGATGAAAGTTAGGGGTGGAAACTCGAATTTTCAATGAATCATGTATAGTTGAAAATAATACCATTCGATAGCTGTCTATTGATGGTACAAAAAAGGTCTTATTCATCATTCGCGAAAAACGACCCTTAAAGGCGGTACAACCCCCTAACATGCCGAAATACAAAAATGCGAGAACTCAAAAACTGCTCAACGTATCAGGGCTAAATTTGATGTGGTAATTTACAGCGCCACTGTAGGCGGATGGGCAAATTTTCATTAATATCTAACAAGGGGGATGAAATTTAAGGGTTGAAACTGGAAATTTTTTCATGCAAGTGGTTAAATACAATTATATGGGGTTCGATAGACTTCGGTCAACCATTGAAAAAAGTCTTAAGGGTTTTCAACCTAAAACCAACCCTTACAACCCCTAAGCCCTAGCAAGCGGAGTAAATACATTTCATTTATTTTTTTTTTTTGCATTCTTCTGATTTGTTAATAATTCAAAGTCAATTTCATTAATTTTTAACCCATCCACAACTTTTCAACTTCTTTCATGATATGTGAACCCTCAAAGAGCAAAATTTACCCAGACCGCTTCTTTTTCGTGTGATTTTCGCTAGTTCTACTTACCTACAGTACATTTTCATCCCTTTTGATTTTCCATCCCCCTTAACAATTTTTCTCCCCCCCAAGCGCTAATTCTGTAAAATTCGCGCAGTTTTGCCTTTTTTCGGTAATAAATTTTACTCATATGGATTGTTCTTGCCTTTTTCACTTTTTCGACCCCTTCGCAATGTTTCAACCCCCAAAAGTCACATAATTGGCTTATTTTCGTGTTATTTTCTGTATTTCTACTTAATTACGATTAATTCTCATCCCTTTAACACATTTCATTTTAATTTTACATTATGTTACTCTTAAAGAGGCTATTTTCCATCTCTTTATATTTGAAGGTTAACTTAATTGAATCAAAAAAAATTTAATTTGTAGATTAACAGTCAGCAGAGAGTTAATTTAAAAGCTAACTGATCTGTTTAGAAATGTAAGGGTTAACAGTTTTTAAAGTTAACCCAGTTTAAGGATTTCATGGAGAGCTCAGTTTGCAGGTTAACCATTTGAAGTCTTTAGTAAAAGTTTTGCTGTAAGTTGAACTCCAGCTTGTGAAGGTTGACTTCAAATAAGTTGAAAATTCAGTTAAAATTGTCATTTAAGTTAATTTTGAAGGTTAGATCCAAGTTCATATTAACCCTTAAAAATGTTGTTTAATCGTCAGTGATTTAGCTTAATTTGAGGCTTAAGTTTACCGAAAAAAGCACGGAATCGATTGTCAGTTTGAAAGTTACTTAACCCAAAAGTTTCTGTAGAGCCAACTTACTGTTAAAACAGCTTTGATGATTAACAGAAATATAATTTGTTTTGTGTGTTAATTTAATTGTTTAAAATTGTGAAGGCTAACGTTGAGAGTTAACCATTGTCAATCCAAATAGAGGTTTAAGGTTTTTACAATCTTAGAGGATTCACCGTTTTAAGATTTCAAATGATATACCAAGTTCCAAAATGAACCGTAAAAGTTTGTGACTAAGTTTTTTAGTTCTAACCTATGAAAAGCCCGTTTGAAGGAATTGTGTGAGAATCATAGATAAGATCTTTGAAGAAAAACTTTATTTCTTGATGATACGTGTTTCCAATGAATGTTAATTTTTTTTTGCAAAATCAGTTTCTTATTGTTTTGATCTTACCTCAATCGCATTTCATGTTTTTTAAACATGTGCGATTGCAGGTTTTTCCTCTGTTTGCCTTTGTAGTCGCATTTCTTGCATTCGAACCACCTCACCTCGCTTACATTTACATGTTTACTGATCACATGCGATTTTAGGTCATCCTTTTGCTTACATTTATAGTCGCATCTCTCGCACTTAAACCAACTGATTTTGCTCTCATCCAGATGTTTATTGATCACGTGCCGCTGCAAGTACGAATTCCTTTTAGATTTATAGTCGCATTTCTCGCACTTAAACCACTTAATCTCGTCGTCGTTTAGATGCCGAGTGATCATGTGCGGTGACAAACTGTACTTGTACTTAGTTTTGTAGTCGCATTTGTCGCACTTAAACCATTTAATCTCATCCCCATTCCGATGTTTACTATTCGTGTGCCGTTGCAAGTCGCATTTCTGTTTAAATTTGTCGCCGCATCTCTCGCACTGGAACCACTTAATCTCGTGTTTGTACGTCGTGTGCTTTTTCAGATTGTCACTGATTTTCGTTGAGTAATCGCATTTCTCGCACTTAATCCATTTAACCTCGTCGTCGTTTAGATGTTTGCTAATCACGTGCCGTTCCAAATGCAGTTTCCGCTTAGTTTTGTGGTCGCATTTCTCGCACTTAAACCATTTTATCTCGTTTAGGTGTTTACAAATGTGCTTTTCCAGGTAGCACCTGTACTTAGTTTTGTAATCACATTTTTCACAGCGAAACCGTTTGGCTTCCTTTTGATGGTTCTCGCCGGATTCTTCTACAAATGTTAAATCAAGATTTTGGTCTACATTTAGCTCGTGCCATTTTATGTCAATTTCTTCTTCGACTTCGTAGCAATTCGCATTCTGCTCTTCTGCTTCCGCCCATTCTTCTTTGGGTTCTCTTTTAATAATTTCCTCTTTAACTTCATCACAGAATGCTGCCATAGGATAAATTAAAACTGAAGTACGACTGTGGCTTGGGTTTCAGCAGCATAACATAACCTCACTCTGTTTGACAGTTGATGCCAGTCCAGTGTTACCAGAACACTAAAAAATTAAAGCACTTTAACGAGGCAAATTGACAGGAATGACGTAAGATTTTGTCTTCGTTCTACGTTTAACAGGCTCTTTTCTGTGGTTTTCTAGTGAACCCTACGGCTACTTAGCATCTTGAGCAAAAAATTACATTTTATTTTAATTTTGTGATTTTACTATGGTGTCGAAGTTAAATAAAGCGAGAATTTCAGTGTAAACAAATGTTGCAGTTTTTACACTGTTTAATTATCGGAATGCCATAATGCTTTTACCCGCACTGACCAGACCACCATGCTATGTTGCCAGCTCAAGCAGCACAGTTACGAAAACTTTTTAAAACGTCTTTATAACACATATTATCTTTCAATCCATCAACCATAAAGTTAATAACTCTTCTAAAACTGTTTTGAGTTTCATTGACTGCGTTATAACGTTATTTAAGATGCAATTAAAACTCTTAAATCTGTAAGTTATATAAACCGCTATATGACGTCTTATAAGGAAGTTGGTATGTGGTCTTACTTTTCAGTTGAGTAAACGTTTTAGTGCCGTAGCAGAATGCGGAGGTACTCTTGTCTTTGATTATTCGCTCGCTCGCTCGTCCGCTCGCTCGCTCGTCTAGTCTGTCCGTCGGATAACTTGAGAACGGGTTGACAAATCGAGCTGAAATTTTGTACACAGGTGTATCCCCTGAAAATCTCGGCGGGGATTGCTTTTGGGCCATATCGGACCAAGGGGGTGGGAGCTAGGGGTGAAAAACCGAAAAACTATTAATTGCAATAACTCGAGAAATAGTGGTATGCACGTTCGACCCTCAAGTCTGTTGAAGGTGAGGGGGTGCTAATTTCGGGGGATGAAAACCACAAAAAATATGATTACTCCGCAAGGGTTGCACGCTGCTGTCGGAAACTCAACGTACACACATATATCGGTGAAATCTTGCGGGGGATGCGTTTTTTCGTAAAATCGAACAGATGGGGTGGAAATTAGGGGTTGCAACTCGAAATTCCGCTTAATAAGTATTGGTCGAAATTGGCGGCAATTGATAGCGTTCCATTAATGATTCAAAAAAGGTGTCATTCATATTTTGAGAAAAACCACCCTTATAGGCGCTACAACCCCTCATGCAGAAACACAAAAATGCGAAAACTCAAAAACTACTCAACGTATCAACGCATAATTTGGTGTGTTAATTTTCAGTGACATTGTAGATGGATGGACAAACTTTCACTAAAATCTAACAAGGGGGATGAAGATAATATAAGTGCAGTCACATGCATATCTTCTAGCGCACAAATACTGGACCGATTTGGCTGAAATTTGGTACGTGGTGCATGTGATAACCCAGCTTAGATCTGAAAAGCTTTTGGAGCCAATCGTGCAACCACAAATGCCATTTTGGCACATCAACTTTTAAATTTTAAATGCAAACCTCCATTTTTCACGTCACGATAGGAAAGGCCTTCAAATTCTGCTTCTAAAAATGCATTCATTCTTAGTGCCCTTTTGACCAAAAATAAAAAAAAAATTGATTTTTATCGGACTTTAAAGTCGCGGTACAGCCCAAGCCCCTGAACCGATTTGGCTGAAATTTTGCACAAGGGGATTGTATTACACGTCGAAGAAGCGAACAAATTTTGGATTCAATCGGCCCACGGAAAGTGCCGTTTTGGCACACCAATTTCGAAATTTTAAATTATTCTCTAATTTACCCATCCAAAACAAGTTTTTGAAAGATTTATTGTCACTATCGACGTCACCATCAGAAAGGTCTTCAATTTCTGCTTTTAAATGAGACAAAATTTATTCGCAATTAATATCCTTTAGGTAGAAAAATCGAAATTTTGTAATAACACTGAAACCACTTTATAGCCCAAACTAGTCGATCGATTTGCCCGAAATTTGGTAAATGGAGTTGAGGTGACCGGTTGAAGAGCTGAAAGGATTTTGGGAGCAATTGGTCAACGGGAAGTGCCATTTAGGCATATCAACTTTAAAATATTAAACAGAAGTCCCTGAAATCAAAGACCCACGCGTTGGGGAGGTTCCAGCCGCTTCTCTGCTGCCATTTTTAAAGTGAATATACTTTGCAAATTTTCTTTGAACATTTTCCAGCAATTGAATATAGATTTGGTGATACGGCAACCATACGACGCAACAATATTCAAGTCTTGATCTTACTAAACTATAGTACAATAATTTAAAACAGTGTATATTTGTAAAATCCTGTGTGTTGCGATAAATAAAACCTAACGTTCTCAAAGCTGTGCTAACGATTTCCAATATATGAGGAACGACACCTAAATCTCTAATTTGAGTGCAACTTTCAAGTGGGTGACCCCTAACATTGTAGTAGAATTGAGTTAGGTACATTAAGCAGCAGCATCAGTCACAACTGCAAAATAATTTAAACGAATTGCCAATAACAGACAATAATAATCAAGCAAAAGAAGCTAATGAAACCATCAACCAAGAAGCTACTCAAACTATCCAACAAGCGTCAACTTCGAAACTTTTAGTTTGTAAAACGACTTATAATTGTTAATTAACGTAAATACATCATGATTTATTTGAGTCGTGGAAATGTTATATATTTCAAACAGAGAAAAATACGACAGAGTTTCTTGAGCCGCCATCAAACAGTCTCGAACCGGTTTCTGGCTATTTGGCCGTCATCAGCGAGACGCAGTTTGATGGCGGCTCAAGAAAAAAAAAAAAAAAAAAAAAAAAAAAAACTCAGAAAAGAGCCAGGCCAAGGGCCCCTACTGCTCATCACCTATGTGCATCGTCAAGGCAAGCCTGCAACGTGCGGTGTATCATCATTGTTTATTTTTTGACGTGTCGGGCTGGAACAAAGCTCCTGAGGTAATTTAAGAAAGGGACTCCTGAGGGGAGTTCCTTAGAGGGGAGACCTGAAGGGTCTGGGGAGCGTTTTGCCTGAGGGGCAAGGAGAGCGGCTCAAGAAACTCAACACAAAAGTCTATATAGACCAACGAAGATTTCAGAATAGTGATAAAGAGCAACAGCGCCCTCTACCACACAAAACGACAAGTCCAGTGAGCACAAGATTTAACAGAAAACTGCGTCGCGCTGATGACGGCCAAATAGCCAGAAACCGGTTCGAGACTGTTTGATGGCGGCTCAAGAAACTCTGTCGTATTTTTCTCTGTTTGAATAATGCGGTTTGCCACCTTTTGGTAATTTGAGTGTCCCGGGCTTGATTTCAGAATTTTACGCCGTGGAGCGTTTTCTGTTAAATCTTGTGCTCACTGGACTTGTCGTTTTGTGTGGTAGAGGGCGCTGTTGCTCTTTATCACTATTCTGTTATATATTTGTTTCTTGAGACATTTTAAAAACTGTCTTTAGAGTTGGTTGCTTAATGAGTTAATTTATAATAATAATAATAATAATAATAATAATATATATTTAATCCCATTGAAAATTTACATTTTGTGGGGGTATTGTCAAAAGTTACACAATAAAATCACAGAAGCACATTATTACTTAACACAGTTGTTGTATATCGTTATATACATTTGTCAATAAGAAATTTTTTCAATCTCTGTTTAAAAATATTCACATTAGGAGATTTTGTTATTGACTCAGCAAGCCTATTGTATAGGTTGAGACCGAAGCAATTAGCTGACCGAGCCTTCAGCAAGGAGGAAGCAAATGGTGCATGAAATTTGTTTTTTTGACGAGTGTCTCTTGAATGTACATGGCTATTTAAGGAGAATTTACTTTTGTTTTTATAAATGTAAGTACACAGCTCATAAACGTATAATAATCCAGGGACTGTCAATACTCCAAGATCCTTAAAAACTGATTTGCAACTAGCTCTTGGGTGTATACCAGCAATAACTCTTAAAATTTTTTTTTGAGGTGTATAAAGACCTTTTTAGACATCCCTGAGTTTCCCCAGAAACATATACCATAGGTAAGATGAGAGTTTATTATTGCATAATAAATATTAATTAAGTAGGGGGTCGAAAGTACAGACTTCAAAGTCCTCAAAACGAAACAGTTTGAATTGAGTTTAGAAATTAGCTGTTCACAATGCTCTTTCCATTTTAGATGTTGGTCAAGTGTAACACCAAGAAAAGCCTTGTTAGAATATTCAATGTTTTCATTGTTAATTGTTATATCAGGAAAATCTATCTTTTTCTGTACGTTGTGAAATAAAACTGCCTGTGTCTTCGAGGCATTCAAAAAAAGTTTGTTGGCTGAAAACCAATTCTGAACAGAATTTAGTATTGCCAATGCATCACTCTGTACCAACTCAGCATTCCGGTTTGAAATTAATATTGTGGTATCATCTGCATACATAGTGAAATGGGCGCCCCGCAAGGGATAGCCAATGTCATTAACGTATAGAAGGAGTAAGATAGGGCCTAATACTGATCCCTGCGGAACCCCCAACCCCACAACCGCAGACTCGGATGTGACGTTAACCTCACCCGATCTGCAAAGAGATGAAACAGTCACATATTGTGTTCTCCCCCTCAAGAAAGAACTCAACCAGTCAAGAGCCCTGCCACGTATGCCGTAAGCTAAGAGCTTGTCTTCAAGTATCCCGTGGTCGACGCAGTCAAATGCCCTGCTCAAGTCACAAAAAACTCCAACAGGGCACTCGCCTGCCTCGACACAGTCTATCAATTTTTCCATAAAAGACTGAATTGCTGTGTTAGTTGACTTATCATCACAGAATCCATGCTGATTGCCCATAAGGATATTGTTTTTGTTCAGAAATGTCTTCAGCCTGATTAAAAAGGCGTACTCAAGAATTTTCGAGAAGACTGAGGACATTGTCACAGGTCTGTTTCGTACATCTGTAGTATTCCCCTTTTTGTAGATAGGCACCACTTTACCCAATTTTAATGCTGTTGGAAACTTTCCTTCCAAAAACGACAAATTTATAATATATGTTAGCAGGGGTTTTGTTATGTACTTTGCCATACTTTCTTGATCAGGGCTGGTGGAAATTCATCTGGTCCAGCAGACCACTTATTTTTTAGGTGCATTTTCAAAATATTCTCCACTTCCCCCGGAGTAAGAGGGTGCAAGAATATGGTCTTCTCATATAAGGAAATTTTACATGAGACATCTTTCTGCGTTTTTATTTTATTCGCAATATTCATTATTCATTATAGTCTGAGTGTGGTTATTACAACGTAAAAACGGATAAAGGACAGCAGCCATTATTTAAGAAAGATTTTGTACGAGGACTACGAGGGATAGAACGCCATATTGTTAGGCCACATATTCAGAGTATGCAAGAATGATCTCTCGCGCATAATTTGGTCCTAATATTGTAAGATTGACACGGAAATAGGTTTCCTCAACTTATTTATCGATTTTACAATAACAAGGTCAGAGTTATTTTATAACCAAGATTTTAAAAAATACAGGGTGGTTGTTTTATCTTGAGACTGGCAAATATCTCGGAAAGGAAGCATTTTAGAAAAAAATGTTTTGTATAAAAGTATTATGACTTCAAGGGGGAAAATAGATGACATCAACGCCGTCATTTTCAAGGTCAAATGAAGATCAACTTCATTTTTTAAAATGGAAACCTACATTTTTTATTACAGATTCTTATTCCCCGTAAAAGAACAAACAACTCTCATCTAAACTATTTTTGGATCCGATGGATAGTTTGTCAGATATTTAAATGAAAATTTTAATCTTCTTCGAAATCCATTGCCTTACCTAGCAACAGCGGCATGGCAAAAACAAAATCTACAACAATTTTTGTGGTTTATTTATCTAGAATTCATCGTTGCTAAGTTACAACGGTTGTTCATTTGTTTTGTCTTGCCGCTGTTACGAGGGAATGTCTAGGGATTTCGAAAAAGGTCAAAATTTACATCCATCGGATCCAAAAATAGTTTAGATGAGAGTTGTTTGTTTTTTTATGGGGAATGAGAATCTGTAATAAAAAATATAGGTTTCCATTAAAAAATCAAGTTGACCTTCATTTGACCTTGAATCAAAATGGCGATGATGCCATCTATTTTCCCCCTCAAAGTCATAAAACTTTTATATAAAAATTTTTTTCCTAAAACGCTTCCTTTTTGAGAAATTTGCCAGTCTCAAGATAAAACGACCACTCTGTATATTATTTTCTTGTATATTTCAGTATTTTAAGGGCGCACAAATTATTTTGAGGGTAGAACTATCATATTTACAGCAAAAACGGAATGGCAAGTAATTTGAACCCCAGGAGGATGTTATATTTCCACTAATTTGTTATTTCATTTCGATTGTCAATATAATAATGGAAGGCAAGGATGTATTTTTAGGACTAAGTTGAACCTCTATAATATGAAGAACTGCTATATCACTCGCAGACTATACCCACTGTCTCAATTGATTTATTTATTACAGTGTTATTATACTTTTAAAGATTTTGAAACCCTTACATATAATTAAGTCTTCAGATTGTTTAAATAACTAAAATAGGTATTACAATTCTTAAGTAGTTAATACAACTCTCTTAGTTGTAGTCCTTACGTAGTTGATACAACTTCTTTGTTAAGGTTGTATAAAAGTTATTGTGAAGTGAATAAGTTAACGTTTAGGTGAGTGTTTAAGGGGTGATAATAATAGTTGTAGAAACGTTATAGTAACGATGTTATTTTACACTCTAAAACTGTTTTAAAGGGCTAATACATAATACAACGTCGCAAAGTAGCATCTAAAGATTCCTCACTTTGCATATAAAAGGGTTGTATCTGGGTTTATGACACCCATATAACACTCTCTAAAGTATAAATATACAGTTACAAGAAAAGTTTTATAAACTTTTAAGCAACCATTAGATATACCAATTGTGCTACTTGGAAGATTTCTTGCATCATGACTTGTAATTAGAGACGGCGTGCTTATACACCTACTGAGTTAGCACAATTTTGCATGTTGATAGATGAGTTGTGAGAAATAAGTACGGATTTTGAAAGATAGGAACAAATTTAATTTTTTTCTAATAGCTATAAAATATGTAGTTATTTAGTGGGTAAGACTTACGTCTGTAAATAACATTTTTGAAAACTTTTTTTCAATGTAACTACCTACTAGGTACTACTAACTACCAAAGATAGATATGAATGTTATTGTTCTATTTATTTTAATTTAGTTTTAGTTATTTTAGCTTATTATTATTATTTTATCTCAATCTCACTGCATGCATTCTGAACATGTGCGATTGCAAGTTCTTCCTATGTCTACCTTTGTAGTCGCATTTCTTGCATTCGAACCATCTGACCTCGCTTGCATTCAGATGTTTACTGATCCAATGCGGTTTTAAATCGGCCTTCTGCTTGCATTGGTAGTCGCATTTCTCGCACTTAAACCAACGGATTTCGCCCGCTTCGCGATGTTTATAGACCGTGTGTCGCTGCAAGTGCGGCTTCGTTTTAGTTGCATAGTCGCATTTCTCGCACTTAAACCATTTAATCTCATCTCCATTCAGATGTCTACGATCCCGGTGCCGTTGCAAGTTCCTCTTCTGTTTAGTTTTGTAATGGCATTTCTTACACTTAAACCATTTAATCTCGTTTGCGTTTAGGTGTTTATTAGTGACGTGCTTCTTCAGGTACCACCACCCGTACCTAGTTTTGTAATCGCAGTTTTCACAGTAGAACCATTTGGCTTCTTCTAAGGGATCTGGGTCTACGTTTAGCTCGGCTTCAAGCATTATCTTCGCTTCCTTTTTCAAGGTTAAATCGGGATTGTGGTCTGCGTTTACTTCGTGCCATTTAATGTCAATTTCTTCTTCAACTAGTACCATGAGTTCTTCTTCTTCCATCCATTCTTTTTTGGGTTCTCTGGGAATTTCCTCTTCAAGTTCATCACAGAATGCTGCCATAAGGATTTGATAAATTAACCTTCAAGAGAGTACCTAATAGATAATAGGAAAGTTATTCCTACTTATTAATAGATATTGCTAGTTTTACTTATTTCAAAACTTACTTATTTTTTTGTTTTATCACGATTTTTTATGATTTTAATCAACTATTTTGCGCCAATGTTTTTCGCTTTGGTTTATCATGTTGATCCCTTTATCGACAAAACATAACCTCACTCTACTTGACAGTTGAGTTGGCGCTGGTGTCCAGTGTTACCAGAACACTAGAAAAAACCAACGGAAGACGTATATCAATGCGATGTATATCATACGTTTATCAAGTTAATGTGTATGTAGGGGCGGCTGGTCTTACTGGTGGAATCGGGTGCAGATTTTACCAATCTGCACCTAGTAGTAGTGCCTCCGCAAACGCACAGATGTGTCAAAAAGGCGAAATGTTAAAAAATTGTTACAAAATTTAAAAATAGAAAATGAACAGGAATGAGTAAATGAAAACAATTACCGGATTGAAAACAAAATTTGGCGAATTTTGAAAAATTAACACTCAGGGCTGAAAAATTGCGAAAGGGGATGAAAAGTCAAGAGGAATGAAAACTAAGTGTAATTAAGTAGAATTACGAAATAAAACAAGAAGATAACCAAATTATGCAATTAAAACTTTTGTGGGGGTTGAAATACGCACTTATACCTACCTATTGCGAAAGAAACTGAAAAATTGTAATAGGTAAACTGAATCCTAAATGCGTTCAATTTTATGACCGACGGAAAACGAAATTATGCGAATTTTGCAAAATTAGCACTTAGGGGGTTGAAAAATCGTAAAGGTGGATGAAAAATCAAAACGTATGAGGATTAACCAGCTAAGTAAAATTACAGAAAATAACACCAAAATAACCCAATTATGTAAATTTAGCATTTGAAGAGTTGAAACATTGCGAAGGGGGATGAAAACAGTGAAAAATTTAATCATCATCCATAAAGGGGTTCAATTTATTAGGTACAGAAGAAAAACGAAAATATCCGAATTTGGCAAAATTAACACCTAGGGGGTTGAAAAATTGTAAAGGGGGATGAAACATCAAAGTGGATGAGAATTAATCGTAATTAAGCAGAATTGCAGAAATTAACACGAAAATAACCCAATTATGCAAATTTGACTTTTGGGGGTTGAAACATTGCGAAGGGGTCGAAAAAGTGAAAAAGGCAAGAACAATCAGTAAAATTCGGTAAAATTTATTACCGAAAGAAGGCAAAACTGCGCGAATTTTACAAAATGAATGCTCGGGTGGGAGAAAAATTGTTAAGGGGGATGAAAAATCAAAAGGGATGAAAATGTACTGTAGTTAAGTATAGAACTATAGCGATCTGGGTAAATTTTGCTCTTTGAGGGTTCACATATCATGAAAGGGGTTGAAAAATTGTGGATGGGTTAAAAATTAATGAAAATGACTGAATTATTAACAAATCAGAAGAAAGCAAAAAAAAATAATATGTATTTACTCCGCTTGCTAATGCTTAGGGGTTGTTAGTAGCGTAGGGGTTGGTTTTAGGAACTTTTTGCCTCTTATTTGCGTCAATGACGCAAGTCATTCAACTGTCAAGCTGACGTTTGTCGTTGTTATTAATAGGTCATTGACCTGAATACATAAGAAAGTCCACTAATTAGTGATAAAAGCCAACGGAAGATGTATATCAATGCGATGTATATCTCGGTAGACGTTTATCAAGTTAATGTGCATGCTGGTCTTACTGGTGGAACCGGGTGCAGATTTAAATGTTGCGAAGGGGGTTGGAAAAGTGAAAAAGCTAAACATAATCCAAATGAGTTCAATTTATTACCGAAGGAAAACTAAATTACGTGAATTTTGCAAAATAAACACTTAGGGGGTTGAAAATTTGTAAAAGGGGGGGATGAAAAGTTAAAAGGGATGAGAATTAATCGTAATTAAGTAAAATTACAGAAAATAAGCCAATTATGCAAATGACTTTTGGGGGTTGAATTGAAACATTGCGATTGCGAAGGGGTCGAAAAAGTGAAAAAGGCAAGAACAATCCATATGAGTAAAACTCGGTAAAATTTATTACCGAAAAAAGGCAAAACTGCGCGAATTTTACAAAATTAACGCTCGGGGGGGAGAAATCAAAAGGGATGAAAATGTACCTACTGTAGTTAAGTAGATGTAGCGAAAATCACACGAAAAAGATGCGGTCTAGGTAAATTTTGCTCTTTAAGGGTTCACAATTCATGAAAGGGGTTGAAAAATTGTGGATGGGTTAAAAATTAATGAAAATGACTTTGAATTATTAACAAATTACCTACAAGAAAGCAAAAAAAAAATAAATGAAATGTATTTACTCCGCTTGCTCCATAATTTTATTCCACCACTTACATGAAAAAATTTCCAGTTTCAACCCCCTTGTTAGATATTAATGAAAATTTGCCCATCCGCCTACAGTGGCGCTGTAAATTACCACATCAAATTCAGCCCTGATTCGTTGAGCAGTTTTTGAGTTCTCGCATTTTTGTGTTTCGGCATGTTAAGGGGTTGTACCGTCTTTAAGGGTCGTTTTTCGCGAATGATGAATAAAACCTTTTTTGTACCATCAATAGGAAGCTATCGAATGGTATTATTTTCAACTATACATTAGTCATTGAAAATTTGAGTTTCCACCCCTAACTTTCATCCCCTTCGATAATTTTCTCCTAAAATTCACTCTTCCCTTCTCGAAGATGCAGTGTGTAAGATGTCACAGTTTCGCAGAAGATATTGCTTCTCTGTGTCAAATTGCAAGGTTTTATGGACGTTTCACCCCTAAACTCCAACCCCCTATTTCACCACCCCCAAATGCCCTAAAGAAAGTTGTATTTTCAATTTCACCACCCTAACCCAATTTGTTCAAAAATTAAGGTGATTTGTAGATTCATGTTTTCAACCCCTCATGATTTCACCCCTTTATGATTTACAGAGGTGAGTTTATTTTTCCGGTGTTAATAGCTTAGGGGTTAACTTTAGGTTGAAGACTCATAAGACCTTTTTTCAATAGTTGACCGAAATCTATCGAACCCCGTAATTTTATGCTACCATTTACTTGAAGAAATACCAAGTTTCAACCCTTAAATTTCATCCCCCTTGTTAGATTTTAGTGAAAGTTTGTCCATCCACCTACAATGTCACGGAAAATTAACACACCAAATTATGCCTTGATACGTTGAGTAGTTTTTGAGTTTTCGCATTTTTGTGTTTCTGCATGTTAGGGGTTGTAGCGCCTATAAGGGTGGTTTTTCTCAAAATATGAATGACACCTTTTTTGAATCATTAATGGAAAGCTATCGATTGACGCCAATTTCGACCAATACTTATTAAGCGGAATTTCGAGTTGCAACCCCTAATTTCCACCCCACCTGTTCGATTTTACGAAAAAACGCATTCCCCGCAAGATTTCACCGATATATTTGTGTACGTTGAGTTTCCGACAGCTGCGTGCAACCCTTGAGGAGTTATCATATATTTTGTGGTTTTCATCCCCTAAATTTCATCCCCCGAAATTGGCAACCCCTCACTTTCAACAGACTTGAAGTTCGAACGTGCATACCAAGTTTCAGAAGGATACCTCCACTAGTTCTCGAGTTATGGCAATTCATAATTTTTCGGTTTTTCACCCTTAGCTCCCATCCCCTTGGGCCCATATGGCCCAAAAGCAATCTCCGCCTTACGTTTTGGGAGACAAAGCTGTATACCAAGTTTCAGTCCGATATCTCAATTCGTTCTCAAGTTATCGCTCGGACAGAGTGAGGAGCGATACGACGAGCGAGCGAGCGGACGGCGAATAAGCTAAACCAAGAGTGCCTCGCATTTTGCTACGGCACTAAAAACGGAGAGAAAATCTCACACCATTTACATACAATGAATGAACGCACTCTAGATTACTAGCTTGCATTTTCTGTTAATTTACTTCGCTAAAGTTCGAACGCTCATTTTTTTAGTGTTCTGGTAACACTGAACCCAGTGTCAACTGTCAATTGAAGTGAGGTTATGTTGCTGGTAAACCCATGCCAAGGTCATTGGCCACACGCCGAAGTTTGATTAAAATCCCAAAATATGGCATCATTCGGTGATGAAGTTAAAGAGGAGATTGGTAAAAGAGAACCCAAAGAAGAATGGACGGACGCAGAAGAGGAGAATACGAATAACGACGAAGTAGCAGAGATAAAAATCGAAGAAGTTGACGTTAAATGGCACGAGCTAAATGTAGACCAAGATCCCGATTCAACCTTGAAAGAATGCACCAAGGAGGAAGCCAAACGGTTCCACTGTGAAAAATGTGATTACAAAAGCAGGTACAGGTGGGTTCTGACAGCGCACGTGGTTCGTAGACACCTAAACGCCAACGAGATAACGTGGTTTAAGTGCGAGAAATGCGATTCCAAGTTCAAACAAAAGAGCGATTTAAGGGTGCACGTGATTTACAGACACCTGAAGGCAAACCAGATAAAATGGTTTAAGTGCGAGAAATGCGACCACAAAACAAAACAGAAGCGGCATTTGAACCGGCACATGATCAGCATGCACCTAAACGACGACGAGGTCAAATGGTTTAAGTGCGGCAAATGCGACTACTCGACGAAAATCAAGGACAACCTGAGAAAGCACGCGAATTACAAGCACGAGAATACGTGGTTTAAGTGCGAGAAATGCGACGAGAAATTTAAACGCACGAATGACTTGCAACGGCACGCAAACAGTAAACATTTGAATGAAGTCGAGATTGAGTGGTTTAAGTGCGACGAATGCGGCTTCAAGTCTCGACAGAAGTCCGGCCTGAATCGGCACATGACCCATCAACACAATCTGAACGAGGCGAAATGGTTTAAGTGCGAGAAGTGCGACTACAAAACCGTGGAGAGGGGGAATCTGCGGCAGCACAACATCAACAAGCATTTGCATATAAGCGAGATTATGTGGTTCAAGTGCGAGAAATGCGATTTCAAGGCAAAACGCAAAAACAGCCTGAGGAAGCATTGCAGCATGCAACATGTCGAGGCAGACAAAATGAAATGGTTTAAGTGCGAAAAATGCGACCACAAATCGAAAAGTAAAGGCAACTTGACTCAGCACGTGAATTGCAAACACCCAATTGATGACCCATATTATTCGTAAATTATGTACATGCTACTTTATTTCCACAAAAATATACTTTTTAGCTCTCCAAATTATTTTTATTGTGTTTTTAGATATTAGAAGTAATATCTAAAAACATTTTAATAGTCTTCATTATCCAGGTAATCTATCTAACGTATTTAGATGCAAAAGTTGAATCCGGAATTCCTGATTAAACCGAATATCTATGGATGTATATTGTGAATTCCAGATAATGCTTAGAACGTCTTTTCCGGAAATCGGCATTGCCTATTTATCCTGAAATCCTAATATACGTATAACAATTTATGCGTTTTAATCGGTCCAGTACCGTAGAGTGGGGGAATACCGATCATATGGGGTAAAACCGATCAAAGGCGCCTTTTTTAATTAAATGTGGTCTGCCATTTATAGGACGGTAGTTTAACGTTTCAAAGGCACCTCTATCCCTTTACAGATAGTAGCAAAGTCAATGAGTGCTGTCAGACAGCGCCGATTTACAGTCTTCTAGAAAATAAGTGTAAAAATGTTGTCCCTAGACGGAATCACAAATTATCAATTCCTGCAAACAAACTATTGCTCACGTGAATCACCGAGTCCTGGAAATTTTCTTCATGCCGAGAATGGTTCTATGGTTCACCTAGAATAAGGTAATGGCACTTGCGTCCCAGTATCGGCTTTAGGTTTTTCAGAAAAAAATATAGTCTTCAAACTTGACAAACTAAGGGTCATTACCGATCATTTATTTCTTGTTTTTGTTTTTTAAGGTTATGAGTGGAAATGGTGCGCAAATACAAAAAACGTGTTGGCCCCGGCGGCAGACAAAACTATAACGAAATATATTTGCAAAATGCCATCTTGGCCGTTAGGCGGGGCAGATTTTCGATTCGGCAAGCGTCGGAAAATTATGGTGTTCCATATACAACCCTTCAAAATGCTTTAAAAGGAAAATACCAGACACACAAAGTGGGGAGACATACAGCCCTTGGGGCACAAGAAGAAAAAGACCTCGTGGAAGGCCTTTTGGCATGTGCAAAGTGGGGATTTCCGCTAGGATCCAGAGACGTACGCAATATTGTTCAAGAGTATTTGAACAGATCTGGGAAAGTGGAAAGAAGATTTCGCGACAATCGGCCAGGTTTAGAGTGGGCCTGGGGCTTTCTAAGAAGAAATCATGAGCTGACGGTAAGATTAAGTGAGAACATAAAAAGATATAGAGCGGCCATCTCCCGTGAAACCGCTCAAAGATATTTTGACAATCTTCGCGTAAGTTTGGAAGGTGTACCCCCGTCAAACGTCGTCAATTACGACGAAACCAATTTCACTGATGATCCCGGACCCGGACAAGAAAAAGTAATTGTAAAAAAGGGCGTTAAGCACGCCGAGCGAATAAAAGACACCTCCAAGACGAGCATAAGTGTTATGGTGGCCGCTGCAGGAGATGGAACTTTGTTGCCTCCTTATACTGTGTATAAGGCTAAACATATTTACCCTACTTGGACGGAAGGAGGGATGCCTGGGTCAGGATATAATCGGAACTCCAGCGGATGGTTTGACCTAAGGATGTTTGAGGATTGGTTTTCAAATATTTTGCTACCATATTTCAGAAAGCTAGAAGGGCCAAAAGTAATGATAGGAGACAATTTGTCCAGCCATTTGTCTGAAAATGTGATGAGGCAATGTAGGGAAAATGACATTAAATTTGTATTGCTACCACCAAACTCAACACACTTGTGTCAACCACTCGATGTGGCCTTTTTTAGGCCACTCAAGAATAAATGGAGACAAGTTTTAAACAACTGGAAAAATTCAAATCGTGGTGTTCTACCGAAAAGTGAATTCCCTCGTTTGTTGAAGCAAACCATTGAAGAAATTGGACTGAAAGTTTCCTCCAACATACTAGCAGGATTCAAGAAATGTGGCATTATACCTTTAGATCCCAACAAAGTAATACTTCAAATTCCAGCACGAGTTGATGAGGAGGCAGAAGTAGACAACGGCGCTAGGCGACTTTCATGGACATCTGCTTTTACCAACCATTTAGAAAAGGCTCGATTCGGAGGAAGTACTAGTGGAGCACAAAATACAACAGCTCAACGTTCCAGAGGAAAACGTCTTGATGTAGAACCAGGAAAGGGTGTTGTCATCAGGGGCCTTTTAGAAACGGAATCAAGCGATGACGAAAACCAAATGGAAATAACTGAGCTTCAAGATTCTGACGGGGAAGTAGAAGAAGCTGAAGTTTCTGAAAATGAAGTCGCAGTGGCTGGCCCTTCAAGAGTGATAGACGAGGCTAATATCCCGGAAGAAGGAGAAGAGACTGAAAACTGGCAGAAAGAGCTCAAGGAGACTGAAAGCGAAAGATTGGATGATGGGTTTGAAGAAGGCAACTTCGTAATAGTCTCATTCCCAACTAACAAACGAGAGAGGAAATTTATTGGAAAAATCGAGAAAATCCTTGATTGCGATAAATTGACTGTCAAATTCTTAAGGAAGAAAAATAGCTCAAAACAACACTATTTCGTTTTCCCTGAGGTAACTGACGTGCAAGAAATCCATAAGTATCAAATTATAGAAAAAGTGGAAGGGCGGGACATTAGAAGGGGCCGGTACACATTTGCCAACATAAATTCAACAAATGTTGAATAAAATATTTGTTTAATTTTCATTAAATTGTAAGCTTTTCAATATTTGTCTGTATTTATTTCAAAATATCTTCCATTTTGTTCGATTTTTTCTTCATTTCTTTAAAAAAAAAAAAAATAATGATCGGAATTGCCCCTGTACTTCGTTAAATCCGATTTCTGTGAAAAACAAGGCGCGATCGGATTTACCCCAACGTATGGGGCAAAACCGATCAGAAAAAAAATATATATATCTACTCCTTCTGCAAACCGATCACCATGATTTCTACTGGATATAATAGGGGAAGGATTAAGGGTTATACAGGGTGTTTTGCAACCGCGTGTAAGTTTTTTAACATTAGATTGCCCATCAAAAATGGTGACGATTGGCACAAAATTGTTTAGGTCGAAGTCGTCTCCTAAGGAAGTTAGGGCTTTACCATAGGGAGCAGTTTTTCTTATTTGGATATCTCTAAAACCACTCATTAAATAAAAAAATACCAAGAATAGTAAAAGTTGCAGTTTAAGCTGCCCTTTACAACAGGCACCACCATTTTTAAAATGCGTGACCTTGAAAAATTTTCCAGTTACCTCAGGTACGGATATCTCTAAAACCACGCATTAAATTTAAAAATACCAAGTATAGTAAAAGTTGCAGTTTGAATTGCCCTTTCTAACGGACACCACCATTTTTAAAGCGCGTGACCTTCAAACATTTTCCGAAAGAAAAATGTCAAAGGTGTCTCCGTTTTTTGGGGATCCCGTGGTCATAATCCAACGAAATTCCCCATGTAGATGTGTATTCACTGGCTACTAGTGTCCACCAAATTTCATTCAAATCCGTTAATCCGTTCCTGAGATAACTAAGAGAAACTGCTCCCGATGGCTGACTTTAAAGCCCTATAACTTCCTTAGGAGACGACTTCGACCTAAACAATTTTGTGCCAATCGTTACCATTTTCGATGGGCAATCTGAGGTTAAAAAACTTACACGCGGTTGCAAAACACCCTGTATATTATTTTTTTAAGAATTTTCCCCCTAAAAATAGTGTCTGATTTTTCGATAAATCCGCAAAAATTGATCGGTATTCCCCCACTCTACGGTAATTTACTAATCTCAAGTAAATTGCTGCAAAAATCTTAGAACAATATTACTAATTTAACAAATTTGTTTCATGAGATTAACGTTTACTAAAGCTACAACATTTACTACCTACATTTCAACTAATTTTAGCAAATTTTTACCAAATTGCATCAAGATCGAACTACAAGATCTCTGCTGTTAAATTCTAATTACATTTATAGAAACATTTACAGCATAACAAACTGCAACATTCGCGTAAATTGTCTGCAACATTTTCTAATAGCTTTAAATTAAAGACCACATTTATTAATCTGATATTGCAATTTACCAGATACATTTTCCGAGGTTATTGACATTGGCTAAAAGTTAGGAGCAACATTTTTTAACATTTATTACCGAAAGAAGGCAAAACTGCGCGAATTTTACAAAATGAATGCTCGGGTGGGAGAAAAATTGTTAAGGGGGATGAAAAATCAAAAGGGATGAAAATGTACTGTAGTTAAGTATAGAACTATAGCGAAAATCACACGAAAATGAAGCGGTCTGGGTAAATTTTGCTCTTTGAGGGTTCACATATCATGAAAGGGGTTGAAAAATTGTGGATGGGTTAAAAATTAATGAAAATGACTGGATTATTAACAAATCAGAAGAAAGCAAAAAAGAAATAATATGTATTTACTCCGCTTGCTAGTGCTTAGGGGTTATTAGTAGCGTAGGGGTTGGTTTTAGGTTGAAGACTCATAAGACTTTTTTCAATGGTTGACCGAAATCTATCGAACCCCATAATTTTATTCCACTATTTACATGAAAAAATTTCCAGTTTCAACCCCCTTGTTAGATATGAATGAAAACTTGCCCATCCGCCTACAGTGGCGCTGTAAATTACCACATCAAATTCAGCCCTGATACGTTGAGCAGTTTTTGAGTTCTCGCATTTTTGTGTTTCGGCATGTTAAGGGGTTGTACCGCCTTTAAGGGTGGTTTTTCGCGAATGATGAATAAAACCTTTTTTGTACCATCAATAGGAAGCTATCGAATGGTATTATTTTCAACTATACATTATTCATTGAAAATTTGAGTTTCCACCCCTAACTTTCATCCCCTTCGATAATTTTCTCCTAAAATTCACTCTTCCCTTCTCGAAGATGCAGTGTGTAAGATGTCACAGTTTCGCAGAAGATATTGCTTCTCTGTGTCAAATTGCACGGTTTTATGGACGTTTCACCCCTAAACTCCAACCCCCTATTTCACCACATCCAAATGCCCTAAAGAAAGTTGTATTTTCAATTTCACCACCCTAACCCAATTTGTTCAAAAATTAAGGTGATTTGTAGATTCATGTTTTCAACCCCTCATGATTTCACCCCTTTATGATTTACAGAGGTGAGTTTATTTTTCCGGTGTTAATAGCTTAGGGGTTAACTTTAGGTTGAAGACTCATAAGACCTTTTTTCAATAGTTGACCGAAATCTATCGAACCCCGTAATTTTATGCTACCATTTACTTGAAGAAATACCAAGTTTCAACCCTTAAATTTCATCCCCCTTGTTAGATTTTAGTGAAAGTTTGTCCATCCACCTACAATGTCACGGAAAATTAACACACCAAATTATGCCTTGATACGTTGAGTAGTTTTTGAGTTTTCGCATTTTTGTGTTTCTGCATGTTAGGGGTTGTAGCGCCTATAAGGGTGGTTTTTCTCAAAATATGAATGACACCTTTTTTGAATCATTAATGGAAAGCTATCGATTGACGCCAATTTCGACCAATACTTATTAAGCGGAATTTCGAGTTGCAACCCCTAATTTCCACCCCACCTGTTCGATTTTACGAAAAAACGCATTCCCCGCAAGATTTCACCGATATATTTGTGTACGTTGAGTTTCCGACAGCTGCGTGCAACCCTTGAGGAGTTATCATATATTTTGTGGTTTTCATCCCCTAAATTTCATCCCCCGAAATTGGCAACCCCTCACTTTCAACAGACTTGAAGTTCGAACGTGCATACCAAGTTTCAGAAGGATACCTCCACTAGTTCTCGAGTTATGGCAATTCATAATTTTTCGGTTTTTCACCCTTAGCTCCCATCCCCTTGGGCCCATATGGCCCAAAAGCAATCTCCGCCTTACGTTTTGGGAGACAAAGCTGTATACCAAGTTTCAGTCCGATATCTCAATTCGTTCTCAAGTTATCGCTCGGACAGAGTGAGGAGCGATACGACGAGCGAGCGAGCGGACGGCGAATAAGCTAAACCAAGAGTGCATCGCATTTTGCTACGGCACTAAAAACGGAGAGAAAATCTCACACCATTTACATACAATGAATGAACGCACTCTAGATTACTAGCTTGCATTTTCTGTTAATTTACTTCGCTAAAGTTCGAACGCTCATTTTTTTAGTGTTCTGGTAACACTGAACCCAGTGTCAACTGTCAATTGAAGTGAGGTTATGTTGCTGGTAAACCCAAGCCAAGGTCATTGGCCACACGCCGAAGTTTGATTAAAATCCCAAAATATGGCATCATTCGATGATGAAGTTAAAGAGGAGATTGGTAAAAGAGAACCCAAAGAAGAATGGACGGACGCAGAAGAGGAGAATACGAATAACGACGAAGTAGCAGAGATAAAAATCGAAGAAGTTGACGTTAAATGGCACGAGCTAAATGTAGACCAAGATCCCGATTCAACCTTGAAAGAATGCACCAAGGAGGAAGCCAAACGGTTCCACTGTGAAAAATGTGATTACAAAAGCAGGTACAGGTGGGTTCTGACAGCGCACGTGGTTCGTAGACACCTAAACGCCAACGAGATAACGTGGTTTAAGTGCGAGAAATGCGATTCCAAGTTCAAACAAAAGAGCGATTTAAGGGTGCACGTGATTTACAGACACCTGAAGGCAAACCAGATAAAATGGTTTAAGTGCGAGAAATGCGACCACAAAACAAAACAGAAGCGGCATTTGAACCGGCACATGATCAGCATGCACCTAAACGACGACGAGGTCAAATGGTTTAAGTGCGGCAAATGCGACTACTCGACGAAAATCAAGGACAACCTGAGAAAGCACGCGAATTACAAGCACGAGAATACGTGGTTTAAGTGCGAGAAATGCGACGAGAAATTTAAACGCACGAATGACTTGCAACGGCACGCAAACAGTAAACATTTGAATGAAGTCGAGATTGAGTGGTTTAAGTGCGACGAATGCGGCTTCAAGTCTCGACAGAAGTCCGGCCTGAATCGGCACATGACCCATCAACACAATCTGAACGAGGCGAAATGGTTTAAGTGCGAGAAGTGCGACTACAAAACCGTGGAGAGGGGGAATCTGCGGCAGCACAACATCAACAAGCATTTGCATATAAGCGAGATTATGTGGTTCAAGTGCGAGAAATGCGATTTCAAGGCAAAACGCAAAAACAGCCTGAGGAAGCATTGCAGCATGCAACATGTCGAGGCAGACAAAATGAAATGGTTTAAGTGCGAAAAATGCGACCACAAATCGAAAAGTAAAGGCAACTTGACTCAGCACGTGAATTGCAAACACCCAATTGATGACCCATATTATTCGTAAATTATGTACATGCTACTTTATTTCCACAAAAATATACTTTTTAGCTCTCCAAATTATTTTTATTGTGTTTTTAGATATTAGAAGTAATATCTAAAAACATTTTAATAGTCTTCATTATCCAGGTAATCTATCTAACGTATTTAGATGCAAAAGTTGAATCCGGAATTCCTGATTAAACCGAATATCTATGGATGTATATTGTGAATTCCAGATAATGCTTAGAACGTCTTTTCCGGAAATCGGCATTGCCTATTTATCCTGAAATCCTAATATATGTATAACAATTTATGCGTTTTAATCGGTCCAGTAATTTACTAATCTCAAGTAAATTGCTGCAAAAATCTTAGAACAATATTACTAATTTAACAAATTTGTTTCATGAGATTAACGTTTCCTAAAGCTACAACATTTACTACCTACATTTCAACTAATTTTAGCAAATTTTTACCAAATTGCATCAAGATCGAACTACAATTTTAGTGTCACTGAAAATTAACACACCAAATTATGCCTTGATACGTTGAGTAGTTTTTGAGTTTTCGCATTATTGTGTTTCTGCATGTTAGGGGTTGTAGCGCCTATAAGGGTGGTTTTTCTCAAAATATGAAAGACATCTTTTTTGAATCATTAATGGAAAGCTATCGAATGACGCCAATTTCGACCAATACTTGTTAAGCGGAATTTCGAGTTGCAACCCCTAATTTCCACCCCATCTGTTCGATTTTACGAAAAAACGCATCCCCGCAAGATTTCTCCGATATGTGTGTATGTTGAGTTTTCGACAGCTGCGTGCAACTCTTGCGGAGTTATCATATTTTTTGTGGTTTTCATCCCCCGAAGTTAGCGCCCTTCCACTTTCAACAGACATACCAAATTTCAGAAAGATACGTCCACTAGTTCTCGAGTTATTGCAGTTAATAATTTTTCGGTTTTTCACCCCTAACACCCACCCCCGTGTCCGATATGGCCCAAGAGCAATCCCCGCCGAGATTTTCCGGGTATACACCCGTGTACAAAATTTCAGCTCGATATCTGCTTTCGTTCTCAAATTATGCGATGGCCGAGCGAGCGAGCGAATTCACTAAAACTATAGTGCCTCGCATTTTGCTCCGGCACTAAAATAACCAGAGTGAGACACTGGCCTGAATTTGTTATTTAGGTTATTGAGTTCGCTTTGTAGGTATGTTTTGCTGAAATTACAAACCAAAGGCACAGTAATATAAATCGATAATTAATCGAATTAATGTCTTATTCATTAGTTTATTTATAATTATATAAGCAAGAAACAGACATCCTCTAGATGATGATTATACAATTATGTTTACTTAAATGATATACACTTAAGGCCCTTTGCACCGACGTTACTTATATCTCTAAGTCTAATTTAAAATAAGAAATTTAAAGTTCATTCTTGTCACTTAAAGTGCGACCTTAAGTTGTTGTGGTTTTTCAGATTTATCTTTTTTTTTTTCTTGAACATGAACATAAACGATTTTTAATCGCATTTCTCGCACTTAAAAAATTCAATCTGGACTTGACCCAGATGCCTATAAGTGATGTGCCGTTGCAGATTCTGCTTTGTTTTAGCTTTAAAGCTGCATTTCTCGCAATTAAACCACATAATTTCATTTTCATCCAGATGTTTGTTGATCATGTGCCGTCGCAAATTGAGGTTTTCCTTAGTTTTAAAGTTGCATTTCTCACAACTGAACCACTTTACCTCATTTTCCCTCAGATGTTTATTAGTTATGTGCCGTCGCAGATTTGTGATAACTTTAGTTTTAAAGTCGCATTGTTGGCAATTGAGCCATTTAATTTCGTCTTCCGGCAGATGTTTATTAGCTAAGTGCTGTTGCAGCTTTTTGTTGCTTGTGCTTTTATAGCTACATTTCTCGCACTTAAACCATGCAATTAGGTGTTTAGCAATTACATGTGGTCGCAAAGAAGCCTTATGTCTAGTTTTGTAGTCGCATTTTTTGCAATTAAACCATTTAACTTCGCCTCCTTTTAGATGTTTGCTGTTTGCGTGGTGCCTCAGATGTGTTTTTTGTTTAGTTCTATAGTCGCATTTCTCGCACCTAAACCATTTAATCTCGTCTTCATTCGCATGTTTACTAATAATGTGCAGTTTCAGGTTATTCTTCAGCTTAGCTTTATAGTCGCATTTTTCGCACAAAAACCATCTAATTTCGTCTTCATTCGCATGTTTACTATAAATGTGCAGTTTCAGGTTATTCTTCAGCTTAGCTTTATAGTCGCATTTTTCGCACAAAAACCATCTAATTTCGTTTTCGCTCAGATGTTTAGCAATCGCGTGCCTTTTCAAGTTTTGCTCCATTTTAGACTTGTAATCGCATTGCCCGCACTTAAACCATTCAATTTTGTCTGCACTTGAATGCCTTGCACTCACATGCATTCCCACGGCATGTTTCCATTTGCTTTTGTAATCACATTTTTCACATCGAAACCATCTGTCAGGTTTTGGTTTTGGATTTTCCTCTTTTAATAATTCATGCTCCTCGACGTCGATTTCTTCTTTAATTTCTTCCTCGACTTTTATCATTACCTCTGCTTCGCGGTCGTTCGTATTGTTCACGTCTGTGTCGCTCAATAGTTCCTCTTTAAGTTCTTGTTTGATATCTTCTTCGACTTTATCGAAGAAATCGGGTAGGAAGAGTGACGCCATTAGGACTGAAGAAATTTAGTTTGGAATTATATCCAGATAAATTTTTTATTGCAAATTTTTGACACGCACTTTACTTTATCAACATAACCTCACTTGGATTGGATGAGATGACATTTCTGATGACGTAAGATTGATGTTTGTGACAGCAGACAGGGTTGCCACCAGAGTACGAATCATTTCAAAAATCGAGACGCGGATCCATCCTTACAAAGGATTCGATTCGCCAATAATTGGTGATCGGACGAGAACCGGTGCATTTTGATGTTTTACCTATGCCCGTTTTTATTTGAGTGTTTGTAATTAACGTGCCGACCTTAGGTAAGTATACCTAAATATTTCAGAGGTAAATTAATTAAAAACCAAAATTTTTCGTTAAATATGAAGTTTATATCAAAATAATGTTGACGATTTTATGGCAAATGGAAAAAGACAGATGCCAGCTGTCATTTGCGATCATTGATCTCGCGAACCGAATCTGGTTTATCGATTGTGGGTAAAAATTGTGTCTACTGACTGATTTTAGTGCAGGAGCAAAATGCGAGGCACTCTTGTTTTAGCTTATTCGTCGTCCGCTCGCTCCTCACACTGTCCGAGCGATAACTTGAGAATGGATTGAAATTTCGGGCTGAAACTTGGTATACGGCTTCGTCTCCCGAAACGTAAGGCGGGGATTGCTTTTGGGCCATATCGGCCCAAGGGGGTGGGGGTAGGAGTGAAAAACCGAAAAACTATGAATTGCAATAACTCGAGAACTAGTGGAGGTATCCTTCTAAAACTTGGTATGCACGTTCGACCTTCAAGACTGTTGAAAGTGAGGGGGTGCCAATTTCGGGGGATGAAATTTAGGGGATGAAAACCACAAAAAATATGATAACTCCGCAAGGGTTGCAGGCAGCTGTCGGAAACTCAACGCACACACATATATCGGTGAAATCTTGCGGGGCATGCGTTTTTCGCAAAATCGAACAGATGGGGTGGAAATTAGGGGTTGCAACTCGAAATTCCGCTTAATAAGTATTGGTCGAAATTGGTGTCATTCGATAGCTTCCCATTAATGATTCAAATAGGTGTCATTCATATTTTGAGAAAAACCACCCTTATAGGCGCCACAACCCCTAACATGCAGAAACACAAAAATACGAGAACTCAAAAACTACTCAACGTATCAAGGCAGAATTTGGTGTGTGAATTTCCAGTGACATTATAGGTGGATGGACAAATTTTCAATAATATCTAACAAAGGGGATGAAATTTAAGGGTTGAAACTTGAAATTTCTTCAAGTAAATGGTAGCCTAAAATTACGGTGTTTGATAGATTTCGGTCAACTATTGTAAAAAGGTCTTATGAGTTTTCAATCTAAAACCAACCCCTAGGCCATTAACCACCCCTAACTCTTTGCAAGCGGATAATTATATTTTATTTATTCTTTCTGAATCCCTACTGATTTATTTATGAATAACTGAAGTAAGTAAATACGCAAGGAGTTATGTCACACCGGAAAAATAAACTCACCCCTGTAAATCATAAAGGGGTGAAATCATGAGGTGTTGAAAACATGAATCTACAAATCACCTGAATTTTTCAACGAATTGGGTTAGGGTGGTGAAATTGAAAACACAACTTCCTTTAGGGCATGTGGGGGTGGTGAAATAGAGGGTTGGAGTTTAGGGGTTCAAACGTCCATAAAGCCCTGTAATTTGACACAGGGAAGCAATATCTTCTGCGAAACTGTGACATCTTACACACTGCATCTTCGAGAAGGGAAGGGTGAATTTTAGGAGAAATTTATCGAAGGGGATGAAAGTTAGGGGTGAAAGCTGGAATTTCTACTGAATAATGTAGGGTTGAAATTAATACCATTCGATAGCTTTCTATTGATGGTACAAAAAAGGTCTTATTCATAACTCGCGAAAAACGACCCTTAAAGGCCTTACAACCCCCTAACCTGCCGAAACAAAAAAAAAATGCGAGAACTCAAAAACTGCTCAACGTATCAGGGCGGATTTGGTGTGGTAATTTACAGCGACGCTGTAGGTGGATGGGTAAGTTTTCATTATGATTTAACAAGGGGGATGAAATTTAAGGGTTGAAACTTTTTTCATGTAAGTGGTGGAATAAAATTTTAGGGTTCGATAGATTTCGGTTAATTATTAAAAAAAAGTCTTATAAGTCTTCAACCTAAAACCAACCCCTACGCTACTAACAACCCCTAAGCCCTAGCAAGCGGAGTAAATACATTTTTGCTTTCTTCTGATTTGTTAATAATTCAAAGTCATTTTCATTAATTTTTAACCCATCCATAATTTTTCAACCCCTTTCATGAACCCTCAAAGAGCAAAATTTATCCAGACCGGTTCTTTTTCGTGTGATTTTCGCTATAGTTCTATACTTAACTACAGTACATTTTCATCCCTTTTGATTTTTCATCCCCCTTAACAATTTTTCTCCCCCCCGAGCGTTAATTTCGTAAAATTCGCGCAGTTTTGCTTTTTTCGGTAGTAAATTTTACCGAGTTTTACTCATATGGATTGTTCTTGCCTTTTTCACTTTTTCGACCCCTTCGCAATGTTTCAACCCCCAAAAGTCATTTGCATAATTGGCTTATTTTCGTGTTATTTTCTGTAATTCTACTTACGATTAATTCTCATCCCTTTCAACTTTTCATCCCCCTTTACAATTTTTCAACCCCCTAAGTGTTTATTTTGCAAAATTCACGTAATTTAGTTTTCCTTCGGTAATAAATTGAACTCATTTGGATTATGTTTATCTTTTTCACTTTTCCAGCCCCCTTCGTAACATTTCAACCCCCAAAAGCAAAATTTGCATAATTGGTTTACTTTCGTGTTATTTTCTGTAATTCTGCTTAATTACGATTAATTCTCATCCACTTTGACGTTTCATCCCTCTTTACAATTTTTCAACCCCCTAGGTGTTAATTTTGCCAAATTCGGATATTTTCGTTTTTCTTCTGTAATAAATTCAACTCATCTGGATGATGATTAAATTTTTCACTTTTTTCATCCCCCTTATTCGCAATGTTTCAACTCTTCAAATGCTAAATTTACATAATTGTTTTATTTTGGTGTTATTTTCCATAATTTTACTTAGCCACGGTTAATCCTCATACCTTTTGATTTTTCATCCATCACCTTTACGATTTTTCAACCCCCTAAGTGCTAATTTTGCAAAATTCGCATAATTTCGGTTTTCGTCGGTCATTAAATTGAACGCATTTGGGATTCAGTTTACCTTTTACAATTTTTCAGTTTCCTTCGCAATAGGTAGGTATAAGTGCGTATTTCAACCCCCACAAAAGTTTTAATTGCATAATTTGGTTATTTTCGTGTTTTATTTCGTAATTCTACTTAATTACACTTCATTTTCATTCCTCTTGACTTTTCATCACCTTTCACAATTTTTCAGCCCCGAGTGTTAATTTTTCAAAATTCGCCAAATTTTGTTTTAATTCCGGTAATTCTTTTCATTTACTCATTCCTGTTCATTTTCTATTTTTAAATTTAATCTGCACCCGATTCCACCAGTAAGACCAGCCGCCCCTACATACACATTTACTTGATAAACGTCTACCGAGATATACATAGCATTGATATACATCTTCCGTTGGCTTTTTATTTCTGATTTGAGTTAATTTCATTTGGTGCATAATCATAACGTTTCTTTCTAAAAATGTGAGGTTATAATAGGAAAAGACACGTTTTGTCTTCTTTTGCCTTCATTTTTTTTTAGTGTTCTGCTAACACTGGACACTGCTATCAACTGTCAAGAGTGAGGTTATGTAGCCCATTAGCAAGTCAAGGTCATGGGGCATACAATAAGGTTTATCATAAAATATGGCAGCATTCCGTGAAATTATTAAAAGAGAGCCCAAAGAATGGGGGGAAACAGAAGAGGAGAATGCGAATAGCGAAGAAGCCGCAGAGGTAAAAATCAAAACCGAAGAAAAAATTGACATTAAATGCCACGAGCTAAATATATACCAAGATCCTGATTTATTAATCTCCGCAATTGACAAGAAACGTCAAGAGGAAGCCAGACGGTTTCACTGTGAAAAATGTGATTTCAAAACTAAACATAGATGCACTTTGAAGCGGCACACGATTAGCAAGCACCTAAATGACGACGAGGTTAAATGGTTTAAGTGCAAGAAATGCAACTTCTCAACTAAAATCATGAACAGCCTGAAAAACCACATTGCCTCATTGCCCATTTGAAACTGCTTAAATCGTAACATTTTTTTAAGTCAATTTTTAAAGACAGTTTGAAAGTTAAGTGTGCCCAATAATAACGTTTAAAGCAAAGGTTAACAAGTTTGAAGGTTTAGGAAGTTGTTGTTTATACCCTAAAGTAACGATTTGAAGGAATTTATGAAGAACGAGTTATCACTCTCTTCTCTACGTCGATTCATTCTCAAGTTACAAAGGTTTTAGAATTAAGGGTGCTAAAATTTTGAGTTTTTAGCACTTTTTTGGAAAAATCGACGGGGTTGAATGTCCCCGAGCGCCGTATCAAACGGAAGCTAGTAAAACGGGCTTCAAAATTAAGTTGGAAAGAAACGTTTACGGGAACATTTCAGCCTAACTTAAAAGAAGTTCAATTTGAGGACAGATAAACAAATACCTCGAAAAATTGCTAGCTCGCACATCAAATTAAAGCCCGCTCAAGATGATTTCGTATTATGTTTCGCTGATTTTTCTACGTCGATTCATTCTCAAGTCATAAAAATTTTTGAAGTAAAGGTGCTAAAATTTTTGGAAGAAATCGACAAAGTTAAGCAGTATAGTCCTATGTTGACGCAATGCCAAGAGGGCCAAAATTAGAAATTACATTTCATTTAGAAGTCCTCGGGTAAGTCCCTTATACTGAAAATAACCGTTTAACATTAGAAATGTATAGCAACCCTAAAATGTTGTCTTCAACTTCATCGTGGATTAACTAAAATTTGACTGATACCTACCTAATGGAACAATTTTGGACTCATATTTCTGATGGACAATTACAATAGATAACACTCGGGTTTTAACAGTATAACGAATAACCTTTGTAACATTAGAAATCAACAATGTCATGAGAATTATTTTATTAAACACAGAATTCTGCACATAAATCAGATAGATTGTACAATAGTGCAAAGTTTATTTACTTAGCAGGCCATCGATAATTCCAGAATAATCTTCAATCTCCTTGTCACTTTTGATTCTTAGCGCCTTCTGGAACTTCACATGTGCAGCGGTGAGGTTCCTAGTTGCTTGAATATTATCCCTGTATATGTTTTGTAATCCGCTTTCATATAACACCAAGCCCGAGGATTTCAAACTAGCAAATCTAGTATTTTTTAATTCATCCCTTAATTCAGTGCTAATAGTGCCCCAAGAATACATCTGATCGAAGAGGGAATCAGTTTCAACTTCATTTTCGGCGTCCTCGTATTCCTTTTGTTGAAGATGCTTATTTGCGCTGTTTATTGCCTGCAGTATTTCCAACTGTGGCGTATTGAATCCTATTGTTACGATCAGCACGAGATTGTCTTCTGTATTGTAAGTGATATCGTATATGTATGAGTCGAACCTAAGATCGGCTTCGCAGCGACCAATGGCAGCTTGCTGGTTAATTTTGTAATAAACTGAAGTGCCATCTACAAAATAAAGCGTCAAACCGTATGGTGAATTAGATGAAGGTTTGTTCACTTCAAATCGTCTTTGTAAAGATGAGTAGGCAGGGATATATTGATTTGCAAATTTCGATGTTTGAGCAGGGCCCTTGCCGTCTTCCCAATCGAAGGAATCTATGCCTGATACGGTAGTGTCTATAATATCGAGTGGGGTGTTGTTTACAATCCTTCCCTCTGTATGTAACGAAAGCCTGGGTTTCACGTGTATTTCATCGTCCACAACATGTCTGCCTCCTGTTTTAGTTGGAAGTTGAAAAATTAGAACAATTATCTATGAGTTAAGGGCTGTTCTAAAAAAAACGGTCAAAATATTTTTGGGAATAAGTCTAGGTACTACTACGACAGATTACGCTTGCCCCGTCCTCTATTTCAGAAGACAGCCCTCTAAAATTAATATAAGTCCTCTGATCTCCAATGTCCTAAATTTTATTTAAAAGTACAGAACATCAATCTTATATTTAAAATATTTAACATTTTTGAAATGTCCTCTAAATTTTATGTAGAAGTGCCATATTTAACGTTTTTGCACAAAGATTTTTAGTTTGTGCCATCACAAATGCAACCTAACGCATAACTGATTGCGTAATGTTCCGTATAATGCGCAACAGCAGCACATGCCGGGGAGCGAGTGTGATTTTGGTGTTGTTTGTTGATCTTGGCGCAGCACGTGAACGTGGTATTAAAAAATAGTTGTAGTTTGCATGTAGTGGTGTCATGGAATGATCTAGTATTCGTTTTTCACGCTAGTTATCTTTTATTGTTAGTTAGTTTGGGTTAGGAGTGCAAAGACTGAAAACGGGCTGTAACGTGATCGACGTTTGAAAAAAGATTCTTCAAAATAAAAGAACGATCTTCAAGGCTGTTTCATTTTCATACTGATTGGTTGTTAGGTGGCCAATCTTCACGCATCTAAAGCAAGCATCTAAAACAAGTATGAATGCCCTACAGCCAGCAGCGCCATATGTTGTAGTTTTTTGCACAATTCGAAAGCATGATTCTTTAGCTTTAATTTAAGACCATGTCTATGCAAATCGATTAAGAAATGGCTGAGTTATTCCCAAAAATATTTTGACCTGTTTTTTATGGGACATATCCCATACTATATCTGCATTTTTCCGACATCGTATAATATACACGACAACAAGTGTTTTATAGACAGTTTAAAATCGAGGCCGTACCGTAGTTTATATTTGAGCGACGTCAAGAGTGAAAATATGTACCTAAATATAGACCGAGATTTTTAAACTAGAAAACACGTGTTGTAGTTGTCTTCATGATGCTTTTCTAAAATGTCAATTTTTTTGATTTAAAACAGAGGCTGTCATTACAACCAACAGAATGGCGTATTTTACAGCAACATAAGAAGCTAATTCAAATGCAGCATAGAAACAGTATCAGATGCTAGTATTAGAAAAAATTATTATATCGCGTTAATCAAACAGTCAGGAAAAAAAAGACTCGGTTAGTTAGTAATTGATCATTTTTCAATGAACGTTTTTGACTTTCTTTGCGGTTTCAAGAAAAAAACATATTATTGCGTCTATACAGGAGAGTCTTACTTTCAGCAGCCTTCAGTTTACTTGCGAAGAACACAAGAAGGAGGATCACTGAATACTTCATATTGAAAGCAAGATAGGTACTTAATTTTGGATAAAGAAAGATTTCATTATATACCTATGCCTACCTAGGTACTTCTGTAGAAATCTCCATCAGCCATTAATCATGTTTGACGAACAAAGGAATTTTGAAGTGCCTATTTTATTCATTATCGTCTATTTTCAAGTTCTGTACCTACGCCTTACCCAGCTATTGCTGAAATTGATTGAAAAAAAATCTTTACGTTTTAGGGTCCTGCTCTGTAAGCACGTTTGAGCCTAAACTACTGGGCCGATCTGGCATAACATGACATGGAAACCTGACATAACATTTGGTTAACCATCGATTGCGAAATTTAAGGAAAGAAATAAATAAAAATAATGTGTAGGTAGGTACCTAATGAGATGAATCTGTACCGAGAAAATAAAGTACCTGGATGTTTCTCGGAAACCTACAATTTTCACTGTGAATTCGGTTGAAAGAAAGGAAACAAAAGGAAAAAATTACTCGGAAATTTCCTACGTCATGCAGGTTAATGAGTAAATTACCTACTTACCGCTGGTTTTAATATTTAAGCTAATATTATTGTACATATTCTGAACGTGAAGTGTTTACCTCAAAAGCTGACATTGTTTGATTGATTATAATTATTAAAAATGAATGTATTTTGAAGTGAGTATTGAAAACGATGGTGCTTCCAAATTTAATTAAAATGATCTATATTGATAATACAATACTAGGTTAATTAAATGTGACAGCGTTGACAGCTTGTAAAAATCTCGAGTGATGTCGTCATCATCCCTCTGGTCTGGACTATCATTCAAAACTGTAGACTGTAGACTCCTTTAGATACTATAATGTAAAAAAATTAGAACAGAAGCGAAAAACTCCGCCCACGTACCGACAGAGTTGAAGCCAATAACCCAGAGTAGTTTGTAGGCCATTTGTCAGCATGTACCTACGACGTCATATATGCTGACTCGGAATTCAAAAGATTTTTCTTCACAGAATTTGTAAATGTAACAATTAACTTTAACCAGCTAATTAGGTAAGTATAAACGAAAATTAAGAATATAAATCGAGCTGTCCGGTCATTTCAATCTAATTGTTAGTCAGAATTTGTGAGTCAGAAGTCGGTCGCGTCGGGTGTGCTAATGGAATGTCGTCTGTAGCACTCGATCGCTTGTATTGTTTTCACCTCTACAATTAAATTTTTTCGATCCGGCAGTGCAACAGCTACCTATCGAATTCGATGATAATAGTAATATGCTCTATTGCTAAGAAAAATTCAAATTCAAAATAGCAATTTTCGTAAAAATGTCACCAAGGTGCAATGCAACAGCTATCGAATCCGATATATGTAGTAAGAATGTGCCCTTTTGCTAAAATACATTCAAAAATGGGCAGCGGAGAAGCGGCTGGAACCTTTGGCGTGGATCTTTGATTTCTGTGTAGATAGTAGTCAAATAGTCGATTCAACAGAAGAATTTTTAGATTTCCCGTCTACGACTAATTTCGCAGTTGTCTGAAAAATAACGACATCACATTTGACAACATCTTCCTTTTAAGGTTAATGTCCTGACACATTTTTGTCAATAAGTGAAACGTTACGTCATCCACTGTCAGCCCCCAAATAATATTAAAAGGGAAGAAACGGAGAACCAATAAAAAATGATAACACAAATGATCTGATTATAACTAAAGTCCCGTCGCATATTAACGAAAGCGGGGGTTGTGTGTCTCAGGCTTTTTTTCTGTTGGTTTGTAAACGGGATTTCACATCCGTCAAAACTCCCGTCACTCACTGTCAGTGTCAATAAACAGTAACAATAATGGAGGTTGAAAGGTGTCTTTGTTGTCAATTATTGTCCATGACAGAAATTTTGACAGAACTGAAATCCCGTTTACAAACCAAGAGAAAAAAAGCCTGAGACACACAACCCCCGCTTTCGTTAATATGCGACGGGACTTTAGCACAAAGTTCATGCACAAAGATATACATAAATTTACAAGAGAAGCACATACAAGAAAAGAAAAGTCTATCATGGATTACTTCCTGGTAAACTCCGAAAACTGGAATCACTAATTACTGCAGATGATACTTACCATAAACTCGGAAGAAATAAAAGAGAAGAGAAAGAAAAGAGTGAAAGGAATGATAAGGAGCCACAAGCTAAAAAACAATGAAACAAAAAGAAGAATTAATGAAACAGGGAACCGACTGCAACACAGACGCCCTGGGCGTACAAGATAGGTGATCAAATCAACTTTAAAGAAAACATATTAAGGGCCGATTTTATAATAAAAGTTAAAACTTCTTTACAGTTAAAGTCGACTTTAAAGGGAATTTTGACCAATCAGGAGCAACCTTTCTGGAATGTTGCTAAGCAAATATTTAGAGAACACTTTAATTTTGATTATGACATTGGCCCCAAGAGCAGCAAAAGAGACTTGCTGAGTAACACAAATTACGAATATATATACAAAGAAAAGCAGTTGGTTGTCATCAGACATACAAAAGAAAGTTAAAGAGAAGAAGAATAAATGGAATAAATATTTGCAAACAAAACACCGCAATGAGTACAAAACAGCTAGTACTGAGGTAAAACAGATGATAAAAACCACTAACCAACAGTCGTGAGAAGAATTTGCAAACAAAATGAAAGATAACTACCTATTCGGATAATCAAAAACTGTTCTTTGGTACACTAGAATAATTGAGACAAGGGAAAACATGAAGATTGACGAATGTAGAAGATAAGGCAGGAAATATACTATCGCAAGAGAAGTGCTTAATGGAAAGATGGAAACAATATTTCAAAGAACTCACAGACTGGAACCACAACGAAGACACAGAAGAAGAGATCCACCAAGTAACGAAAGGCTACGGAGAGAGTTTACGTACAATAGAAGAGGAAGAAGTAAGAGAAGCCATTAACGAATTGAAGTTAGGAAAGGCCCCTGGTCAAGATGATCTCACAGCAGAAATGATAAAATTAATGGGGATTCAGCAATAGAAAAACTCCTGGATCTTTTAAACGATATGAAGGAAAACAGAAGTAGGTACCGAAAGATTGGAAAACAGGGAAATATTGTCATTGTATAAGAAAGAAGGCATGAAACAGTGTGCAAACTATAGAGGTATAACTTTAACCAGCATACCAGGGAAAATACTACCAAGAATACTAGGGAAAAACTAGAAGTGACACTAGACGATACACAATATGGACTTAGAAAAGGAAGGAGCCACCAATATTTAATATTCATAGTAAGGCAGCTAGGGGAAAAAGATAAGAAAAGGAAGAGATCTACATATTTGCTTTATTGGCCTGAAAAAGGCTTTCGACCGTGTAAAGCCTTATACAAAACCAATAAGAACAAGGTAAGAACTTTAAATGAAGAATCATCTGCATTTAAAACAAGAATAGGCCTAAAATAGGGATGTGCCTTGAGCCCACTTTCTGTTTTCCATGATCAGAGACGACGCAATAAAGAGTAGCAAAAGAAGGTGCCACAAATATGTAATAAGTAGGAAATTGGAAAATGGAAACAGTTAGTGCAAAAATTAATGTTTACGGACGATCTGATTTTAATGGCAGCTGAAAATACGAAAACGCTGGATAACTCGAGAACGGGTTGAGATACAGAGCTGAAATTCCCGCCGTAGTTTACTTGGCTCGTTGTATAACTGCGGTGCAAGTCTCGTCTTTGTAGCACAATCCGTTCGCGAGTTACAGTGATTTTCCACTAGATGTACAGTGGAAATGCGCCCATGAAGCGAAGTTCGAAATTTCAGATCGCTATCTCAACTGGTTTGGGAGTTATGACAAGATTTATGCGTAGTAGTGGAAAATCGGAAAAAGCTGGATAACTCGAGAACGGTTTGAGATAAAGAGTTGTAATTCTCGGCGTAGTTTACTTAGTTCGTCATCTAACCGCGGTGCAAGTTTCGTGTATGTAACGTAATTCGTACAAGAGTTATAGCGAAAATATGAACGTTTAATTGTGATTATTTCCCACTGTATGTACAATGGAAATGCGGCCATGAAGCGAGGTTCAAAATATCAGACCGATATCTGAACTGGTTTGGGAGTTATTACAAGTTTTGCGCGTGAGGGTAGAGAAATTAGGAGTTGGAAATCCGTCAAAGCTAGATAACTCGAGAACGATTTGAGATAGAGAGCTGAAATTCCCGCCGTAGTTTACTTGGTTCGCTATCTAACTTCGGTGCAAGTTTCGTCTTTGTAGCACAATCCGTTCGCGAGTTATAGTAAAAAATGTGATTGCCTGATTCTGACTGTTTTTCCACTAGATATACAGTGGAAATGCGCCCATGAAGCGAAGTTCAAAATTTCAGATCGATATCCCAACTGGTTTGGGAGTTATGACAAGGTTTATGCGTAAGGGTGGAAAAATTAATTGTGGAAAATCCGAAATAGCTGAATAACTCGAGAACGGTTTGAGATAAAGGGCTGAAATTTCCGCCGTAGTTTACTTGGTTCGTTATCTAACTGCGGTGCAAGTCTCGTCTTTGTAGCACAATCCGTTCGTGAGTTACAGTGAAAAATGTGATTACTTGATTCTGACTATTTTTCCACTAGATGTACAGTGGAAATGCGCCCATGAAGCGAAGTTCGAAATTTCAGATCGATATCTCAACTGGTTTGGGAGTTATGACAAGGCTTATGCGTAAGGGTGGAAAAAATAATTGTGGAAAATCCGAAAAAGCTGAATAACTCGAGAACGGTTTGAGATAAAGAGTTGAAATTCCCGCCGTAGTTTACTTGGTTCGTTATCTAAGTGCGGTGCAAGTATCGTCTTTGCAGCACAATCCGTTCGTGAGTTGCAGTGAAAAATGTGATTACTTGATTCTGACTATTTTTCCACTAGATGTATAGTGGAAATGCGCCCATGAAGCGAAGTTCAAAATTTCAGATCGATATCTCAACTGGTTTGGGAGTTATGACAAGGTTTATGCGTAAGGGTGGAAAAATTAATTGTGGGAAATCCGAAATAACTGAATAACTCGAGAACGGTTTGAGATAAAGAGTTGAAATTCCCGCCGTAGTTTACTTGGTTCGTTATCTAACTGCGGTGCAAGTCTCGTCTTTGTAGCACAATCCGTTCGTGAGTTACAGTGAAAAATGTGATTACTTGATTCTGACTATTTTTCCACTAGATGTACAGTGGAAATGCGCCCATGAAGCGAAGTTCGAAATTTCAGATCGATATCTAAACTAGTTTGGGAGTTATGACAAGGTTTATGTGTAAGGGTGGAAAAATTAATTGTGGAAAATCCGAAAAAGCTGAATAACTTGAGAACGGCTTGAGATAAAGGGCTGAAATTTCCGCCGTAGTTTACTTGGTTCGTTATCTAACTGCGGTGCAAGTTTCGTCTTTGTAGCACAATCCGTTCGCGAGTTATAGTAAAAAATGTGATTGCTTGATTCTGACTGTTTTTCCACTAGATGTACAGTGGAAATGCGCCCATGAAGCGAAGTTCAAAATTTCAGATCGATATCTCAACTGGTTTGGGAGTTATGACAAGGTTTATGCGTAAGGGTGGAAAAATTAATTGTGGAAAATCCGAAAAAGCTGAATAACTCGAGAACGGTTTAAGATAGAGGGCTGAAATTTCCGCCGTAGTTTACTTGGTTCGTTATCTAACTGCGGTGCAAGTCTCGTTTTTGTAGCACAATCCGTTCGTGAGTTGCAGTGAAGAATGTGATTGCTTGATTCTGACTATTTTTCCACTAGATGTATAGTGGAAATGCGCCCATGAAGCGAAGTTCAAAATTTCAGATCGATATCTCAACTGGTTTGGGAGTTATGACAAGGTTTATGCGTAAGGGTGGAGAAATTAATTGTGGAAAATCCGAAAAAGCAACTCCAACGAAATCTAGAAATATATCAAAGAGAATTTAAAAAAATAAATACAGAGACAACAAATACAATGATAATAGCAACAGAAGAAAACAAACGCAATATATAAATTGGTGAGAGAGTTTTAGAACAGGTGAGAAGATACAACTACTTAGGAACAATTAGACAATGGAATGAAGACAGCGAAATAGATGAAAGAATGGAGAAAACAGGACGAATATAAAATAATGCACTAAGATAATCATTTCTTGGAAAAAATAGAAGTTCCGAAGAAGATAAAAACAGAAGTATAGAAGAAAGTGGTGAGACCATCATTGATTTATATCAGCGAATCATGGACCATCACAAACAGGAATAAAAGCAGAATCATAGCCACAGAAATGAGAGGCCTGAGAAAAATAGAAGGAGTTACAAGAAGAGACAGGATTAGGAATACTACAGGCCATAAGCCAACTGGAGATAAAGTCAGTCGAGAGGATAATAGAAGAGAGGCAGTTGGGATGGCTGAAACATGTCCACAGAATGGAAGATGACAGGATAACGAGACGAATTTATGAAGCAAGCGTTCAGGATAGAAATAAAAGAGGCCGTCCACGGAAACCCAAGGGCGAAGCGTGGCAATGATTAAATAAAAAGCATTGTTTCTTAGTTAACAGGACTTCTCTTATGAATTCCCTGAAGATGCCTGCGAAACATGTAGGAATTTAGGATAAAGAAAATGTATGCCCCTCACTATAGCTCTCAAACCAAATCATAACACATTCTTTGATTAATGCTTTGATGCGTATCATTTCCATAAGCGACGTAAAACCACAAAGTATATCTATTAGATCTCAATAATCATGAACTAAATTTAATTGGAAAGAACCGATAAAGTAAAAACTACTTGAAAAATTCCTTTGTGCAGGAAACATGATTGATAGCAGGAAAGACTATATAATAAAAACTTTGTTTCAGTAGCTACTTGAGTAGGAAGGTAACTATCCTGATGTCAGTATGAAATACTCGATAACATTACTCTGCCTTGCTCTTTTCGTAAGCGGATTGGAAACTACTGAAAGTAAGAATCCCTTGTGTAGAATACATTAAACAGTTTTTGTTTCAAAATAAAGCAGGCAATGTGAAGCCTAGACGTACCCAGCATACAGAAGGAAGGATTGAAAACAACACCCCACTTGATATTGTAAACACTGTCGTATCCGGATGTGATCCTTACGACTGGGATGGCGGCAACAGCCCGGATATATCGTCGAAATTTGCAAGCCAGTATATTCCCGCGCACTCATCCCTGCAAAGACGATTTGAAGTGAATTATTACGCCAGTAATTCGCCCTACGGAATAACTCTCTATTTTGAAGATGGCACCTCAGTTTATTACAAGATTAACCAGAAAGCTGCCATTGATAAGGCTGACGCTAACCTGAGATGGTCCTCAATTATATACGACGTCAGTTATTATAGAGAAGGAAGCTACACCTTGGTCGTAAAAGTTGAATTTAGCTCGTGGACATCCAAAATAAGAAGTCTTCTGAGTAGCGCGAAATCTTATCTTCAACAAAACAAGTACGAGGACGCCGAAAATGAAATTGACAATGAAGCTGTCCTTACTTCGCTTGTTAATTCGGATCTTGTTAGCAGAGCATTAACGAGTAGTTTAAATGATGCCAGGTTTAATGTTTTGAAAAGCTACGGCACAGTGTTGTATGAGAACGGACTACAGAACGTATACTATGATAATATTCAGGCAAGTAGGAACCTCACCGTTGCACGACTGAAGTTTCAAGAGGCGTTGGGAATCAGGAGCGATCAGGAAATTGAAGGCTATACTGCCGTTATCGATGGTCTGTTGAATAAGTAAATTGCGCAAAAAAAGTATCTACACTTGTAAGAAAGCTTTAGCATTAAATGTCAATTTCTTCCACTATACCTACTAAATACCTAATTCTATTCCATGATTGTAAAGGCAAAAAATAAAAATTGAAATGAAGATAATTTGGACTACGGGTCGAAAATTTCAACGCCAAAACTCTCGCCCTTTCATATTTCCATTTTCAACCTCCTCGCACAACAACAATTTAAAGGATTCAACTCAAGAATCGAATTTTTGATTAGGTACCCCAGTTTTTACAAAATCTGTTTCTCGAATTATCTGAAGATTTTCCAAATTCCATTCGTCTTGATCTTAAAATGCTCGTTAAAATCTTTGTTGTCTATTCTGTCAAAACGCTATCAACAGTTTTTATAGGTTACGTTTGGATAATTAGGTAAAGAGCTCTACTAAAGGTTTCTTTGAAATTTTTATGCATATAATTACATTAGAAGAGGGAGGTGAAAATTGCTGGCACACATTTTGAAGAAGTGTCCCTATAGCACCTGATTCTGTGGTCAACAATTATTACTTATCACGTCCGCTCCCTGCCACGATGCGTTACCAACTGTGGCTGTCATATTATGGATTTATGCGAAGGTTCTTAGGTATTCCCAGCCATCAGTCTGAGAATTCTGAGGTATTCCTATAGGAAGTTCCTGATTGTAATTCCAAGATATTTTCAGGAAATACCTCTGAGGTATTCCGAGGCAGTGCAGTTTCTGATGGCAATTCCGAGGAAGTCTTTTGGGAATTTCAAGGAACTCTTTTAAGTAGGAATTCAATTTGAGAGGCATTTTCAAGATGTGACAACCCATTTGATTGATTAAGTTCAAGTTGACGATATTTATTCCATTGCTTTTCAATAACGATTTTTATACCGGGTGGTCGTTTTAACCTGAGAACTTTTTGTTCTAAAATGCTTCCTTTCCGAGATATTTGATAGTCTCAAGATAAAATCTAATTTTCTCGAAACCGCTTGATCATACGGTGTTATAGCAAGAGAGGCTTTTTTATGTAATTTTAGTCGGGGAACCATATTCCGGTGAGAAATTGTCAACAAAATTTGGGTGGGGAAAGCTAAAGTCCCCCTATTTTCCACGCCCCTGGCTGAAGCTGCTTTTGGCAGATACCATAATCTGATAGCCCTTACTGATGTCAGATAACGTGCAAAAACTCGTCGCTGTAGCTTAATCGGGGTCTGATTTATTTAACAAATACCAAATTTTGTTATTCCCGGACAGCCTGTACCTATAGAAGCCGGGGAAATGATAGCCTTGAAATATTTGTTGTACCTATACATCAAATTAAAGCTCGTTAAAAACGCTTTCTAATAACGTATCACTCACTTATCTACGTCGATTCGTTCCCAAGTTAGCACAGTTTGAATACGAGTTCTAAAATTTTGAGTTTTTGGCACTTTTTTGAAAACAATCAATGTGTTGACAATTTTTTAGGCCAAAATTTGGTTTTGCTAGTAAAAAAGAAAAGAGTAGATACCCTTTTATTTCCAATTTCTATTTGCCTTAAAGAAATTTTTTGAATTCACTTGAATTTGGAAGGTATGTACATTTTTCCTCATAATTAGATTTTTTTATGCAAAGGTGGAAATAATCAGAAGACATTAGTTTTTGCGCTAAGAGGTTCTACTGTATGCACTGTTTAACGTACTAAAAGTTCTCCTACGTGTGCGTTAGCCGCAATCTTCAAAAAATGGTGGAAGACGTGGGTCGCACAGAGGTTTTCCCTTTATATCTCGAAAACCGTTGATCCTACGTGAATTTTTCACACGAGTAAACTGAAAGAGCATAAAATTTGCAACAAAGTGAGTGTATACTTGCATTCATGGCTTCTTCTGTTTTGTAGAAAAAAATAGTAAATTGAGAAATTTGATGCGTAGTAGAATTTTTTTTATGCAAATGTGGAAATAATTAGAAAACAATGATTTTTGCTTTGAGATGCTCTACTTTATACGAAAGCGTAGAGCTGCCATGATATTTGCTGAATTTTTTTATTTTGTAATTTACAAAAAAAGCGTAAAACAGAAAAAAGCGTAAATTTACAGAAAAAGTGTAAATTTATGTTTCCATTCTGAGAGCACCGTTACCGAGAAATGTATTAATACACAGCACTCACGGCCAAACAATAAGATAAACGAATAAAATAAAAAATCGAGGGTAGAATAAATTACCTTCATTTCGTCGCAATTTGGAATTTGCATAATTTAGCGATAAACAATGAGTTTTTTTTATGGCACCACCCATGTTTCTATTTTTTTGGATTCCCTGCGAGTCCTTCTTTATGGTGATGATTTAATTTTTTTGATAAATCGAACAGTAAATTTTAAAATTTTCATTAATAATTCAAATTTCGCGCGAAGATCCGGCAACAACGCAATTCGTCATCCGTGCAACCGATGCAATCGCCCTCGTCTTAGCATATGCCTAAAGGATTTTAACGGGGCCTAATTAGTTTCTTTACTTAACAAATTACGTCTTTCATTACAAAGAAAAAAATGTTTCTTCAGATTACAGGATTATAAGCCATTTTGCTACATTTTTCATCGGGCTGTTATCAAGCCGTTAAAAACAACAAATCTTGCGTTCTGAAAGAACATCCATAATAACGAAAATTTAAATTTAAAAACCGAGTGCTTAATTTATGTACTTTTGGTTTATTGCTAAATTATTCAAACATTTACCTTACCATGGATCTTTTATTCTATTCATCTTAAAATTTGGCCGTAAGAGCCGTGTATGAATGGAGCCTCGGCTGCGCCTCAGGTCGCGCTATCTTTGTTTACTACTCCCTTCGGCTGCGCCCCAGGTCGCGCTATCTTTGTTGACTACTCCCTTCGGCTGCGCCTCAGGTCGCGCTATCTTTGTTTACTCCCCTCGGCTGCGCCCCATGGCGCGCTAGCGTTGTTTACTCTCCTCGGCTGCGCCTCATGTCGCGCTATCTTTGTTTACCACTCCCTTCGGCTGAGCCTCAGGTCGCGCTATCTTTGTTTACTACTCCCTTCGGCTGCGCCTCAGGTCGCGCTATCTTTGTTGACTACTCCCTTCGGCTGCGCCTCAGGTCGCGCTATCTTTGTTTACTCCCCTCGGCTGCGCCTCAGGTCGCGGTATCTTTGTTTACTACTCCCTTCGGCTGCGCCCCAGGTCGCGCTATCTTTGTTGACTACTCCCTTCGGCTGCGCCTCAGGTCGCGCTATCTTTGTTTACTCCCCTCGGCTGCGCCTCATGGCGCGCTAGCTTTGTTTACTCTCCTCGGCTGCGCCTCATGTCGCGCTATCTTTGTTTACTACTCCCTTCGGCTGCGCCCCAGGTCGCGCTATCTTTGTTGACTACTCCCTTCGGCTGCGCCTCAGGTCGCGCTATCTTTGTTTACTCCCCTCGGCTGCGCCCCATGGCGCGCTAGCGTTGTTTACTCTCCTCGGCTGCGCCTCATGTCGCGCTATCTTTGTTTACTACTCCCTTCGGCTGAGCCTCAGGTCGCGCTATCTTTGTTTACTACTCCCTTCGGCTGCGCCTCAGGTCGCGCTATCTTTGTTTACTACTCCCTTCGGCTGCGCCTCAGGTCGCGCTATCTTTGTTGACTACTCCCTTCGGCTGCGCCTCAGGTCGCGCTATCTTTGTTTACTCCCCTCGGCTGCGCCTCAGGTCGCGGTATCTTTGTTTACTACTCCCTTCGGCTGCGCCCCAGGTCGCGCTATCTTTGTTGACTACTCCCTTCGGCTGCGCCTCAGGTCGCGCTATCTTTGTTTACTCCCCTCGGCTGCGCCTCATGGCGCGCTAGCTTTGTTTACTCTCCTCGGCTGCGCCTCATGTCGCGCTATCTTTGTTTACTACTCCCTTCGGCTGAGCCTCAGGTCGCGCTACCTTTGTTTACTACTCCCTTCGGCTGCGCCTCAGGTCGCGCTATCTTTGTTTACTACTCCCTTCGGCTGCGCCTCAGGTCGCGCTATCTTTGTTGACTACTCCCTTCGGCTGCGCCTCAGGTCGCGCTATCTTTGTTTACTCCCCTCGGCTGCGCCTCAGGTCGCGATATCTTTGTTTACTACTCCCTTCGGCTGCGCCCCAGGTCGCGCTATCTTTGTTTACTACTCCCTTCGGCTGCGCCTCAGGTCGCGCTATCTTTGTTGACTACTCCCTTCGGCTGCGCCTCAGGTCGCGCTATCTTTGTTTACTCCCCTCGGCTGCGCCTCAGGTCGCGGTATCTTTGTTTACTACTCCCTTCGGCTGCGCCCCAGGTCGCGCTATCTTTGTTGACTACTCCCTTCGGCTGCGCCTCAGGTCGCGCTATCTTTGTTTACTCCCCTCGGCTGCGCCTCATGGCGCGCTAGCTTTGTTTACTCTCCTCGGCTGCGCCTCATGTCGCGCTATCTTTGTTTACTACTCCCTTCGGCTGCGCCCCAGGTCGCGCTATCTTTGTTGACTACTCCCTTCGGCTGCGCCTCAGGTCGCGCTATCTTTGTTTACTCCCCTCGGCTGCGCCCCATGGCGCGCTAGCGTTGTTTACTCTCCTCGGCTGCGCCTCATGTCGCGCTATCTTTGTTTACTACTCCCTTCGGCTGAGCCTCAGGTCGCGCTATCTTTGTTTACTACTCCCTTCGGCTGCGCCTCAGGTCGCGCTATCTTTGTTTACTACTCCCTTCGGCTGCGCCTCAGGTCGCGCTATCTTTGTTGACTACTCCCTTCGGCTGCGCCTCAGGTCGCGCTATCTTTGTTTACTCCCCTCGGCTGCGCCTCAGGTCGCGGTATCTTTGTTTACTACTCCCTTCGGCTGCGCCCCAGGTCGCGCTATCTTTGTTGACTACTCCCTTCGGCTGCGCCTCAGGTCGCGCTATCTTTGTTTACTCCCCTCGGCTGCGCCTCATGGCGCGCTAGCTTTGTTTACTCTCCTCGGCTGCGCCTCATGTCGCGCTATCTTTGTTTACTACTCCCTTCGGCTGAGCCTCAGGTCGCGCTATCTTTGTTTACTACTCCCTTCGGCTGCGCCTCAGGTCGCGCTATCTTTGTTTACTACTCCCTTCGGCTGCGCCTCAGAGGTCGCGCTATCTTTGTTGACTACTCCCTTCGGCTGCGCCCCAGGTCGCGCTATCTTTGTTGACTATACTCCCTTCGGCTGCGCCTCAGGTCGCGCTATCTTTGTTTACTACTCCCTTCGGCTGCGCCCCAGGTCGCGCTATCTTTGTTTACTACTCCCTTCGGCTGCGCCCCAGGTCGCGCTATCTTTGTTGACTACTCCCTTCGGCTGTGCCTCAGGTCGCGCTATCTTTGTTTACTCCCCTCGGCTGCGCCTCAGGTCGCGCTATCTTTGTTTACTACTCCCTTCGGCTGCGCCCCAGGTCGCTCTATCTTTGTTGACTACTCCCCTCGGCTGCGCCTCAGGTCGCGCTATCTTTGTTGACTACTCCCTTCGGCTGCGCCTCAGGTCGCGCTATCTTTGTTTACTCCCCTTGGCTGCGCCCCATGGCGCGCTAGCTTTGTTTACTCTCCTCGGCTGCGCCTCATGTCGCGCTATCTTTGTTTACTACTCCCTTCGGCTGAGCCTCAGGTCGCGCTATCTTTGTTTACTCCCCTCGGCTGCGCCTCAGGTCGCGCTATCTTTGTTTACTACTCCCTTCGGCTGCGCCCCAGGTCGCTCTATCTTTGTTGACTACTCCCCTCGGCTGCGCCTCAGGTCGCGCTATCTTTGTTGACTACTCAATTCGGCTGCGCCTCAGGTCGCGCTATCTTTGTTTACTCCCCTTGGCTGCGCCCCATGGCGCGCTATCTTTGTTTACTCCCCTCGGCTGGACTACCCTGTACAACTCGCTAACGGTGCTCTCAGAACGAAAACATAAATTTACACTTTTTCTGTTTTACACGTTTTCTATTTTACACTTTTCTGTAAATTTACACTTTTTCTGTAAACTTACACTCTTTTCTGTAAATTTACACTTTTTGTGTAAATTACAAAATAAAAAGTCAGCAAATATCATGGCAGCTCTATACGCTTTCGTAACTTTATGTGATGTTCAACATACTAAAAGTCCTGACAATGCCGAGGTTTTTCCTTTATATCTCGAAAACCGTTGATCCTACGTGAATTTCTCACGTGACTAAACTGAAAGAGAATAAAATTTGCAACAGAATATGTATATTCTTGCATTCAGAGTTTCTTCTGTTTTCGAGATATAAAGGAAAAATTTTGGAGACACCCCTTATTCCTCCATCATTTTTTGAAGATTGCGGATAACACACAGGATTTGTCATGACTTTTAATATGTTAAACAGTACATAAAGTATAAAGTAGAACATCTTAAAGCAAAAAACCATTGTCTTCTAATTATTTCCACATTTTTTTCTAATACGACTGGACATATATTTTCATTTTATTGTCACCACTTGTCAAATTTTGCCGGCATGACGTCGCACGACAGGAACCGACAATTCTCGAAAATTCCCGAAGAAAAAACGGCGGGATTTTCAAAAAACTTTATTGCTTTTCGAGTATTACGCATGCCCCAGGCTGCGCTGTTCGTTCCACACCGCCAGCAGCTCCTTGGGCCCCCCAAACCCGTGCGAAGCCACCACAAACTCGTACCCCCTCGGGTCATACCTCAACCTATCGAAATAAAACCGGTCACAGTGAAAGGGCTCGACCTTGGCCTTCAAAGCCAGAATTGCCACAAAAATATCATCGAACCTAAAATGCTTCGTGTAAAAACTCGCGAAATACATGTCTTTCAAGGCCTCCCGGGACAGCACAAGAGCCCCCGCCGTCACGTAAGGGGGCCACATATGATAAGGATACTCCTCGAGGCTCACGTACCACTTGCTCGACCAGTGCCTGTGGGGGGCCGACCTCACCACGTACCCCCCGTAAAGCCGCGCAGTCTCATCCAAGTCAAGGTCAAACTGCCTCGGCAGCCTCTGCAAGTACCTCGGGTAATTAACCGGGTTTCGCACAAACCTCAGCAGATTTTTAGTAGAAACGTAGTAGTCGTCGTCCACAAACATGTAGAACCTCGATTTGGGGCAGAAGTGTAGCGCCCAGTGGAACCCCATCATCGTTTTCAGGGTGTTGTTAAAATAGCTGTCGGTGAAATTACCCCGGACGAGGTCATTGAACCTGCGAGACTCCTCCTCGAGCATTTTCCCAAAACTGGGGTCTTCGGTCTCGCCGAGGAGGAACACTGTTCGAATTTCAACATCGGAGAACCTTCGCTGGAACCCCCAACTGCTTCGGATGGCTATCCGCCTCTCGAGGTGCCCCGGGGCGGATTTCACCAGGAAAACCAGCCTCAGGGCCCCCACGTTTTCGCATTTCTCCGCGCAGTCGCGCTCGTAGCGGTAGGCGTAGGAGTTTATGGGGGCCACTTGGGGGGTCTGGTTGTTGCGGAGCTCCTGCACGATTTCCTCGATGTCACCGTCGTAGGGGTAGTGGAAGGTCTTGTAGTCCTCCTCGAAGATGTGGGTGAAGGCCCCGAAGTAGAGGAGGGCGAGGAGGAGGGCCCCCGCGAAAATTAGTTCTTTTACCTTTCTTTTGGTGAGAATCGACATTGTCATTTGGAGGTTGTTTCGGTAATTAAATTAGGAGAGCTCATTTTTAATTAAATCGCCAGTTTGAGGGGGGTATTCGAGTATTTTCAGGGAATTAATTGAATTAAAAGATTTGGAGTATTTTGAGGTTATGTTTCGTTTGACATGACAAGTGACAGGTGACATGTGAGAGGTGACAGCGCGGAGTGCGTTCCAACTAGAGTCATGCGGGTAAAACAGGAAACTGTAAAGTGTGCGACGAAAAGATGGAGTTCAGTTGGTATTGATGATTTCAATAATTCCAGTGCATGAAGGGGGTCAGTCTCCTCAGTAGGTAAAACAGTCCGGCTGTGTTATCGGCTCTGCCAGTTTTGAGATTGCTGTGACACAAGAAAGACAAATAAGCCTTTTTTCGCGACTTCGTCCGGTTTGATTGGTGCATTTACCACATTTCCTAAAAATTAGACTTGAAGCGAGTAGGTCCAGAGTATTTTTTTTCAAATAACTCGAGTTTTATAACGTGCTGCACTAAACGTCAAATTGACAACTAAATGACATTTTGGAAGATTTTTCGCGAGTTGCTTCGTATTGATGGGTCAGTAGGTAAAGCAGTCCGGCTGTATTATCGGTTTTGTCAGTTTTAAGATTATTGTGACACAAGAATGACAAATAACGACTAACAAATGGCTAATCTGTCACAAAATGTCATGAGATGAGAGCGCCCAAAAGCACCAGATCTAGTGCATTAAGCAACGAAGTTGGCAACCCTTTGACTGACGACCGTTATTTATCGTTTAATCCCGTTGATTCAAGTAAGTATTCATAGATGCCCTTCTTTTATTAAAATCATCAATAGATGATATTCTAATGCACTGAATCAATGGATACGGATTCTTGAAGTTTCTTCTGGAAAAAAAAACTTCGTTAACTATTTATTTATTATTTGTTTTTTTTTTTTTTATTATACATTTCCTGTCATTGGTAGTACTACCTGTTGGAAATAAACAGTATTATTATTATTTATGCTAACTAAGCTAGTGGTGAAGCTTAAATTTAAGTTCAAGCAAGATTCACTTTTTTCTTGAATAAATTGATTCGAAATAGTAATGAAAACAAAAAATTTAAGAACTGGGCTGATTTGAAGAGAATATTGTGCGAAAAAAGCAAGTCATAAGATAAAGTAAACGAAAGTAAAAAAAATCAAGTTGGCAGTGGCCATGTTAAAAATCACGCTAGACCCCAAGTCCGACCCATCATTTTTAGCTAAAATGAGCTAATTAAGCGAATGGTGAAGTTTAAATTTAAATTCGAGCAAAATTCACTTTTTCTTCCTGAGTAAATTTGTTCAAAATTGTAATAAAAACAAAAAAACTTTGTTTTTTAATAAATAATTTAAGAAATTGACTGATTTGAGGTAAGTTCTGCGCGAAAAAAGCAAGTCATAAGATAAAGTAAACGAAAGTAAAAAAACATCAAGTTGGCAATGGCCGTGTTAAAAATTACGCTAGACCTCAAGTCCGACCCATCATTTTTAGCTAAAATCAGCTAATAAAGCGAGTGGTGAAGTTTAAATTTAAATTCGAGCAAAATACACTTTTTCTTCCTGAGTAAATTGGTTCAAAATTGTAATAAAAACAAAAAAATTTATTTTTTATTAACAAATTTAAAAATTGAGCTGATTTGAGGTGAATATTGTGCCAAAAAAGCAAGTCATAAGATAAAGCAAACGAAAGTAAAAAAAATCAAGTTGCAGTGGTTGTGTTAAAAATCACGCTAAACCCCAAGTCCGACCCATCATTTTTAGCTAAAATCAGCTAATAAAGCGAGTGGTGAAGTTTAAATTTAAGTTCGAGCAAAATTCACTTTTTCTTCATGGAATAAATTGGTTCAAAATTGTAATAAAAACAAAAAAACAAATTTTTTATTAAATAATTTAAAAATTGAGCTGATTTGAGGTGAATATTGTGCGAAAAAAGCAAGTCATAAGATAAAGTAAACGAAAGTAAAAAAACATCAAGTTGGCAATGGCCGTGTTAAAAATCACGCTAGACCCCAAGTCCGACCCATCATTTTTAGCTAAAATGAGCTAACTAAGCGAGTGGTGAAGTTTAAATTTAAATTTGAGCAAAATTCACTTTTTCTACCTGAGTAAATTGGTTCAAAATTGTAATAAAAACAAAAAACTTATTGTTTATTAAATAATTTAAAAATTGAGCAGATTTGAGGTGAATATTGTGCGAAAAAAGCAAGTCATAAGATAAAGAAAACGAAAGTAAAAAAAATCAAGTTGGCAATGGTCGTGTTAAAAATTACGCTAGACCCCAAGTCCGACCCATCATTTTTAGCTAAAAAGAGCTAACTAAGCGAGTGGTGAAGTTTAAATTTAAATTCGAGCAAAATTCACTTTTTCTTCCTGAGTTAATTGGTTCCAAAATTGTAATGAAAACAAAAAAACTTATTTTTTATTAAATAATTTAAAAATTGAGCTGATTTGAGATGAATATTGTGCGAAGAAAGCAAGTCATAAGATAAAGAAAACGTAAGTAAAAAAAATCGAGTTGGCAGTGGTCGTGTTAAAAATCACGCTAGACCCCAAGTCCGACCCATCATTTTTAGCTAAAATGAGCTAATTAAGCGAATGCTGAAGTTTAAAGTTCAGATCGAACAAAATTTACTTCTTCTTCCTGAGTAAATTGGTTCAAAATTGTAATAAAAACAAAAAAACTTATTTTTTTATTAAATAATTTAAGAAATTGACTGATTTGAGGTAAGTTCTGTGCGAAAAAAGCAAGTCATAAGATAAAGTAAACGAAAGTAAAAAAAATCAAGTTGGCAATGGCCATGTTAAAAATCACGCTAGACCACAAGTCCGACCCATCATTTTTAGCTAAAATGAGCTAACTAAGCGAGTGGCGAAGTTTAAATTTAAATTCGAGCAAAATTTACTTTTTCTTCCTGAGTAAATTGGTTCAAAATTGTAATAAAAACAAAAAAAATTATTTTTTATTAAATAATTTAAAAATTGAGCTGATTTGAGGTGAATATTGTGCGAAAAAAGCAAGTCATAAGATAAAGTAAACGGAAGTAAAAAAAATCAAGTTGGCGGCCGTGTTAAAAATCACGCTTGATCCCAAGTGCGACCCATCATTTTTAGCTAAAAGGAGCTAACTAAGCGAGTGGTGAAGTTTAAATTTAGATTCGAACAAAATTAACTTTTTCTTCCTGAGTAAATTGGTTGAAAATTGTAATAAAAACAAAAAAACTTATTTTTTATTAAATAATTTAAAAACTGAGCTGATTTGAGGTGAATATTGTGCGAAAAAAGCAAGTCTTAAGATAAAGTAAACGAAAGTAAAAAAAAATCAAGTTGGCAGTGGTCGTGTTAAAAATCACGCTAAACCCCAAGTCCGACCCATCATTTTCAGCTAAAATGAGCTAATTAAGCGAGTGGTGAAGTTTAAATTTAAATTCGAACAAAATTTATTTTCTCTTCCTGAGTAAATTGGTTCAAAATTGTAATAAAAACAAAAAAACTTATTTTTTATTAAATAATTTAAAAATTGAGCTGATTCGAGGTGAATATTGTGCGAAAAAAGCAAGTCATAAGATAAAGTAAACGAAAGTAAAAAAAATCAAGTTGGCAATGGCCATGTTAAAAATCACGCTAGACCACAAGTCCGACCCATCATTTTTAGCTAAAATGAGCTAACTAAGCGAGTGGTGAAGTTTAAATTTAAATTCGAGCAAAATTTACTTTTTCTTCCTGAGTAAATTGGTTCAAAATTGTAATAAAAACAAAAAAAATTATTTTTTATTAAATAATTTAAAAATTGAGCTGATTTGAGGTGAATATTGTGCGAAAAAAGCAAGTCATAAGATAAAGTAAACGGAAGTAAAAAAAATCAAGTTGGCGGCCGTGTTAAAAATCACGCTTGATCCCAAGTGCGACCCATCATTTTTAGCTAAAAGAAGCTAACTAAGCGAGTGGTGAAGTTTAAATTTAGATTCGAACAAAATTAACTTTTTCTTCCTGAGTAAATTGGTTGAAAATTGTAATAAAAACAAAAAAACTTGTTTTTTATTAAATAATTTAAAAACTGAGCTGATTTGAGGTGAATATTGTGCGAAAAAAGCAAGTCTTAAGATAAAGTAAACGAAAGTAAAAAAAAATCAAGTTGGCAGTGGTCGTGTTAAAAATCACGCTAAACCCCAAGTCCGACCCATCATTTTCAGCTAAAATGAGCTAATTAAGCGAGTGGTGAAGTTTAAATTTAAATTCGAGCAAAATTTACTTTTTCTTCCTGAGTAAATTGGTTCAAAATTGTAATAAAAACAAAAAAAATTATTTTTTATTAAATAATTTAAATATTGAGCTGATTTGAGGTGAATATTGTGCGAAAAAAGCAAGTCTTCAGATTTACTTTAGTAAACGAAAGTAAAAAAAATCAAGTTGGCAGTGGTCGTATTAAAAATCACGCTAAACCCCAAGTCCGACCCATCATTTTCAGCTAAAATGAGCTAACTAAGCGAGTGGTGAAGTTTAAATTTAAATTCGAGCAAAATTCACTTTTTCTTCCTGAGTAAATTGGTTCAAAATTGTGATAAAAGCACAAAAACTTATTTTTTATTAAATAATTTAAGAAGTTGACTAATTTGAGGTAAGTTCTGCGCGAAAAAAGCAAGTCATAAGATAAAGTAAACGAAAGTAAAAAACCATCAAGTTGGCAATGGCCGTGTTAAAAATTACGCTAGACCCCAAGTCCGACCCATCATTTTTAGCTAAAAGGAGCTAACTAAGCGAGTGGTGAAGTTTAAATTTAAATTCGAACAAAATTCACTTTTTCTTCCTGAGTAAATTGGTTCAAAACTGTAATAAAAACAAAATAACTTATTTTTTATTAAATAATTTAAAAATTGAGCTGATTTGAGGTGAATATTGTGCGAAAAAAACAAGTCATAAGATAAAGTAAACGGAAGTAAAAAAAATCAAGTTGGCAATGGTCATGTTAAAAATCACGCTAGACCCCAAGTCCGACCCATCATTTTTAGCTAAAAGGAGCTAACTAAGCGAGTGGTGAAGTTTAAATTTAAATTCGAACAAAATTCACTTTTTCTTCCTGAGTAAATTGGTTCAAAACTGTAATAAAAACAAAATAACTTATTTTTTATTAAATAATTTAAAAATTGAGCTGATTTGAGGTGAATATTGTGCGAAAAAAACAAGTCATAAGATAAAGTAAACGGAAGTAAAAAAAATCAAGTTGGCAGTGGTCGTGTTAAAAATCACGCTAAACCCCAAGTCCGGCCCATCATTTTCAGCTAAAATGAGCTAATTAAGCGAGTGGTGAAGTTTAAATTTCAGTTCGAGCAAAATTTACTTCTTCTTCCTGAGTAAATTGGTTCAAAATTGTAATAAAAACAAAAAAACTTTGTTTTTTATTAAATAATTTAAGAAATTGACTAATTTGAGGCAAGTTCTGCGCGAAAAAAGCAAGTCATAGGATAAAGTAAACGAAAGTAAAAAAACATCAAGTTGGCAATGGCCGTGTTAAAAATTACGCTAGACCCCAAGTCCGACCCATCATTTTTAGCTAAAATGAGCTAATTAAGCGAATGGTGAAGTTTAAATTTTAATTCGAGCAGAATTCATTATTTTTTCCTAAATAAATTGGTTCAAAATTGTAATAAAAACAAAAAAACTTTGTTTTTTATTAAATAATTTAAGAAATTGACTAATTTGAGGTAAGTTCTGCGCGAAAAAAGCAAGTCATAGGATAAAATAAACGAAAGTAAAAAAACATCAAGTTGGCAATGGCCGTGTTAAAAATTACGCTAGACCCCAAGTCCGACCCATCATTTTTAGCTAAAAGGAGCTAACTAAGCGAATGGTGAAGTTTAAATTTAAATTCGAGCAAAATTCACTCTTTCTTCCTGAGTAAATTGGTTCAAAACTGTAATAAAAACAAAATAACTTATTTTTCATTAAATAATTTAAAAATTGAGCTGATTTGAGGTGATTATTGTGCGAAAAAAGCAAGTCATAAGATAAAGTAAACGAAAGTAAAAGAAATCAAGTTGGCAATGGCCGTGTTAATAATCACGCCAGACCCCAAGTCCGACCCATCATTTTTAGCTAAAAAGAGCTAACTAAGCGAGTGGTGAAGTTTAAATTTAAATTCGAGCAAAATTAACTTTTTCTTCCTGAGTAAATTAGTTCAAAATTGTAATAAAAACAAAAAAACTTTGTTTTTTATTAAATAATTTAAGAAATTGACTAATTTGAGGTAAGTTCTGCGCGAAAAAAGCAAGTCATAGAATAAAGTAAACGAAAGTAAAAAAACATCAAGTTGGCAATGGCCGTGTTAAAAATTACGCTAGATCCCAAGTCCGACCCATCATTTTTAGCTAAAAGGAGCTAACTAAGCGAGTGGTGAAGTTTAAATTTAAATTCGAGCAAAATTCACTTTTTCTTCCTGAGTAAATTGGTTCAAAACTGTAATAAAAACAAAAAAAACTTATTTTTTATTAAATAATTTAAAAATTGAGCTGATTTGAGGTGATTATTGTGCGAAAAAAGCAAGTCATAAGATAAAGTAAACGAAAGTAAAAAAAATCAAGTTGGCAATGGCCGTGTTAATAATCACGCCAGACCCCAAGTCCGACCCATCATTTTTAACTAAAAGGAGCTAACTAAGCGAGTGGTGAAGTTTAAATTTAAATTCGAGCAAAATTCACTCTTTCTTCCTGAGTAAATTGGTTCAAAATTGTAATAAAAACAAAAAAACTTATTTTTTATTAAATAATTTAAATATTGAGCTGATTTGAGGTGAATATTGTGCGAAAAAAGCAAGTCTTCAGATTTACTTTAGTAAACGAAAGTAAAAAAAATCAAGTTGGCAGTGGTCGTATTAAAAATCACGCTAAACCCCAAGTCCGACCCATCATTTTCAGCTAAAATGAGCTAACTAAGCGAGTGGTGAAGTTTAAATTTAAATTCGAGCAAAATTCACTTTTTCTTCCTGAGTAAATTGGTTCAAAATTGTGATAAAAGCACAAAAACTTATTTTTTATTAAATAATTAAAGAAATTGACTAATTTGAGGTAAGTTCTGCGCGAAAAAAGCAAGTCATAGAATAAAGTAAACGAAAGTAAAAAAACATCAAGTTGGCAATGGCCGTGTTAAAAATTACGCTAGATCCCAAGTCCGACCCATCATTTTTAGCTAAAAGGAGCTAACTAAGCGAGTGGTGAAGTTTAAATTTAAATTCGAACAAAATTCACTTTTTCTTCCTGAGTAAATTGGTTCAAAACTGTAATAAAAACAAAATAACTTATTTTTTATTAAATAATTTAAAAATTGAGCTGATTTGAGGTGAATATTGTGCGAAAAAAACAAGTCATAAGATAAAGTAAACGGAAGTAAAAAAAATCAAGTTGGCAATGGTCATGTTAAAAATCACGCTAGACCCCAAGTGCGACCCATCATTTTTAGCTAAAATGAGCTAATTAATCCAGTGGTGAAGTTTAAATTTTAATTCGAGCAAAATTCATTATTTTTCCTGAATAAATTGGTTCAAAATTGTGATAAAATCAAAAAAACTTATTTTTTTATTAAATAATTTAAGAAATGGGGTGATAAAAGAGAAGTGGGGAAAAGTATAGGCTGCTATTAAAAAAAACACCAATGACGTAATATGTTTGACATGAATGGTGTCAGAGACCTAAAAAGACGTCAAAAATTCCGTAACAATTTAAATCAATTTGACTTGTCCAACAGATTTTCTCAAAAATGGCTGCTTGCAAAGTTATTGCTAATATTCCATACTTTATCATCACCCTGCATATTTTTTGCCACATTTCTAGTACATAGCAGATTAAGTTAACTTAATGTAAAACAGTCTACTTGATGTAAACATATGTCTCTAACTGCCGGAAAACACAAACACAGAATATTCATTACTGAACCAGTTTAAAATGATTCAAATATTAACACACACTCTTATAGCGAATGTCTTTGTTTGTCCCAGTAGCGGGAATGCGACGTTGCCATTTCTCAAAAGTGTCCTGTCCTCTCATAAATAATAGTCAATTAGTCATAAATAATTTTAACCGTCAATAGGTTATTTATTAACAATTCAACTTTTTTTAAATCAGTAAAATATTCCCTTCCTGCATTTTGTTTGCATTCCAAAAATTTCATAGTCCTCAGTTGGCAACACTGTCTAACGACAGGTGTCATTTCTCTGTCAATTTAATTGAGGTTAAGTTACGTCTTTGACAACCTGTCACATCTTTTTCCAAATATATTTCGTGATAAAACAGAAAAATTAATTTAATTAAGGTAAGTCCGAATATAATTGAATTTATTTTATTTATTTACTTCAAGTCCGACTTCTGCAGTCCTAATGTCAGGTTTCGGAGTCAATCTTTGCAACGAATTCGAAGAGGTGATCATTAAGGAAGAGCCCATAGAAGAATGTGCGGACAATACGAATGACCACAAAGAAGAAGTGAAGGTCGAACCTGAAGAAGAAATTAAGGAAGAAGTGTGTGTCATATGGCACGAACTAGATACGGCAGATGAAACCAAATGGTTTGAGTGTGAAAAATGCGACTGCAAATTTAAGCAAAAGGGCAGCCTGAAACGGCACATGAACAGCAAACATCTCGATGCAGCCGAGATCGAGTGGTTTAAGTGCGAGAAATGCGATTACAAAACCAAACTTAGGTATAATTTGCCGCCGCATATGATCACTCGACATTTAAACGACGATGAAATTAAGTGGTTTAAGTGCGAAAAATGCGACTACAGGACTAAAACAAAAAACAATCTACGAAGGCACTTGATTGAGAAGCACCTCGACGATAACAGCTTTCAGTGTGTGAAATGCGTCTCTACGTTTAAGTCTAAGGTGGCCTTGCAGCGGCACTTCAGAAGAAAGCATCAAAGTGTGGGGGATACAAATGCAACAAATAAGTACAGCGAATAGAAAATTAATAGTTGCAAACAGAAAAATTCCATTAAAACTAAAAAAATTACTAAAATGTTTTAATTGACCGTGTAAATAATTAGATGATTTAAACAACTTATGAGGACAATTATAATGATGAACGTGCGTGAGGTATACTAATTGTATCCGCCTGTTTAAAATTTTGCCAAAAAATAAATAGGTAAATTTTGTCCTCTATGGTCAACTGCCTTCTCTCAATGTCTTCATTGCTAAGTTGTTGCTTCAATTGATTCTTATTTATTTTTTAATAGAAAAATTCAGCTATCAGGGCTTGTAGAGATGAATTTGGAGAATTCGGGTCACCACGTTCAATCGAATCACGTTCGATCGAATCACGCTCGTCCGACACTGACCAGTAGAAAACAGAGGTTCCCAAGAGCCGTGCGGATTGCCGGTTGCGACAATGAGATTTAGCCGTATGAATGGCTGCCTATGTAGTCATAGTTCTGAACTTAAAATCAACCAAGGTTACTAACAACCCCTAATATCTTGTATGTAAGCCGATTAAGCATAGGTATACATATTTTAGTGCCGTAGCAGAATGCGAGGCACTCTTATTTTAGCTTATTCCCTCGCTCGCTCCTCAGTCTATCCGTCGGATAACTTGAGAACGGATTGAGATATCGAGCTGAAACTTGGTAGGCAGTTTCGTCTCCCGAAAGGTAAGGTGGGGATTGCTTTTGGGTCATATCGGACCAAAGGGGTGGGCGTTAGGGGTGAAAAACCGAAAAACTATTAACTGCAATAACTCGAAAACTAGTGAAGGTATCTTGCTGAAACTTGGTATGCACGTTCGACCCTCAAGTCTGTTGAAGGTGAAGGGGTACTAATTTCGGGGGATGAAACACAAAAAAAAACTCTGCAAGGGTTGCACGCAGCTGTTGGAAACTATCGACGTAGTTACATATCCGTTAAATCTTGCGAAGGATGCGTTTTACATAAAATCGAACAAATTGGGTGGAAACTAGCGGTTGCAACTCGAAATTCCGCTTAATAAGTATCTCGAAATTGGTTTCATTCGATAGCTTGATTTATTTATGAACAACTGAAGTCAGTCCCCCCTGTAAATCATAAAGGGGTGAAATCATGAGGGGTTGAAAACATGAATCTACAAATCACCCCAACTTCCTTTAGGGCATAGGGCATAGGTGGTGAAAGAAGGGGTTGGAATTTAGGGGTTGAAACGTCCATGAAGCCCTGTAATTTGACACAGAGAAGAATATCTTCTGCGAAACTGTGAGATCTTACGCACTGCATCTTCGAGAAAGGAAAAGTGAATTTTAGGAGACATTTATCGAAGGGGATGAAAGTTAGGGGTGGAAACTCGAATTTTCTCTGAATAATATAGGGTTGAAGTTAATACCGTTCGATAGCTTTCTATTGAGGGTACAAAGAGGTTTTATTCATCATTCGTAAAAAACGACCCTTAGAGGCGCTACAACCCCTAACCGGCAAAAACACAAAAATACAGGAACTCAAAAACTACCCAACGTATTTGGTGTGGTAATTTACACAGACACTGTAGACGGATGAACAAATTTTCACTAAGATCTAACAAGGAGGATGAAATTTAATGACTAAAACTGGAAATTTTTTCATGATAAGTGGTGGAATAAAATTATGGTTTTCGATAGGTGTCGGTCAACCATTGAAAAAAAGTCTTATGAGTTTTCAACCTAAAACCAACCCCTACGGTACTAACAACCCCTAAGCCCTAGCAAGCGGAGTAAATACATTTTTTTGGGGCTTTCTTCTGATTTTTCAATAATTCAAAGTCATTTTCATTAATTTTTAACTCGCCCACAATTTTTCAACCCCTTTCATGTTATGTGAATCCTCAAAAGGCAAAATTTTCCCAGGCCGCTTCTCTTTCGTGTGATTTTCGCTAGTTCTACTACTCAACTGCAGTTCATTTTCACCCCTCTTGATTTTTCATCCCCTTTAACAATTTTTCAACCCCCCGAGCGTTAATTTTGTAAAATTTGCCCAGTTTTGCCTTTTTTCGGTAATAAACTTTACTCATATGGATTGTTCTTGTCTTTTTCACTTTTTCGACCCCCTTTCCCAATGTTTCAACCCCCAAAAGCCGAATTTGCATTATTGCCTTATTTTCGTGTTATTTTCTGTAAGTCTGCTTAATTACGATTAATTTTCATCCCTTTTCACTTTTCATTCCCCTTTACGATTTTTCAACCCCCAAGTGTTAATTTTGCAAAATTTGCGTAATTTCGTTTCTCTTCGGTAATAAATGAACTCATTTGGACGATGTTTACATTTTTCACTTTTTTCAACCCCCTTCGCAAAATTCCAAGTCTATCAAACGCTAAATTTACATAATTGGGTTATATTGGTGTTATTTTCCGCAATTTTACTTAACCACGGTTAATTTTCATATCTTTTGACTTTTCATCCACCTTTAGAATTTTTCAACCCCCTAAGTGCTAGTTTTGCAAAATTCGTATAATTTTGTTTTTCGTCTATGTAATAAATTTGAACTCATTTAGGATTCAGTTTATCTTTTACAATTTTCCAGTTTCCTTCACAATAGGTATAGGTGTAAGTATGTATTTCAACCCCCACAAAAGTTTTAATTGCATAATTTGGTTATTTTCGTGTTATATTTCGTTATTCTACTTAATCACACTTAATTTTCATTCCTCTTGATTTTTCATCTTTTCGCAATTTTTCAGCCAAATTTTGTTTTAATTTCGGCAATTATTTTTATTTACTCATTTGGTTTATATTGTCATTTTTTTACTTTTCAATAACCCTCAAAATTTTTGTGTTTTTTCTGTTCATTTTCTACTTTTTAATTCTGTAACAACAATGTTTTTACATTTCGCCTTTTTGACACATCTGTGCGTCTGCGGAGGCACTACTATTAGGTGCAAATTGATAAAATTGATCAAAATTAGGGGTTGTTAGTAACCTATGGGTTGGTTTTAGGTTGAAGACTCATAAGGCGTTTTTCCAATGGTTAACCGAAAATTATGGAACCCCGTAATTTTACACAACTATTTATTTGAAGAAATTTCCAGTTTCAACCCTTAAATTTTATCCCCCTTGTTAGATCTCAGTGAAAATTACCTTACAACATTCTGCTCTGATAGGTACGCTAAGTAGTTTTTGAGTTCTCGTGTTTTTGTGATTCTGCACGTTAGGGGTTGTAGCGCATTTAAGGGTGATTTTTCGCAAGATACTTATTAGACCGAATTTAGAGTTACAAACCCCTAATTTCCATCCCATCTGCTGAATTTATTGAAAATGCATCACCCGTAAAATTTCATCGAAACATGTATGTACATTGAGTTTGACATAGCTGCGTGCAACCCTTGCGGAGTTTATCATGTTTTTTGTGGTTTTCATCCCCTAAATTTCATCCTCCGAAATTAACACCCCTTTACCTTCAACAGACTTGAGGGTCGAATGGGGGGGTAAACAGCTACCTGAAGTCCCCGAACTTCCCCTTATATTGTACACCTGACATTTCCAGCGATTTGCCCCCCAGGGTCGAACGTGTATACCTAGTTTCAGTAAAATACCTCCAGTAGTTCTCGAGTTATTGCCTTACTTTTCGGGAGACACAGCTTTATACCAAATTTCAGCCCGACGTCTCAATCCGTTATCCGACGAACAGACATTAGGAGCGAGCGAGCGAATAAGCTAAAACAACTGTGCCTCGCATATTGCTACTCCACTAAAAATCCAGCGCTGCCTTCACTGTTTAGCAACAACCCACTCCCTAAAAGCCCAACTTGCGAGGGGCCCATATCGTTATAAAGTGTTAGGAGATATTTAGGGGATGTTAGTAAGTACTAACATCTACTAACATCCCCTAAATATGTTAGTAGATGTTAGTACTTACTAACATCCCCTAAATATCTGCTAATACTTTATAAGGGGTTTATGTTTTTTAACCTCTCATAATTTAACCCCTTTAGATGAGTTACAGGTGTGGTTTTATTTCTGTGAGGTGGGGTTACATATAGTTTTTTGCGTAGGTAAGTAGGTAGGTAGGTAGCTATTGTGGCTATACCTATTTGACCAATTTAAATCGGTATTTAGGGATGTGTGCACTGCTGTTCATAAATAAATTATAAGATATTTAAAAAAAATGAAGAAAAATATAAAATTCGCTTACAAAAGTACATATAGAGGTTGCTAAGACCTCTTTTCAATGGTTACCTAACTGAAATCTACCAAACCACGTTATTTTATATACTAGGTATAATTTATTTGCATAAATTTACTGTTTCAACCCCTAATTTCATCCTAATGAAAATTTGCCCACCCCTCTACTCTACTTTAAACTCACCATACATATACCCCGACATATACATAACATAATAGGTAAAGGTACCTCAGTATAATATAATTTGTGTTGGTCCCACCAAATTTTACAACCAACTACTTTTAGCTGGCAACCATAGACAACCCCTTATACAGCCCCCTCTATGGAGAGCCTCTGTTTTAGACTTAACAGTGTCGGATGAACGTGATTCGATCGAACGTGATTCGATTGAACGCGGTGGACTTGGAGAATTTAATTATGAAAACTGAAAGTCTCTGTTTGCCTTCGTTGGAGATTTACGAATTTTTAGAACAGAAAATGTCAAGCAGACATTAAAAATATTGCAAAAAAAAAATTAAAACTTTGTTATAGATCTAAAATTGAAGAATTCAACGGTGAAAACCGCAACCTTCTACCTGCTTCCGTTAATTTTTCATGATTTTGTTTGAAATAGTCGTAAAAATATTAAAACTTCATGTAGAAAAATGTTTTTTGTAGAGAAGTTACATTTTCAGGGCTTGTACAGTCGAGTGCAAGTGAATGTTAACGATTTGTGAGAATTAGTAGGCCATGCCAATGTATTTCCATACGTCATTGCCTAATAGCTTTGACAAATCGTTAACATTTACTTGCACTCGAGTGTACCTTAGTGCTACAACTGGAGAATCGAACGGTGGAGATAACAAGTACCCATATTTGTTTTTTTTCATTATCTACGAATTTTTGAATTTATTTTTTACTTAACAATCTTTAATTTTGTTAATGCTTATTAAAAATTTTATTGTAATTCCAAGTTCCAAGTGGTAAAAACTTAGATTCCTAGGTAGGTATCTATTTTAACGTAACAAAATAAAAATATCAAATTTGACGCTGGGAAGGCGAAACATGTCGGTTCTCTATGTGACGCCATCTGCAGGATCTTCGCGTAATCTAATCTCCAAACCGTGTCCTCGCGAATGCGCTCTACTTTACCGACCCTGACAATCAGCTGATTACAGCGTACAGCATCAGAATGAGGTTATGTTGTTGATAAGTCAAGCTACTAACGCTTTAAGTACTTTGTGATAAAACATACATAAAACACACTTCATTTCGGTGAGTCCTTTTATAACTTGCATCGATTAATGTTAAAAACGTATAGGACCACCTTTTTAACTTAAATTTTCAGCCTTAATGTCAGCATTTGTAGTTGACTTCTATGACGAAGTCGAAGAGGAAATCGAGGAAACCCCGAAGGAAGAACCCAAAGCGGAATTGCTTGAAGAAGCCGTGTGGATAGAAATAAGTGATGAAGAAATCAACGACAATCAAAGTGAAGACTTCAAGGTCACCCCAGACGACAGCGGTAGCATACAGTTAAACGGCAAACTGATTAAATGCGGACAATGCGACCAGAAGTGTAGCCGGAAGGGGTTACTGAAGCAACATATCGTTAAACATCTGCGCGATGACCAAATCAAGTGGTTCAAATGCGAGAGATGCGATTACAAATGCAAAACAAAATCCAGCGTGAAAAGGCATATGATCGTTAATCATCTGAGTGCAGACGAAATCAGCTGGTTTAAGTGCGAGAGATGCGACTACAAAACCAAACTGAGGGCGGAACTGACTAGGCACGTGAATAATATGCACACAAACGAGAGAAGGTGGTTTAAGTGCGAAAAATGCGATTACAAATGCAGAACAAAATGCGGCGTGAAACGGCATATGATCGTTAATCATCTGAGTGCAGACGAAATCAGCTGGTTTAAGTGCGAGAGGTGCGACTACAAAGCCAAAATGAGGGCGGAACTGACTAGGCACGTGAATAATATGCACACAAACGAGAGAAGGTGGTTTAAGTGCGAAAAATGCCCTTACAAAGCTAAGCGGAAGGAGGGCCTGAAACGGCACGAGGTTGTTCACCATTTCGTCGAAGAAGACGACAGTGGATGATTTTTACTTTAAAATAAACTAAAATGTTCAAAAATTTGTTTTTTTTCAAATTAGGATTTATTTAATGTATACTGTCTTTCACAATAATAATAACTTATATATACACATATTCTGACAGTTCTCTTAGGTAAGGTAACAGCTGTAAACATGATTTTAACAGTTTGGTAATTTTACTATCCATCATACTTTATAATTACTTATTGGTTTCGTGATAAATACAAAATATGTACCTATACCTATACCTATACCTATATAAGAATCAAAAGATTACAACAAAAACGCAGGAAAACCGAACTAAAATTACTTAGGACAGTGTTTGATATTAATAACAGTTAAAATTGCTGCTAGGGGCATTCCTATTAAGTACCATTAGGGTATAATATTTTAATCAGCATCGGCATTTTGCTGTTTGTCTCGGATTATTTTTATTTTAATTGTTTTGTTACGGAGTTTACTGATTTTGTTAAAGCACATCTCTAAAATTGAAGTATTACTAAATATTATTAAACATGTAATTTCCGTCTGTTACATGCCTGAATTATATTGTGAATTTCACATAAAACGATTCTACTATCTATTGACATTCCTTACCATTTTGCTATCGGTTTCAGTTGGTTTGTATTGTGGATTTCCAACAGGGCAAAAGAATTTTTATTGGATTTTATTGTTCATTTTGTGCCAGGGCTGATGGGTATCACTCTGTGATTGTGCTATGCTAAAGAAGAGAAGATATAAAAGTTTCAGTTACATAATTTCAGGTTGCATATACAGTGAGGACCAAAGTCCACCCTCCCTGTATATTTGGAATCGCTTTAGCTAGAGCTTTGAAATTAACAATGTAGCAATTAGTTGAGAAATTATGATGATTATACCACTTTACACGTATACGTAAAGTACCGAGACCTTGAAATGTATGTATGACATACTTATACCCTAATAATAATAATAATAAGTTTATTGTGCATTCATAATACAATAATACACAAAAGGAAGGCAATCAGTTATGAACTGGTTTTCATTGCCCCCAACACTAACAAGAAACAAATATTATACAAGCTAAAACATGCCATTTAGAATTTTTGACTTGTGTATGTCACAACTTTGACATTTCAAGGTCACGGAACTTTATGTAAGAAACTCTAGCTAAAGCGGTCCCAAAGATGCTATGAGAGGGGCGAACTTTTGGTAATCATTGTATATTAAAAAATTTCAAAAAGTGAATGCCATTAAGGTCTTTTTGATGCCGAATAACTGAGCACATTTTATAATTTGGATATTGTTGTGTTGTGCGGCTTTTATCGATTTTTTTGTAAAATTGTACTTTCATGAACTCCTAGGGACATTCCATTATCGGTCTGGTGAGATAGCGTTTCAGACCGTTGGCAACACTGCGGACGAAAAAAGTTCTCTTTCTTTTATGTTAGATGGCGACACTACTTCTTGGCACCTGTCAGGCGTCATTTAACTGTCAAAGCTAGTGCATCCGAATGAGATTATGTAGTTAATTGATTACGTAGCACGATTTAATTATACTCCATCAAAATTATAATTATTAATCATACTTAGAAACGTTTCTCTTCATTCGTAATGGCAGGCTTCGCGAACGATTTCTACAATGAAATTAAAGAGGAAATTAAGGAAGAGCCCAAAGAAGAACAAAGCGATGATGAACAAAAAATCAAAGAGGAAATGGATATCCAGTGGCACGAGTTAAATTTAGACCAAAATCCTGACTTTCCACTGAAATCAGAACAAGCGGAAAAGATGAACAACGAGGAGTCCAAATGGTTTGAATGTGACAAATGCGATCACAAAACCAAGTGTAAGGGGAACCTAAGAGTGCATATGGTTAACAAACATCTAAGCGAAGACGAGATCAGATGGTTTGAATGTGAGAAATGTGAGTACAAATCCAAACAGAAGGGGCGTCTAAAGCTACACATGATCAGTAAACATCAGCTGAGCCCGAGCGAGATTAAGTGGTTTAAGTGCGTCAAATGCGAGTACAAAACCATACGCAGCGGCAACCTGCAACAGCACATGATCAGTAAACATCTGAACGAAGGCGAGATTAAGTGGTTTAAGTGCGAGAAATGCGCCTACAAATCCAAACACAAAGGACATACGGCCTCGCATATGACCGAGAAACACCTAAAGAAGGAAGTCCAATGGTTCAAGTGCGAGAAATGCGACCACAAAACCAAACAAAAGAGGAAACTGCGCCAGCACGTGATTGGCAAACACCTGTCTGATGACGAGATCGCGTGGTTTAAGTGCGAAAAATGCGATTACAAGGCCAAGCTGAGGATTTACTTGAAAGCCCACGTGGTCAAAAGACACGGTAAAGACCACGTGGTTGAAAAACAGTGTAAACAAAAGAACGAGCTAAAACTGCACGCGATCTTTAAACGTCTGGATTCGGGCAAAATCGGGTGGTTTAATTGCGATAAATGCGATTATGCGTCTAAGTGGAAGCACCGGCTGCAGCAGCACGTGATTAATAAGCATTTGGCTGAGGGTGAAATTGAGTGGTTTAAGTGCGAGAAGTGCGAGTATAAAAGTAAAGACAAGGGTAGTCTGAAGCGGCACGTTATTTATATGCACCAGGGGGAAGACGAGTGGTTTCGGTGCGAGCAATGCGACCGTAAAATTAAACGGAAGATTAACTTCAAACGGCACATGATTAAGAAACATAATTTGATTTTAATGTGAGATGATGCTTAGACTTTTTGTCTTAAAATGTCTATCTAGAAACGTCTACACTTAATTTCCTCTTGTGATTTTTTGAAGAATTTTCCTTTTTCTTGCGTCTTCATTTGGCCTGTATCCCACAATCAGTGTGAATTCTTCGTTTTCTGCTCCGTCTCTTGTGTTTATTGCCTTTATCCTCTCATTTGTTATAGATTTTGTCGTTTCCTTTACTTTCTTCTTTCTATGGGTCACACAGTCTATATTTATCTTTCCCAACTCATCTGTTAATTCGTCCTCTTTTCCATTTATACCTTTTACATTTCAGGTTCCGAACTTTGTATATCTATCACTTTTAATCTTATCATCCATCTCCATTTTTTCATCATTCTTTCTGTGTTTACTTATTGTGTTCTCTCTTTTATCATTTCGTTGTCTTTGTTGTCTTTATTGTTTCCGTCTCTTAATATTATTCGTTTTTTGGAGTATTTGTGTTTTTGTTGGTCTCTTCCTCTTTCTGCTTCAATTTTCCTTCATTCCTTTCCAACTATCTTTGCTATTTTCCCTTGTTTTCTCTCCTCTTCTACAAACTCCTATATTGCGTTGTATCTCCATTTCGTTTTTGGATCACTCGCTCTTTATAAATATCTTATCTCGAAGGACTCTAACTCAGTCTTACAGTTTGTTTGTCCTATTTTCATTGCATCTCTAACCATTTTTTAGTTCGCTGTTATTTCCTGCGTTATTCGTTGCGAGTCCGTTCCTTTTCCACCTCTTTGAAATTCTATTTCACATTCTTCAGATCTTTGTTTTGTTTTATCTCTATTTTCACTCTTTTTCATATCCCTTATGTCCTCTTTTATATCTCTTTTCTCTCAGCTCGTCCTTGAGATCCCTTTTCATCTCTGTCAGCATTCTCATGATATTCTCTTCCATCTCCTCTTCCTCACTTCTTTCTTTTGTGGTCTCGCTGGTGTTCTGGTTGTTATTTTACTCTTCTGAAATACATTGTAGTTCTCTTCAGGCGAGCTGTTATGTTCCGGTTTTTCTCTATTTCCCTTGGCTGTGGCTCTCAATTCCACTCATTCATGTCTTTGGCTAGTATGAATAAAGTGTTACAAGATGCTCATACTTGCATTAATAAAGGATGCAACTATAAATTTTCCGTTCACGAGAAAAGGATAGAACTATAAGCAAAAGCTTTGTTACCGTTTATTCATACCAGCCATTGTGAATTTATGTTCAGATTTGGTAGGTACCCACATATGTAATAAAAATACTATATTCCGTAATACTATTAAACTTAGTAAGAATACTTATACCTAGTACGCGTAGTAAAAATAGTATGTCTAATATAAACAGAAAGCCTAACAAAAGTTGTACCTACCTAAGTAAGTTTATTAAAAAAATCAACAAATTACTAGATATGGTTACGTAAGTTTAGTAAAATAGTAAATTAGTTACATTTAAGTAAGTATAGGTACTTACCTATAGTAAAGTTTAACCTTCGCAAATTTTTTTTATTAATTACACGATTAATTATTAATTGATGGGAGTAAAAATAGTAAGTTTAGTGAAAATGGTAAGCCAAGCAAAAATAGTAAGTATACTACTACTAGAGAAAAAAAGTTAAATTATTTATATGTTCAGTAACAAAAGCAAATTTACTGAAACAGACTGATGAATCATCAATGCCGTCTTTAAAACTGCGATAAAAAACAATTGGGCAGCATTTACTGAACCGATTAAAACCCATAAATTCAGATATAATACTCGGTTCAAATCCGTTGCTTATTGTGAAATCCGGATAAGATACCAGAGAGTCGCTTTGGACCAACGACTGTGGAAATATATTGTCACGTGACATGATGGCTTTGCATCAATAATAAGCCAACGATTTTGGATTATGGTGACTGTTGCAATTCTTAATTCTTTCTTGTGGCGACAGTACGTGTCACACCAGATGTCATTTTTCTGTCAAGTTAATGTCATTCTCGTGCAAGTGAGGTTATGTTGTTGTTGATAAGCCACGTCACCCTTTAAAATTACCAATAAAACATAAACTGTTTATTCAGGTAAATTTGAATTAATTGGAATTAATTTATTTCCTCAAACCCGCACCCTCCGGTCCTCATGGCAGCTTTTCGAGTCAATTTTTGCGATAAACTCGAAGAGGTAATTATTAAGGAAGAATGGAGCGAAACAGAAATGGATAATGAGAATGATCTCAAAGAAGACGCGCAGATAAAAGTTGAAGCGGAAATTAAGCAAGAAACCGACGTGTTGACCAACTGGTTTCACTGTGAAAGATGTGATTACAAAACCAAGTACAGGAGGAGCCTAAAACCGCACATGATATGTAAACACCTAAACGCAGACGAGATAAAATGGTTTAAGTGCGAAAAGTGCGACTTCCAATCCAAATGGAAGCGAAGCCTGCACTTGCACTTAACCAACAAACATCCAAACAAAGGCGAAACGAAATGGTTCAAGTGCGAAAAATGCGACTTCAAAACCAAACAAAGAACGACCTTGAAACAGCACGTGCTCGATAAACACTTCGACGAGATCAAATGGATTAAGTGCGAGAAGTGCGACTACAGAACCAAAAGAAGGCGGGACCTAAAATCTCACGTGATCAGTAACCACCTCGATGCGGGTGAGATCAACTGGTTTAAGTGCGAGAAATGTGATTACAAAACTAAACAAAAGAACAACCTTCAACGTCACACAATTTACAAGCACGTACCCGGAAGCGAGATTAACTGGTTTAAGTGCGAGCAATGCGACTATAAAACAAAACACAAGAGCGACTTGAACACCCACGTCAGAAGACATTCGAACGAGGGCGATAAAAAATGGTTTAAGTGCGAGAAGTGCGAGTACAAGTCGAAGCAAAAGGAGGGGTTGCAACGTCACGTGACTGATAGACACGTGAATGAGGAGGAGATAAACTGGTTCTGTTGCGAGAAATGCGAGTATAGAACCAAGCACAGGGGTGACTTGAGGGCCCACGTGGTTAGGAAGCACCCCATTGGAGGCGAAGCTAAGTGGTTTAAGTGCGAGAAATGCGCATATAAGTCGAAGCACAAGCAGAATTTAAAGCGGCACGTGATTGATAAACATCTGAATGGGGATGAAATTAAATGGTTTTGTTGCGAGAAATGCGACTATAAGAACAAACACAAGAGTAGCTTGAAGAAGCACGTAATTAAAAAGCACCTTAAATAAAGAAAGGACAAAAATACGTTATTTTTTATTTGTTATTCCTTTCCATATTCCTATTGACGTATAATGAACGTAAATCAAGGAAAAAGAATTTCAGAAGATGACAAATGTAGGATCAAAAGACGCCGCCTACCACGAACTGTCATTCATAGGTGGTCTTCTAGGATGTTTAAAACCTTTTGTTTTGTCAAGGTTTTTGGCGTCAACGCTCGCAGAAAATCGCTTAAAATGTCCGTTGACAGCTGTCGGCTGTCTGTCAATGATGCAACGTCCTTTTAAAATTGGGGTTATAAATGTTTATCGTCTCTTCAACTAGTCTCTGCAAATCAAATTTATAACTTTCTGTCATTCGTAGGCAGTCTTCTTGATGAAGCCAAAGAGGAAATTTTAATATCTAATTACTGAAATAAATGTCAAAATAAACTGTCAAACTGTCTCTAGGTTGTTAAAATTTTTTGGTTTGTCAAGGTTTTTGACGTCAACGCTCGCAGAAAATCGCTTAAACGTTCGTTGACAGCTGTTAGCTGTCTGTCAATGCAACGCCCTTTTAACTTTGAGGTTATAAATGTTTAAAAGCATAAAAGTGGATATTAATTAATACTTAATTATTAAATTAACAATAACCTCTTGTTCTCTGCAAGTCAAATTTATCCCTTCCTGTCTTTCGTAGTCTGCTTCTAGGATGAAGTCAAAGAGAAATATGACCGAATGGTGTCAATGTGAAAAATGTGATTCCAAATCACGTTTGAAGTGCCCAAAATCAAACGAGACGAAATGGTTTAAGTGCGGGAAATGCGACTACGGAACCAAACACGGGAAATGATTATTATATTACCTAGTTTAAATTTAATGTGCATAAAATTTGTGTATTATTTATTCAGTTTCTTGTTTTTACTTATACATACGTATTAGAACTAGAAAAATGAAAATCGACGTAAAACACCCCTGAGGAGGTACCTGTTTGTGACGAAACGAGATTCACCTACAATATAGAAAATCTTCAAGATACAGTTGGATACACTTCTAATGGGAAATCCCATTTCCAGATTTACGGAAGCGAACTTTTTCTTGTCATGTCTTCATTTAGATGTTTTCTAATGGTGTGAGTATTCAGGTGACTTTTATACTTAGTCTTATACTCGCATTGCCCGCACTGAAACCATCTTATCTCATCCGGATTCAAATGTTTAAAACTCAAGTGCTGCTGCAAGTGACACTTCTGTTTAGTTTTATACTTGCATTTTCCGCACTTAAACCACTTAACCTCCCTTTCTTTCAGACGTTTACTAACCTCCCTCGGTTTAGCTTTGGATTTCTGCCCACTTAAATGTTTATTAACCACATGCGTTTTCATATTCTTCTTCTCCTTAGTTCTGTACTCGCATTGCTCGCACTTAAACCACCTAATCTCATCTTCATCCAGATGTCTATTAATCACGTGATTTTTCAGCGTTTCCTTGTGTTTGGACCTGTACTCGCATTTTTCACATTCAAACCAGTCAATCTCGTCTTCGTTCAGGTGCCTGTCAATCACGTGCCGCTCCAGGTTCTTCTTTTGTTTGGCTTTATAGTCGCATTTCTCGCACTGGAACCAGCTAATCTCGTCCGCAGTTAGATGCTTATTGGTCACGTGCTGCTTCAGGTGGAACTTGAGTTTGCACTTGTAGTCGCACTTCTCGCATCCGAACCACTTAATCTCGTCTTCGTCTAAGTGCTTGCTGATCGTGTGCCGTTGCAGGCTTCGCCTGTGCCTGGATTTGTAATCACATTTTTCACAGTGGAGCCATTTGGCTTCGTCTGTCTCGTGGTTTAATTGGAATTTCCTGGCAGGTTCCTCGCGGCAAGGGTTTTCTAGTGGATCCGATGGGATTGGGGTGGTTTCTGAGGGCGAATCTGGATTTTGGGCTGCGTTTAGCTCAACTTTTATCTTCACGGCTTCTTCTTGTTCTTGTTTAATAATTACCTCTTCGAATTTCATTCCGCAAGGATAAATTGCACATAACCTCACTTAAAATAATGTCACTTTGACAGTGAAATGACAGCTCTCAAGCGGCAACACTGCGCGAACTGTCACTTAAACCGTCATTAAGTGAGGTTAAGTTGTTGAAGTCACGAGGTCAATGGCCTCTTTTCTTGTAGATTTTTGCGATGAGGTTGAAGAGGAAGCCGTTGACGAAGAGCCCAAAGAGGATTGTCAGATTAATACGAATGAAGACGAAGAAGCCACGAAGATGGAAGTTGAGGAAAAAATTGAGATTAAGTGGCACGTACTAGACATCGACCAAAAGCCTGATTTACCCCCAGAAGGCTTACTTACACTGGACCAGGTGGAGCTAAATGTTGAGGAAGGCCACGTGGCAAGAAGGACCCCTGGGTTTCAGTGTAAAGAATGCGATTTTATAGGTGAAAAAAAAATCGACCTGAAAATTCACTCGATAAAAGAACACTTCGATGCTTCTAAGAGTCCTGGGAAGGTCAGGAAGAGAAAATGGTTCCGCTGCGGTAGATGCGACTACAGAAATAGAAAAAAGCAACTCTTGCAAGAGCACGTGGTTAGGAAACATGGCAGTAAGGATGAAGTCGTGTGGTTAGGAAACATGGCAGTAAGGATGAAGTCGTGTGGTTGTACTGTGAAAAATGTGTCCACAGAGTTAAAACTAAGACGGCCCTGAAAGAACACGTGATCACGAAACATCTGAGCGACGACGAGATAAAGTGGTTTCCGTGCGGGCAATGCGATTGCAAATTCAAGCTAAGTTATCTGCTGAAACAACATGAACGTGCGGTACACATTGACCTAACTTAAACACTATTAATTACCTATTTTTTTATACTTATTATTGGATTAAACGAGCATAGCTTGCAGCTTTTCGTTTTATTCAAGTTTCTTCCATTAGAAATTCCAACTTTCAAGTCGAAATTCTAAGTTTCAAGTGGAAATTATAATGTGTATACACTACATTATACAGCTGTTTGAGACATGTTGCCAGAATATCTGATGGCATGATGTGTGCCATAAGACTAGCGTAGAGGGCACTGGATATATTTAAAAGAGGCGCCATTTTATTGAAATCCATATACAATATTGTATACTTAGTTGCCTATCTCAACTTATCTCTGCCGTTATTTTAGTGCTGTAACAAAATGCAAGGCACTTTTATTTTAGCTTATTCGTCCGCTCGCTCGCTTGCTCGTCTTCGCTCCTCAGTCTGTCCGAGCGATAACTTGAAAACGGTTTGAGACTTCGGGCTGAAACTTGGTATACGGCTTTGTTTCCCGAAAAGTAAGGCGGGTATTGCTTTTGGGCCATATCTGACCAAGGGGGTGGGAGCACTGGGAGCTAGGGGTGAAAAACCGAAGTAGTGGGGGTACATTACTGAAACTTGGTGTGCACATTCGACCTTCAAGCCTGTTGAATGTGAGGTGGTGTCAGTTACCGAGGATGTAATTTAGGGGTTGAAAGCTCAACGTACACACATATTATATCGGTGAAATCTTGCGGGGGATGCGTTTTTCGCAAAATCGAACAGATGGGGTGGAAATTAGGGGTTGCAACTCCAAATAAGTTTTGGTCGAAATTGGCGTCATTTGATGGCTTTTCATTAATGATTGAAAAAAGGTTTCATTCATATTTTGAGAAAAACCACCCTTATAGGCGCTACAATCTCTAACATGCAGAAACATAAAAATATACGAGAACTCGAAAACTACTCAACCTATCAAGGCAGAATTTGGTGTGTTAATTTTCAGTAGGTGGATGGACAAATTTTCACTAAAATCTAACAAGGGGGATGAAATTTAAGGGTTGAAACTTGAAATTTCTTCAAGTAAAATGGTAGCATAAAAGTACGGGTTAGATACATTTCGGTCAACTATTGAAAAAATTAACCACCCCTAACTCTTTGCAAGCGGATAAGTATATTTTATTTATTTTAGTGCCGAAGCAAAATGCGAGGCACTATAGTTGTAGTGAATTCGCTCGCTCGCTCGCTCGCTCGGCCGGCCGTCCGTCTACTCTGTCCATCGCATAACTTGAGAACGAAAGCAGATATCGAACTGAAATTTTGTACACGGGTGTATACCCGGAAAATCTCGGCGGGGATTGCCTCTGGGCCATATCGGACCAGGGGGGTGGGAGTTAGGGGTGAAAAACCGAAAAACTATTAACTGCAATAAGTCGAGAACTAGTGGAGATATCTTTCTGAAACTTGGTATGTACGTTCGACCCTCAAGTCTGTTGAAAGTGAAAGGGTGCTAATTTCGGGGGATGAAATTTAGGAGATGAAAACCACAAAAAATATGATAACTCCATAAGGGTTGCACGCAGCTGTCGGAAACTTAACGCACACACATATATCGGTGAAAGCTTGCGGGGGATGCCTTTTTCGTAAAATCGAACAGATGGGATGGAAATTAGGGGTTGCAACTCGAAATTCCGCCTAATAAGTATTGGTTGAAATTGGCGTCATTCGATAGCTTTCCATTAATGATTCAAAAAAGGTGTCACTCATATTTTGAGAAAAACCACCCTTATAGGCGCTACAACCCCTAACATGCAGAAACACAAAAATACGAGAACTCAAAAACTACTCAACGTATATCAAGGCAGAATTTGGTGTATGAATTTCCAGTGACATTGTAGGCGAATAGACAAATTTTCAATAATATCTAGCAAGGGGGATGAAATTTAAGGGTTGAAACTTGAAATTTCTTCAAATAAATGGTAGCCTAAAATTACGGGGTTCGATTGATTTCGGTCAACTATTGAAAAAAGGTCTTATGCGTTTTCAACCTAAAACCAACCCCTAGGCTATTAACCACCCCTAACTCTTTGCAAGCGGATAAATATATTTTATTAATTTTTTCTGAAAACCTATTGATTTATTTATGAACAACTGAAGTCAGTAAATACGCAAGGAGTTATGTAACACCGGAAAAATAAACTCACCCCTGTAAATCATAAAGGGGTGAAACCATGATGGGTTGAAAACATGAATGTATAAATCACCTTAATTTTTCAACGAATTGGGTTAAGGTGGTGAAATTGAAAACACAACTTCCTTTAGGGCATGTGGGGGTGGTGAAATAGGGGGTTGGAGTTTAGGGGTTGAAACGTCCATAAAGCCCTGTAATTTGACACAGAGAAGCAATATCTTCTGCGAAACTGTGACATCTTACACACTGCATCTTCGAGAAGGGAAGAGTGAATTTTAGGAGAAATTTATTGAAGGGGGTGAAAGTTAGGGGTGGAAACTCGAATTTTTACTGAATAATGTAGGGTTGAAATTAATACTTACCATTCGATAGCTTTCTATTGATGGTACAAAAAAGGTCTTATTCATCATTCGCGAAAAACTACCCTTAAAGGCGGTACAACCCCTTAATATGCCGAAACGCAAAAATGCGAGAACTCAAAAACTGCTCAACGTATCAGGGCTGAATTTGATGTGGTAGTTTACAGCACCACTATAGGCGGATGGGCAAATTTCCATTAATATCTAACAAGGGGGATGAAATTTAAGGGTTGAAACTAGAAATTTTTTCATGTAAATGGTGGAATAAAATTATGGGGTTCGATAGATTTCGCTCAACCATTGAAAAAAAGTCTTATGAGTCTTCAACCTAAAACCAACCCCTACGCTACTAACAATCCTTAAGCCCTAGCAAGCGGAGTAAACACATTTTATTTTTTTTTTTGCTTTCTTCTGATTTGTTAATAATTCAACCTAAAACCAACCCCTACGTTACTAACAATCCTTAAGCCCTAGCAAGCGGAGTAAACACATTTTATTTTTTTTTTTGCTTTCTTCTGATTTGTTAATAATTCAAAGTCATTTTCATTAATTTTAACCCATCCACAATTTTTCAACCCCTTTCATGATATGTGAACCTTCAAAGAGCAAAATTTACCCAGACCGCTTCTTTTTTCTGAAATCCTATTGATTTATTTATATGAACTGAAGTCAGTAATTACGCAAGGAAAAATAAACTCACCCCTGTGAATCATAAAGGGTTGAAATCATGAGAGGTTGAAAACATGAATCTATACAAATCACCGCAATCTTTCAACGAATTGGATTAGGGTAGTGAAATTGAAAACACAACTTGCATAGGGCATGTGGGGGTGGTGAAATAGGGGGTTGGAGTTTAGGGAACTTCACCACCAAATGTCCATGAAGCCCTGTAAGTGAATTTTAGGAGAAATTTAGCGAAGGGAAGGAAATTTAGGGGTGGAAACTCGAATTTTCACTTAATAATGTAGGGTTAAAATTAATGCCATTCGATAGCTTCTTATTGATGGTACAAAAATGGGCTCTGTCATCATTCCCGAAGAAACACCCTTAAAGGCGCTACAACCCCCAACGTGCAAAAACACAATAATACGCGATATCTTAAAAACTGGTCAACGCGTATTAAGACCGAATTTGGTGCGTCAATTTACAGTGACAGGAGTGGGGGGATGGTAAATTTTTTCGGTATGATCTAACAAGGGGAATGAAATTTAAGGGTTGAAACTAAATTTTTTTTGGGAAAATGGTGGCATGAAATTACAATAAGGTTCGATAGATTTCCGGTCAACCCTTAAAAAAGATCTTATAAAGGCTTCAATTAAAACCAGCCCCTAGACTATACTAACAACCCCTAAACCCTAGGTGGCAGATTAAGTAAGTATATACATTTTATTTTTTTTTTTGAATTCTTGAGTACTCATTATTCTAACTACTTTTTCCAACGAGTAGGTAGTTAATTACTTAGTAGTTATAACTACTTTTTGCTGAAGTAGTTAATAGTTAACTACTTTTCAAAAGTATGCACGCGATTAATTTTTACACCTCTTATCTACTTTTCATACCCCTTTACAATTTTTCAACGCTGAGCGATAATTTTGCAAAATTATATGCAATATTATATATATATTATAATAGTTTCCGCTGGATTGGCATTTCCCAATAGAAAACAATTCACCAATAGGATCCAATATGTTCCTACAGTTGGCAACAGTGCTCTTTGACAGCTGTCATTTAGCTATCGATTCGAAGTGAGGTTATGTTGTTAGCTACTCGATTCGGTCGAAATGGCAGCATTTCTAGCCGAACGAAAAATCATTAAAGAAGAACCCAATGAAACCGTAGAAATAAAAGTCAAAGAAGAAATTGAGATTGAGCATCACGAGCTGAAAGCAGAACGAAGTCCTTATCAAGCCAAATGGTTCGAATGTGAAAAATGTGACTTCAAAACTAAATACAAGTACCACCTCAAACGGCACGCGATTCGTAAGCATGCGAATGCAGATAACATTGAATGGATTAAGTGCGGAAAATGCGACTACAAAACCAAAGAGTCGCACACGCTCCAACGGCACGTGATTGCCAAACACGTAAATGAAGATAAGATAAAATGGTTTAAGTGCGAAAAATGCGACTACAAAGCCTCGCAAAGGTGCGCCCTAAAAAAACACGAGATGAAACATCTAATTAAAGACGAAGTGAAATGGTTTTACTGCCCGAATTGCGATTATAAAACTAAAAAAAAAATCACCCTCCAACGGCACAAGATTAACGAACACCTAAATATTCTAAGTGAACGCGACATTGAATGGTTTAAGTGCGAGAGATGCGACTACAGATGTAAACTTAGCACCAACCTAGCAAAGCACATGATTAGAAAGCATTTAAATGAAGACGAGATAAAATGGTTTCGTTGCGAGAAATGCGAACATAAATGTAAACAAAAGCATCACCTGAGAAGGCACGTGATTAATAAACATGCAAGCGGAGACGAAATAAGCTGGTTTAGGTGCGAGAAATGCGAGTATAAATGCAAACAAAAGAAGAACCTGCAAAGGCACGTGATTAATAGGCATTTAGAGGAGGGGGAGATTAAGTGGTTTAAGTGCGAGAGATGCGATTATAAAGCTAAATTTAAATACAGCTTACACGCCCACGCAGCTGCAAGACACTCCAATGAAGCTAAGATAAAGAATGAAGTTTGGCTTCTTTCATAAAAATGTGCAACTTCCTATGTAGTGCTTATTTTTTTAATAAATCGATGAATTTTAAGAAATTGTGCCTATTTATACCTTGCAACATTTCGAAATTAGCACAAATCGCTTCTCCAGCCTCATTTTACCAGAAAAACACATTTCCACCCACCTGCCACCCCTTTGAAATCCACCCCCTTAACAAATTCTTGCAGACTGGGGTGTTTTTGTGGTCCCACCGCGCTGAAATTACCACAAATCGCTTCTCCAGCCTCATTTTACCAGAAAAACACATTTCCACCCCCCTGCCACCCCTTTGAAATCCACCCCCTTAACAAATTCTTGCAGACTAGGGTGTTTTTGTGGTCCGACCGGGCTGAAATTAGCAAAAATCGTTTCTCCAGCCTCACTTTACCAGAAAAACACATTTCCACCCTCCTGCCACCTCTTTGAAATCCACCCCCTTAACAAATTCTTGCAGACTGGGGTGTTTTTGTGGTCCGACCGCGCTGAAATTACCACAAATTGCTTCTCCAGCCTCATTTTACCAGAAAAACACATTTCCACCCCCCTGCCACCCCTTTGAAATCCACCCCCTTAACAAATTCTTGCATACTAGGGTGTTTTTGTGGTCCGACCGGGCTGAAATTAGCAAAAATCGTTTCTCCAGCCTCACTTTACCAGAAAAACACATTTCCACCCTCCTGCCACCTCTTTGAAATCCACCCCCTTAACAAATTCTTGCAGACTGGGGTGTTTTTGTGGTCCGACCGCGCTGAAATTACCACAAATCGCTTCTCCAGCCTCATTTTACCAGAAAAACACATTTCCACCCCCCTGCCACCCCTTTGAAATCCACCCCCTTAACAAATTCTTGCAGACTGGGGTGTTTTTGTGGTCCGACCGCGCTGAAATTACCACAAATCGCTTCTCCAGCCTCATTTTACCAGAAAAACACATTTCCACCCCCCTGCCACCCCTTTGAAATCCACCCCCTTAACAAATTCTTGCAGACTAGGGTGTTTTTGTGGTCCGACCGGGCTGAAATTAGCAAAAATCGTTTCTCCAGCCTCACTTTACCAGAAAAACACATTTCCACCCTCCTGCCACCTCTTTGAAATCCACCCCCTTAACAAATTCTTGCAGACTGGGGTGTTTTTGTGGTCCGACCGCGCTGAAATTACCACAAATCGCTTCTCCAGCCTCATTTTACCAGAAAAACACATTTCCACCCCCCTGCCACCCCTTTGAAATCCACCCCCTTAACAAATTCTTGCAGACTGGGGTGTTTTTGTGGTCCGACCGGGCTGAAATTAGCAAAAATCGTTTCTCCAGCCTCACTTTACCAGAAAAACACATTTCCACCCTCCTGCCACCTCTTTGAAATCCACCCCCTTAACAAATTCTTGCAGACTAGGGTGTTTTTGTGGTCCGACCGGGCTGAAATTAGCAAAAATCGTTTCTCCAGCCTCACTTTACCAGAAAAACACATTTCCACCCTCCTGCCACCTCTTTGAAATCCACCCCCTTAACAAATTCTTGCAGACTGGGGTGTTTTTGTGGTCCGACCGCGCTGAAATTACCACAAATTGCTTCTCCAGCCTCATTTTACCAGAAAAACACATTTCCACCCCCCTGCCGCCCCTTTGAAAACCACCCCCTTAACAAATTCTTGCAGACTGGGGTGGTTTTTTTTGGACAAAATTCAACAAGGGGTCCCGGAGATGTGGAAAAATTGAGAAAAACCGAAGAAACCATTGGCATATTTTCTGTGTTTTTTTTGGGAATTGTGCTTAACTGTAGGTACCAAAATTTCAACCTCCTACGTTTTTCATTCCCTTGTACAGTTTCTCAACACCCTAAAAGTAAATTTTGCAAAATACACGCATTTTTGTGTTCTTTTCAATAATTCGACTCATTTGGGTTATGCGAAGTGTTATGTTTTCACCCCCTTAAATTTTTAAACCCTTCCACAATTTTCCACCCCCCAAAGCACAAACTTTGTAAAATTAGCGCATTCTTGCGTCTTTTGGGGAAACTGCTGATTTGGATTTTATTTTGAGCCTATTAAATTTTTTGACACATTTTAAAAACCGGAATTTGCGCAATTTTTCATGTTAGTTTCTGTTAGTAGGTAATTCTATACTCATTTTCACCCCAAAGCGCCAATTTTGCAAAATTTTCGCATTTTTGTCTCGCAGAAGTTCTGCGCATTTGAATTTTATTTTCAGCGTCTTAAATTTTTCAATCCTCTGAAGAAAGTTTCCAGATACTTGAATTTTTGCAATTTGCTCATTTTTCGTTTAGAGGATTGTAGGGGGTGAGGGGTAATTTTTGGGGGTGAAATTTTTTGACGGTCAATTAGTGTTTTCAGGTTGTACCTAGGTGGTTCAAGTTTTCAATCTCATCTATTGCCAGTTTTAGTGTTTAGAGGGTTGCAGGGGGTTGGGGGTGACAATTTTTGACGGTCAATTTCAAGTTGTATATAGGTGGTTCAAGCGTTCAATCTCATCTATTCCCATTTTTAGCATTTAGACGGTTCTAGGGAGTGGGGGGTGTTTTAGGGGTGACATTTTTTGACGGTCAATTAGTCTTTTCAGGTTGTAGGTGGCTCAAGGGTTCAATTACATTTATTCCCATTTTTGGTGTTTTTTAAAATTACTTTTAACCCCCCCGTAAGCATATAAAAAACCTCCGGAAGATGTATGTAGGGGCGGCTGGGCTTACTGGTGGAATCGGGTGCAGATTTTATCAGTCTGCACCTAGTAGTAGTGCCTCCGCAAATGCACAGATGTGTCAAAAAGGCGAAATGTTGTTACAGAATTTAAAAATAGAAAATGAGCAGGAATGAGCAAATGAGAAGAATATGGCCAAAATTTGGAGAATTTAGAAAAAATATCACTTGGGGCTGAAAAATTGTGAAAGGGGATGAAAAATCAAGAGGAATGAAAATTACGAAATGTGTACAGAGTGTCTCATTTTAACTGGAACCGTCTAAATATTTCCGTTAATATTGAGCACATAAATTCGATCTTCTTTTTTACATGTAGTTTCAAAATTTGCATGTGTGATACTTCACCTTTTTTTATCCCAAAATCTCAACCCACTGCGATTAATAAAAGAGGTGAAATTACAGGGCTTTATGGACGTTTCAACCCCTAAACTCCAACCCCCTATGTTCCAACCCACATGTTCTAAAGGAAGTTGTGTTTTCAATTTCACCACCCTAATCCAAATCGTTGAAAAATTCCGGTTATTTGTAGATTCATGTTTTCAACCCCTTATGATTTCACCCCTTTATGATTTACAGCGGTGAGTTTATTTTTCCGGTTTTACATAACTTTTGCGTATTTAGTGACTTCAGCTGTTCATAAATAAATCAATAGGGTTTCAGAAAAAATAAATAAAATATATTTATCCGCTTGAAACTAGAGTTAGGGGTGGTTAATAGCCTAGGGGTTGGTTTTAGGGGGTGGATTTCAAAGGGGCGGCAGGGGGGTGGAAATGTGTTTTTCTGGTAAAGTGAAAAACTGTCATTTACACAAAAAATTTTAAAATTCCCGCCAAACAACGGCCACCGCGCGGAACGGACTATGGATACGGTCGGCACGTGACGTGGGGTGAACGTGAGTTACAGTTTTTTTTCCGAAATTTACACATTTTTGTGGTAATTTGGAAATAAAAAAAGAGAAAAATGTGGCACTAGACAGTTCAGGGCGCAACCCGTTTACCAATCTAGGGAAATCAACTTTTCGATCGTTGGTGACACTGCTGACCTGATTCGTGAACTAACTGTCAATTGAGGTTATGTCAAGTTGCAGAAGCGTCACCTAAAAAACTTGTGTAAACCAGAATGTCAGCATTTGAAGTCAATTTAGACAACGTAATTGAAAATATAACCATTAAGGAAGAACCCGAAGAAGAATGGAAGGACAAAGAAACCGTGAAGATAAAAGTCGAAGAAAAATGCAAGGAAGAGATAAAAATCGACTCTCACGAGCCAAATGCAGAGAAACATGCACCTTATTGGGTCCAAGAAGCCACATCGACGCCACAGGAGCAAGTTGAAACTTGCAGATGGTTCGAATGTGAAAAATGTGATTACAAATCCAAGCACAGGAACGACCTGAAGAGACACACAATCAACAAACACCTAAATCCAGGCGAGATAAACTGGTTTAAGTGCGAGAAATGCGACTATAAAACCAAACACAAGCGGCCCCTGCAGCTGCACAAAGCCAACAAACACCTCGATGCAAGCGAAACGAAATGGTTCAAGTGCGGAAAATGCGACTACAAGGCCAAACAAAAGCAACACTTGCAACAGCACGTCATCAACAAACATCTAAACGAGGACGAGATCGAGTGGTTTAAGTGCGAGCAATGCGACTATAAGGCCAAAGAGAAGGCGCAGCTGCCGCTGCACGTGACTCGCAAACATAACGACGAGGTTAAATGGTTTAAGTGCGAGAAATGCGACTGCAAGTATAAGCAGAAGCCGAACTTGCGACAGCACGTGGCTTCTAAACACACGAGTGAAGACGAAATTGAGTGGTTTAAGTGCGAGAAATGCGAGTACAGGGTTAGACAGAAAAAGTTGCTGAAACGGCACGTGATTAATAGACATCTGAAAGAGGATGAGATCAGTTGGTTTCAGTGCCTGAAGTGCTGTTGCAAGTTTAAAGAGAAGGAAAGGCTTAAAAGGCACGTGCGGAGTAGACATTTAAAAGTGGAGGAGATAAAATGGTTTCGGTGCGGTAAATGCGAGCACAAGACTAAGCATAAGCACAATTTACGGCGACATATAGTTGGGAAACATTGTGAGCCTGAGGTCGTGTGGTGTAAATCCGAGAAATTTTAGCTATTAAAATAATAATACCTTATTTATTTATAGCTAAAAAGATATATTATGAATCTACATATACGTATAATAACAAGTATCCATAAAAAATGTTAACATAGGTACCTACTTATACATAATTTGATTTGCACTCCTGTGTGTCTATTTGAGTTAACCCTAACACTTACAATTAGACAATAAGACAATAAGAATTGAAAAATAATTCAAAGTTGAAGAAAAATTATAATCAATGTTCTTGCAGACAATTAGTAACTAATTCCGCCAATGTAAGCAGCGAAAACTACCTGTTATTGCGTTTATGGAAAGTTAGTCCGTTTAGGAACTTTTTGCCTCTTATTTGCGTCAATGACGCAAGTCATTCAACTGTCAAGCTGACGTTTGTCGTTGTTATTAATAGGTCATTGACCTGAACACATAAGAAAGTCCACTAATTAGTGATAAAAGCCAACGGAAGATGTATATCAATGCGATGTATATCTCGGTAGACGTTTATCAAGTTAATGTGCATGCTGGTCTTACTGGTGGAACCGGGTGCAGATTTAAATGTTGCGAAGGGGGTTGGAAAAGTGAAAAAGCTAAACATAATCCAAATGAGTTCAATTTATTACCGAAGGAAAACTAAATTACGTGAATTTTGCAAAATAAACACTTAGGGGGTTGAAAATTTGTAAAAGGGGGGATGAAAAGTTAAAAGGGATGAGAATTAATCGTAATTAAGTAAAATTACAGAAAATAAGCCAATTATGCAAATGACTTTTGGGGGTTGAATTGAAACATTGCGATTGCGAAGGGGTCGAAAAAGTGAAAAAGGCAAGAACAATCCATATGAGTAAAACTCGGTAAAATTTATTACCGAAAAAAGGCAAAACTGCGCGAATTTTACAAAATTAACGCTCGGGGGGGAGAAATCAAAAGGGATGAAAATGTACCTACTGTAGTTAAGTAGATGTAGCGAAAATCACACGAAAAAGAAGCGGTCTGGGTAAATTTTGCTCTTTGAGGGTTCACATATCATGAAAGGGGTTGAAAAATTGTGGATGGGTTAAAAATTAATGAAAATGACTTTGAATTATTAACAAATCAGAAGAAAACAAAAAAAAATAAATAAAATGTATTTACTCCGCTTGCTAGGGCTTAGGGGTAGTCAGTAGCGTAGGGGTTGGTTTTAGGTTGAAGACTCATAAGACTTTTTTCAATGGTTGATCGAAGTCTATCGAACCCCATAATTTTATTCCACCACTTACATGAAAAGATTTCCAGTTTCAAACCTGAAATTTCATCCCCCTTGTTAGATATTAATGAAAATTTGCCCATCCGCCTACAGTGGCGCTGTAAATTACCACATCAAATTTAGCCCTGATACGTTAAGCAGTTTTTGAGTTCTCGCATTTTTGTGTTTCGGCATGTTAGGGGGTCGTTTTTCGCGAATGATGAATAAGACCTTTTTTGTACCATCAATAGGTAGAAAGCTATCGAATGGTATTATTTTCAGCTATACATTATTTATTGAAAATTTGAGTTTCCAGCCCTAACTTTCATCCCCTTCGATAATTTTCTCCTAAAATTCACTCTTCCCTTCTCGAAGATGCAGTGTGCAAAATGTCACAGGTTCGCAGATGATATTGCTTCTCTGTGTCAAATTGCAGGGTTTTATGGACGTTTCACCCCTAAACTCCAACCCCCTATTTCACCACCCCCACATGCCCTAAAGGAAGTTTTGTTTTCAATTTCACCACCCTAACCCAATTCGTTGAAACATTCCGGTGATTTGCAGATTCATGTTTTCAACCCCTCATGATTTCACCCCTTTATGATTTACAGGGGCGAGTTTATTTTTCCGGTGTTACATAACTCCTTGCGTGTTTACTGACTTCAGTTGTTCATAAATGAATCAATACCTAAGGTTTCAGAAAAAATAAATAAAATATATTTATCCGCTTGCAAAGAGTTAGGGGTGGTTAATAGCCTAGGGGTTGACTTTAGGTTGAAAACTCATAAGACCTTTTTTCAATAGTTGACCGAAATCTATCGAACCCCGTAATTTTATGCTACCATTTACTTGAAGGAATTCCAAGTTTCAACCCTTAAATTTCATCCCCTTTGTTAGATTTTAGTGAAAGTTTGTCCATCCACCTATACAATGTCACTGATGAAGATTAACACACCAAATTATGCTTTGATACGTTGAGTAGTTTTTGAATTTTCGCATTTTTGTGTTTCTGCATGTTAGGGGTTGTAGCGCCTATAAGGATGGTTTTTCTCAAAATATGACTGACACCTTTTTTGAACCATTAATGGAAAGCTATCGAATGACGCCAATTTCGACCAATACTTATTAAGCGAAATTTCGAGTTGCAACCCCTAATTTCCACCCCATCTGTTCGATTTTGCGAAAAACGCATCCCCCGAAAGATTTCACCGATATATGTGTGTACGTTGAGTTTCCAACAGCTGCGTGCAACCCTTGCGGAGTTATCATATTTTTGTGGTTTTCATCCCCTAAATGTCATCCCCCGAAATTAGCACCCCGTCACCTTCAACAGACTCGAGGGTCGAACGTGCGTACCAAGTTTCAGCAAGAAACCTCCACTAGTTCTCGAGTTATAGCAATTAATAGTTTTTCGGTTTTTCACCCCTAACTCCCACCCCCTTGGTCCAATATGGCCCAAAAGCAATCCCCACTTTACTTTTCGGGAGACGAAGCTACCTACCAAGTTTCAGCTCGATATCTCAATCCGTTCTCAAGTTATGCGACGGACAGATTGAGGAGCGATCGATACGACGAGCGAGCGAACTACCTAGTTTTTACATTTATGGAAAATTAGTCCGTTTAGGAACTTTTTGCCTCTTATTGTGGCGTCAATGGCCGTTGACGGAAGTAATTCAACTGTCAGGCTGACGTTTGTCACTCAGTGAGGTTATATTGTTGTTATTGATATGTCATTGACCTGAACACACATAATAATGTCCATTAACTAGTGATAAAACCATTGTACAGATTAATTTATCGAGGCAGATGAACAATTTCAACAACTTTAATCAGCTTAGGGGCTTTTCGCTTCTTAGTGTGGCGTCCCTGCCCGTTGCCGGAAGTAGTTAAAACTGTCAAACTGACGTCTGTCACCCAGTGAGGTTATGTTGATGGGTCATTGACCTAATTATTCATTACAAAGCCACTAATCAGTCATAAAACGATTGTTCCAATACAAACCGATGAAATTTAAAGACATAGAAGAAATTTACTACTAAATGGCAGTCTCCGAAGTCAATTTATTCGACGACAACGTTGAAAAAATCTTTATTAAGGAAGAATGGAGCGATGCGAATAGCGACCAAGAAGTTAATGAAGAATTTAGTCAAGAACTAGAATCTGCTTCGAAGCGAAAATGGTCTCAATGTGAAAAATGTGATTACAAATGCAAGAGAAGGTGCAACCTGACCCGGCACATGATTAACAAGCATCTACCTGAAAACGAGATCAAGTGGTTTAAGTGCGAGAAATGCGACTACAAGGCCAAGCAGAGGAGTCATCTCCACGCGCACGACATCTGCAAACATTTACCCGAAGACGAAATCGAGTGGATCCGCTGCGAGAAATGCGACTATAAAACCAAGCAAAGGAAGCACGTCAAGCTGCACATGATCGACAAACATCAAAATCAGGACGAGAGGAAGTGGATTAAGTGCGAGAAATGCGACTATAAGACCAAACGCACGAGTAGCATGAAACAGCACGTGATTAGTAAGCATCTGGACGAGGGCGAGATAAAGTGGTTTCGCTGCGGGAAATGCGAGTACAAGTGCAAGCAAAGGTGCGATCTAAGGCCGCACATGATTAATAAGCATCTGAAGGCGAGCGAGATTAAGTGGTTTAAGTGCGAGGAATGCGAGTATACGTCTAAACGGAAGGTCAACCTGCAGCGGCACATGATTAGCAGGCATTTGGGCGAGGACGAGATTAATTGGTTTAGGTGCGAGAAATGCGATTATAAAACTAAACATAAAACCTACTTGAAAGAACACGTTGCAAGGCACGAACTGGGGGAATAGTTATTTACGTAATTAGTTATGAAAAATCCTTTATTGTTTGACGAGCCGTAATATTTGCCAAAACGAGCGATAGCGAGTTTTGCAACATTATGCGAGTCAGACAATTTAGGTTTTTCATAACGTATTCCGTACAACATTTTAGCTAATTGTGTAAAATCCAGCTTTTCAAAACGCAATTAGGTAAAAGATAAAAACGTAATACGTAATGTAAATATTGATGTTATGTATTGCCTGTTTACACTGTTACTAGAAATAATAAAGTGATTTCGATCTTTTTTAACTCTAAATACCTAAGTGTGGAAGTAGGTACCTATAAAAAATCTACCCACTCAATTCGAGTAGGTACAGATTGCAGAACAATTACACATGAGTGGAGTTACAAGTAGGTATCTTCCCCCTAAAAACATATATCTATACTTAATTATTATTATCTCATCTAAGTACCCATTACCTATCTATTTCTTTAGTTTCTCTTAACATGACGATGTAATGCGTCCTAAGCGTTACACAAATTAACAAAGGAAACAAGGGAAACGTTACATAAAGTTATACTATTACTATATTATAAAATACCTACCTGACTCCATTAGATATCCTTGAGGATATTCTCTCCAGATAACACCGGAATATTCCCAGAATATTCATAAAATATATCTTCAGAATTAACAAAAATGTTCCTAGATTATTCACTAGGAGATTTTGTATGTTTGAGAGATTCCAGGAACATCTAAATGGGAGTCCATGCAATGTGCCCGGGTATATTTGAAAGGAATATTCCGGGGAAAAGCCAGAAATATTTATATATTCTTTTTGAATATGCTTAAATAGATGTTTCCATAATGCACAAACTATTTTCTGGACTCACGGCTATGAAACTCTTGAAGAGGAATTTAGAAAAATACGCTTGTCTAGGAATCAGTGTCTCAGATATTTAGATTCTAACATAAACGTTCATGGAATATTCCGATTTGAATATTAATTAAAGAATATCCTTATATATTCTAATTAGTTATTCTATGAATATTCGTTGTAGATATCCATAGCATATTTTTGAATATTCGATATACAGTGTTGTCTCATTTTAACTGGAACCACCCAAATATTTCGGTTAATATTGAGCAAATCAACTCGCTCTTTTTTTGCACATATAAAGCTCCAGAACCTGCATCTGCGTAATACTTCACTTTGTTGTTATCCCGAAATCTCAGCCCACTGCGATTAATTAAAGAGGCCAAAAATAGCGAAATCGTATTAGGCGTTTCTTTACCGAAAAAGTTTATTAAGAAAAGTTGCTCAGGATGACTCCAAATGGGTAAATCCAAAGTTTTAGGCCAAAATAAAAATGTTGAATTTCTGGAAGAAAGCATCAAAATTATCGAAAACCAATATTTTTGCAAGAAAAGGGTTGCTGAGTAATAAAAAAACAATTGAAATAGGTTTGTTTGACATTTGCTGTCAGCTGTAGCTGGGCAAAATTTAACAATCGCAGAAAAAGTTGAAATTATAAGCTAATAAATAATAATCTTAATATAATTGCAACTTCTTCTGCGATTGTTAAATTTTGCCCAGCCATAGCTAACAGCAACTGTCAAACACCCATTTCAATTGTTTTTAATTACACAGCAACCCCTTTTGTTGTAAAAATAATGAAGTTTTCGATATTTTTCATTTTTTCCTCCAGAAATTCAACATTTTTATTTTGGTCTGAAACTCCGCACTTACCTATTTGGGGTCATCTTGAGCAACTTTTCTTAATAAAATTTTTCGATAAAAAAATGCCTAATACGATTTCGCTGTTTTTGTCCTCTTTAATTAATCGCAGTGGGCTAAGATTTCGGGATAAAAAAAAGGTGAAGCATCACACAGATGTAAATTTTGAAGCTCTATATGCAGAAAAAAAAAGCTAACTAATTTGCTCAATATTAACCGAAATATTTGGGTATAGCTCCAATTAAAATGAGACACACTGTATATACGTGGGCTAGGGATTATTCATGGAATATCTAAAGGAGATTCGTGCTATTTGGGAAGGAAGTAGTAAAAATATAATGCGACCTGAGGCGTAGCCGAAGGAAGTAGTAAAAATATAATGCGACCTGAGGCGTAGCCGAAGGGAGTAGTAAAAACATAATGCGACCTGAGGCGTAGCCGAAGGGAGTAGTAAAAACATAATGCGACCTGAGGCGTAGCCGAAGGGAGTAGTAAAAATATAATGCGACCTGAGGCGGAGCCGAAGGGAGTAGTAAAAACATAATGCCACCTGAGGCGTAGCCGAAGGGAGTAGTAAAAATATAATGCGACCTGAGGCGTAGCCGAAGGGAGTAGTAAAATATAATGCGACCTGAGGCGTAGCCAAAGAGAGTAGTAAAAATAGAATGCGACCTGAGGCGTAGCCGAAGAGAGTAGTAAAAATATAATGCGACCTGAGGCGCAGCCGAAGGGAGTAGTAAAAACATAATGCGACCTGAGGCGTAGCCGAAGGGAGTAGTAAAAATAGAATGCGACCTGAGGCGTAGCCGAAGGGAGTAGTAAAAACATAATGCCACCTGAGGCGTAGCCGAAGGGAGTAGTAAAAATATAATGCGACCTGAGGCGTAGCCGAAGGGAGTAGTAAAATATAATGCGACCTGAGGCGTAGCCAAAGGGAGTAGTAAAAATAGAATGCGACCTGAGGCGTAGCCGAAGGGAGTAGTAAAAATATAATGCGACCTGAGGCGTAGCCGAAGGGAGTAGTAAAATATAATGCGACCTGAGGCGTAGCCAAAGAGAGTAGTAAAAATAGAATGCGACCTGAGGCGTAGCCGAAGAGAGTAGTAAAAACATAATGCGACCTGAGGCGCAGCCGAAGGGAGTAGTAAAAACATAATGCGACCTGAGGCGTAGCCGAAGGGAGTAGTAAAAATAGAATGCGACCTGAGGCGTAGCCGAAGGGAGTAGTAAAAACATAATGCCACCTGAGGCGTAGCCGAAGGGAGTAGTAAAAATATAATGCGACCTGAGGCGTAGCCGAAGGGAGTAGTAAAATATAATGCGACCTGAGGCGTAGCCAAAGGGAGTAGTAAAAATAGAATGCGACCTGAGGCGTAGCCGAAGGGAGTAGTAAAAACATAATGCGACCTGAGTCGTAGCCGAAGGGAGTAGTAAAAATATAATGCGACCTGAGACGTAGCCGAAGGGAGTAGTAAAATATAATGCGACCTGAGGCGTAGCCGAAGCCCAGCAAACACAGGTACATAAATGATATATCCCTGTTACATAACTAGCATACTTAATTTGTAACATGTGACATTAGTATCTACGTAAATGTTATATTGCATCTTTGTAAGGATTTCCGCCTTCAGTACCTATATAACGAATATAACAAATGTTAATTAGTTACATACAAGTTATGTAACAGTTTCATTATACGTTACCTGTTTGTTACATAGCAATGAAATAACATTACAATGACTATTATTCATAACATTTATTAATTACTTGTTGTACAGGTACTTAGGTACATTTATTGACACTAATTACCTTCCCAATAGGAAACGTTTTTCAAAATGAACCCATTATTCTGCCTTTTGCCATACCAATTCTGTCTCCTTGTAGGTATATATAGTAGCATCAGAGAAATCTAAAACAGAAAAAATGTATAAATAGGACAAAATAACTCCACATTCGTCCTACCTGTAGGGAAGCAGGTTACTTCGAGTTTTTATAAGTTGTATGGGAAAATTTATAAGTTTCTGCCTTTTCCTGAAAAATTACAATTGTTTCGTTTTAGCCAAAATATTGACTGATGAACCCTTTTCTTACCTTTGCAAAATATGATTGTGGTGAAGGAGGTGAGGTAACTGGTAGGCACTGGTATGTAACTGGTGATTCAATTCGCAATAATTTGCTGAAGAGTGAAGATCAAAGAAAAACGCACACCCCGCACTACTCATACTTATTGAAAAATCGAGGAAGGGCGGACTGACTGAGTAACACGACGCGATGCGAAGAATTTGTAACATACCAACCAAAAATTACTGTCTTTCAAGTGAAAGTCACTAACTTCTATCGCGTCAAATTTAAAATTAATAAACATGTTGTGTTAATCTTATGTAACATCAACAAAATAATGTTATAATAATGTTACCTTGTCATTTCGTTACATTTATGTTTCTATATTATGAGAAATTTGTACATGAAAATGTTGTGTAACATATTCATAACTCTTTTATAAAACATCTGTTACGCCTCTGTTGCATAACATTAACATTTTGTGTTTGCTGGGAGGGAGTAGTAAAAACATAATGCGACCTGAGGCGTAGCGGAAGGGAGTAGTAAAAATATAATGCGACCTGAGGCGTAGCCGAAGGGAGCAGTAAAAAAACAAAGCGACCTGAGGCGCAGCCGAAGGGAGTAGTAAAAGAATAGTGACGCGACCTGAGACGCAGTATCTTCATTACCGAAAGTGTAGCGCCGCCTACGATTTTTCCAAAATGTATTTAATTTTATTCTTATAAAACGTATAATGAACTCATTTCGTATAATTTTATTTCTCAATCTCAGCTACAGCACTAACACAATTTTTTTTACATATTAAAGAAACTGCCTCGCTTACATTTCAAAGTCCGGTAATTTCCCTAATAAAACCTCGAACCTCAGTAATTTTCGTGTACCCTCCGGGAAAGGGTGCACTGCAGTTGATACTAACAAAAGCAGTAACACCCCACAGAGTGTTATTTGCAGCCAGAGGCCCGCCCGAGTCCCCGCTGCAAATATTCTTGCCCCCCTCCAGCACCCCCGCACAGAAAGAACCGGGATCTAGGAAGCCAAAAATGTCCCTACACTGTTCATCACTAACAACGTACACTTCGACGGCCTTGAGGACTAAGGAAACGTCGCCATCTTCGGTTAGTCCCCAACCGGAAGCTTCCGCAGGGCTGCCAACTGCAATAGTGTCATTTTCGTCGGGTAGATCTACGGGTTGGGCCCCAACCCCGAGGTGCAGGGGCTCTGCCAGTTTGAGGATGGCGAAGTCGTAGGCGGGCCAATCGTAAAGGGGATGGATGTACGCTGATTCCACTTTTATGAGTTGGCCACCCTGATTCGACAACGTGGAGTTTGCCCGCACGTACATTATTGGGATATCCTCGTCGCTGTTGGTCAAATTTGGAAAAATTAGAAAAAAAATGTGGTGAATGATGGAAAGAAGGAGGGAGTAGGGAACACAGCCGTGTCTAATTACAAGCCATGCTGCAACAAATCTGGCAACATAGCATGGTGGTCTGGTAATTGTTACAAAAAAGTGTTTTCGGATAATTAAACAGTGTAAACACGGTGGTATTTCTTAATTTGCAAAATCAGAAGACCGTTATTAAGTGTTACGCCGCAAGTGCAACGGTTTTACCCCAGTTTACTTCAAGAAGCTTCCAGCAACCTAACCTAAAACTCTCACCCAACTTTAATTTTGTGATAAAAAGAATTGAGATGAGAAAGTTAATTATGGTGTTTGAGTTGTTACAAAGCCCTACTCACGTGAACAGGTAAAATAATTGTTTGAATTTTCGTGATAGAAGATGCAGAATGGATCTAATTCCTTTACTTGTTATGACTTCGAAGAAAGCACGAAAAAACTTGGAAAAATTAGCCTAGAATATTTGAAAATAGCTGGGCCGGTTAACCAAGACTTGTGTCACTTTTGACGTTGCGACGTTGCCAAATTGATGGCGTGGCAGACCGACAGGTCAGGTTAGGACAGGTTCGGTCAGTATCTGGAATATTTTCTATACTAACGTGCTGCAATGTGCCGCCGTGATTATAAAACTTTCACTGATGATGGAACCTCCACAATCCGGTTTACCATTGTACACTAAAGCAACTTGGTACGGATAATCAGTGATGTTGACCTCGTGTCCACCGATGATTCTACCGTGCTGAGGTCGTCGTGGACTTTGGGGTGCCCCTAAAATCTTTTAGGTGCAAAACAAATAGTAGGTATTTAGATTTCAGACTTACCCAACCCTGAACACAAAATTGCCAGTAAGGCCACGATCGAAAACATGCTGAAGGCTTTTAAAGTCTTCTTTTTTATGCTGTATTATTTGAGGCTTGCCATTTTTATACCTTAAGCTCACGCGCTTTTTATCTGGCACGACAAAGGAATAATCTGAGTAGCGTTATCAGATTTCCTGTTTCCAGAGGTGATCACGAGAAAAATGTTCAAGTTGAAGAGCAGTTCAAAACAATTACAAAAAATGACGAGTTTTTGAGATACGTCCGCCATTTTGGAGTCCAGTGACATGTCTGACCTCAATTAACGACTCATTTACTTGCTTACATCTAATGCAACGAGTGATTACCGATAACCGCAGATATAATACGCGGAACGCGTCAAATAATTCCACTCCTCCTTCGGAATCGTGGCGATCCGGGACATTATCTGAGTAATTCACAGAAATTCCTAAATGGAAAGAAATTCAGGCGATTTGAAATATTCAAAAAACGCTAGAATATCATTACGTCCGTCATTTTGGAGCCCAGTGACATGACACCTTGTAACAATAATATTTAAGCACATTTAAGTACCTACCTTCGTAAAAAGAAAAAGTTATCAAAAGATTTCCATTTTAGACATTTCAGCACGTCAAAGACATGGAATTAGTAATCATTTCCACCATTTTGGGTCCAAATTATTTTTGGATCTGACCTTTTTTAGTAGGTACCGTACCGTCCAAGAATTAACTAGGCTTTTGTTTATGCCTTCGCCATTTTGGATCCCAGAGATGTAGAATCGCTTGATGCTAAGAGTTAACTTTCACAAGCTATCACTCACTTTTGCGTTAACATTCAAACCGGTTAACTTTTACCATAATTCTACAAACAGTACCTTAAAAGGTACCCTAAAGGTACAGTTAACTTTCAAATTAACGCAACCTGCTAACTATTAACCTTCACATTATCCTTTTTAGGCTCATTTAAATTAACCTTCAAACTATATTACCCAAGCTTGCCACCAAACTAAATAAAATTTGTTCAGCGTTCAAAAACGGCGCATTTTTCATTTAGGTACAAAAATTCCCTACAAATTAGTACACCGGTAATTTTCTCATCTCATATTATTCTCAATACAAGAAAATAAACTGCTTTAGGTGGTAACACTGTTTTTTGACAGCTCTGTCAATCATTTAAATTGAGGTTATGTTGTTGTTGCGTAATATCTTAAAAATTCCTTAAAATAAAAACGACTTAAAACTGGTCAGTCCCGATACAATTAAAATTAATTAATTAATAACTTAATTCCAATTACCCAATGGCAACATTCGGAACCGATTTCGACAATAAATTCGAAGAAGTAATCATCAAAGAGGAACATAATATAGAAGAATTTCAGGACATAGAAGTGGAGAAAATAAATGTCAAAGAGGAAACCGTGATGATAGAAGTTATAGAGGAAAATTTAACAATAAGTGAAGAAACCGCGTTGATTGAAGCCAAATGGTTCCAATGTGAAAAATGTGACTACAAAACCAAACAGAGGAAGTGCCTGAAACAGCACGTGGTCAATAAACATCTGACAGACGACGAGATTAAATGGATTAAGTGCGAAAAATGCGACTATAAAACTAAACAAAACATGAACTTGCAACAGCACATTATTAGTAAACACCGAAACGAGGACGAGATAAAATGGTTTGAGTGCGGGCGATGCGAGTACAAAAGCAAACGCAGGCAGGACCTGCAAACGCACAAGGTCAGTAAGCACCTCGAAGCAGATCAGATCCATTGGTTTCAATGTGACAAATGTGAGTACAAATCCAAGCAAAAATTCACCCTGAGGCGCCACGTGGTTAGTAAACATTTAAATGAAGATAAAATAAAGTGGTTTCCGTGCGAGAAATGCGCATATAAGGCTAAACAGAGTGGTAACCTGAAACGTCACATGGTTGATAAACATCTAAACGAGGACGAAATTAAGTGGTTTAAGTGCGAGAAATGCGACTTTAAGTGTAAACAAAAGACGACCTTGAAAGGGCACGTGATTAGTAAACATTTGAGTGCGAGTGAGATCAGGAAGTGGTTTAAGTGCGAGAAATGCGAGCATAAATCAAAACAGAAGAAAGACTTGAAGGCGCATGTGAATAGAAAACATTTGGGGGAATAAAAGCTGAAAAAATATGAGAGTTTTCACTTTTACGACCAATACAAACCGAGAAAATCTAAATTATTCCAATAAAAAATGACAAAGAAGGACTCCATAATCAATTGAAAAGAAAATTTTTGAAATTGAAGAAAATTACGCATTCTAGAAGATCCTGAATGAAAATCGCCTAATTTTTCCCTAAAATGACAAAAAACGCTTAAAATCAAGGTGGCTATGGCTAGAATAAAAATTGTCGCAAACCCCCGAGTCACCCCTCTTTTCCCACTAAATCGCACCTAACTAAGCGATTGGTGAAGTTTTTATCGAATTTCGACCAATACAAACCGAGAAAATAAAATTATTCCTACAAAAATGACGAAACACCTAAGTAATTAATTGAAAAGAAATTTTTTGAAAGTTGAACAAAATTACCCATTCTAGAAGATCCTGAATGAAAATTGCCAATTTCTCCCTAAAATGACAGAAAACGCTTAAAATCAAGGTGGCTATGGCTAGATTAAAAATTGGCGCAGACCCCCCGAGTCGCCCCTCTTTTCTCACTAAATCACACCTAGCTAAGCAATTGGTGAGGTTTTTATCGAATTCCGACCAATACAAACCAAGGAAGTTAAGATTATTTCTATAAAAATTACGAAAAACGGCCTTAATAAACAATTGAAAAGAAAATTCTTGAAACTTGAACAGAATTACGCATTCTAGAAGATCCTGACTGAGAATTGTCTAATTTTTCCCTAAAATGACAAAAAACGCTAAAATCAAGGTGGCTGTGGCCAGATTAAAAATTGTCCTAGACCCCCCGAGTTACCCCTCCTTTTCCACTAAATCGTACTTAACTAAGCGATTGGTGACGTTTTTATCAAATTACGACCAACACAAACCGAGAAAATTAAATTATTCTTGTAAGAATTACAAAAAGCGGTCTTAATAATCATCTGACATGATTTTTTTTAAAATTGAACAAAACTACGCATTCCAGAGCGTCCTTAACCAAGATCGTCTCACTTTTCTCTAAAATGACAAAAAATACGTTAAAATCAAGGTGGCTATAGCTAGATTAAAATTTGTCGCAGACCCCCCGAGTCACCCCTCTTCTCCCACTAAATCGCACCCAGCTAAGCGATTGGTGAGATTTTTATCGAATTCCGACCAATACAAACCGAGACAGTTAAAATTATTCCTATAAAAATTACAAAAAACGGCCTTAATTGAAAAGAAAGTTCTTGAAACTTGAACAAAATTACGCATTCTAGAAGATCCTGAATGAAAATTGCCTAATTTCTCCCTAAAACGACAGAAAACGCTTAAAATCAAGGTGGCTATGGCTAGATTAAAAATTGTCGCAAACCCCCCGAGTCACCCCTCTTTTCCCACTAAATCACACCTAACTAAGCGATTGGTGAAGTTTTTGTCGAATTTCGATCAATACAAACCGAGAAAATAAAATTAGTCCTATAAAAATGACGAAACACCTCCTAAGTAATTAATTGAAAAGAAAATTCTTGAAACTTGAACAAAATTACGCATTCTAGAAGATCCTGAATGAAAATTGCCTAATTTCTCCCTAAAATGACAGAAAACGCTCAAAATCAAGGTGGCTATGGCTAGATTAAAAATTGTCGCAAACCCCCCGAGTCGCCCCTCTTTTCCCACTAAATCACACCTAACTAAGCGATTGGTGAAGTTTTTGTCGAATTTCGACCAATACAAACCGAGAAAATAAAATTAGTCCTATAAAAATGACGAAACACCTCCTAAGTAATTAATTGAAAAGAAAATTCTTGAAACTTGAACAAAATTATGCATTCTAGAACATCCTGAATGAGAATTGTCTAATTTCTCCCTAAAATGACAGAAAACGCTCAAAATCAAGGTGGCTATGGCTAGATTAAAAATTGTCGCAAACCCCCCGAGTCACCCCTCTTTTCCCACTAAATCACACCTAACTAAGCGATTGGTGAAGTTTTTGTCGAATTTCGACCAATACAAACCGAGAAAATAAAATTAGTCCTATAAAAATGACGAAACACCTCCTAAGTAATTAATTGAAAAGAAAATTCTTGAAACTTGAACAAAATTATGCATTCTAGAAGATCCTGAATGAAAATTGCCTAATTTCTCCCTAAAATGACAGAAAACGCTCAAAATCAAGGTGGCTATGGCTAGATTAAAAATTGTCGCAAACCCCCCGAGTCACCCCTCTTTTCCCACTAAATCACACCTAACTAAGCGATTGGTGAAGTTTTTGTCGAATTTCGACCAATACAAACCGAGAAAATAAAATTAGTCCTATAAAAATGACGAAACACCTCCTAAGTAATTAATTGAAAAGAAAATTCTTGAAACTTGAACAAAATTATGCATTCTAGAAGATCCTGAATGAAAATTGCCTAATTTCTCCCTAAAATGACAAAAAACGCTAAAATCAAGGTGGGTATGGCTAGATTAAAAATTGTTGCAGACCCCCCCGAGTCACCCCTCTTTTCTCACTAAATCACACCTAGCCAAGCGATTGGTGAGGTTTTTATCGAATTCCGACCAATACAAACTGAGAAAGTTAAAATTATTCCTATAAAAATTACAAAAAACGGCTTTAATAAATAATTGAAAAGAAAATTCTTGAAACTAGAACAAAATTACGCATTCTACAAGATCCTGAATGAGAATTGTCTAATTTCTCCCTAAAATGACAAAAAACGCTAAAATCAAGGTGGCAATGGCCAGATTTAAAATTGTCTTAGACCCCCCGAGTTACCCCTCCTTTCCCACTAAATCGTACCTAACTAACCGATTGATGACGTTTTTATCAAATTACGACCGACACAAACCGAGAAAATTTAAATTATTTCTTGTAAGAATTACAAAAAGCGGCCTAAATAATCTTCTGACATGAAAATTTTCGAAAGCTGAAGAAAAAGCCGCATTCCAGCGCGTCCCGAATGACAATGGCCCCACTTTTCTCTAAAATGACAAAAAAACCGCTAAAATCAAGGTGGCTAGATTAAAAATTGTTGTACGCAAACGCAAAACGAGAAGATTAAAATTATTCCTATAAAGATGACAGAAAACAGCCTTAATCCATATTAAATGAAAGTTTGTGACATAGCGGGCTTTTTGCAGATTTTTGTCGATCGCTCTGTACGCGAAATATTGGATTTTTATTTTTATTGGATTTTTCGGGGTTTTTCATTTTTGTTGATCGTCCTGTTATTTTCGGGGTTGTTCATTTTTGTTGATCGTCCTGTATTAAAAATGGCGGCTTTTTAGAATTCACAGTTTTAAAGCGAGGTTTATGTATATTTTTGTGGATCACTTTCTTTGCAAAATATTAGATTTTGAAACTTCAGTGTTTATGCACATTTTTGGTGATCGCTCTGTTGGCTTTTGAGACTTTGAAGACGGTTTTTATGCATAGTTTTGTTGATCGCCCTGCATTGAATTGTTGGATTTTTAAGCTTTGTTGATCGCTCCGTATTAAAATGTAGGATTTTGAACATTGATTTTCAAGGCGGGCTTTATGCACATTTTTATTGTTGATCGCTCTGTATGCAAAATGTAGGATTTCGAAATTTCCGTGATTTTCAACGCGGGATTTGCAATTTACGCACATTTTTCTCGATCGCCTTGTACGCAAAATGCTGATAGATTTTATAATTTCCTTATTTTTAAAAATGTTCTCGTTTCAAGAAGAAAGTTAGGTTAGAATTTTGTAATTTATTTTGTAACGGAATATGAACTTATTAATGTAATGTTACGGAAATATTTACCGTTTTACAAAGGTAATAAAAGGTAATATTACATTTGTGGAACACTTTTACATCCCTATGTGCAGATGAGATCTTATTTAGGTACCAAATTTAAAAATATGGAAAGAAGAGAAAACCGAATTATGTACGTTCATTGTTCAAATAGTTTGTTGCTGACTATTTATACAGTCTTTGAACATTGCAACGTTGCCGTTTACTCATGACCAATAAGTACTATGTAAGAAGGTGTCATCTGCAAAGAAAAATAGTTAAGTACTTTTTGATAATATGTATATGTATGTGATGTACCTTCCTAAGTTGTACACTAATTTTTTATGTTGCTTTCATTTAGATGTTTTCTAATCATGTGCCGTTGCAGAACCTGCTTCCATTTAGTTTTAAAGTCGCATTTCCCGCACTTAAACCAATTAATCTCGTCTTGGCTTAGATGCTTACTAATCATGTGCGGCCTCAGGTCTCGATTTCGTTTACATTTATAGTCGCATTTCCCGCAACGAAACCACTTTATCTCATCACTATTTAAGTGAATGAAGTTCATATGCGATTTCAGATCACATTTTTGTTTAAACTTGTTGTCGCATTTCTCGCACTTGATCCACCTGATTTCCACCTCATTTAGGTGTTTTCTAATCTCGTGCTTTCCTAACGCGACCCTTGTTTTAGCTTTATAATCGCATTTCTCGCACGGAAACCATTTAATCTCGTCCTCGGTTAGATGTTTACTAGTCACGTGCCCAGGCAGGTGCCCCTTTTGTTTGGTTTTGTAGTCGCATTTCTCGCACTTAAACCATTTAACCTCGTTTGCATCGAGATGTTTACTAATCACGTGCTGTTGCAGGTGCTCCTTCTGATTAGTTTTATAGTCGCATTTCTCGCATTTAAACCGTTTTATCTCTCCTGCATGCTGAGTAATTGTATGCCTGTTAAAGTGACTCCTGTGGTTAGATTTGTAATCACATTTGTCACATTGAAACCATTTGGCTGCCAACGCAATTCTGTGAGCACTTTGCTCATCACACAATTTTTCAGCTCGATTCAGTTTGTGTGGCTCCAAAATGGTTTCTAGAGTCAAATCAGCGTTTTTGTTCATATTTGGTTCGTGCCACTTGAACTCGACTTCTTTCTTTATTTCTTCTTCAACCTTTATCTTCACTTCTTCTTTGTGGTCGTTCGCATTGTCCATATCTATGTTCTTGTATTCTTCTTTGGGTTCTTCCTTTATAATTACTGCTTCAAATTCGAAGTTGACAGCTGCCATTATGACTTGAGAAATAATTGGATCTGAAAGGGGTTATGTTAATATTATTAATTAGTAATCTATTAATTAATTGCAATTAAATGTAGACTTACAATGGTAATAATTTTTGTGAAACTAATTAAAGCTTGCAAGAACATAACCTCACTTGGCTTACATGTGGCGACGCCATGACGTTTCCAGTGCAGTGTCGCCACCTGAGAGCCAACAAATATAACTAGAATTGAATTACTTGTCGCAAAAATTCTTCTTTTAATTTCAGTTACATTATCTTAACTCGCCACAAAGAAAAAGCGTCTGTAAAGAATTTGTGGTAGTGATGCGGCGACACTGTCTGTCACATGTCAGTTAACTGTCAGATCAATATTCTAAAGTGAGGTTATGTTGCAGACGACTTTTGATAACCTTGACCTACTATCCCCTAATCCTAATAAATAAATCGCAGGTAAGTCCTAATGTAATTAGAAAAAAAAGCAAATAATTATAATAAGCCTCACAGGATTAATTTCTGAAGAATTCCTTACAATGGCAACATTAACAGTCGAGTGCTACCAGAAAATCGAAGAGGTAATGATAAAAGAGGAACCCAAAGAAGAATGGAGCGACAACGAAGAAGCCACGAAGGTAAAAGCAGAGGAAGACATAGAGCAAGAAATCGACATCAAATGCCACGAGCTAAACCCAGATTTGACGCAGGAAGCCAAATGGTTCGAATGTGAAAAATGTGAGTACAAAACGAAGCAGAAGGCGATGCTGCAAGCGCACGTGATCAATAGACATCTAAGCAAAGACGAGATAAACTGGTTTAAGTGCGAGAGATGCGACTATAGAACCAAACAAAAACTCACCCTGAAGAGGCACGTGATTGGTAAACATCTCGATGCGGGCAAGGTCAAGTGGTTTAAGTGCGAGAAATGCGACTACAAGGCCAAGCAAAAGTTCAACTTGCAAAAACACACGATCAGTAGGCACTTAAGCGAAGAGGAGGTAAAATGGTTTAAGTGCGAGAAATGCGAGCAGAAATTCAAGCTAAAGTTCAACTTGCAAAAGCACGTGGTTAGTAAACATTTGGACGAGGATGAGATCAGCTGGTTTAAGTGCGAGAAATGCGAGTACAAATCGAAAAGGAAGGGGGATCTGCGTCAGCACGTGGTTAGAAAACATTTGGATGAAGACGAGGTCAAGTGGTTTAAGTGCGAGCAATGCGAGTTCAAGGCCAAACGGAAGACTAACCTCCGGCAGCACGTGGTTGATAAGCACCTAAGCGAGGATGAGATTAAGTGGTTTTACTGTGAGAAATGCGAGTACAAGGCTAAACGGAATAGTGACTTGCAATCGCATATGGTTAATAGGCATCTGGACGAAGACGAGGTCATGTGGTTTAAGTGCGAAAAATGCGAATTTAAAGCTAAGCAGAAGCATCATTTGAATCGTCACATAATGGGAAAACACTAATGCAAGAAAAATAATTTGTTAGTGTTAAATAACATAGTAAATAAATATGGCACCGATTAGTAACGGGGCAATAACCAATTTAATTTAATTACATTAAGACCCATTGTAAACCGGGACGAGAACCGGTGCATTCAACGGTGGTATGGCCATTGCCCTAAGATCATTAACGTTAAATGTAAATCATATTATTATTAATCATATATGTTATATTAGGCTACGAGCTCATTGGAGGGCCGATCTACGTGCTATAAATTCGAAACAGAAAAAATCAGTTTTCTTCTTTTTACAGACTCCACCTTTTCTAATTTTATCCGCTGAATACTTTGTACATTGTTCATCTTCGTTGCACTTGAGAAGCAGGCATCTCCTGTCTTCTTTCACTACGCTCTAAAGTTGATTTAAATGTCAACACAAGTGATTTCACAGCACACTTCAGTGGATCAAAATATTTTGGGACTAGGTATATTAACAAAAAACTTTGAATAAAATAGCCTTTGGAATATTTCGCCATTTTTGAAGTTATACCAAAGATTGTTATTATACGAACCTCGGTGGTGGGTGGAATGTCATGATTGTCATGTCGACTCATTTTGCGCGCGTTTTTTAAAATAAGTCTCATGAAATATTTCAAGGGGTGTGTCTAAACCTGTCAAAAGGGAGTGTCTGCCACGCCGTCCTCATTTCTCCAACGATCAAACACCTCTAGTTACTTCGTGGCTCTCACGTGGCAACACTGCTTGCTGACAGTTCCAATTTCAAGTGTCAAATTGCCATCAAAAGAAATGAGGTTACGTTGAAAAGTTGACCAATAATTATTAGTGAAATTGTTGGTAAGTCCATACAATTATTGATGATAAACGATTCATATTGAAATTTTATAGGACCAACTCCCAAATTATTGTATACATATTTCTTCTAATCCAAAATCATAATCGTAATGGCAGCACTCTTCGATTTCTACGATGAAGCCGAAGCAGTCCGTGAAGAAAAATGGATTGATGCAGCCGTAAATGGCGAAGAGATAAAAGCCGAGGAAGAAATTAAGGAAGAAGAAATTCATCTCGACTTTGACGAGCTAAACGCAGAAGCCACGCCCATGCCGCTACGATTGGACCAAGTGGAAAAGTTGCATAGTGAAGCCAAATGGTTTGAATGTGAAAACTGCGACTACAAATCTAAGGAATGGGTCGAGCTATACAGCCACAAGATTAGCAAACATTCCTCTGAATGGCTTCACTGGTTACGAGGTAAGGATGAGCACGCAAGTGGAGACGAGGTCAAATCGTTTAAGTGCGGGAAATGCGACTTTAAAGCTAAACACAGGCAAACTTTGCAAGGACACGTGACCAGTGAACATCCAATGGATGCAGCTGAGATCAGATGGTTTAAGTGCGAAAAATGCGACTTTAAATGTAAACTAAGCTTCATCCTACAAAGACACATGATCAATGTACATCTGATGGATGCGGCAAAGTTCAGTATGTTTGGGTGCGAGAAATGCAATTACGTAACTAAATTTAAAACAACTCTGGAATGGCACGTGAGAAGTAAACACTTTCAGAGAGATGAAGGGGAAGAAAAAATAAAAGCCGAGGAAGAAATTAAAGAAGAAGAAATTGAGTTCGACTTTAAGGAAGTAATTGCAGACCAAAATCCAGATGCCACGCCCATGCCGCCGCAACTAGACCAAGCGAAGGGTGAAGCCAAATGGTTTGAATGTGAAAAATGCGACTACAAATCTAGAGAATGGGTCGAGCTATACAGCCACAAGATTAACAAACACTCCACGCAATGGCTTCAATGGTTACAAGGTAAGGATGAACACCCAAATGGAGACGAGGTGAAATGGTTTAAGTGCGGAAAATGCGACTTCAAAGCTGAACACAAGCGTACTTTGCAAGCACACGAAAACAATGAACACCCGATCGATGCATCTGAGATCAAATGGTTTAAGTGCGGGAAATGCGCTTTCAAATCTAAACTAAAGTTCAACCTGCAAAGACACATGGTCAACATACATCAGATGGATGCAGCTACGCTCAAATGTTTTAAGTGCAACAAATGCAGTTACGTAACTAAATTTAGAACAAATCTAGAATGGCATGTGAGCAGTAAACACATTAAGGAAGAGAAACACATTAAGGAAGAGAAAAAAGAAGAGGCAAAGCAAATTAAAAAGTTAATCGTAGACCAAAAAAATCCCGATTCAACTCCAGAAGCCACACCCATCTCATTGCCACCGGTAAAGTTGAATTACCAGAAATGTGAAGCCAAATGGTTTGAATGTGAAAAATGCGACTACAAATCTAAAGAGTGGGTCGAGCTGTACAGCCACAAGATTAATAAGCATTCCTCCGAATGGCTTCGGTGGTTACACGGCAAGAGCGAACACGCGATTAGAAACGAGGTTGAATGGTTTAAGTGCGAAAAATGCGACTTCAAGGCCGAACTAACGTTCGACCTAGATGAACACATGATCAATAAACATCCGCCTGATGCAGCCTTGCCCCAGCGTTTCAAGTGCGAGAAATGCAATTACGAGACTAAATTTAAAGGACATCTGCAAATGCACATTATCAGAAAACATCGCAATGAAAGTCGTATTAAGCTGTTGAAGTGCGAGCAACGTGATGAGTACAAAGCTAAGCATCTTCATGCAGTTGAGATCACAAGGTTTAAGTGCGAGAGTTGCGATTATGCAACTAAGTTTAAAGGATGTCTGCAATGGCACATGACCAGAAAACATCAACTGTTGAAGTGCGAGAAATGCGTCTTCAAAACTAAACACAGACCCGGCCTGCAAAGACACATCAATGCAACACATTTCATGAATGCAAATGAGATTAAACGACTTAAGTGCAACATGCAAAAGCACGTGATTAAGGAGCATTCAGGCGAGGATGAAATCTTTAAGTGCGAAAAATGTAGTTGCGCAACTAAATATAAACAGTGCGAGAAATGCGCCTTCAAGGATAAACTAAAGTTCAACCTGCAAAAATTCATGGTCAATAAATTGTTAAAGTGCGAGAAATATGACTAAAAAGATAAAAACAAAACAGTCCTTCAAAGACCATGCAGTAATTACCTAAACTGGTTTTGGTTCGTAATCGCATTTTTCGCATTTAGTGCGACAAATACGATTGCTATTTATATTTGATATACTTATTGTTGGAGAGTTACTCCTTTATTATGAAAATATCTGGAATTACTTCTTGACTTTTATTTTATGGACAACAATTATCAACAGTTAAAACACTGGCATTAATTTGATGCCCCAACACCCCTTCTCAAATTAATACAGTCCTATCTTCTTGCGTAGAACACTTATTTTTGACGCACTTAAAGGCTTAGTTAATATATCACCCAACATTTCATTTGTTGAACAGTACTTGAAGTGAAAGTTTTTCTTCTTTTTGATTTCTTTCACAAAATGGTATCTCACTTCAATATGTTTAGATCTTGTCTTTACTATAGTTTTGAGAGGGTAAAAAGAAAAAACGTGGAAAATGTATAGGATTTCCCAGTAATTTCTTTTTAAAGTACAAAAGTTAAACAAGATTTTACACATTTTATTTATGACTAATAAATTTCCAATAAGGAAACCGTAATCTTCTCTTCATTATGTTTTCTAATTGCGTGGGAATTCAAATCGTCCTTGTGTTTTGCCTTGTAGTCGCATTTTCCGCACTTGAACCATTTAATATCGTCTCCACTTAGATGCTTGCTAATCGTGTGCCTTCTCAGGTTGCACATTTGCGCGCTTTTGTAATCACATTTTCCACATCGAAACCATTTGGCTTCACCAATTGGCGGCGAATGTTTGCCGCTAATGTGCCGCATCAGGGCGTGCTTCCATTCTGATTGGTAATCGCATTTTTCACACTCGAACCGTTTGGCTTCACGTAATGGATCCAATTCCAGGGGCGGCGGGGTTAAATCAGGATTTTGGTCTGCATTTAGCTCGTGCCACTCGAAGTTTGTTTCTTCCACCTTTATCTCCACGTCCTCCTTGTCGTCATTCGTAATGTCTGTCCGTTCTTCTTTGGGTTCCTTCTTAACAATTTCCTCAACAAATGTTGCCATTAGGACTGCCATTTGGGGGGTAGTGCGTCATATCAACAGCATAACCTCACTTTGACGGTTAAAAGACAACGCTTAACTTTGAAACCGGGAGATCATCTCACCGGGGAGATGCAACTTATCTCAGCACAGTCTCCCCGAACCTATTTTTTAACATAAATGAGATTTTGGCGCATGACAAGAATTGGACGTTGACAATTGAGGCGAAAATCAAAAATAACTAGAAAAATAAACCCGAATTGAGGTTTTACTCGTGTGATAGTTATTTAATTAATTAATTATTATTATTAATATATTAATTAATAATAATAATAATAATAATAATAACGTATTTATTCCATTAGAAAAAATATTTCCAATAGGAAAGTGGCGAAGTTTCTTACACTTAACTTATTCTTAACTAAACAAGTCATTCATCAAATTTTTTTTTGTTATCTCGTTTCTCGATGTCTCCCAGCCATGTGCTTTCGCAAATCCGGCTTATATTTAGTCCTATAGTCGCATTTTTCGCACCCAAACCATCTGACCTCCCCCTCATCGAGATGTTTGCTAACCACGTGCCTTTGCAGGTTATTCTTCTCCTTCGCCCTGTAGTCGCATTTCTCGCACTTAAACCATTTAATCTCGCCCTCATCCGAGTGCTTGCCGATTTTGTGCCGTTGCAACTTCGCCTTCTCCTTCGATTTGTACTCGCATTTTCCGCACTTGAACCACTCAATCTCGGACGCGTCGAGGTGCTTAGCTATCGTGTGTCTGTACACTTGATGCTTGCCTTTAGCCTTGAACGCGCATTTCTCGCACCGGAACCAGTTGATCTCGCCTTGGTTCAGATGTTTGTTATAAATGTGCATGTTCAGACATGTCTTGCGTTTGGCTTTGTACGCGCATTTTTCACATTGAAACCATTTAATGTTGGCTTCGTTTAGGTGTTTGCTAATCACGTGCTTCTGCAGGTTGCTCCTGTCTCTCGATTGGTGGGCGCATTCCTCGCACTTAAACCATTTTATCTCACCCTGCTTGCGTTTACTATTTTTTTTTGGCAAGGGTTTTGAATCGGATTTTTTTTCTTCGAAGGTTAACTCATGGCTAACAACTTCGATTTTTTCCTCCTCAAGTTTTACCTTCACGGTTTCTTCGGGTTCTTCCTTGATGGTTTCCTGTTTGATTTTATTATAAAAATCGACCGGAAACGACGCCATTAAAACCTGAGGAATTATTGTATTATAAATAAAGTTTTGTGAATGTTAATAGAATAACATCAGGAATTTTGTAAGGACTTACCAAAATTTTTGTTTGTAGTAGGGCTAATCGGCGTCTTAAGCGTGAGTTTCAAACAACATAACCTCACTCGCCAGTTCGCCACTTAAAAACAAGTGACACTAGTGACAGTGTTGCCAACGATCAATTATTTGGCTTCACTAGATCTAGATCTTTGAAATGTTCCTAGAGGAGATAAAGGCATGATATGTTATATGTATATCCGGACAAATCTTAAGGACATGCGTGAGAAAATGAACTCTGATTTATACAATATTTTTAATTACTTATGTGTCAACGAACTCTCTTTAAATGTTCAGAAATCAAAATTTATTGTTTTCTCTTCAAAGGCTATTTGTAATAATGAAATTAGTATAACGGTAAACAATCAGCCACTGGAACGTGTTAATATAATGAAATATCTGGGTTTACTTTGATGAGCGCCTGTAATTATACGATATCAGACACTGGGGCTGTTAAAACGAGTGGGTAGAGAATTAAGTGTAGCTACTAAGCTGAGATTATATAATGTTTTACTATTACCGCATATTGATTTTTGTTCCACCGTACTGTATACAATGCCTGCTTTATGTTGATAATGATTTCCAGGTGGCTCAAAACAGAGTGTTGAGATGGATACTAATATATGCTCAATAATTTAAACATATGAGTGTCAAACAAAGAATGTATTATAACGTTATGATTTTTGTTTACAAAGTTAAAATGAAATTGGTACCCCAGTATTTAGTAGATAAAGTGATATATGTTAGTGAGGTGCATACATATGATACCAGAAATCACACAAATTTTGCTGTGGATAGATGTAGACTAAGCAAAAAATACAATACGGTAATGATCAAAGGTTTCTTGGCTTTCAATAAATTACCTGTAGATATAAAAAATTGTGTTAGCTTAGTGTCATTCAAACATTGTTTAAAGGAGGTTGCTCTTAAAATGTACAATCAACTTTTTTTTGTTTTGTTTTTTATTTTGTCCAGATCTTTTATTTTACTCTATTTTGTATTAATAGCTTTCTGCTAATAGACATTTTATTATTATTATTATTCTGTCCCTAGAACCGTAATCACATTTTTCACATTCGAATTGGTACTTTTTTGGTGGCGTGGACTTGGCTTCTCGAGCCAAATCGGGATTAAGGTCTGCGTTTAGCTCGTGCCACTTGATATCAATTTCTTCCTTAACTTCTTCTTTTATCTCCATCTCTTCTTTGTGGCCATTCGCACTGTCCACGTTTGTGTGGCTCCATTCTTCTTTGGGTTCTTTTTTTATGTCAAATGCTGCCATTAGGACGGATTCAATTGACCTTGAAGCAAAACTCGAAAATATGTTATTATATAGACTTTAAGCAAATGTAGTCCACTTTTAAGTGCCTTTACTACAAGTTAACAATCACAACATAACCCTTTTTGCACATCATCACTTTAATAATAATAACAGAAATTTATTTGACCATTAAAGGTACAAAAAGGGTGGGAAATCAGTATATACTGTTTTTCATTCCTCCCCTAAAAGAACATGCAACAATAAGAATACAAAAATGCTTAAAAGATAAAACCAACAATAATCGCAACTTTTCTACTTTCCAAAACAGATCAATTTCAATGCGTTCCTTAAACTATACAATGATGAGGATTCATGAATCAATTTGTAATATTTATTTAGCAGTTTAGCGCCAATAGGTATATATAAAACTATGTTCGAACTTTGATGTGTTATGGAATATGGTATATCGAACAAATGACACGCGATCTTAACTTATTGCAGTGTAAATCACAGCGCTTCTGAAATAGATTATATAAATAGTCTGGTCGTTTGCAGGACATAATTTTGTAAAGAAGGGTCACATATTGAATTAAAAACACAAAAGACATTTTTAATATCATCCGATCATTATAGAAAGGCGTAATGTGATATTATTTAATCTATAGAAAGAAAAACATCATCATTAAAGGGGTAATAGATAAGGAAGACGAAAGTAGAAACGAAATAACAGAAGCAATGATACAATAATTATCCCCACAATTAGGAGTAGGTACACATTAATAAAGCAGTAGACATCGATGAAGTGACAAGAATAGGAAGATATAGTGAAGATAGACAATAAAGACCAATTATGATGAAAATGACTCGAAATAAAAAAGCAGAACTACTAAGCAAATCCGTTGGACTAAGAGGAACAAATATATGGCTAGAAGAAGACTACACTAAAGAAGTCATAGAAGCAAGGAAAACACTAATATTTATAAGGCCACAAACAACAGATGTGTAGGAATAGGAATATTGTTTATTATTCATATTTTAGAAAATGTTTAAGCGATATGTACACCTAATTCTACTTGTTACTAGCACTAGGATGTTTTTTATGTATACGCAACATGTGCAGTCTCAAATCATTCTTCATCTTTGCTTTATAGTCGCATTTTTCGCACTTGAACCATTTAATCAAATCTCCACTCAGATGCCTTCGAATCTCATGATTTTTTAGGGAGAACCCTTGCTTAGCCTTGTAATCGCACACTTTGCACTGAAACCACGTAATCTCTTCTTCCTCTTTTTTAATATTTCCATGCACATTATTCACGTGTTTTCTCAGTCTCTGACTTTCCTTAGCTTTATAGTCGCATTTTTCGCACTTAACCCACCTAACTTCGTCTTCTTTCAAGTGCTTGTAAATCATGTGCATTTGCACGCTGCCCTTCTGCTTGGCCTTGAAGTCGCACTCTATGCAGTGATACCAATTAATCTCACCATCGCTCAGGTGTTTAACAATGATGTGCTGTCTTAGACTACCTCTGAATTTTGAACTGTAACCACATTTTTCACATTCGAACTTTTTTTGTGTCGTGGACGTGGCTTCTCGAGGCAAATCCCAGGTAGCAGAGTCACGTCTTTATCACGTGAATTATTAGTCAGGTCGGACGTCATATATGTCCAAAACATAACGTGAATATGACGTGAGTAATGACGTGAAAAAGTCACAGACCGATGACGTCAATTAAAGACGTCGAATACACGTCTGTTTAGACGTCGAATACACGTCTGTTTAGACGTCAAATATACGTCTGTTTAGACGTCAAATACACGTCTGTTAGACGTCAGTTTTAATGGCAAAATGACTGGCGCTTTCCTTTTGCACATTTATCTCAGGAGCCTGAGTTAATCTTAGCAATCTGATTGGTCAAAGTTCAAATGAACCAATCAAATTACTAAGATTAAGTAAGGCTTCTGAGATAAATATGCAAAAAAAAAGGAAAGCGCCTGACGTTTCTGGTTTTCATTGGTCAAAACAGCAATCCATCCAAATAATAAAAACCATCCTTAGTGAACTTTGGAATTGCAACTCGTAACTTTGCCACTTTAAAACATTTTTATTACATGAAATTACTGTCATTATATACAAAATATATATGTTAAAATAAAAAAAATTTAAATGTAACTCTCAGTTCCAACACCTACTCTGATGACGATGAGTTTTTTTTTTGGATCGCCTGATATTCCGGAACGTCAACAATTGGAAATTTTGCGAATGAAAACTTACCTCGCTCAATCACTTCTCCTGGTCTGCAATGTTAGCTCAGAATCTTGACGAAAATGTCAGCAAAATGACAATAAACCAGTTACTATTGATCCGATTATTTTTACAGTTCGGGGTTAGCGCTATGATACCTGTTTAGTTGGGTATGCATTAATGATATCAGAGATTACTCAAAATACTTTGTATTGTTTAAAACATAAAATCACAGTTAACATATTATGTCAAGTAACACTAGAAAAAACCAAGAGGTAATGTTAATTATGCAGAGTATGCAAGAGTGGAAATGAAATAAAATTTTGCTTATTTGGCAAAACCATGCACTTAGAATCAATATCTAATACAGAAAACACTTGAAACTGAGGAGAAAGATCTTTTATGCTGAAGATATGTAACTTCTCAGATGGGAAGGGATATTCATACAACGAACTATGCGTTAAAAATTGTTTACCTATTAAAGATATGCTACTATCACAATTTAATAAAAAGTTATGTATTTCAACCACTTTAGATTTAATTAAACAGTATGAATCAGCCTTGGAAACATCATGTGTAGTAAGTGTTAGACTTTCATAACAAAATTTTTTATATTGCTTTTTATATTTTAAATGTGAAGCAACCGTGGGACCAAGATGATGCTCATTAGCTAAAGCACCTTCAGATTTATTAGAACAATTCTTATTACTTGTACTAAAATGACCCAGTTCATTTAATCTTCTGTATATTTGCACCAAAGGTTTTATAGGAAATTTTACTAAATTCTTCAGTTTACCCAAATAATTTTCAAAGGGGAATGCTGAATAACTATCGAGGGGTCCAAAATTCTCAACATCTTCTGATACATGAATAAGACAATGAACATTATATATCAAAAACTCTGAACCGTATAAAACAGCACTATGTTCGACAAACGTCTTAAGTAGTTTTGAAGTCAAAGAAGTTCCAAATTCTAAAATATGTTTCTGGCAACACAAAATAGTAACGGCCGCATGCAAGAGTAAAAAATGTTTATACACTGCCTCAGACACGACTCCTGAAAGCACAACCGGACCCAAATATAACAAAAAAGTTCTAAATTCTGTTGCTTTGAATCGAGGTACTTCATTAAGAGCCCTTGGTTTTCTGTTAACCTCTCGGCAGACGAATCCTCTCAAGTTAATCATTTTTTCAGACAAAATTGTCACTGACTTAGACTGAAGCCTCACTTTTAAATTTCCACTAAGCCAAGAATTTAGAAGTTTTTTGGTAACGCCCAAGCAGATGTTGTGCATGTAGTCTATAGGAAATAGTGATACTAGTCCTATGTTTAAATCAAGTAAGGGCGAATTTCCCAAATGGTGATCAGGGTCCAGCTGTTGTCGAAATGTTTGATCAGTTCTTCTAGGGGCAGTAGTACCTTTTAATATAACCCTCCCGTTTTCATACTCTCCTACCTCAGTGCATTTTTCGCACGAGGAGTATCCACCATGAGACTTCACACATTTTAGAAAAGATCTTGCTGGGGCATCACAGACAAAACCCTTTACTCTTACATGAAAATGTCTATTTTGATACTCAAACCCTTCATCTAGCAACAGTAACAACTCTTTCACAAAATCTTCAAGGAAATAACTTAAAGGTTTAGGTTTGGATGCTCCACAAAACATTCCAACAACGAATGGCCCACCCACAGTTAAATTAGAAACAATGGACAAAATAGGCCATAATTGGACATTTGTACTCTTAAATAACGGTATACCATCCACATTAAATAATAAATGAAGTGTTACATCCGTGAAATTCAAGTTTTGTGACAGCAACAAATGTAGAGATTCTAAAATACCCAAGTAAACAAAACTGCCGGTTTCCAATTGTTTCAAGTTTATCTCCAGCCGTGTTTTCAACAGAGTTCTAGCATCCAGTGGTAAATCTGGATGGAAAGGAGCTAGTGTGTGTAGCAAAGATGTTAAAGCTGACTGTGAGATGTTATTAGACAAGGCCCATCTTCGTATCACGTCCATAATATTATTTTGACCAGTAACGTCCACAGTTGCAGACACATTATCATCAAGAACATGGTTAACATCTCCTAATTCAGATTCCAAATCAGAAAGTGAATCACTGAATTGAAAATTCTCAAAAATATCATTGTCATCAACATTAAGTTCAAAGTTATCTTCGGCATTATTAATTCCAAAACAACTTACTGTCGACTCATTATGAACAGTATTTTGTTGTGCAGGTTCTATGTTACATACTGACTCAGGGTGGGATTTCAAAAGATTTTATCTTTAATACTGGCATAACTTAGTTACCATTAATCCCTAGTGGTGGCGCTACCAAACTGAGGGTACCAACCTCACAACTCCAGCGAAATAATTCAGCTGTCGTCTGTCGAGCTGTCAATCAGCTGTAATTCTCGTTTAAATTTAACATCACTGTTTAATATGGCCTTTCGTTGTCTGCAAAGTATTTGTGAAATCATGTTTCATTTTTGTGCTGTACAAGTGAATTTTAACAACGCGACGCGAGTGTCGCAGCATTCCAATTTGGTCCAGTGCAAGTGATGATGACAATCGTGAAAAGGAATACCAAAAGTACCTTTTAATCCACAGGAAATAACGGAGCAACAACTCTTCCAGCGAACTCGACTGGAATCCTTATACTGGAAAAGGGCGGTATATGCGTTTAACACCTACGCACAAGCTATACCTGGTTCTTCAGTTTTATGCGAGTGGTGGTTTTCAGTGATTGGTTGGTTCCAGCGCCAGAAGTTCGCAGTTAGCTGCCAGTCTTGTGATTCATGAACTAAGTAAAGCCCTTGTAGAACTTTCTCCACAATTCATTCAGTTTCCTACTGGGGAAGAGTACCCTCAAGTCAAGGAGGCATTTCACGCACTGGGGAGAGCCATGCATGGGACTGGATTATGAAATCGCAGCCATCACGGATTAATGTGTCCCCCTCGAAGTAAAAAATCGACATGTCTGAGAATTTTTCGGAAAAATAGCCTTAAATGTGATAAAACCGGCCTGTTTCGTCTGACCACCCTGAATATAAGTACTTTAGCAATGTCCGGCAGTGTACTGTTTTTCACTCTCTCATACTCAAACTGATGAAAATAAATATGTGTGTACCTACCTACATAAAGCACTCGTTTTTTTAATCAATTTCACTACCTTATTTGGAATTAAAAAAAATGGTCAACTTTTTTAAAATATTTTATGGGCAATAAGGTAATTACAAAAAATAATTGTCTCAAAATCACTTTTACTTGATTCGAAGCTGTCGAGTCCAATTTGATAAACAAACGATAACTATTTCAGTGCACGGGGAGGCTTTACGTAGTTTTCTGCAATTGCAATTGAGGGGATTGTTTAAAGGCATCTCATTTAGCTTCCATTCCCCTCTGGTAGGTACATTTCCAAACATGGGATGGGAGGTGCTTCATTTAGTTAATCAGGCACTGAAAAATTTGAGGATTAGTCCAACTTCCAACACATGAACTAACCTACCTAACACAAAATGTAAACAGTCCAATGAGAGCTGCATCACAGGTGCATTGTACCTCCAGATATACTATGGGCAATCTTCTTCAAAACCAGATCAAAATTTGCCCAATCTTGTGTCTGCAAAGGCGATCAGCCGATGAGAAAACGTGGTTGCTTCCTTGATTTCTTCGTATCATTCACGCACTGCACATTGTCGAAAAATCATGCATGATGCCTCAAATGCATGCTAAACGCGGTTGCACTGCGCCACAAGGGCAAAATTCGATGCATCCTCTAATTTTCGCAAATAATACAATGACAGATCACTGACAAACTGATCTCGTCAATCGTCATTTTGCTTAATTTTGCTATGGTTGGTACCATCGGTTTGGTAGCGCCACCACAAGGGACTAATGATAACTAAGTTATCATGATTGTAAGTTACAACCTTTTTAAAATCTACCCCTCATTCTCCAACTCTTGCATAAACTCCCTCTCAGCTTGTTCAACTCTACGGTACAATTGCCTCTTCCCAACAAATACCTTTTTAGAAGTTTTAGGCATATTGCATTGAACAGTACAACTAAACTTAGAACTAGAGATATATATCCATGTTAGATGCAAACAGTGATCATTCAAATAATAATCTTTAAAATAAATTATTATATCTATGAATCTAATAACATGAACCTAAGTGATAGCTCAGGTGATAGTATATTATGTACCTTCGATTCAGGTCCTTTGTTTTCTTTCCAAGGTCAGTCTTTGTGGGGCGTGCTTTAGCCAAATCTTAATTTGATTATTTACTTCTTTTTCAGTGGCACTAGAATAAGTGGCTTGCACTGCACCTGAAGAATAATACATTTACGTTAGATTCTGCTTAGATATATAGAAAAAAAGATAAAGCACTCAGTTCAAGCCCACTCATTTCTGGAAAATACTTCATGTACAGTCAGGAGATGTAATATTGGCCGACGACCGCCCACAATGTCGACAGATTCTTAGAAAAGGCACTCAAGGTAGGTTTGTTGAAGGGTTGTATTCCACTCGAGTTTGTTTTTTGAAAAGGCTTGTGAAGATTTATCCACATTGTGAGCGGTCTTCGGCCATCACTTTATCACCTGGGTGGTACACTGACTGGCTTTTATTTTAATATTCAAAAACTGCGACTTACGGAGAACTAGTTGCTTTGTTCTTAAATCAACGAATCGTTTCTTTTCCTTTCTGGTGCCAAGGAAGCTGAAATTTTGAGCTACAGCGTTGCTTATAAGGCCCCTCAAAATAGCGTTAGTCGCACTTGTAACATCTTTGCCACCCAAAGTTGAAAAGTACGACACCTGAAAGAAAGTAATTAGATACTATTAATAGGTATAAAACAACAATGAATACCCACCAACAGCAATAAGTTTTCAACATTCTCTAAATAATGTTCTAAAGTAGTAAGATCTTCTTCACAGGAGACTGGAAGTTGGACTGGTATGTCCTCTGGTATTTGATTCTTTTGCATAGGATTGTTTTCCTTCAATGCTTTCAAAATCTGATCATTCTGTTCTCTTATATGAAGCAGCAACTTTACAATTTTTTTGAAGCAACTGGGGTCTACAATAAGTAAATTAATTTAGTTTGCATAATTAGGTACATCTACTGTGAAAAAACTTACCTTGAAAATCAGGATTGGCTAAATTGTTATTTGAGTGTGTTCTGCTGGTAAGTGGTGTTGTCCGGATTATTATTGGAGAATGATCTGTACAAAAGAGAAACTAATCTTGTGATCAGACAAAAAAAAGGAACATTTACGTGTATTAGAATTATTATTATGTTGTTCCAAAGCAAATGTTTTATTGCGTTGATTCAAAGTCTCTTCGTCTTCATTCCACAAGTTTATGTGTTGTGGAGGAAAGCTGTTTTCAATTTTTTTGGATAGCTTTTTGGAATCGTCTGAAAATTAAATGCAAATTTAGCATCACATCAATTGTAAATAAACAACAATCATAAAAAGGAAACACTCACTTTTATCAGACTGCTGTTCCAAAGCAATTTTTTTTTTGTGTTGACTGAAAGTGTCCCCAAAGTCTTCATTCCCCAAGTTCATGTGCCATGGAGAAGAACTTTTTTCAACTGTTTTGGTGACCTTTTTGCAATTGTCTGAAAATAAAATCCAAATTTGGCAACTGGTAACAAGCCATACTCAAAAAAAGGAATATGTACTTACTTTCAGATTTATGTTTCAAAGGAACATTAATCTCTGGTGGACACTTATCATGATCCCGCTCCTCTTCGTCGGAGGATTCTTCATCACTCGAGCTCTCCACGAATCGTGAAGGTATCTTCCTTTTTCTTTTCCCACCACCTTCCTCTACTTCGCTATCCACGTCTGACTGCTTCTTCGTTAATTCAACTTTTTTATTTGCCTTTCCATAATCATCTGAAAATAAATCCAAATTTGGCATAAGTAACACACACACACATTTACTAGGTACTAATAAGTCAATCTTACCGCAGGTGAAAAATACTCTTTGAATTCCAAAAAGACTCCAATCTTCCTTGGGGGACTCAGCTTTTTTTAAAAGATTGTCAAACTCGTCTTGTTTCTTAACAGGCGGCCAAAATACTTCAGATTTTCGAGGTGTCAACCACTGGCTGGAGACTAGGGCAACTTTTCCTCCTGCTTCTTTGCTAAATTCTATCCCTGCGAACATCCTATATGCAATAAAGATTAGAATACTTACTTATTATGGTGTACTTACTTGGCAACTATAACAACAACAAGACCCTGAACTATCACGAACCACGAAAAGGAAAACAGACTCAAACACTCGAACACGCTTACAAAAATAGCAAAATGGCTACCGAATACCATACTGCCATAGGTGAACGCCGTAATGGCCGTACCGTACCGAGTGCGGGATTGCAGACTGTTGGAGGGAGCGATTCCGATTGGTGCAAAGTCGAACCCGGAAGCGTGGCTGAAGCTGATTCCGGTCGCGCATGCGCAAGATGAAAATGTATACATCGGCGCGTAAAACTGTGAATTTAAACAAATCAGAAACAATAATAATGCCTAGAAGTTAAAATATAAGGGCGAGGATTTATTACGGTATCTTTTGCGAATTGCGGGTCATATACACTTTCCTAATAATAATTTTGGCAACTTGTGTACTACGATATTTATGATTTTACATTGTTTTAAAAATTATTTGTAACTGATGAAGATGGCTTGCAGCCGAAACAGATCCTGTCAGTAAATTTTTAAGAGTGCAATTACGTCAGTTGATGGTAAGATTAGATTTCGAGTTTCAATATTCATTCTCGATTAAGGCCAGGCTGACCTGTCTGATGACGACAATATGACATTGTAATGACGTCATTATAATGACGTTATATTTTGGTTTCAATAATGACGTCATTTTCACGTACCATTTTAGTCACTTCACGTCATCGTCATAAAAATTACCTAATATTCACGTCAATAAGACGTGAGTCTGCTGCCTGGGATCAGGAGTAAGGTCAGCGTTTAGCTCGTGATACTTGATATCAATTTCTTCTTTTACCTTCATTTCTTCTTTGTGGTCATTCGCATTGTCCGCGTTTGTGTCGCTCCATTCTTCTTCGGATTCTTGTTTAATGTCAATTTCTTCCTTAATTTCTTCTTTTACCTCCATCTCTTTGTGGTCATTCACATTGTCCGCGTTTGTGTCGCTCCATTCTTCTTTGGATTCTTGTTTAAAGCCAATTTCTTCCTTAATTTCTTCTTTTACCTCCATCTCTTTGTGGTCATTCACATTGTCCGCGTTTGTGTCGCTCCATTCTTCTTTGGATTCTTGTTTAATGCCAATTTCTTCCTTAATTTCTTCTTTTACCTCCATCTCTTTGTGGTCATTCACATTGTCCGCGTTTGTGTCGCTCCATTCTTCTTTGGATTCTTGTTCAATGCCAATTTCTTCCTTAATTTCTTCTTTTACCTCAATCTCTTCTTTGTGGTCATTCGCATTGTCCGCGTTTGTGTCGCTCCATTCTTCTTTGGATTCTTGTTTAATGCCAATTTCTTCCTTAATTTCTTCTTTTACCTCCATCTCTTTGTGGTCATTCACATTGTCCGCGTTTGTGTCGCTCCATTCTTCTTTGGATTCTTGTTCAATGCCAATTTCTTCCTTAATTTCTTCTTTTACCTCCATCTCTTCTTTGTGATCATTCACATTGTCCACGATTCAATTGCCTTTGCCTTTACAGTTAGCAATCGCAACATAACCCTATTTCAACATCACTATGACATTTATGACATCCGTTGACAGGCAGTGTGGCCTCCTAACTAACCAAAAAATCCCTACAATTTTACAAGTTTGACTCTATTGACGTAACTATGAAACACTCCACTAAGGAAGACGCACTCCGTCAAAAAAAATGTACCCACTTTTTGATTTTAATTCGGGTTCCGCAGTTTCCACCAGATGTCGCGGCGTTCGTATGCGATTAAGGAAAAAAAATATAAAATTCCTCATTTCACGAACAAAAGACTCTTTAATATGAGCGTAAGTCGGAAAGAATTAGATAAAATACGCACCAGATCAATGGATTTGATTACTTTCACATTACTTTTGTCTTTATCCAGAAAATCATCGTACAACTTGCCAAAGAAAAATTACAATTTTGTGACAAATTTGCAAAAATACATGGGACAGCTGCTTGCCATAACAATACTCTGCCTCTACGAACTTGATCTCTTCTTGCATCAAGCAATTTTGACTCATAGTGGTAAATAATATCTTCCTCCATAAAATGTAGGTATAGCCCGCTCCACAGACCTCATTATTAGACCATAAGCAGACCTATCCGCTCCTGATTGAGCCAGCGGCCATTTGTTAATTGACCAGGATCTTCCTAATAACAACAGTTACTGTGAATTGGTCGCCTTTTAAGAATATTATTGATTTTTACCTTTGATGCCTTATGGCGTGACATTTCTCACATTTCCGTCACTGAATTTCTTTCCAGAGGCATAGAATATCCTCTGCTTGTCGCTATTCTAAGTTGTCCTTTAATAAACAGTCAAAAAACCCATGAAAGCTAATAAAACTTGCAATAATTCGCTTTTGACCGAACGTTAATGTCAGAATGACAACCTCGCTGTCGCCGATTGCGCCACCTGATTATTATTGGAGAACTGCTTAAAAGGAGGGACGAAAATTTCCCAATTTGCGGCATGAGTTCGGCTTCCTTAGTGGAGTGTTTCATAGACGTAACTTAACTAGTTCTTGTGATCATTTCACACGTCGATTATATATTCGCTTTCCATTTTCACATATATATCGGAATGCGACCTTAAATGATGTGAATATTATTTAATATGTTACAGAAAACTGCTATTATGTGAATGTTTACGAATAATATGCTTTTTCAGATTAGTTTTTCGTTTACTCTTATGGTCGCATTCTTCGCACTGGAACCAATTAACCTCGTCTTCAGTTAAATGTTTATTAACCACGTGCTGCTGTAGGTTAGCTTTGCCCTTAGACACGTACTCGCACTTTTCGCACCGGAACCATTTGACCTCGCCCCCGCTCAAATGCCTACGAGTTATATGGTTTTTCAAGTCAAACCCACGTTTAGCTCTGTAATCGCATCGCTCGCACTTAAACCATTTTATCTCCCCTTCATTTAGATGCATACTGGCCATGTGCCTTTTCAAGTGGTTTTTTTCCTTAACTTTGTGGTCGCATTTTTCGCACTTGAACCAACGGATTTCATCTTCCTTTAGATGTTTACTAATCACGTGCAGCTTCAGGTTACCCTTGTACGTGGTTTTGTAGTCGCATTTCTCACATTCGAACCATTTACATTCTCCCTGTAGATGCTGATGAACCGTGTGCTTTTTCAGGTCACTCTTGTACTTAGTTTTGTAGGCGCATTTCTCGCACCTAAACCACTCAATCTCGTCTTCGCTTAGATGTTTGCTAATTTTGTGCCGTTGCAGGTTCGGCTTCTGCTTAGCCTTGTAGTCGCATTGATCACACTCGAACCATTTTCGCTTGGATATTAGCCTGGGCTCCGGATTCGAGGTCAAATCGGCACCTTTTTCAGAATCTACTTCGTGCCACTTGATGTCAATTTCCTCCTTGACTTCTTCTTCAACCTTTATCTTCGCTTCTTCTTCTGTTTCGTCCCATTCTTCTTCGGGTTCCTTCTTAATAAAAATCTTCTCGAAGGATGTTGTCATTGGCACTCCGGAAATTCGACTTGTAAGTAATAATTCAAGAGGGCCCTCTGCTCCTTTAATATAGATCGAATATTATTATTTTGATTTTTTTCCGGGTTTTGTAGTTTTAGAAAAATCTGACGTTTAGAATATAACATAACCTCACTTCGCTGACATCTGACGTAAAGTGACACCTGTCAAAGCGGAGGGTCGCCAATACTTTGGAGTAATTTAAAGTACGAATTTTGTCTTGAGGTCAAAAATGAATACTGAACAACTTTTACTGACAATAGACTACTCCATTCAAACGAAAGAGAAAAAGCGATGAGACGGAAGATACTCTGTCTGTAGTAACATTTCGATTTATTTCCCCCTGCAAACGTCAATTCTCAGGTGAGCGCCGTGTGTCAATTGTCAGTTATGTGTCAGCTTCGGCGTGTTTGAGAGGTTAGGTCTCGCATGTCCGTGGTATTCTATAGCTGTTTTTTGCAAAAAACATGGATTGTGAACCAATATCAATAGCACCACGCCGGATCATAACAAACAAAACAACGCGCAAGCCATAGCCAATAACCTAATTTTATTACGAACCTATCAGCAACCATCTAGTATTAAGCGGTAAAAATGCTACACTCTGATTCGTAAACATTTCAAATTAGCAGGCTGGGCTGCAGGGTTACCAAAGTTAGGCAAATCTGGTTGGTTTGACCCTACAGCCAGAGCTTGCTAGACCCTTCTATCGATATATCTGTCGCATAATTGTTTGAATGGAGTAGTCTATTCTTTCGATATCTTCACCGCAATAGAGTTTGGTTAGAAATTTTTAAGCGCCATTGTAGTGTAATGCTGTGGCCTTTGATTATTCGCTCGCTCGCTCGTTTTACTTACTTTATTCTTTAAAAAATATTAAATTTTACCCCTGCCATAAAATCAAGTAGACTGTCGTAGCTCAAAATTACGGAAGCGTAGAAGTGCCACATTTTTCTCATTTTTTATTTCCAAATTACCACAATAAATGTGTAAATTTCGGAAGAAAAAACTGTAAATTTACACAAAAAGTGTAAATTTACAAAAAAAACTGTTAATTCACACAAAAACTGTAATTTTACAGAAAAAGTGTAAAACACAAGAACTGTAAATTTACCCTGAAAGTGTAAATTTACAGAAAAATGTAAATTTACACAAAAACTGTAAATTTACACAAAAACTGTAAATTTACACAAAAACTGTAAATTTACAAAAATACTGTAAACTTACACAAAAGCTGTAATTTTACAGAAAAACTGTAAAACACAAGACTGTAAATTTACAGAAAAACTGTAAATTTACACAAAAACTGTAAATTTACATAAAAACTGTAAATTTACACAAAAACTGTAATTTTACAGACAAACTGTAAAACACAAGAACTGTAAAACCCTGAAAGTGTAAATTTACAGAAAAACTGTAAATTTACACAAAAACTGTAAAACACAAGAACTGTAAATTTACGCTGAAAGTGTAAATTTACAGAAAAATGTAAATTTACACAAAAACTGTAAATTTACACAAAAAATGTAAATTTACACAAAAAATGTAAATTTACACAAAAACTGTAAAACACAAGAACTGTAAATTTACTATGAAAGTGTAAATTTACACAAAAACTGTAAATTTACAAAAAAACTGTACATTTACAAAAAAAAACTGTAAATTTACAGAAAAACTGTAAAACACAAGAACTGTAAATTTACCCCGAAAGTGTAAATATACAGAAAAACTGTAAAACACAAGAACTGTAAATTTACCCTGAAAGTGTAAATTTACAGAAAAACTGTAAATTTTCAAAAAAACTGTAAAACACAAGAACTGTAAATTTACACAAAAACTGTAAAACACAAGAACTGTAAATTTGCCCCGAAAGTGTAAATTTACAGAAAAACTGTATAAAAAAACTGTAAAACAAAAACTGTAATTTTACAGAAAAACTGTAAAACACAAGAACTGTAAATTTACCCTGAAACTGTAAATTTACACAAAAACTGTAATTTTACAGAAAAACTGTAAAACACAAGAACTGTAAATTTACCCTGAAAGTGTAAATTTTAAATATACAGAGAAATGTAAATTTACACAAAAACTGAAAATTTACAGAAAAATTGTAAATTTACACAAAAACTGTAATTTTACAGAAAAACTGTAAGACACAAGAACTGTAAATTTACCCTGAAAGTGTAAATTTACACAAAAACTGTAAAACACAAAAACTGTAAATTTACACAAAAACTGTAAATTTACACAAACTGTCAATTTACACAAATTTTTTTAAAATTCCCGCCAAACAACGATCATCGCGCGGCACGGACTGTGGGTACGGTCGGCACGTGACGTGACGGGACGGGGCTAGAGTGGGTGCTGCAAGTGTAAATTTACAGTTTTTCTGTAAATTGACAGTTTTTGTGTAAATTTATAGTTTTTGTGTAAATTTACAGTTTTTCTGTAAATTGACAGTTTTTGTGTACATTTACAGTTTTTTCTTCCAAAATTTCCACATTTTTTGTGGTAATTTGGAAACAAAAAAAGAGAAAAATGTGGCACTTCTACGCTTCCGTACAAAATACTACTTAGGGAAATAATCGGGTTACTAGTACACCCTGATAGATAAAACACAGCTTATGCCATAATGTAAATACAGCCAGTACTTTTTAGAGAACACATTTTCATAAAATTTATTAATTTACCGAATTTGTGGCTCTCGGGTGGCAACACTGCTTGTTGACAGATGTCAGCCTAGAGTGAGGTTATTTTCTTCGCTAGATGTACCAATAATTACTTTTAATACGACAAGATGCTTAAACTCGCATTAACAAGGATAGAAATACAAATTCTTCTTGCGTAAGATAAGGATAAAACTATTAGCGTAAACTCGGTTTCCGTCAACGTCGTCATATTTTTCTTTACCGGACTACTCGCGAAAAATTTTATACTGAGTTCACTCTAGGGATTTCCTAGTTCTTTAATGGGAACCCTGCCTGTTAGAAGGGCTCTCTGTCTGTCAAACTGACGTAACTCGAGTGAGGTTATGTTTCTGTTTAGCCCTAATGGCAACATTTGAAGAAATAATCATTAAAGAAGAATGGAAAGAGACAAATGTGGACAAAGAAGTGAAGATAAAAGTTGAAGAAGAAATTGACATTAAGTGGCACGAGCTGGAATTGCCCCAAAAAGCGGAAGAATCAAACAAAAAGTTTCAATGTGAAAAATGTGATTACAAAGCCAAGCGCAAGGGAAGCCTGAAGTCCCACATCATCAGCAACCACCTCGGCGCAAGCGCAATAAAAAGGTTTAAGTGCGAGAAATGCGACTACTCGGCCAAACACAGAAATAACCTGAAACAGCACGAAATTAACAAACATTTAAGTGCAGGCGAGATTAAGTGGTTTAAGTGCGGGCAATGCGACTTCAAATGCAAGCACAAAGGCGACTTAAAACCGCACGTGATTAGCAGACATTTAAGTGAGGACGAGATTAAGTGGTTTAAGTGCGAGAAATGCGACTTCAAAACTAAACAAAAGAAGAACGTGCGTCAGCACGTGCTTGATAAACATCCAAGCGAAGACGAGATCAACTCCTTCCGGTGCGAGAAATGCGACTACAGAACTAAACATAGAAAAAATATGCTACAACACGTGACTGATAGACATTTAACCGAAGACGAGATCAAGTGGTTTAAGTGCGAGAAATGCGAGTATAAAACTAAACAAAAGCAGCACGTAAAACTGCACATGATTAGAAAACATTTAAGTGAAAACGAGATCAAATGGTATAACTGTGAAAGATGTGAGTGCAAGTTTAAACAGAGGGGCGAACTGAAAAGACACGCTATTAGTAAACATTTAAGTGAGGGCGATATTAGATGGTTTAAGTGCGAGAAATGCGAGTACCGAGCTAAGGAGATGAAGAGCCTGCAACAGCACGTGATTAATAAGCATTTGGATAAAGACGAGATAAAGTGGTTTAAGTGCGAGAAATGCGAGTACCAGTGTAAAAAAGCGGGAGATCTAAAACCGCATGTGGTTAATAAACATTTAAGCGAGGACGAGATTAAGTGGTTTAAGTGCGGTGAGTGCGACTTCAAAACTAAACAAAAGAGCTACCTGCAACATCACTTGTTTAGAAAACACGGAAATGAATAAGTAGAGTATGAAAAGAATACAAGCATGAATATCTATATATACCTAGTATAAGAGTAAAAATTTAATAAAATATGTACTCTTTTCTTTATTAACAGGTACGAGATTTTAGTTAAGTTTAAGTACTTTATACATCTATATACATAAAACATACATCGAGTGTCAGTTTGTACCACAGTGGTCATCATTATTTGTGTTTTCTTCTTATCCCACTTTGAATTTAAAGTTTCTATTGGTCTGTGGATGTACAAACATTTATGTTTAATAATATGTAAGTACATATAAAAAAATGTTCATTGCTGTTAAATTACATTTAATAAACTTTTTGAGTCGCATGTAATATTTAATTGGTCTAATTTAAATTTTCTAGAAATACTCGAGAGAGCAACCTTAAACAACCAAAAACATGCAGCTGTATGTTGTAGGTAATGTACCCAAATATACCGTAACGTATGCTGCGTGCCGTGAAACCTTGACAAATGCTACATATACAGGGTGGGAACTATTTCAATGTTCACTATTGGGATCTCGGAAACTATAAGAGATGGAAGTTCGGTTAAATTACAAAAAAGTTGTTTTTTTGAAGGATATCAAGAGTTTGTAAAGAATTCCTCGATATCTTGATTCGTTCTTGAGTTGTTCCGAAAAAGCTGAAATTTCTGTCAATGCCATTGACTTGACAGCTGTCAAAAATACAAAAGTTCCAAGTTTCATTTAAATAGCATCAACTGTTAGAAAGATATGATTTTTTATCTAAAACGTCAGTTTTCAGTTTTTTTGGAATAACTCAGGAACGAATCAAGATATCGAAGAATTCTTTACAGATTCTTAATCACCTTCAAAAATCGCAACTTTTTTGTAATTTAACCGAACCTCTGTCTCTTATAGTTTCCGAGATCCCAATAGTGAGCATTGTAATAGTTCCCACCCTGTATATGCAAAATGAATTTAAGTTTTTATGAAATAAAAAATGAAAACATCACATGCTGCATAACTGTGGGCATAATATGAGCCTTTAGGAAAAACATGCAAACATGCTTTTGCCCAACCCTATTCATAACTTGCAAACTGATTATTTTAGAGCGCACTTTTGGAAGCTCTTTTAATCAGCTTTCGATTGATTCATTACACAATCACTTAGAAGTATAATAATGTTTTCAAAGAAAGTCAAAATTCTTTGGAATTTTTTAACTCTTACCTATTCATAACTCTGTAACGGATTGTCGTAAGGTATTCAGAGACACGTCATTTTGAAGTTTCAACTAATTTCCGTTTGATACATGCGATTCAGAAGATTTCGACTAATTTAGTTTTTTCTGAAAAATCCAAAACGCTTTTTTGAAATTTTCAAATCTTCATAACTTGCGAACGGGTTACTTTAGAACGCTCGTTGATACGACTTTTGGAAACTCTTTTAATCAGTTTTCGATTTTACATTACACGATCGAAGTTTTTAACGTTTTCAAAGAAAGTCAAAAATCTTTGAAAATTTTCCACCTTTCATAACTCTGGAACGAGCTGTCGTAAGGTGTTCAGTCATTTTGAAGCCTTTTTAACCAATTTCTTTCCAAGTGGCATGTACTCAGAACGTTTTGACCTCGGTTTTTCTTAAAAGTCAAAAACGTGGAATTTTCAAAGCTTTCATAACTTGCGAACGGGTTACTTTAGAACGCTCGTTGATACGGCTTTTGGGCACTCTTTTAATTAGTCTTCGATTGATGTATTACACGATCGAAGTTTTTAAAGTTGTCAAAGAAAGTCAAAAATCTTTGAAAATTTTTCCCCTTTCATAACTCTGGAACGAGCTGTCGTAAGGTGTTCACTCATTTTGAAGCCTTTTTGACCAATTTCCTTCCTGAGTGGCATGTACTCAGAACGTTTTGACATCGGTTTTTCTTAAAAGTCAAAAACGTGGAATTTTCAAAGCTTCATAACTTGCGAACGGGTTACTTTAGAACGCTCGTTGATACGACTTTTCGAAACTCTTTTAATCAGTTTTCGCTTGATACATTACACGATCGAAGTTTTTAACGTTTTCAAAGAAAGTCAAAAATCTTTGAAAATTTTTCACCCTTCATAACTCTGGAACGGACTATCGTAAGGTGTTCAGTCATTTTGAAGCCTTTTTGACCAATTTCCTTTCTGAGTGGCATGTACTCAGAACGTTTTGACCTCGGTTTTTCTTAAAAGTCAAAAACGTGGAATTTTCAAAGTTTCATAACTTGCGAACGGGTTACTTTAGAACACTCGTTGGTACGACTTTTGGAAACTCTTTTAATCAGTTTTCGATTGATACATTACACGATCGAAGTTTTTAACGTTTTCAAAGAAAGTCAAAAATCTTTGAAAATTCTTCACCCTTCATAACTCTGGAACGGACTATCGTAAGGTGTTCAGTCATTTTGAAGCCTTTTTGACCAATTTCCTTTCTGAGTGGCATGTACTCAGAACGTTTTGACCTCGGTTTTTCTTAAAAGTCAAAAACGTGGAATTTTCAAAGCTTCATAACTTGCGAACGGGTTACTTTAGAACGCTCGTTGATACGACTTTTGGAAACTCTTTTAATCAGTTTTCGCTTGATACATTACAAGATCGAAGTTTTTAACGTTTTCAAAGAAAGTCAAAAATCTTTGAAAAATTTTCCCCTTTCATAACTCTGGAACGAGCTGTCGTAAGGTGTTCAGTCATTTTGAAGCCTTTTTGACCAATTTCTTTCCGAGTGGCATGTACTCAGAACGTTTTGACCTCGGTTTCTCTTAAAAGTCAAAAACGTGGAATTTTCAAAGTTTCATAACTTGCGAACGGGTTACTTTAGAACACTCGTTGGTACGACTTTTGGAAACTCTTTTAATCAGTTTTCGATTGATACATTACACGATCGAAGTTTTTAACGTTTTCAAAGAAAGTCAAAAATCTTTGAAAATTCTTCACCCTTCATAACTCTGGAACGGACTATCGTAAGGTGTTCAGTCATTTTGAAGCCTTTTTGACCAATTTCCTTTCTGAGTGGCATGTACTCAGAACGTTTTGACCTCGGTTTTTCTTAAAAGTCAAAAACGTGGAATTTTCAAAGCTTCATAACTTGCGAACGGGTTACTTTAGAACGCTCGTTGATACGACTTTTGGAAACTCTTTTAATCAGTTTTCGCTTGATACATTACAAGATCGAAGTTTTTAACGTTTTCAAAGAAAGTCAAAAATCTTTGAAAAATTTTCCCCTTTCATAACTCTGGAACGAGCTGTCGTAAGGTGTTCAGTCATTTTGAAGCCTTTTTGACCAATTTCTTTCCGAGTGGCATGTACTCAGAACGTTTTGACCTCGGTTTCTCTTAAAAGTCAAAAACGTGGAATTTTCAAAGTTTCATAACTTGCGAACGGGTTACTTTAGAACGCTCGTTGATACGACTTTTGGAAACTCTTTTAATCAATTTTCGCTTGATACATTACACGATCGAAGTTTTTAACGTTTTCAAAGAAAGTCAAAAATCTTTGAAAAATTTTCCCCTTTCATAACTCTGGAACGAGCTGTCGTAAGGTGTTCAGTCATTTTGAAGCCTTTTTGACCAATTTCCTTTCTGAGTGGCATGTACTCAGAACGTTTTGACCTCGGTTTTTCTTAAAAGTCAAAAACGTGGAATTTTCAAAGCTTCATAACTTGCGAACGGGTTACTTTAGAACGCTCGTTGATACGACTTTTGGAAACTCTTTTAATCAGTTTTCGCTTGATACATTACAAGATCGAAGTTTTTAACGTTTTCAAAGAAAGTCAAAAATCTTTGAAAAATTTTCCCCTTTCATAACTCTGGAACGAGCTGTCGTAAGGTGTTCAGTCATTTTGAAGCCTTTTTGACCAATTTCTTTCCGAGTGGCATGTACTCAGAACGTTTTGACCTCGGTTTCTCTTAAAAGTCAAAAACGTGGAATTTTCAAAGTTTCATAACTTGCGAACGGGTTACTTTAGAACGCTCGTTGATACGACTTTTGGAAACTCTTTTAATCAATTTTCGCTTGATACATTACACGATCGAAGTTTTTAACGTTTTCAAAGAAAGTCAAAAATCTTTGAAAAATTTTCCCCTTTCATAACTCTGGAACGAGCTGTCGTAAGGTGTTCAGTCATTTTGAAGCCTTTTTGACCAATTTCTTTCCGAGTGGCATGTACTCAGAACGTTTTGACCTCGGTTTCTCTTAAAAGTCAAAAACGTGGAATTTTCAAAGTTTCATAACTTGCGAACGGGTTACTTTAGAACGCTCGTTGATACGACTTTTGGAAACTCTTTTAATCAATTTTCGCTTGATACATTACACGATCGAAGTTTTTAACGTTTTCAAAGAAAGTCAAAAATCTTTGAAAAATTTTCCCCTTTCATAACTCTGGAACGAGCTGTCGTAAGGTGTTCAGTCATTTTGAAGCCTTTTTGACCAATTTCCTTTCTGAGTGGCATGTACTCAGAACGTTTTGACCTCGGTTTTTCTTAAAAGTCAAAAACGTGGAATTTTCAAAGCTTCATAACTTGCGAACGGGTTACTTTAGAACGCTCGTTGATACGACTTTTGGAAACTCTTTTAATCAGTTTTCGATTTTACATTACACGATCGAAGTTTTTAACGTTTTCAAAGAAAGTCAAAAATCTTTGAAAATTTTCCACCTTTCATAACTCTGGAACGAGCTGTCGTAAGGTGTTCAGTCATTTTGAAGCCTTTTTAACCAATTTCTTTCCAAGTGGCATGTACTCAGAACGTTTTGACCTCGGTTTTTCTTAAAAGTCAAAAACGTGGAATTTTCAAAGCTTTCATAACTTGCGAACGGGTTACTTTAGAACGCTCGTTGATACGGCTTTTGGGCACTCTTTTAATTAGTCTTCGATTGATGTATTACACGATCGAAGTTTTTAAAGTTGTCAAAGAAAGTCAAAAATCTTTGAAAATTTTTCCCCTTTCATAACTCTGGAACGAGCTGTCGTAAGGTGTTCACTCATTTTGAAGCCTTTTTGACCAATTTCCTTCCTGAGTGGCATGTACTCAGAACGTTTTGACATCGGTTTTTCTTAAAAGTCAAAAACGTGGAATTTTCAAAGCTTCATAACTTGCGAACGGGTTACTTTAGAACGCTCGTTGATACGACTTTTCGAAACTCTTTTAATCAGTTTTCGCTTGATACATTACACGATCGAAGTTTTTAACGTTTTCAAAGAAAGTCAAAAATCTTTGAAAATTTTTCACCCTTCATAACTCTGGAACGGACTATCGTAAGGTGTTCAGTCATTTTGAAGCCTTTTTGACCAATTTCCTTTCTGAGTGGCATGTACTCAGAACGTTTTGACCTCGGTTTTTCTTAAAAGTCAAAAACGTGGAATTTTCAAAGTTTCATAACTTGCGAACGGGTTACTTTAGAACACTCGTTGGTACGACTTTTGGAAACTCTTTTAATCAGTTTTCGATTGATACATTACACGATCGAAGTTCTTAACGTTTTCAAAGAAAGTCAAAAATCTTTGAAAATTCTTCACCCTTCATAACTCTGGAACGGACTATCGTAAGGTGTTCAGTCATTTTGAAGCCTTTTTGACCAATTTCTTTCCGAGTGGCATGTACTCAGAACGTTTTGACCTCGGTTTCTCTTAAAAGTCAAAAACGTGGAATTTTCAAAGTTTCATAACTTGCGAACGGGTTACTTTAGAACACTCGTTGGTACGACTTTTGGAAACTCTTTTAATCAGTTTTCGATTGATACATTACACGATCGAAGTTTTTAACGTTTTCAAAGAAAGTCAAAAATCTTTGAAAATTCTTCACCCTTCATAACTCTGGAACGGACTATCGTAAGGTGTTCAGTCATTTTGAAGCCTTTTTGACCAATTTCCTTTCTGAGTGGCATGTACTCAGAACGTTTTGACCTCGGTTTTTCTTAAAAGTCAAAAACGTGGAATTTTCAAAGCTTCATAACTTGCGAACGGGTTACTTTAGAACGCTCGTTGATACGACTTTTGGAAACTCTTTTAATCAGTTTTCGCTTGATACATTACAAGATCGAAGTTTTTAACGTTTTCAAAGAAAGTCAAAAATCTTTGAAAAATTTTCCCCTTTCATAACTCTGGAACGAGCTGTCGTAAGGTGTTCAGTCATTTTGAAGCCTTTTTGACCAATTTCTTTCCGAGTGGCATGTACTCAGAACGTTTTGACCTCGGTTTCTCTTAAAAGTCAAAAACGTGGAATTTTCAAAGTTTCATAACTTGCGAACGGGTTACTTTAGAACGCTCGTTGATACGACTTTTGGAAACTCTTTTAATCAATTTTCGCTTGATACATTACACGATCGAAGTTTTTAACGTTTTCAAAGAAAGTCAAAAATCTTTGAAAAATTTTCCCCTTTCATAACTCTGGAACGAGCTGTCGTAAGGTGTTCAGTCATTTTGAAGCCTTTTTGACCAATTTCCTTTCTGAGTGGCATGTACTCAGAACGTTTTGACCTCGGTTTTTCTTAAAAGTCAAAAACGTGGAATTTTCAAAGCTTCATAACTTGCGAACGGGTTACTTTAGAACGCTCGTTGATACGACTTTTGGAAACTCTTTTAATCAGTTTTCGCTTGATACATTACAAGATCGAAGTTTTTAACGTTTTCAAAGAAAGTCAAAAATCTTTGAAAAATTTTCCCCTTTCATAACTCTGGAACGAGCTGTCGTAAGGTGTTCAGTCATTTTGAAGCCTTTTTGACCAATTTCTTTCCGAGTGGCATGTACTCAGAACGTTTTGACCTCGGTTTCTCTTAAAAGTCAAAAACGTGGAATTTTCAAAGTTTCATAACTTGCGAACGGGTTACTTTAGAACGCTCGTTGATACGACTTTTGGAAACTCTTTTAATCAATTTTCGCTTGATACATTACACGATCGAAGTTTTTAACGTTTTCAAAGAAAGTCAAAAATCTTTGAAAAATTTTCCCCTTTCATAACTCTGGAACGAGCTGTCGTAAGGTGTTCAGTCATTTTGAAGCCTTTTTGACCAATTTTTTTCCGAGTGGCATGTACTCAGAACGTTTTGACCTCGGTTTTTCTTAAAAGTCAAAAACGTGGAATTTTCAAAGCTTCATAACTTGCGAACGGGTTACTTTAGAACGCTCGTTGATACGACTTTTGGAAACTCTTTTAATCAGTTTTCGATTGATACATTACACCATCGAAGTTTTTAACGTTCTCAAAAAGTCAAAAATTTTTGAAAATTTTTAACCTTTCATAACTCTGCAACGAGCTGTCGTAAGGTGTTCAGTCATTTTGAAGCCTTTTTGACCAATTTCTTTCCGAGTGGCATGTACTCAGAACGTTTTGACCTCGGTTTTTCTTAAAAGTCAAAAACGTGGAATTTTCAAAGCTTCATAACTTGCGAACGGGTTACTTTAGAACGCTCGTTGATACGGCTTTTGGGCACTCTTTTAATTAGTTTTCGATTGATGTATTACACGATCGAAGTTTTTAACGTTGTCAAAGAAAGTCAAAAATCTTTGAAAAATTTTCCCCTTTCATAACTCTGGAACGAGCTGTCGTAAGGTGTTCAGTCATTTTGAAGCCTTTTTGACCAATTTCTTTCCGATTGGCATGTACTCAGAACGTTTTGACCTCGGTTTTTCTTAAAAGTCAAAAACGTGGAATTTTCAAAGCTTCATAACTTGCGAACGGGTTACTTTAGAACGCTCGTTAATACGGCTTTTGGGCACTCTTTTAATTAGTTTTCGATTGATGTATTACACGATCGAAGTTTTTAACGTTGTCAAAGAAAGTCAAAAATCTTTGAAAAATTTTCCCCTTTCATAACTCTGGAACGAGCTGTCGTAAGGTGTTCAGTCATTTTGAAGCCTTTTTGACCAATTTCTTTCCGAGTGGCATGTACTCAGAACGTTTTGACCTCGGTTTCTCTTAAAAGTCAAAAACGTGGAATTTTCAAAGTTTCATAACTTGCGAACGGGTTGCTTTAGAACGCTCGTTGATACGACTTTTGGAAACTCTTTTAATCAGTTTTCGATTGATACATTACAAGATCGAAATTTTTAACGTTTTCAAAGGAAGTCAAAAATCTTTGAAAATTTTTCCCCTTTCATAACTCTGGAACGAGCTGTCGTAAGGTGTTCAGTTATTTTGAAGCCTTTTTGACCAATTTTTTTCCGAGTGGCATGTACTCAGAACGTTTTGACCTCGGTTTTTTTCAAAAGTCAAAAACGTGGAATTTTCAAAGCTTCATAACTTGCGAACGGGTTACTTTAGAACGCTCGTTGATACGACTTTTGGAAACTCTTTTAATCAGTTTTCGATTGATACATTACACCATCGAAGTTTTTAACGTTCTCAAAAAGTCAAAAATTTTTGAAAATTTTTAACCTTTCATAACTCTGCAACGAGCTGTCGTAAGGTGTTCAGTCATTTTGAAGCCTTTTTGACCAATTTCTTTCCGAGTGGCATGTACTCAGAACGTTTTGACCTCGGTTTTTCTTAAAAGTCAAAAACGTGGAATTTTCAAAGCTTCATAACTTGCGAACGGGTTACTTTAGAACGCTCGTTAATACGGCTTTTGGGCACTCTTTTAATTAGTTTTCGATTGATGTATTACACGATCGAAGTTTTTAACGTTGTCAAAGAAAGTCAAAAATCTTTGAAAAATTTTCCCCTTTCATAACTCTGGAACGAGCTGTCGTAAGGTGTTCAGTCATTTTGAAGCCTTTTTGACCAATTTTTTTCCGAGTGGCATGTACTCAGAACGTTTTGACCTCGGTTTTTTTCAAAAGTCAAAAACGTGGAATTTTCAAAGCTTCATAACTTGCGAACGGGTTACTTTAGAACGCTCGTTGGTACGACTTTTGGAAACTCTTTTAATCAGTTTTCGATTGTTACATTACACGATCGAAGTTTTTAACGTTCTCAAAAAGTCAAAAATTTTTGAAAATTTTTAACCTTTCATAACTCTGGAACGGGTTGTCGCAAGGTATTCAGTCATTTTGAAGCCTTTTTGACCAATTTCCTTTCTGAGTGGCATGTACTCAGCGTTTTTGACCTCGGTTTTTCCTAAAAGTCAAAAGCGTGGAATTTTCAAAGCTTCATAACTTGCGAACGGGTTACTTTAGAACGCTCGTTGATACGACTTTTGGAAACTCTTTTAATCAATTTTCGATTGATGTATTACACGATCGAAGTTTTTAACGTTGTCAAAGAAAGTCAAAAATCTTTGAAAAATTTTCCCCTTTCATAACTCTGGAACGAGCTGTCGTAAGGTGTTCAGTCATTTTGAAGCCTTTTTGACCAATTTCTTTCCGATTGGCATGTACTCAGAACGTTTTGACCTCGGTTTTTCTTAAAAGTCAAAAACGTGGAATTTTCAAAGCTTCATAACTTGCGAACGGGTTACTTTAGAACGCTCGTTAATACGGCTTTTGGGCACTCTTTTAATTAGTTTTCGATTGATGTATTACACGATCGAAGTTTTTAACGTTGTCAAAGAAAGTCAAAAATCTTTGAAAAATTTTCCCCTTTCATAACTCTGGAACGAGCTGTCGTAAGGTGTTCAGTCATTTTGAAGCCTTTTTGACCAATTTCTTTCCGATTGGCATGTACTCAGAACGTTTTGACCTCGGTTTTTCTTAAAAGTCAAAAACGTGGAATTTTCAAAGCTTCATAACTTGCGAACGGGTTACTTTAGAACGCTCGTTAATACGGCTTTTGGGCACTCTTTTAATTAGTTTTCGATTGATGTATTACACGATCGAAGTTTTTAACGTTGTCAAAGAAAGTCAAAAATCTTTGAAAAATTTTCCCCTTTCATAACTCTGGAACGAGCTGTCGTAAGGTGTTCAGTCATTTTGAAGCCTTTTTGACCAATTTCTTTCCGAGTGGCATGTACTCAGAACGTTTTGACCTCGGTTTCTCTTAAAAGTCAAAAACGTGGAATTTTCAAAGTTTCATAACTTGCGAACGGGTTGCTTTAGAACGCTCGTTGATACGACTTTTGGAAACTCTTTTAATCAGTTTTCGATTGATACATTACAAGATCGAAATTTTTAACGTTTTCAAAGGAAGTCAAAAATCTTTGAAAATTTTTCCCCTTTCATAACTCTGGAACGAGCTGTCGTAAGGTGTTCAGTTATTTTGAAGCCTTTTTGACCAATTTTTTTCCGAGTGGCATGTACTCAGAACGTTTTGACCTCGGTTTTTTTCAAAAGTCAAAAACGTGGAATTTTCAAAGCTTCATAACTTGCGAACGGGTTACTTTAGAACGCTCGTTGATACGACTTTTGGAAACTCTTTTAATCAGTTTTCGATTGATACATTACACCATCGAAGTTTTTAACGTTCTCAAAAAGTCAAAAATTTTTGAAAATTTTTAACCTTTCATAACTCTGCAACGAGCTGTCGTAAGGTGTTCAGTCATTTTGAAGCTTTTTGACCAATTTCTTTCCGAGTGGCATGTACTCAGAACGTTTTGACCTCGGTTTTTCTTAAAAGTCAAAAACGTGGAATTTTCAAAGCTTCATAACTTGCGAACGGGTTACTTTAGAACGCTCGTTAATACGGCTTTTGGGCACTCTTTTAATTAGTTTTCGATTGATGTATTACACGATCGAAGTTTTTAACGTTGTCAAAGAAAGTCAAAAATCTTTGAAAAATTTTCCCCTTTCATAACTCTGGAACGAGCTGTCGTAAGGTGTTCAGTCATTTTGAAGCCTTTTTGACCAATTTCTTTCCGATTGGCATGTACTCAGAACGTTTTGACCTCGGTTTTTCTTAAAAGTCAAAAACGTGGAATTTTCAAAGCTTCATAACTTGCGAACGGGTTACTTTAGAACGCTCGTTAATACGGCTTTTGGGCACTCTCTTAATTAGTTTTCGATTGATGTATTACACGATCGAAGTTTTTAACGTTGTCAAAGAAAGTCAAAAATCTTTGAAAAATTTTCCCCTTTCATAACTCTGGAACGAGCTGTCGTAAGGTGTTCAGTCATTTTGAAGCCTTTTTGACCAATTTCTTTCCGAGTGGCATGTACTCAGAACGTTTTGACCTCGGTTTCTCTTAAAAGTCAAAAACGTGGAATTTTCAAAGTTTCATAACTTGCGAACGGGTTGCTTTAGAACGCTCGTTGATACGACTTTTGGAAACTCTTTTAATCAGTTTTCGATTGATACATTACAAGATCGAAATTTTTAACGTTTTCAAAGGAAGTCAAAAATCTTTGAAAATTTTTCCCCTTTCATAACTCTGGAACGAGCTGTCGTAAGGTGTTCAGTTATTTTGAAGCCTTTTTGACCAATTTTTTTCCGAGTGGCATGTACTCAGAACGTTTTGACCTCGGTTTTTTTCAAAAGTCAAAAACGTGGAATTTTCAAAGCTTCATAACTTGCGAACGGGTTACTTTAGAACGCTCGTTGATACGACTTTTGGAAACTCTTTTAATCAGTTTTCGATTGATACATTACACCATCGAAGTTTTTAACGTTCTCAAAAAGTCAAAAATTTTTGAAAATTTTTAACCTTTCATAACTCTGCAACGAGCTGTCGTAAGGTGTTCAGTCATTTTGAAGCCTTTTTGACCAATTTCTTTCCGAGTGGCATGTACTCAGAACGTTTTGACCTCGGTTTTTCTTAAAAGTCAAAAACGTGGAATTTTCAAAGCTTCATAACTTGCGAACGGGTTACTTTAGAACGCTCGTTAATACGGCTTTTGGGCACTCTTTTAATTAGTTTTCGATTGATGTATTACACGATCGAAGTTTTTAACGTTGTCAAAGAAAGTCAAAAATCTTTGAAAAATTTTCCCCTTTCATAACTCTGGAACGAGCTGTCGTAAGGTGTTCAGTCATTTTGAAGCCTTTTTGACCAATTTCTTTCCGATTGGCATGTACTCAGAACGTTTTGACCTCGGTTTTTCTTAAAAGTCAAAAACGTGGAATTTTCAAAGCTTCATAACTTGCGAACGGGTTACTTTAGAACGCTTATTGTAAGTTTTTAATTTTTTCGAAAAAAGTCAAAAATCATTGAAAATTTTTAAGTTTTCATAACTCTGGAACGGATTATTTTCCAACCGTCTTAATTAATATTTTAGTAGTATTTAGTATAGTCATTGGTAGGTATATTTTCAAGCCAAATATATTTTTTGTTTATAAATAAACATTTCACTTCATTTCAGACTGTTTCCCAAAGTGGCTCATAAATAACAAAAATTGACGTGCTAATTAGGTAACAAGGTTTATAAATAACATGTTTATTTCGTATACAGGGTGTCTCAGAACGCTCGCACCATATTTTAATGAAGTATTCAGGATTAAATTTTGAGTCGATTCGTGTTCTTGAAAATTTCCAGGTTCCAATAGTTCACGAGTTACAACAGATTTGCGAGGGCCAATCAGATTTCAGCTCTGAATTGCTTCATTAGGTAATTTAATGTTAGATGCATTATTTCCTAGGTAACAAGATTCTATCAATGAAAATTTAATATTGTTGTATCCTGTTACCTAGGAAACAGTGCATCTAACATTAAGTTACCTTATGAAGGAATTCAGAGCTGAAATCTGATTGGTCCTCTTAAATCTCTTATAACTTGAGAACTATTGGACCCTAAAAATTTTCAAAAACACGGATCGACTCAGAATTTAATCCTGAATACTCCACTAGAATTTGGTGCGAGCGTTCTGAGACACCCTGTATGTATTAAATTGTCAGTTTATCTGCATGTAACATGTAATTATTGGCATTTTTTGGAATTATAGGAACTTTTTGGAATTCACAAGAGGTTTTTTTTATGCATTAAACAATAAATTATTGACATGCACACTAGAATCCTGTATTACTGGTTGCAGAACATGCGACGCTTTATAGCATCAAATCGGTAGGTAGCTGTGTAAAATAATTAACACTAACGTCAGATTGATAGTTAACGCATGCGTCCAACACTTCCTCTGCACAGCAGCCTAGATTTGGCAGCTTATTTTGAAATTTAAAGTTACAGGGGACAAATAAAATCACACCCCTAATAAAATACTACATATAAGTATTGAAAAATAGCTCAATTTTATCTTAAAACTACTTTAAAAAAAACACCAAAAATAACTAATCCTCGTTTTTAAAAGTGACCACAGTGTCCATTTTGTGGATATTGGTGGAAAACGACCGCATCTTCACGCACTGGGCATTCTTGACATGAGCCGCCTCTGACTCGCTCCAGTCCTCGGGCAAGTCCACATTGTCTTTGGTGTAAATGTGGATGTCGAAGCTGCACAAACAGTCCAAGAGAGGCAAAAAAGTCACCGAGGAGGTGATCTGCATTATGACATCCCTTATCTCCTTTTTAATTTGCTTCAGGGGCTTGTCGGAGACTTGTTCGCCATTCTCATCACTGGTACCCTCGTACTCGACGTAGAAATCCCACCGTTCCATCACTTCCAGACTTTTTACATTGGTGATCACTAAAGCCACCTTCTTAACGCTCTTCTGCACCAACCAGTCTGAAATAAACGCTTAGAATGTGACAAACACTCGGTGATCTAGGTGGCTGTGATGGTTTGACATTTAACTGCTACAAACGTCAAATCTTTTGTTTTTAAAGCCATCTACTGTGTTATTATTTGCATCATCATAGGTGGCTTTGCTGATCTGACGTTTAATAGCTGCAAACGTCAACGCTTTTGTTTTCAAAGCCATCTACGGAGTTACAATTGAATGCTACATGCTACAAAGCCATCTATGGTGTTATTATTCGTATCATCACAGGTGGCTTTGCTGATCTGACGTTTAATTGCTACAAACGTCAACTCTTTTGTTTTCAAAGCCACCCACGGAGTTGCAATTGTTTGAGTTTTCAAAGCAACCTATGTTAATTATCACAAGTGACTTGACGTTTCATTGCTACAAACGTCAATTCTCTTGTTTTCACAGCCACCTGCAGTGTAGTACCTTTGAGCTGGGTCAACGTGTTCGAGAGGAAGTCTTTGATTTTCTTATCGGTGGACATCAGAATGGTCAGGCCGTAGTTTTCTGTGCCCTGAAAGTCCTCGGGGGGGTATATTCCACGCTGGAAGAGGATCGAATTAATGCCGAAGTCTGAAAAATTAAGAATAAAGGAAAAATAAAAACATAACCTCAAAATTTCTTTCTCACTTAAGTAATCGCTGACAATTTCGGCTGAGCCTCGCAGGGTAATCGCAGATTTGCTTTGTTGGGTCACTCCGGCCATTTTCGGCGTTAATTTGCGATTATTGTAAAGATAAGCGACAATAAAGACGAAGAGTAAAGAAAACCGTTAAATTTAAAATTTGCAGTGTTGCCAACGATGTGAACAGCTATCTCCCCAGATTAGTTGTGAAACGAATATCACTAGAATTCACAATCTGTCTCATAGCCCGTTCGGGCTGTCCTACAGGCACAGCTTAGCATCTGCTGTATACAGCGTGTCCCAATGAAAAGTACCCCCACCTACCCCCACTTCAAAATTTTAAATGGCAAACCCCCCCTTGTGATACATCATTTGAAAGCTAATTGAATTGCTAATATAACGCTTTAATAATTTTTGATATTTGTTCAACTCCAGCGTCCTCTTTGGTCAAATTTTAAATTACATTAGGGCCCTTTGTGATACATCATTTGAAAGGGTTTGAAATTATCTGTAAAGTAATGCAAGAATTTCTTTCTTCCATCCATTCGTTCAAAAGTTACAGCCTAAACTTGAAGGATTTCTAGGCCCAGAACCAGCTCATGTCTTTCAATGTAACTTTTGAACGAGTGGGTGGATTTCAAAAATTCTTGCATCAGTTTACAGAGAATTTCAAACCCTTTCAAATGGTGTATCACAAAGGGCCCTAATGTAATTTAAAATTCGACCATAGAGAACGCTAGCGTTGAACAGATATCAAAAATTGTTACAGTGTTCGATTGGCAGTGAAATTAGCTTTCAAATGAGGTATTACACGTGGGGGTTGCCATTTAAAATCTTGTAGTTGGGGTAGCTGGGGGTTAGGGGGTGAGTTTTGAAATTTCGCCAAGCACGAATTTAAGTGTCCCCCTCCAAATAAAAATCGCCTGTCCGAGCGAATTTTCATATTTTATTTGCTTCACGAAATATTTGGGGTGGCTACTTTTCATTGAAACACACTGTATAGATCTCGTGTTATGTATTACATTGCATTGAACATTCTGTCGAGCAGTGAAGTAGGTTCTCGAGTCTATTTTTTTGCTTAATTGGCAGCTTTCTTTTCATTTGATCGGGAATTAAGTATATGTGAAACTAGAAATATAGTGCTGTATAGTATGAGGATTCTAAGCATTGTAGCCATCAGAAGTAAGCTTAGGGAACACTAGGGAACATTTTCAGAACCATTGCTTTTATGCCCTGGATGTTGTAAGCGATACTAGGAATCTAGTACCTACTGAAAATTTTATGCTTCGATGGGGATTAGGAATCTAGTAGTGGAAAATTTAGAAGTTTCGAGGTTTGGGTGATCGCTGAAATTTTTACCGAGTATGAAGTGATGTAATTAGGTTTCCTTTTTGATTAATTGGCAATTTGGCAGGAAACTTAGAAATATAGTACGAAGTATAGTACTAAGTCCAGTAGTAAGTTTTCAACAAATAAATCTACGAGATTTCATGTTAGACCTCGGCGGTGACATTTCAAGAATTTTTAATAATAAAACTCCGCCATATTGGAGCCCGTTGATATTTTTTAAATATCGAAATCGTGCTAAAATACCTACTTATATGGTCAATATGGATAGCTTTCAGAATTTACTTGTTAATTTTGTTTGCTAAAGACATATGGTCGCCATCTTGGAGCCCACTAACAAAACAGCGTCTAGACTTCATTTTGCACTTACAATCTGACCGCCATCTTGGAGCTGGATTACATTTTTCGGATTTTTAATCTCAGATATTTTCACTGTCCGCCATTTTGGAGCCCGATCACATTTTAAGGTTGTCCTGTAAGTAATGGAATCGTGAAGAAATGTTAAAAGTATGGTTGCCTATCATTACAACTTTTTAGCTCCAAAATTTGTTTAACGAAAAGTATGGCGGCCATCTTGGAGCCCAATAACTAAACAACGCTGTTTTCTTTAGTCGCCATCTTGAAGCTCGGTGACATTTTAAGGGTTTTTGAACATCTTTCCACTGCCCACCATTTTGGAGCCCGTGTTAGTCACTGAAAATGTTGTTAGTAACACTTCCAGCCAGTTTTAAAATTGCAGGCAAAATATAAGCGTTTTGGATTTGCTTATCCGTTTATCCTTCGAAGCTAAATGACAGCTGTCAAACCATGACTGGGTACTTTGTGCCTCTCACGTGGCAACACTGCTTGCCGACAGTTCCATTTCGAAGTGTCAAGTTGTTGTCAATGTCATTTATAGTGAGGTTACGTTGAAAAGTGGATTTTGTTATAATAATAATAATAATTATTGAAGGTAATCGATTAATATTGAAACTATATAGGACCAACCCTTAAATTATAGTTTTCCTTCAATCCAAAATTTTATCGAAATGGCAGCATTTCTCGTCGATTTCTACGATGAAGTCGAAGAGGACGTCAAAGAAGAATGGATTGACGCAGCTGTAAAAAGCGAAGAAGCGGTGCAGATAAAAGCCGAAGAAGAAATCAAGAAAGAAGAAATTGAGCTCGACTTCGAAGGAGAAGCCAAATGGTTTGTATGTGACAAAAAAACTGAGTTAAATGCGGACCAAACTCCCGACCAAGTGGAAAAGTTGATTAACGACGAGCGTGAAGCCAAACGGTTTGAAAGTGAAAAATGTGATGGTTTAAGTGCGGGAAATGCGGCTACAAAAGTAAACGGGAGGAGCATTAAGTGCGACAAATGCGACTATAGTGCTAAGCGAGTTGCCTATCTGCGCCGGCACATAACTAATAAACATTTAACTAAAAACAAGTTTAAATGGTTTAAATGTGAAAAATGTCGATTCATAAGTAGACGGCGGGATTACCTGCGAGAACACATGATAAATAAACATCTAAATGACGACGAGATTAAATGGTTAAAGTGCGAAAAGTGCTACTTTAAAGCTAAAACAAACCAGAGTCTGCAACGGCACATAGCTAAGAAACATTTATACGAGCATTTATAGTACTTACCTACGTATCTTTCTCTATTCAACTAAAATGTTAATTTAACGAAAGTTGTCCTTATTTATTTTATTAAAAACTTAATAATGTTAGGAAACACAAATTTTACCTTTACTATTTTATTAAACATACCTTTTTACCTCGATTTTTATTAAACTTTACGGAAGTAGTACTTATATTTTACAAAACTTCGTATTTTCGCTAAATTTTGAGGCGTATCAATTTTTCTACGTAAACTTACTATTTTTATAATGTTAAGTACCATTTTTACTTCTAAGTTTTCTATTTTTCCTAGTCACAATTTTACGAAAATTGTACTTTCAGTATTTTATTAAGTATATTAGCGTTAAACGATCATAGTTCCAGATTTCCTGAAGACCTCAACACTAAACAGTATTCTTCTTAGGCCTAAAGTTATTGGCACTTTTGACAAAATTCGTTTCTTCAAAAAAAGGAAACAACGAAAAAATAGCCTTTTTTGCCATTTATTGCAACTTGGAGCCGATTTTTTTAGCTCATTTACCTTTTTCTTGATGTTTCGAACGGTTTTTCAAAAATTTCGCTGTGGAAGAATGAACCAAGGTCAAATTTGATATTTTTTGACGAAATTGACAAGATTGGTTTTACCAAGAATGGAAAAACGATAAACAGCTTTCTATAAATAAGAATTATTTTTCTTTATTTCATTTATCTCTCTTTGGTTAAATTAGCCAGTTTTTGAAAAATTTGGCTGTCAAAGAGACAGTGACAGTTGTTTTTGGGGCCCGTTTGCATTAAACATAATGAAATCTTGAAGAAATGTTAAAAATAACATGTATAGGTACTTCTATGGAGAACTTTTTAGTTGCAAAGTTTGTTTAACGAAAAATGGCGGCCATCTTGGAGCCCAATAACTAAACAACACTGCTTTCTTCAATCGCCATCTTGGATCTCGGTCACAAATAACTTACTCCTATAGATACACAACAGCCACATAAGTAGGTTGGACCTGAAGAGCAGCGCCATCTCGTGTTTGGAAGAAGAAATTCGAGCGCGCGCGCGGGAAAATGAGGCAGTTCAAATTTAAAATAATTTAAAAAAATAGACGATTAATAATTATACCTGAAATAAAAGCCATCATACAATAACATTTTAATAATTATTACTCAAAATGAATACATTTTGCAACAAAATAGGTACATTTTCCAACTTGATATGAATGAACAGTTTATAATATTTTTTGACCTTTTGCAAGTCTTTTGCTTCTCTTCTTATAAATTTCTAGTGCGTTAATTTTAACAATGTCGTTTCCTACGTAGGGCCGGGTATCCCTGCCTGTTAAAATTTTATTTATGTTCTTACACCAGGCATGGGCCAGCATACGAAAACTGATTTTTTCAATAAAGTTTTTTACTTCAATTCTATGAATTTCACACTCCAGAAATAAAAAATCCAATCGATTCATTTGGATTTTGGCTTCATTGACAAGCAAAATGTTGTGGGGTTTTGTTTTCAAAACGTTTGTAATACACTTGTGTATATTGTAAAAATAATTTGCAAACAGAGTGCTCGGATAACATAAGCGCTTTTGCCACCCACCAAGATATTCTCGGGCTTCAATTAGAGCGTGTTGCTCAACTTTTCTGCTTGAGAATAGAGAATTTTTGCAAGAAACGCAATAGAGAACTTTTTTTTTAATTTTCTTCAAAATAAAGCCTGCAACATAATTATTGGCAAGCTCAGAAAGCTCCAGCTGCAATGTTTGTTCTGCAAGACTGGTTCTTATAGCAGCTAAGTGTGCAGAACTGGAAATGGGTTCTATACCATCTTCTAAGTCTGGAAGTAAATCAACATCCTCTTGAACATCGCCATAAAAACACTGCAAAGCAGCAAAAAGGTTTTCACTTTGGTCATCTTCACAACTAAATGATGGTTTATATAAATTTAAACTATTATTTACGACAACAGATTTAAAAGCCCCAATAAATGCAGAAGGAGTTGGATTAGTGTAATGTATTCCATTGCTTCGAATTTTTCCAAAAAAATTTTCTAGCGGGTCCTGATTCAAGTGTCTGCCCAAAATATATTCAAATCCTTCGTGCTTCAAAACGTCCCATACCCTCATTATATTTTTAATGGTAAATATCCAATTTTTCAGGGATGGGGGTTTTACCTGATCATTAGGACCTTCTTTAACAAATTCGATGGACTGCAACATTGGAATTGCTTCTTCCTTCCAAAATTTGATATGGGCACTGACATCACTTATGCCGCATCTTAAATTTTTACCATGTATAGGCAGTTTGTGGCTGCCATTTATTGAATCAAAAAGCTTATCAAAGAAAAATAAAAGTTCTGCAGTGTCTTCAACGTTTTCTCCTAATGTGTGGTGAACATCTGCAAAAAAAATAATTAATTTTATGAATTACACCATACAAAAGCATTTTATACCCAATTTACTGGCAAGATTGAGAGTGGCGGACAGTCTTTGGCTAAAAATTTGAGTGGCATATTTTACCTTCATCTTCTTAATTTTACATTTATAAATATGTTGATCTGTCAAGTGAGGTAAGGCTCGCAATCCCTCAATCACATTTGGTGCATTATCAGCCTCATATAGATTTTTGATATGTTTCCAGTTAGCTTCTTTTCTATTGTGTTCTGCACCAAATCGTATTCTTTTGTCTATAAAGTTGTTTCGGATACCTTTCAGTAAGTGGGGCGGATCAAATATTGGATAAAGCTTGCAATCACTGACTTCGAAGTATCCGTCATGGTATTCAACTCCTTTTCTCAAGCAATCGGCTTTGGTTTCCCTCATTAAAGAACAGCAACATTTGTAGATGCCTGGTCGCAAATTGTCATTATTGGCTTCAATCCAGCTTTCTTAAGCTCAGAAACAACTTCTTTCAACAGATATTTTATTTCGTTAGATTTCGCACCTCCTTTAGTAGAAAATGTGTAACAAAGAGGTTGCTTAAAGCTTTTCCTTATTCCTCTCACCATGAATACCAATACATGATCGGCAATTTCAGATTTTCTCTTACCAGCTCCCATATCCCCAAAACCATCTATATAACCCTTTCTTTCATTGAAATTCAAAGCTGGCATTATAGACATCTCATCCCATATCACCGACACATATTTATCAGCAGGCTGAAATCCTTCGGTAACAGCTTTCAAGGAATCGAAAATATTCTTATTGATGCCAGCATCAAATTTAATTGAGTTTAAAAAATTACTCAAAGTTGTCCTGCTTGGTAACGTAAAAATTTTAGCCAAAAATCTGTAAGCTTTGGGACTTTGCTTATAAAGGGACAAAGCCATAAGTTTTTCATCGGTGGTGAATCTGTGTTGCTGTGGTTTTTTCCCGGATTCTCTTACTTGACACTCAATAAACTGTCGAGCAATTTTATTTAAACTTGCCAAATTCATGGTGAATCCACGTTGTTTTGAAAATTTTTCAGCCTGAAAGAGTCTTTTCCTAAAACTCTGATTCGAAGATCTTGATCGCTGTAGCTTTCTGAACATTTGTTTAACAGTCATGTACAATTTACTTTTCCTAGGTGTCATATCCTGCCTTGTGTTGATACCAGCCATTTTCAAATAATTGTGTGGAGTATCCATGCCTTGTCTATTCTTTGTGGCTTCTGTAAATAAAAAAAATATGCCTGTTAAATGAATTTGTTTCTTGTCGTCACTTGCAGTTAATTTGGCCAATAGTGCCAATTCTAGGAAAAATCAAATCAAATTTAAACTCGTTAACAACTTAGCTACTATAAGAAAATATCATTTCAGTACCTGTCTTACCTGTTTTTTTTACTACTCGTTGAGTGCTAGTTTCCACTGTTTTCATAGCAATAGCTGTAGATGAACTGCACACTGCATCATTTTTTTCATCCGAACATTTACTGGTGGAAAGATCCCCTACAAAGCTTATTGTTATAAAGTTTATCAAGTATTATATACTTCACCATCACCTGAGTTCTCTATCTCAATATTTGCATCGATTGTTTTTAACGTAATTGAACTCGGCACTGGATAAATCACTGATGTCTCTGCGAATTTACTAGCAGAAGGATCTGTAAAAATTAAAATACATTAATTGAAGGAATAAACAACAATAAAATTATCATTGCATGCTGTACAAACCTTTATGCTCTTCTTCATAATGAATTATCGTGTTGATATTATTTTCAAAACAATTATTTAGAAGTGACGGCAATGTAATTGTTTCAGCTTTTTCTAAAATTATACCTACAACAGATAAGTATTATTCTTTATTATACTCAATTATTTAATTATGAATACCAGTGCTCCTCTGCCCCTTCAAAGTCCTCTGCGGTAAAAATAATGTTGGTATAGCATTTGCATGAAGCCGACTTGAACCTTCAGAATAATATTGCCCCTCAAAATGTCGACGACACACTCTTTTATTCTTTTGGACTTCACATGGATCCAAAGAAAGAAGATGTTCGTTTTGAAGGGCTTCCATCCAATTTTTCCATCTATCAGAATCTGGTTTTGGAAACCGATGTCTGATTGACACTCTGTCGCCACAACTCGGCACACAACACTTAATGTACATTTTGTTTGATGTTGTGTTGCATTAACTGTTATTTATAACAATAATAAATAAGCAATAACAACAAGCACTTGGCAAATCAAAAAATTAACTCGAAAAACTAAATTCAAACCACGAATTCAAACAGTCGCTGACAATCCATTGACATTTAAGTGAAAAAAGTGCTGCCAACTACAACTCCCAACCACAACTGCCAACCGCAAGAAATTATGGGGTGTTCTCACCAACATAGTTTTCTTTTAATTGATGAGCTTAAATTAATTCTGTCGTGTAAGACTGCCATAATTTAATCACATAGCATGAACATATGTAATTTATTACGTCACATTATGTAAAATATTTGTTTTAAGCATTTTTTAGGGAGCGGTAGCGCCATCTATTGATTGTTAGAAAAACAAAAGCAAATCACGTGACCACGCCACTTTGCTCCCATAAGACTGAAATCTCTATAGAAATCGGTGCTTTGTGATCTCGGTGGCATCTTAAGGGTTTTTAATATCGTTTCATACATAGGTACCTATTTTCATTTTCCACCATTTTGGAGCCCGTCCACAGCTAAGGGTTAATCACTGAAAATGTTGTTTATAATACTTCTACACAGTTTTGGGTTTGTTTATGCGTTTCACCTTCGAAGTGTCAAAATGCTGTCAAACCATAACATATTATTAGTTATATTAACATACCTACAGTTTGGTTCGTTTTACACTGCTCACCATTGGCATCCCTTAAATGGTAAGAGTAAGAAAAGTGCGATTTTAAATAAAAATTAATGTCTCCCTAACGATTTATGCTATATAGTTGAAATATGGTACTTCGATATTTTTGACAGATGTCAATGAAATGGTATCAAAAAAATTTTTGTATTACATACCTACTTCTAGATTTTGAGCAATGACGATCAACTTTTGATTCTCTTATGGCCGCCATGTTGAATTTTGGCACTATTCGACGCACAAAAATATTAGCTTTTTAAAATGTACCTAACTAGCAAGAACTTTTTTGAAAAAACGTGAAAAGTTTCAATTACATTATTTTAAACGTCAAAAAAAATTAAAAGTCAGTTTATGTACTATTTTTACTATTTTTTCAAAAAGTTTTTCACGAATTTTACGAACTAAGTATACCTATTCATCCCAATTTTACAATTTTGGCGACTTCTCAAAAAAGTCCATATTGATTAAATTTTTGAAAAGTCAATTTTTTTCTGCATCAAATGGTGTAAAATTTCAATATGACGGCCATAAGAGAATGAAAAGCTGACTGTCATTACTCAAAATCAGAGATGTGCGTTTACCTGTAAACAATAATTGTTTACGTTTACATGTAAACAATTGTAAACAACGTAAACATTTATTTAAGGTTAGATTTACTTAACTCAAAATATTGACTTTTCAACCAAGTTGTGTAAAAACTTAAGCTATTTAGGCCAACGTTTCGACCACTTCACGTGGTCTTCTTCATAGGCTAAAAACAAAAACAATGAAGAAGACCATGTGAAGTGGTCGAAACGTTGGCCATAATAGCTTAAGTTTTTAAAGATTTCTCTTCTTTCTGTCCACCAACCCGCCGATACCAGCGTAACATTTTAAAAAATAATACTGGACGATAAAAAATAAGGAAAAAAATTTATGTTCAATTTGATTGTGAAAGAGCGACAATATCATGCAAAGTGCCTTGTTTGCAATAAACAGTTAAGCAATTCGGAATGTTGGCTAAAATCGCACCAGTACCTAAAGTTAATCTATTGCAATTAATTTTACATGGCAACTCTATTTGTTATAATATTTCTATAGAATAACAACTAGCCACAAATATTTATTTTATCAGAAAATTGTTTACCACGTAAACAATTCACTTGTTTACTTTACGTTGTTTACGCGCCCATCTCTGCTCAAAATTTAGAAGGAAAAATACAAAAGCTACACGTTTAATTTAAATAGCATCAATTGTTGCCAATGGTGAGCAGTGAAAAAGCAACCAGCCTGTATATTATATGCCAGTTTCTTTTGTCGTTTGTCTCGTAAGAGGAACGCAACCTTATACTATTTCTCAAGCGACGAAACGCCATTTTGGTTACTTTGTGGCTCTCACGTGGCAACACTGCTTGTCGACAGTTCCATTTCGAAATGTCAATTTGCTGTCAACATCATTAGTGAGGTTACGTTGAAAAGTGGACTTTGTTGGTATTTGGTAAGCCCATACAACAATTATTGAGGATAATCGATTAATATTGAAACTTTATAATACCAACCCTTAAATTATAGTTATTCTTCAATTCAAAATTTTATCGAAATGGCAACATTCCTCGTCGACTTCTACGACGAAGTCGAAGAGGACGTCGAAGAAGAATGGATTGACTCGGCTGTAAAAAAAGAAGAAGCAATGCAGATAAAAGCCGAGGAAGAAGTCAAGGAAGAAGAATTTGAGCTCGACTTCTACGAGCTAAACGCAGATCAAAATCCCGATTCGACCCCTGAAGCCTCCCCCACGCCGCTGCCACTGCGCCACGTGGAAAAGCTGCATAACGCGGAGGGTGAAGCCGAATGGTTTGAATGTGACGAAGAAATTCAGGTCGACTTACTCGAGTTAAATGCAGACCAAACTCCCGATTGGACCCAGGTTGCCGCACCCACGCCACTGCATCTGGACCGAGTGGATAAGTTAAACAACGATGAGCGTGAAGCCAAACGGCTTGAAGGTGAAAAATGTGATTACAAATCTAAAGAAAGCTACAAGATCGACAAAGGTCCCACTGCATTTGAGGCCGAATGGCTTCGGTTTCTGCGAAAGGACGGCCTTGAACAGCCAAACGAAGCTAAATGGTTTAAGTGCGTGAAATGCGCCTACAAATGTAAACAAGAGGAGTGCATGCGGCTGCACGTCAGCAAGCATTTAAGTAAAGGCGAGTATAAATGGTTTAAGTGCGACAAGTGCGAGTACAAGACCAAACTTAAGCACCACTTGAAATCGCACAAGAATTACAGGCATGTAAGTAAACAAATAAAGGTCAGAAAATTGCAAATAGTTACTAAACTTGCAAGTCCAAAGAATATCGGATGGTTTAAGTGCGGGATATGCGAGCGCAAATTTAAAGGCTTGTACAGCACTCAAGAGCACATGATTGGAGAACATCAAAATGAAAACAAGATCGCGTAAAATGGAATTCGAAGCATCTATTATTTTTATTACTATCTTCCTAGCACAATAGAAGAACTATATACTTGTAACATAACTACAGTGCTACAACCGTTGTTTCTGTTTTTTCTGTATGGCAAAATAAAAATAAATGTAAGTAAAAATACGAATAGTTATTAGTGGTAGCAATAGGTATAACGGTATGCAGAAGTAGAAGTTCTTTATTTTTCTGAAAACTAACTATTTTATTTCCGTGAAAAATGGTTACTTTTAATCATTCCAAGAAGTTCATTGTAGCATTGATCTTATTTTTCTGAAATTTTTCCTTTTTAAAAAAATTTCACATTTTCATTAAAAGTATTTAATGTTTTTTTCAAAATTTGAGTACATGCACCAGCTCCACCCTACCAAGAATGGTAGATAGAAAACAATAGAATTTATTTTATTGATTTCAATACTTATACTATTCACATTTTATCAATTGATAGGTATACCATCGAGGTATGCATTTTGTCACATTTTATCTACTATAAATATACGAAATAATGGCACGTTCGGGCTCTCCTGCAGCTGCAGTATATCTATATCTATCTCGTGTTATGTGTTACAGCGTCATAAGACGGAAAAGAATGTAGATACTACCGCAGCATGGCAAGTCGAAATCGTCATCATAAGAAAAGATTCAAGGTATAGGCAGCAGAGGTGTATTCCTCACTCACTTACTTTACACACGTAATCCCTAATTTGCGCCAGTGTTAGGTACCTACCCTGCTACAAATTCTGATTGAATCAGACTATAAAAAAATATTATTGTAACTGATAGAAAATCAGATAGAAATCTTATCTGATTCTCTATCAGTTTCAATAGTTGAATGTGGAACAGGATATCCTGATTCGTTCAGATAAGATTCCGAACATAGAAAAACACACCCGCTATAAAGAAGACGTTCAAAATGATCGAGGGTGCGTAGGTAATTTGGTACTTTGATATTTTTGACAGCTGACAATGAAATGGCATCGAACAAAATTTTGTATACGCAATATTAGCGATGACGTGGACCCGCCATCTTTGTTGTTTGTGTGTGGTCATAGTCAACGCCTCCCACTGAAGCCAAACAAAGCGAGATTTCAATGTAAAAATTCCAGAAAACGCCTAATTCTTTATTTTACAGTTACTGTATTGCGTTTTAAGACGTTAATTCAATTATTTGAAACGTCAAAAAAAATTTAAAGTCAGTTTAAGTCGAGGTTTAAGTACTATTTTGACTTTTTTTGTTTTACACGAATTATTCATCCCAATTTTACAATTTTGACGACTCTTCCAAAGAAGTTCATATTGATTACATTTTTGAAGTCAATTTTTTCTGTATCAAATTGTAAATTTCAATATGACGACCATAAGACAATCAAAAGCTGACTGTCATTACTCAAAATGTAGAAGGCCGTGAAAAAAGAACCATTCTGTATATCATATGGGGAATGCCAGTTTGCAGTTTGTCTCGTAAGAGGAACGCAACCTTGCTATTTCTCACTTTGTGGCTCTCACGTGGCAACACTGCTTGTCGACAGTTCCATTTCGAAATGTCAATTTGCTGTCAACATCATTAGTGAGGTTACGTTGAAAAGTGGACTTTGTTGGTATTTGGTAAGCCCAAACAATAATTATAGAGGGTAATCGATTAATATTGAAACTTTATAATACCAACCCTTAAATTATAGTTTTTCTTCAGTTCAAAATTTTATCGAAATGGCAACATTCCTCGTCGATTTCTACGATGAAGTCGAAGAGGACGTCGAAGAAGAATGGATTGACTCAGCTGTAAAAAAAGAAGAAGCAATGCAGATAAAAGCCGAGGAAGAAGAATTTGAGCTCGACTTCTACGAGCTAAACGCAGATCAAAATCCCGATTCGACCCCTGAAGCCTCGCCCACGCCGCTGCCACTGGACCACGTGGAAAAGCTGCATAACGCGGAAGGTGAAGCCGAATGGTTTGAATGTGACGAAGAAATTCAGGTCGACTTGCTCGAGTTAAATGCAGACCAAACTCCCGATTTGACCCAGGAAGCTGCATCCACGCCACTGCAACTAGACCAAGTGGAAAAGTTGATTAACGATGAGCGTGAAGCCAAACGGCTTGAAGGTGAAAAATGTGATTACCAATCTAAAGAAAGCTACAGGATCGACAAAGGTCCCACTGCATTTGAGGCCGAATGGCTTCGTTTTCTGCGAAAGCCAAACGCAAACGAAGCTAAATGGTTTAAGTGCATAAATTGCCCCTACAAATGTAAACAGGAGGCGTGCATGCAACTGCACGTCAGCAAGCATTTAAATTTAGGCGAGAGCAAACTTAAGCAGCTCTTATTGAAACCGCATAATGAAAATAGGCATGTGAGTGAACAAATAAGAGTCACAAAAGTGCAAACAGTTACTAAACTAAGACTTGTACGGTGCCCAAGAGCACACAATAGAATTTGAAGCATCTATTATTATTATTACTATCTTCCTAGCCCAATAAAAGAACTATATACTTACTTGTAACATAACTACAGTGCTACAACCTTTGTTTCTGTTTTTAGTGCCGTAGCAAAATGCGAGGCACTCTTGAATCTTGTCTTAGCTTATTCGCTCGCTCGCTCGTCGTATCGCTCCTCATGTCTGTCTGTCGGATAACTTGAGAACGGATTGAGATATCGCGCTGAAACTTGGTATACGGCTTTGTCTCCCGAAAAGTAAGGCGGGGATTGCTTTTGGGCGATATCGGACCCAGGGGGTGGGAGCTAGGGGTGAAAAACCGAAAAACTATTAATTGCAATTACTCGAGAGCTACTGGGGGTATCGTACTGAAACTTCAAGTCTGTTGAAAGTGAGGGGGTGGCAATTTCGGGGGATGAAAACCACAAAGAATATGATAACTCCGCAAGGGTTGCACGCAGCTGTCGGAAACTCAACGTACACATATATCGGTGAAATCTTGCGGGGGATGCGTTTTTCCTAAAATCGAACAGATGGGGTGGAAATTAGGGGTTGCAAGTCGAAATTCCGCTTAATAAGTATTGGTCGAAATTAGCGTCATTCGATAGCTTTCCATTAACCACCCTTATAGGCGCTACAACCCCTAACATTCAGAAACACAAAAATACGAGAACTCAAGAACTACTCAACCTATCAAGGCAGAATTTGGTGTGCGAATTTCCAGTGACATTATAGGTGGATGGACAAATTTTCAATAATATCTAACAAAGGGGATGAAATTTAAGGGTTGAAACTTGAAATTTCTTTAAGTGAAGGAAAGAAAGAAGATTAACATGACCCACGAAAAGTGATATGTATTAGTAGTACCTACCTAAGTAAGGTATATTTCAACGAACTAAGCAAGATAAAGAAGCTTTTTTACAAAGAAGTAAATGTGGAGGAAGAAAGATTTTTGTGCACAAAGGTACCTTCATTTTCAACAAACCATAATATTAATTTACATTTCTTTTCAGGTTATTTTGATTATTGGTTTAGCTGGCGCATGCCGCCGGGGAGAATTAACAAATTTGCTGGTGGAAAATATAAAAGATGAAGGAGTATGCTATACCGAATTATGATCCCAAATACCAAAACGAAAGTATCTAGAGAATTCTTTGTTACGTACATCTGGAAACATTGAAGGTTTAAATTTGGTAGAAAGTGTCTCATTATGGAACACCGGTATACAGCATACGTTACGGTATATTTGGGCACATTACAGCATAAAGCTGCATGTTTTCGGCTGTTAAGGTTGCTCCCCTACATATATAGGTACCTACTCTATAGTCTCTTTCAACAAATAGATAGCCTACCAATGAATTATTAGTTTTATGATTAGGTACCACGTTTATTGTTATTCTTTTCATGTCAATGGACCGAAAAAATGTCCATCTTCATTCAGATGTTTACTAATCGTATGCAGTTTCAAAGTCGGCCTCTTTTTAGTCTTGTAGTCGCACATTTTGCATCTAAACCACTCGATATCCCTCTCACTCATATGTTTGGCAATCATATGCGGTTGCAAGCCACTCTTCTTCTTACATCTATAGTCGCATTCCTCGCACTTAAACCATCGAATCTCGTTTTCACTCAAATGTCTACTAATCGTGTGCGGTTTCAGACTACACTTGTACTTTGTTTTGTAGTCGCATTTTCCGCACTGGAACCAGTTAATCTCGGCTTCACCATGTCTATTTATCATGTGCTGTTTCAGGTAACCCCTCTGCTTAGCTCTGTAGTGGCATTTTTCACATTCGAACCATTTTACTGCGCCTGCGCATAAATGTTTGTTGGTCATGTGCCGTTTCAGGTGGGCGTTGCGTTTGGTTTTGTAGCTGCATTTTTCACATTCGAACCATTTGGCTTCGCTTGACGGACATTCCAATTCGTGATATTCGACGTCAATTTCTTCGATTTTTATCTTCACTTCACTGTCATTCCATTTTTCTTCGAGCTCTTTCTTCACAATTTCCTTATCAACTTCAGCGACCGCAGAAGCTGCCATAGCGACTAGAAAAATAAAACTGAGCAGTGTTGGCAATAGTTTAAAACGACAATTTCCCTAAACCAACCCCTCCCGGTTAACTGTCAAAGTGACGGAAGTGAAGTGATTGAGGTTATATTTATTATTGCAGCCCTAATGGCAACATTTACAATTAAACAGGAGCCCAAAGAGGAATGGACAGACAACAAAGAGGACGCCAAGATAAAAGTGGAGCAAGAAATTAATTTCGAGTGGCAAGAGCTAAATATCGATCCCGATTTGCCCCAGGAAGCCGCGTCGAGAAAATCGGACCCATTACGCGAAGCCAAACGGTTCGAGTGTGACCAATGCGATTACCAATCAGAATGGAAGCACGCCCTCAAAAGGCACTTCAGCAGCAAACATTCCCGCCAATTGAGCGAAGCCAAATGGTTCGACTGTGAAAAATGTGATTACAAATGCACGCAAATGGGCAACCTGAAAAGGCACAGGATCAACAGACACTTGGACGCGGGTGAGATCGAGTGGTTCAAGTGCGAGAAATGCGATTTCAAGGCCAAGGGCAAGAGTAACCTGCACAGGCACGCGATTAATAGACATCTCGACGCGGACGAGGTCAGGTGGTTTAAGTGCGGTAAATGCGACCACAGGACTAAACTGAAGAAGAATCTGCAAAATCACTTTGTTCGAAGGCATTTAAGTGAGGAGGAGATTGAGTGGTTTAAGTGCGAGAAATGCTACTACAGAGCTAAACGTAAAGATGATTTGAGGGCGCACATACTTACGAAGCATCTAAATAAAGGGGAGGTAAAAGTGTGCGAGATTTACAGGGTTGTGGAAGAGGAGGGGGTTAAGTGGTTTAAGTGCGGGAAGTGCGACTACAAAAATAAGCAGAAGAGGTTGCTGCAAAGGCACTCGATTAGTAAGCACCTGAATGAAGGCGATATTAAATGGTTCAAGTGCGGGAGGTGCGATTTTAAATGTAAAAACAAGGAAGATTTTAAGGCTCACGCAATTACGAAACACTTAAAATGAAGGGCTTGATTCATTTTTGAGGTATAAATAAAATGTTAAATATCGTCTAACGTTTATTGTGTATCTACCTGCATCTGAATAATATACCTACATTTGTTAAATAGGTACGTAACTACACATAACCACACAACGTTGTAGATCGTTTTTAATCCATTGTCGAAACAATTCTTGCAGGCTGTAAACCTCGTCTCGGGCTTTAAAAATATCCCTCAGGAATAAAAAACCTTTTATTCCCTTTGTTACTTATTAATAATATAGGTAGTACCTATGTTAAAACAGACGTTTAAGTACGTGTATTCAAAATTCTCAGAAAAGAAATATACCTAATGCAATCTGAGGCGCAGCCGAAGGGAGCCGTAAAAATATAATGCGACCTTAGGCGAAGCTGGTTATAGTTACCTAGGTTCATATTAACACCCTTCAGAAAACATTATAAAGGCTGTCCCAAAAAAAACCGAATGATTTATTTTTGGTTATAACTTTATTATTTTTGGAGCAATTTTCCCCAATCTTGTACGAGACGTAGTCAAAAGATGCATGAGGCTTTTAGAATCGACAACCACTTTCCAGATGGCGCCACTAATAAATTTTTTATGGCAGTTTTTTACAAGGCCACTTTTTGAGTGGCTGGAGTTGAACCATCTGTGAAGCGAACAAAATGAAAATAGTGTAAGCTTAAAGCTGATGCTTTTCTCTTCCAAAGCAACTTTACAAAATTTTATTCTGAACGTTCTTGATTAATTTACAAATTTTTCTGCGATGCTCTAAAACAGATGTTTTAAGATTTATTTGATATTAATTCGCTACCGATCTTGACAAAATTTTCAGAATCCTTAGTAACACCATAAATCTTTCGTAAAATAACGTTAGGTACTTTGTGCAGGAATTTCACTTTTCTATCGTTATACAAAATGTTAAAATAAATGAAACCCAAAAAAAAAGGTCTAACATTGACTTGTGTGTGAACTCGACAAGTTGTTCTTCAGCTTATGACTGTTATAAAGCACATATTTGGTTTATTTTAAAATCCAGAATTGTTGTTTATTCAATTCCAGCCTGTTGTCTGTAGCCGCTTTTAGTGCTAACATTTTTTACTAATTACACATTCATATTATTCTCGTTAATTTTTTAATCAAATGTGTTCATAAAAATTTGCTAGGGTGGCGCCATCTGCCAAGTGGCATCATTTTGTGAAATATTGATGGTGTTACTTTGGATTCTGCAAATTTTGTCAAGATTGGTGACCAAATAAAAAATAAATCTTCAAAATCCTTGTTTTATAGCATCACAAAAAAAATTATAAATGAATCAAGAACGGTCAGAATAAAATTTTATAAAGCTGCTTTAGAAAAGAAAAGCATTCACTTTCATCCTATACTAATTTCATTTTGATCGGTTCACAGATGGTTTAACTCCAGCCAATCAAAAAGTGTTCCTGTAAAAAACTGCCACAAAAAATTTATTAGTGGCGCCATCTGCAAAATGGTTACAGATTGTAAAAGCCTCATCTTTTGGCTACGTCCCGTATAAAATTGAGGAAAATCGGTCCCACAACAATAAAGTTATACCAAAAATAAATCGTTCGGTTTTTTGGGACACCTTTATTTTTTGCTACCCCCTTCGGCTGCGCCTCAGATCGCATTATATTTTTACTACTCCTTTCGGCTGCGCCTCAGGCCGCATTATTCTGTTACTACTCCCTGAGGCGTAGCCGCATTATATTTTTACTACTCCCTTCAGCTACGCCTCAGGTCGCATTATATTTTTATTACTCCCTTCGGCTGCGCCTCAGGTCGCATTATATTTTTATTACTCCCTTCGGCTGCGCCTCAGGTCGCATTATTCTGTTACTACTCCCTTCGGCTACGCCTCAGGTCGCATTATATTTTTATTACCTACTCCCTTCGGCTGCGCCTCAGGTCGCATTATTCTGTTACTACTCCCTTCGGCTACGCCTCAGGTCGCATTATATTTTTACTACTCCCTTCGGCTGCGCCTCAGGTCGCATTATTCTGTTAGGACTACTCCCTTCGGCTACGCCTCAGGTCGCATTATATTTTTACTACTCCCTTCGGCTGCACCTCAGGCCGCATTATTCTGTTACTACTCCCTGAGGCGTAGCCGCATTATATTTTTACTACTCCCTTCAGCTACGCCTCAGGTCGCATTATATTTTTATTACTCCCTTCGGCTGCGCCTCAGGTCGCATTATTCTGTTACTACTCCCTTCGGCTACGCCTCAGGTCGCATTATATTTTTATTACCTACTCCCTTCGGCTGCGCCTCAGGTCGCATTATTCTGTTACTACTCCCTTCGGCTACGCCTCAGGTCGCATTATATTTTTACTACTCCCTTCGGCTGCGCCTCAGGTCGCATTATTCTGTTAGGACTACTCCCTTCGGCTACGCCTCAGGTCGCATTATATTTTTACTACTCCCTTCGGCTGCGCCTCAGATCGCATTATTCTGTTACTACTCCCTTCGGCTACGCCTCAGGTCGCATTATATTTTTACTACTCCCTTCGGCTGCGCCTCAGGTCGCATTATTCTGTTACTACTCCCTTCGGCTACGCCTCAGGTCGCATTATATTTTTATTACCTACTCCCTTCGGCTGCGCCTCAGGTCGCATTATTCTGTTACTACTCCCTTCGGCTACGCCTCAGGTCGCATTATATTTTTACTACTCCCTTCGGCTGCGCCTCAGGTCGCATTATTCTGTTAGGACTACTCCCTTCGGCTACGCCTCAGGTCGCATTATATTTTTACTGCTCCCTTCGGCTGCGCCTCAGATCGCATTATTCTGTTACTACTCCCTTCGGCTACGCCTCAGGTCGCATTATATTTTTACTACTCCCTTCGGCTGCGCCTCAGGTCGCATTATTCTGTTACTACTCCCTTCGGCTACGCCTCAGGTCGCATTATATTTTTATTACCTACTCCCTTCGGCTGCGCCTCAGGTCGCATTATTCTGTTACTACTCCCTTCGGCTACGCCTCAGGTCGCATTATATTTTTACTACTCCCTTCGGCTGCGCCTCAGGTCGCATTATTCTGTTAGGACTACTCCCTTCGGCTACGCCTCAGGTCGCATTATATTTTTACTACTCCCTTCGGCTGCGCCTCAGATCGCATTATTCTGTTACTACTCCCTTCGGCTACGCCTCAGGTCGCATTATATTTTTACTACTCCCTTCGGCTGCGCCTCAGGTCGCATTATTCTGTTAGGACTACTCCCTTCGGCTACGCCTCAGGTCGCATTATATTTTTACTACTCCCTTCGGCTGCGCCTCAGGCCGCATTATTCTGTTACTACTCCCTGAGGCGTAGCCGCATTATATTTTTACTACTCCCTTCAGCTACGCCTCAGGTCGCATTATATTTTTGTTACTCCCTTCGGCTGCGCCTCAGGTCGCATTATTCTGTTACTACTCCCTTCGGCTACGCCTCAGGTCGCATTATATTTTTATTACTCCCTTCAGCTGCGCCTCAGGTCGCATTATTCTGTTACTACTCCCTTCGGCTACGCCTCAGGTCGCATTATATTTTTACTACTCCCTTCGGCTGCGCCTCAGGTCGCATTATTCTGTTCAGAAAGGTCTTTAGCGCGAAAGCTCCCTACAGTTGGCAACATTGCACAGATAGAAGTTAGGTTGTCCAACAGGGAATGAAATTAGTAACGGTTTGTCACAATGGAATTCCAACCGTCAAACTGACGTATGTCATACAAGTGAGGTTAAGTCATTTAGATAATGGCAAATTTTCTCGTCGATTTCTACGACGAAGTCGAAGAGGAAGAAGAAAATGAAGATGAAGAAGCCGTCAAGGCAGAAATTGAAGAAAACATTGAAATTAAGTGGCACTTATTAAACATAGACGAAAAACCCTATTTGCCCCAAGAGGGCATACTGGCCCTGGACCAGGTGGAGGTAAATGCCGAGGAAAGCCACGTGCAACCTCAATTTAGCCACGTGGCAAAAAAGGCGAAAAGATTTCGATGTACGCACAAACAGTGCAATTTTGGGACCAACAAAAAAATCGACATGAAAATTCACTCGATTCGTAAACATTTCGATGTGTCCAAGTGCCACGTGAGTGATGAGGTTAGCAACTGGTTCCGCTGCGGAAAATGCGACTACAAATGCAAGCACGGGTACAACTTGCAAAAGCACGAGAATGCGAGACACGCAAGTAAGGGCAATATCGAATGGTTCTACTGTGAAAAATGTGACTACAGGTCGAAAGATAATGACAACCTGAAACGGCACGTGATTAAGCATCTGAACGATGACGAAATAAAGTGGTTCCAGTGCGAGCAATGCGATTACAAATTCAAACGAAAGTGTCCGCTGAAGCGGCATATACGCGAGGTACACATCTTGGCCTAACTTAGGTTATACTGATGATTCCTGCCTATTTTTTCCTTCGTGTTGTATTATGATAGGTACTAGCATTAAACAGGCACGATTTGTAACTTTTCGTTTTATTTAATTTTCTCCTAAATTTCTAATTAAAAAAGTATTATGTATAATTTATCAAATTAGCCTAAAAATTTTTCCCTCAATAAAATATCTGAAAAGTTTTCAATAAGTATTTCAATGTACTTGAACTTGTGTCTGGAATTAACACGGTTTGATCAGGAATTCCGGGCTCACCTTCCGAATACAATACAATAGGGCCCAATAGTTCCTTATCGGTTTTAATGCGGAATTCTTAACTGGAATGACATTACTGATAACGTATGATTAGTAAACTGTGAATAAATAACCAAAAAAGAACGTTTTTTTAACTTCAAGCAAACAAAAATACTTGCACTGATTCTAGGGATTTTCTGCTTCTCAAAAGGCAACACTGTCTCGATGTCAACTGTCACTCGACCGTCAATTGCGAAGTGAGGTTAAATCAGTTGCTATACATACAAAATTACATAGGTAGATAAATAAATCAATTACAATTAATTATATTATTAATTTATAAATTAAAATTTATCCCTAGTTTCAATGGCAGCAATCGGGGTCGATTTCTGCACAGAACCTGAAGAGGTAATGATAAAGGAAGAACGCGAAGAGGAACACAAAGAAGACGCGAAAATAAAAGCGGAGCAAAAAGTAAACGAAGAGCACTCGTACGCACTTGCGATCAGGTGGTTTGAATGCGAAAAATGTGACTACAAATCCAAAATTTACAAGTACCTGCGCAGGCACGAGATTTACAAACACCAAATCGAGAGCGAGGTCAAGTGGTTCCGCTGCGGAAAATGCGATTTCAAGTGCAAACAAAGGGCAAGGCTGCAATCGCACATGATTAGCAAACATCAGAGTGAAGATGACATTAATTGGTTCCAGTGCGAGAAATGCGGCTACAAGGGCAAACACAGGAGTTACCTGAATCGCCACGTGACGAAAAATCACCCTGAAAAAAAATGTTACTAGTTTTACAATAATGTACCAGACGGATTTTGTCCAATGGTATATTTTTTTAACTTTCAGCCGTTTCAACCAAAAAAAATATGTTAGAAACTTAAAGGATCTGTCAGGTTCAATTTTGGGAGCAGTAGAAGAAATATTGAAGACTTATAAATTAAATATGCAAATAATATGAAAAACTCAGTAACAAGTTTGGTTCTAGATTTGAGGTTATGATAAATGCGTTAATTCTAGGAATTTTTTGCCTCTAAAATGGCAACACTGCTTGTTCAAGTGAACTGTCGAACTAATGTCATCTGATTGAGGTTAAGTTGTCGAGGTCAAACCATAGTAGTTATCTGTCCTACGTGTTAAATCGAAAAATATAGATTTAAGTAAGTGCGAATATAATTAAAATGAATCTATTATTAATAATTAACGATAAAGTCTAATTTTTTCTTAGTTTTAATGGCAGCATTTGAGGAGGTAATTATTAAGGAAGAACCCAGAGAAGAATGGAGCGACATAAAAGATGTGAAGATAAATGTAAATGAAAAAGTTAAAATCGAACGTCATGATATAAATATGGATAAAACTCCTGATTTGGACAAGAAAACAGAACAAATTAAGAACAAAAAACATGAAAAATGCAAATACAAAACTAAACGGGAAAAAAATTTATACAAATGCGAACAATGCGACTACAAATCCAAAGATAAAAGAAACCTGCGTCGGCACGAAATCAACAGACATTTAAACGAAAGCGAAATTAACTGGTTTCGTTGCGAGAAATGCGACTACAAAAGCAAAGAAAAGAAAAACGTCAAACGGCACACGATCGACAAACACGCAAAAGAGGACGAGATCCACTGGTTCCGCTGCGAGAAATGCGACTATAAATCCAAACAAAGGGGCGACCTGAAAAAGCACACGATTTACAAGCACGTAGATAAGGAAAAGATCAAATGGTTTAAGTGCGAGAAATGCGAGTATAAATGTAAGCGAGGTCGTGACCTGAAGCCGCACATGATTAATAAGCATCTGGGCAAGGAGGAGATCAGGTGGTTTAAGTGCGAGAAATGCGACCACAAATGTAAACAGAAGAACAACCTGCAGATGCACATGATTAGTAAACATTTGGAGGGAGGCGGGGTTAAGTGGTTCAAGTGCGAGAAATGCGACTACAAAACTAAGGTTAAGTGTAATTTGAACGCACACGGAGTCGCAAGGCACCGAAAATCTAATATTTGACCATATAAACTTATTAATAAAACGTATTGTTCAAATGTGTATTATTCTTCCCTAAGGAAATTCTACCTATTAGAACATACTGAGACAAGGAATTACCCCGAAAAACTTTCACTAGTTTGAATATGGGCGGAACATGCAAAAAGGACGGTATATCTTTTAGTGCCGAAGCATATGCGCAGGCACTAGTTTTAGTGAATTCGCTCGCTTGCTCGCTCGGCCGGCAGCCCGTCTACTCTGTCCATCGCATAACTTGAACGAAAGCAGATATCGAGCTGAAATTTTGTACACAGGTGTATACCGTGAAAATCTCGGCGGGGATTGTTTTTGGGCCATATCGGACCAAGGGGGTGGAAGTTAGGGGTGAGAAACTGAAAGAGATTACAATTTTCGACGTTTGATCGCGAACGCTGCCTCAACGATTGAAGCTAGAGCAAAAGTTTGTAAGGAGGAATTGTCGGCAATAGCTTCAGTGGCTTATTGTCGGCTATCCGTAACAGATATTTATATGCTGTCGTGGACTTTTTTGTAGGTCTATTCGTTGCCGACATTTCTCCCTTATACGATTTTAATCCATCTTCAAGCGTTTAGGCAGCGTTCGCAGTAAAAGCGCGAGAATGCGAGGTTTTTTCGGGAAAAACTATTAATTGTAATAACTCGAGAACCAGTGGAGATATTTTACTGAAACTTGATATGCGTTTTTGACGTACAAGTCTGTTGAAGGTGAGGGGATGAAATCTAGGGGTTGAAAATCACAAAAATACGAAAGCTCAAATATTTTGCACATGGAGGTCTGAAACCACATATATTTTGACATTATTTGAATAAGGGATGGTTTTTTTCTGCAAGATGAAACAGAAAGGGGTGCAAATTAGGCGTTGAAACTTTAAATTTACATAAGTGTTGCTTGAAATTCAAGCAATTCGATAACTTTTAATCAATGGCCCAGAAAAAGTTTTGAGCATATATTTAGTCCTTAGACCCTTAGATCACCAACGACAGGAAGAGAAAAAAATTGCACCTCTAAAACTCAACCCCTTCAACCTTGAAACAAAAAATTCACTTAGAGGAAATGTAACCCTTGGACCAGCTATTACCGGAGGAAATTAAACACAAAAAATTGCACCCCTCAAACTCGCCCCCTTCAACCCCCAACCACAAAAACTTGACTTGGAGGAAATTTCGCCGCCTACAACCGAAAGAGTTGAATTGTACAAAAAAACTACGCCCCTAAAACTCACCCCCTTCAACCCCGAAACACAAAAAAATTGCTTGGACGGAATTTAATCCTTTTACCACTCATTATCGCAGGAGACTATTTTGAACGCAAAAAATTGTACCCCCAAAACCCACAGTCTTCAACCCTCGAACACAAACAATTGAGTTTGGAAGAAATTAAGCCCTTGGACTATCTACAACAGAAACAGACTAACTGAAGGCAAAAAGTTGCACCCCGAAAACCATCCCCTTCAACACCCAAATACGAAAAATTGACAAACATAAATAATTGACTCGGTGGAAAAACCCTTAGACTACTTGTTACTGGAAGATGCTTAATTGAGCGCAAATTTATTTAAGATTTGGACCACTGTTATTGGAGGATACGTACCAAGTAAATACTTAACAATTGTCTGCAAGCAAGAAAATTTGTAATATTTGCGCATAACTCCAAAACGGATGAAAATAACCAATATGTTAGTAGGACAAAAAACGTTTCTTTATGAATTCTACATTACGCTAGCTAAAAATATAAATGTTGTTCCATTTGAAAAAGTTGAGAAAAATGCCTTCAAAATTCTCAAATTTTGAAAATATATTTTGAGCACCCCTGTACATAGCGTAACAACTAAAATGAATCAGAGCTGTTCTCAAGCCTCTGCAATAAGGACTTCATCTTACTTTATTATAAAAACTGTACGTGCGTAAATGGGGATTTTTTAAGCAGAATGATGTAAACTCACACTTTTTTTGAAAATATTTTTTTACTCTAAACGCGCATCAATCACATTAACATAGCACGCTGGATTTCAAAATTTAATAAATTTTGACACTTGCTCTTTTGTTGACAACGATGATAAAAAACGAGAAATTTATGAACAAATGATATTGTTGTGGTTCGTAGGAAAAAATACTGTACACAAGTCGCACGAAAGTGGCTTATATCACACGAGTGATGTAATATACTATTTCACACAGCTGACACTTTTCGAACGCAACACATTATAAAAGCTAAACAACCCTACCTTACGGAAAACTGAAATATAGTTTAACCCGCCAGCTGTGAAGATGGGGTCAATCACAGGTCGAGAAATATTTCCAAGTACGTATAAATATAACGAGTTCTATCTATAGTAGTGTACGCAGGGGAATATGCGATCGGGCCTGCATCACCGTTCATAAGCTCTCAACTTATAAATGACGATACTCTCCATTGCGTCCAGCATTTGCACCTTGTTCACACTACAAACTAACTTGACCATAGAATAAGTGATAATAAAGTTAGTTTGAAGCAGCAAAATCTTAATTTAAGAACCGACGGACGAACTTCACAGAAACACCTATTTTCTAACACTTTTTGTATTTAAGAACTCAAATAATAAGTACAAAACGAAACTGAATCAAACATTAGAATCGATACAATAAACTTCCTTTCTGTAACAAATAATGTCCTTAAAAACATCGTTTATTTCCAAATGGTTTACGTACGCTAGGAACATACCGATGTTCCTCACGTGAAATCTGTCTATCAAATACCGCCTGAACGAGTTTCTGCTGAGTTCCAGAAGGGAAGGCACATCCGAGCACGAAAACCGCCGGTTATGCCTCAGCAGCAAATCCTTCAACCTCTGCCCAGCGAAGAACTTCAGAAGACTTTCGTGAAACATCGCTGAAAAATTATGGTCGAACAGCCTCGTCTCAACGGTAAAATGTATGTCCACCATTAGTGAGACGCTGCTTGGAGTTACACCCGTAGAATTTTCCAGGAGGTGCAGCAGTTGAGGGAAATGCGCGCACGCGCCCCGCGTGCCGTGGATTTTCACCAAGTCTTGGTAGCTCAGGGAGCACCCAAAGCTGGCCATATGCCACACCATCTTCCCTAAATGATCACCGCATGCTTCAAGGCATGTGTGGCTTTCGAAGTGACTGGCGATGAGGTGGAAAATGCCGGGAAGGTCAACGCCCAAAACCGAGGCAAGTTTATAACAGAATTCCCTGCCTCCGCCGCGAGCATAATGAAAAAAATAAGAATCAAAAGCCCAAAAGAACACCTGCGGATTGTATGAGGCAATTCTCCGGATGACATTTGGATACTTGGCGACAATAGCGTCGACGTACGGCCAGTACAGAAAAAAGACTGAGTTCAAGTGTTCTAAGCCACTTTCATCGCAAGTTACTTCGGACACGTGGTCGGTAATGGCGGCAAGCAGGCAGGAGGATTTGACGCTCGTCACGGAGGCGGACATCACGCCAGCCGCCAAAAGGGTCAAGTTGCAGGTCCTATTGAAGTCGTCGAAGGTGTAGTTGAAGAGGATTTGACACAAGTCACGATTCCTGTCAATGTTATAGTATAGGCGGAGGGCTATGGCGAACGCAGTATTTCCGAAGCAGTCGACTGAACTGACGTCCGCGTTCGAGCAGAGCAACATGTAAATGCACTCGTGGCAGTCGCCCTGACACGCATTCATTAAGGGTGTGAAGCCGTGAATATCAACTGCGTCGAGATTTGACCCTGCGATTATCAATTCTCTGACTATTTCGCAGCTGTGGTGGTGCGCCGAAATGGCAATGTGGAGGGGGGTTCGTCCGTCATCCCTGGGTATGTTCACGTCGGCCCCTCTGTCGATGAGGGTTAAGGCAAAGTGGGTGTTGGGTGAGCCACCGGCGAGGTGTAAGGGGGTTTGTTTTTTGGCGTCCTGGGGGTCGAGGGGGGTGTCTTGAAGGGTGAGCAAGTGGTTGAAAGTTTCAACTCTAGGAAGGAACTTGTTACTAGTTTCAAGGTATATAGTACGGACGCTCTTGGGACAATCGGGGGGTTACCCTGCACTTTATGATTAAGGGCTAGTACTTTGCACACTTCTTACCTAGATGCCAAAGATCACTTTTTGAGGTGTTGCCAAGTTTGAAGTCTATGCAGCCACTCGCTTTGGCGGGTTGCCTATCTCTATTGGGCGTACTTTCCCGAATCGCCTATTTAGCCAGCTTTTTCGCTATCAAGACTCTTCCACGGGTCACCCAATCTCCATGTACCAAATTTCAGCCAAATCGGTTCAGTAGTTCGGGCTATAATGTATTTTTAATGTTGTTACAAAATTTCGATTTTTTTATCCAAAGGGCACTAAATGCGAATGAATTTTGTATTATTCAAAACCCGAATTTGAAGACCTTTCTGATGGTGACAATAAAATTTTCAAAAACTTGTTAAGATCGTAAATTGAGAATATGTTTAGATTTGAAAATTGGATGTGCCAAAACGGCACTTTCTGTGTGTCGATTGCCTCCAAATTTTTTTCAGCTATAATACGGGTAATACAATCTCTCATGTGCAAAATTTCAGCTAAATCGGTCCTGAGGTTTCGGCTGTATCGAGTTTTTAAAGTATGTTAAAAAATCTCGAATATTTCAAGTTTTGTCAAAAAGGCACTAATAGTGAATACATCTTTAGAAGCAGAATTTGAAGGCCTTTATTATGGGGACGTGAAAAATGGGGGTTTGCATTTTAAATTAAAGTTTCGGGAAGTACGCCCCGGAGATAGGCAACCTGCCACAGCAAGTGGCCGAATAGGCTTCAAACTTGGCAACACCTCAAAAAGTGATCTTTGGCATCTAGGTAAGAAGTATGCAAAGTATCAGCCCTTAATCATAAAATGCAGGGTACAACCCAAGAGCGTCCCTACTACTATTAGCGTTCTACTTACTCTTCCTTCAGAACGGCCAGGTGTAAAGGGGTGTGTCCTAAGAACACGCGGGGGTAGTAATAATCCATTGTTAGACCTCGTTGCCTGGCAAATGAGAAACACTCAACAGATTCCTAACCTCAAACTACAGCACGGACGTCACTTTGACTAAAAGGCTGTGCTTTGACTTATGCAACCAGCTGCTCAGGGGGCAAACATTGCGCCTTTGACGATTTTTCCAGATTTTCAGTATCAATGTATGTTAAATAATCACCAGCTATAGAATAAACACAAAATTATAAAGAGACACAAATTGTACCTACATTAATTGTAATATTCACTGCGAAAATACAAAACACTACTCACGCTAGTTCTAGATTTGAGGTTATGAAGAATGCCGATGCTCTTTTGTTTTCATTCTGGAGATTTCCTGCACGTCAAACGGCAACACTGCTTGCTGGCGCTAATTTTCAAACTAATATTAAGAGTGGATCACGTGGTCAAACTATAGAATAGTTTTGGAGGAGTTAGAAATTAAAAAATCGATGTTAAATAAAGCAAAAGGAACGGTTAATGTTCAAACCGACAATACTTTCACGTTTGTGCCGATTTTTAAACATCATGTTTTTCATGTAATGTTGTAGTAATAGTTTCTGAACGCACCCTTGTTGATGATCATGTGACTTACGTCAAATTTAACGAGCTGGCTGTGAGATTTTATTCATTTTAACATAAATTAAGTTTTAACAAATAGTTGTGGCCATTAACTCGTCATTAGTAGTAATTAGTCCTTACAAATTTAATTCTTTTGTTGGGTAAGTCGCATGATGTAAAACAAAAATATCTGAATAACTTATGTTGTAGAATCTGATCCCTGATGATGCCTTAACGGCGAAACATGTCGGAATCGACAACCACTAAAATTACTACAACACATCTTTATAAAATAGTTATCTAACCGCTGGTTAAATCAAAAAATAATTTGAGTCGTGCCAATGTAATTAAAATGAATGAATTAATTGTAACTAATTACTATTACTAGAAACACCCCACCACATACACCGAAAAACTTTATTTATATAAAAAGCGAATTGTAGGACGGTCTGGAGTTCACCTCTACATTCCGACAAATTTTTCAAGGTCAAGCTTATTAAAAATATTTTAAATTGAACACTGATGGTTTGTTTTTCTACAGATCGATAGCAAATAATTTTCTGATTACTACAATATAGTACATACACTAGTCATTTCAGACTGATAACTTCCGAGCAAGAATTTTTTTCGACTTGATGAGAATACTGAAAAATTGTAACTTTCGCATTCCAAAAATGATGCTTTCATTGGAAAAAATTGCACGCACCATTGTTAAGACAACTAATTGACAGATACAGGTAAAAAAATTTTTGCTTCATTGCATTCTTTGTACGCAAAAATCACTAAAATTGTTTTTTTTTCAAAAAATGTCAGTGTGAAATGCCTAGCGTGATATATTATAGTAATCAGAAAATTATTTGCTAACGATCTGTAGAAAAATATACTGGGTGTTCCATTTAAAAAAACAAGTTATATTCACATCTTTTAAGCTTCCCAGGCAGCACGGAATATTTAGTAAATATTTACCTTATATAAGGGTAATATTCTAATGTTTTCTAATATTTAAAAGATTTGAAAAATATTTGGTATATATGACGAAAATGATATTTGTTCTATAACATTATACAAATAACATTTTTTTATAAAAAATCCAATATTTGTTACATAATATGTTATCTTTACCAGAAATATATTATATGTTTTATATTGCGAATTAAAAGTAAATATGTTTCAAGCAATTTATTGATTAAATATGTTTTCCTTTCATAATTTCTATTTATAAGATTTGTAAAATTATATTTTATGAAAAAAATTTGAATAATTGCTGTACAAGATGTATCCTTTATATGGAATATATTGCAAATATCGGATTAAAGACATATTTGCTGTCATATATTTACTCAATATAGGGTTTATGTTTAGGCAAATCTAAAATTACTAAATTTTTGTTTTTCCTTTTTTTACGAAATATGCAAATCGCAGATTTGTACCTAATAATTATCGTTTAGGTAGAAAGTTCCCGGTACCTAGTAAAAACCTTTTTCAATTCAAACATCTCCACGGAGTGCTTCTGCGCCTGCGCCACCAGATGAGGAGCTGATGGCATCATGGCGGATTGGCGGCTGTTGTGCACGTTTTGTGATTTGGTGTACTTCCACATATTAATTTTACTGTTCATACCGTTCTGATTACTTTTATCCTTGTGCTTTGAGGTGAGCTGCTAATGTTAATTTTTAACTGTTTGCAAATTTTGTAGGTTAGGTTAACATTTCCAAGGATATTTGTTCGAGTGGGCCTTAAATGATGCATTCCAGCATACATCTCTTTTGGTAAGAAACACATTAAATTATTGTTTAATGTTGATTTTCAGGAACGCACTGTTCATCAACCTACAGTGCGTTCGCGAGACTTAGCCCCATCGTACCCTGTTATAATACACCTACGTTTTGAAAGCCATCTCTCTCCAGCGTTGTTGCACGTAGACCGAGAAAGTTTGAGCGTAACGCCCTGATCGTGTCGTGCGCTATGTCTCACTCCGACTCGTTTATCTGAGGAAGAAAGTAAACTGAACGTTCGACGTTCGTTGAAGCGTCACTGAGGACCGGTTGATCTCTCCACCACACAATGTACGTCGACGGTTGATTTTTGTACGCGCTCTTACTGGCTTCGCTAACATTGGTGGAAATACCAAGCATCGCTTATTACAGACGTCGGTCACATCGTTGATAACTGCAGCCTCTAGCTCATGGGGCTAAGTCTCGCGAACGCACTGCACGACATTTTAGTACCTAGAAGAACTCCGTGATTTCACTCCCCTAGAGTGCGAGTCCAGAAGAGCGTTTATTTTCCGATTTTCTGTACAGGTATGCGTATACCTACCTAGCTACACCTTTGGTAAGAACATTTCAGTTAAATTATTGATTTAAAATGTTTGTTTTTAGGACCAATTATAACTGCTGGGAAGTGCTGAATGTCAGGCGTTTCACAAGAAACGCATTTGAAGTGGGCTGTGGGGCTATGGCAAAGGACGTCCTTTGCCATAGCCCACAGCCCACTACAAATGAGTTTTTTCTGAAACACAGGATATTGTTTTATGTAGATTTTTTGATAATAAATAAATATTCCGTAAACATCTGCTGCCTATATTTCATTAGCAATATTACCATCATATTCGCAAACAATATTTGAAATATATTCATAATATACATTTGGCATATATATAAAAATCTGTCGTTTTGGATATTATTTAAATATCTTCTAAAATATGTTTTAAAAATATTTCAATGCTGCCTGGGTTGACCTTGAAAAATTTATATAAAAGAAATTGGAGATATCCAAATTTAAAGGGATTACAAAATCGATTAATCAACCTGTACATAGGTACACTTTCACTCATTAGATCATATTTTAGTGTAGAGTTTCTAAAGTGTTATCCTATATATACTGCGACCTGAAAAAATGCAAACCCCAATTTCTCACATTTTCATCCAAAAAAAACACTTCTTGTTCGGGAACAACAAAAATGTTTGAAAAAATGCATCAAATCGCTTAGTTAGGTCGTTCTACCTTTATTTGATGCGTCACATTCTGGGTCAAATACAAATTTTGAATTTGACACTAGCCCTGTATGTATTTTGAATTTTATGAGTTTTACTTGCAAAATTCTCTTGTTCTCTAGTTGGTGCACCCAAAAGATACAAAATAACATTTCCATGCAGGAAAAATACTGCAAACACCAATTTCTGGCATTTTTACCAATAAAAAATCACTTTTCTCGGTCGATAACAATAATCAGAAATGTTCAAGATAATACCACAAATTGCTTGTTAGCCTTGTTCCACCCTTATTTAATGGTCACACTTTCTGCCAAATAAAGTCAAAATCTTGAATTTGACGCTCACCCTGTATGTACTTGATTTTCCTAGTTTTATTTGTAAAATCCATTTATTCTGTAGGTGGCCTACCAAGAGATGTAAAATATAATTTTGATCCATAAAATATAGTGCAAACCCCAATTTCTCGCATTTTTGCGAACAAAAACACATATTTCTCGGTCGGTAACAATAAAATTTAAAAAAAAACATTTCAAATCGCTTAGTTAGCTAGTTCCACGCTTACTTGATGTGAGGGTCTGTCAAAATTTTGAATTTGCCGCTAGCCCCGCCTAGCTACCTACTTGTTTTACTTTATTTTGTTACTGCTTCCTTCGGCTCTACGCCTCATTACTTTTTTGTTATGTACTCCCTTCGGCTACGCCTCAGGTCGCATTACTTTTTCACTGTGTACTCCCTTCGGCTACGCCTCAGGTCGCATTACTTTTTTGCTATGTACCTACTCCCTTCGGCTACGCCTCAGGTGGCATTACTTTTTTGCTATGTACTCCCTTCGGCTACGCCTCAGGTCGCATTACTTTTTCACTGTGTACTCCCTTCGGCTACGCCTCAGGTCGCATTACTTTTTTGCTATGTACCTACTCCCTTCGGCTACGCCTCAGGTCGCATTACTTTTTTGCTATGTACTCCCTTCGGCTACGCCTCAGGTCGCATTACTTTTTCACTGTGTACTCCCTTCGGCTACGCCTCATGTCGCATTACTTTTTTGCTATGTACCTACTCCCTTCGGCTACGCTTCAGGTCGCATTACTTTTTTGCTATGTACTCCCTTCGGCTACGCCTCAGGTCGCATTACTTTTTCACTGTGTACTCCCTTCGGTTACGCCTCAGGTCGCATTACTTTTTTGCTATGTACCTACTCCCTTCGGCTACGCCTCAGGTGGCATTACTTTTTTGCTATGTACTCCCTTCGGCTACGCCTCAGGTCGCATTACTTTTTCACTGTGTACTCCCTTCGGCTACGCCTCAGGTCGCATTACTTTTTTGCTATGTACCTACTCCCTTCGGCTACGCCTCAGGTCGCATTACTTTTTTGCTATGTACTCCCTTCGGCTACGCCTCAGGTCGCATTACTTTTTTACTGTGTACTCCCTTCGGCTACGCCTCAGGTCGCATTACTTTTTTGCTATGTACCTACTCCCTTCGGCTACGCCTCAGGTGGCATTACTTTTTTGCTATGTACTCCCTTCGGCTACGCCTCAGGTCGCATTACTTTTTCACTGTGTACTCCCTTCGGCTACGCCTCAGGTCGCATTACTTTTTTGCTATGTACCTACTCCCTTCGGCTACGCCTCAGGTGGCATTACTTTTTTGCTATGTACTCCCTTCGGCTACGCCTCAGGTCGCATTACTTTTTCACTGTGTACTCCCTTCGGCTACGCCTCATGTCGCATTACTTTTTTGCTATGTACCTACTCCCTTCGGCTACGCTTCAGGTCGCATTACTTTTTTGCTATGTACTCCCTTCGGCTACGCCTCAGGTCGCATTACTTTTTCACTGTGTACTCCCTTCGGTTACGCCTCAGGTCGCATTACTTTTTTGCTATGTACCTACTCCCTTCGGCTACGCCTCAGGTGGCATTACTTTTTTGCTATGTACTCCCTTCGGCTACGCCTCAGGTCGCATTACTTTTTCACTGTGTACTCCCTTCGGCTACGCCTCAGGTCGCATTACTTTTTTGCTATGTACCTACTCCCTTCGGCTACGCCTCAGGTCGCATTGTTGTTTTACTTCTCCCTTCGGCTGCGCCTCCGGTCACATTGTTTCTTCCTTTGGCTGCCCCTTAGTATATTTTTCTCGAGTGGATTGGCAACAATGCCTATTAACAGAAAAAGTTGTGACAAATGACAGATGTCATTAACTTAAAGTGAGGTTACGTTGTTGATGACGCGATAAACGACGATTAAAGAGGAATTGCAGATAAGTAAGGTGTAATATAGACGTATCGTATAACCTAACTTTAATACCTTGCTTCAGGTCTGAAATGGCAGCATTTCCAATCACAGAAGAGCAAATCAAAGAAGAACCCGATAAAGACGGGGAGAATGCAAATTGTGAGGAAGAAGCCGTTAAAGAAGAAATTGACATCGACTACCCTGATTTGGACCAAGAGGCAGTCTGGCTCCCGCTCAAAGTAGAGCAGGAGGCAAACGAAGCCAATTGGTTTGAGCGTGAAAAATGCGATGACCAAACCGAGCAGAGGAGTAACCACGTGGTCAGCAAACACGAGATCAAATGGTTTAAGTGCGAGAAATGCGATTACAGAGCCAAGCACAAGTGTAACCTGAACCAGCACGTGGTCGATAAACACCGAAATGCGAGCGAGATAAAATGGTTCAGGTGCGGGAAATGCGACTACGAGGCCAAAAGAAAAAGCAGCCTAAAATCGCACGTAATTAACAAACACGCGGATGGGGGTGAGGTGAAATGGTTTAAGTGCGAGAAATGCGACTGCAAAACCAAGCACAAGTATAGCCTGAATCGCCACGTGGCTAATAAACACCACAAATCTAAAGAGAACAAACACCTTACAGAAGCCGAGATTAAATGGTTTAAGTGCAAGAAATGCGACCAGAAATGTAAACGAAGTCACGATATAAAACTTCACATGGTGCATAAACATAATTCTACAAACGAGATATCTTGGCATGAATGCGAGAAATGCGATTACAGAGGTAAAGTAAAAAAGCACCTGCGAAACCACATAAATAACAATCATTTAAACGACAACGAGATTCTGTGGTTTAAGTGCGAGTTCAAAGCTAAACACAAGCTTAGTCTGTCTCACCACGTGGTTAGTAAACATCTCGATAGATTCGAGATCCATCGCTTCAAATGCGAGAAATGTGACTACAAATGCAAAGACAGAAGCAGTCTGCTCAGGCACAAAACCAACAAACATCTAAACGAAGGCGAGATTGAGTGGTTTAAGTGCGAAAAATGCGACTACAAAAGCAAAGAAAAGAACCTCCTCAAACGGCACATTAGCCACAAGCACCTAAACGAAGCCGAGGTCAAGTGGTTCAAGTGCGAGAAATGCGACCAAAAGTGTAAACGAAGTCACGATTTAAAACTGCACATGGTCTATAAACATAATCCTGCAAGCGAGATAACTTGGCATGAATGCGAGAAATGCGATTACAGAGCTAAACAAAAGAAACACCTGCGAAACCACGTCATCAGTAAACATTTAAACGAAGACGAGATCCAATGGTTCAAGTGCGAGAAGTGCGATTATAGAGCTAAAGTAAAACGCAGCTTGAACGCCCACATAAGACGCCACAATGAAGAGAAGATAGAAAAGATTTCGCTTTCATGAGCGTACAAAAATTTACAGACGAGCCCGTTTGAAAAAATAATAAAAACTAAGTCTCAGCCAAATTTCAACGAACTGTACCGCAAAGAACAGTATTGAAAATCCAACTTTTACTCTATTCTAAACTTCCAAAGTACTGGAAAAATGTAGTGTACAGATTCTTGCATCTCTCTTCCACTCACAAGATAGACAAAACCATATACTGGAAAAATGTAGAGTGTGCAGGTTCTTGCATCTCTCTTCCTCTCACTGGAAGATATACCAAGAACAAACGACAGCCGAATGATGGGCGTTATTTAAAAGAACTAAGGTGTACAGATTCTTGCATCTCCCCTCCACTCACGACAAGATATACAAAGTCATATACTGGAAAAATGTAGAGTGTACAGGTACTTGCATCTCTCTTCCTCTCACTGCAAGATATACAAGAACAAAGGGCAGACAAATGATGAACGTTATTGAAGGAAATAAAAGCGTACAGGTTCTTACATCTCTCTTCCACTCACAGGATAGACAAAGCCATATACTGGAAAAATGTAGAGTGTACAGGTTCTTGCATCTCTCTTCTTCTCACGGCAAGATATACAAGAACAAAGAACAGACAAATGATGTAAAGCGTAGCTTGAGCGCCCACATAAGACGCCACAATGAAGAGAAGATAAAAAAGATTTCGCTTTCATGAGCGTTCAAAAATTTACAGACAAGCCCGTTTAAAAAAATACTAAAAAGTCAACCTCAGCCAAATTTCAACGAACTGTACCGCAAAGAAAAGTATTGAAAAACTGACTTCTACTCTAATCTAAACTTCCAAAGGAAATTTTGGAAGACTACCATCATTTGTTTCATTTCCCAACAAAACATTCTACGTTATTTGAGGCTATTCATAGCTCCAATCGAATTTTTATTTTTCAACAGATTTCATTCTGGCTATTTTTTTATCAAATGCAAAACTATACCGTAGCTATAAAAACGGTTCCTCCCAAGATCCACAAATTTCTAGGTTACATATTTTATTCAGCCCGAGTCCATTCTTCTTTAATCATTTTCTGTGCTATTTACACTGAATACATTTTAATAGTATTCTTACTTATCTGGTTAACCTTCGTTTAGTTCACTATCAACAACATAACCTAGGTTTGGAGCGTCAGCCTGACAGTTGAACGACATGTGTCAATGGGCAGTGTCGCCATCTGGGGATTTCATACTTCACTTCCAAGTCACACAATGAATGTTAAATTAAAATACAAAAAATAAATGCAAGTACAGTCAAGTTCTCAATTTCTTTTTCGACTTCTTCCTCGGAGTTTGTATTCTCCACTTCTTGCGTCGTTCCATTATGTTGTTCGTTTTTAATAACTTTCTGTTCGACTTGTAGAAATCGGATCTGAACATAACCTCAGTTTAATAATACATCAAATGTGATCTAATAACCGTACGTCTGGACCCATAACCTCAAACTCCTTTCTGATATATTAATAACAATGCTCATGTTGTCAACTTGGTTTTAACCTACGGACTTTCATTCTCGTAAAGCCGGTTTTCCAGTGTTGCCAATCAGGTTTCATTAAATCTAAAACGTTCTTCCTAGCAGTCGTAACTCCAAACTTTCGATGTTGGTACTACGTCAGTTCAGTAGTCTCGATACGCAGACAACGTCTGGGCCCATAACCTCCCCAAACCACGAAAAGAGTCAAAAAATGCAAAGTTTATTGATTATAAATTAACGCTGGCAAATCCTAAACAAATGTACAAAAACTTCCTTGATCGCTTATAATAATAGACAATAATACATAAAATAACCTTGGTAAATAAAATCGTCACCTAAATAACGCTCGTCTGCGCAACACAAATTACATATCCACCATCAATTCTTCACGTAATTGTTCTGAGGATCCAACAGCACCGAGATCTTATCATAGGCGTACCGCATCTTTTCGTAGAGGGACACGGTGCAGCCGTTCTTCTCCAAGGACGAAAATCTGAACGTCCTGAAGGACTTGTCCTCGCATATGTAGGTGATGGCGGCCATCAGCGGACACATGATGATCTTCGTGTGGTCGCTGAAGTTCATTTGGACTGTTCCGTTGTTTAGCTGCATGAGGACGCCACTGGTCGACCGGCACCACTGGTGCAGGTGGGGCGTCCTTGACATCGTGTCCACCTCCCTCACTACGGAGGCGCCTGTCATTATGAGGTGCTCGCGCATGTACCGCCCGAAATATGACAGCAGTTTCATTTTTTTGTCGTACTGTTTGGGGTAGTTGTCGGTGGTCATGTACGTCTCCTCGCCCGTTTTTTCTATATAGTGCACGTTACTGGAAGAGAAGTTATCGTACAGCGTTTGCATCTCTGTTCATCTCACGGCGGGATGTGCGAGGATAAAGGACAGGCATAACGAAGGTTATTGCTAGAGGTTAACGTGTTGCGTCTCTCTTGCACTCACGGCAAGATATACAAGAACAAAGGACAGATAAATGATGCACGTTGTTGAAAGATATTAAAGTGTACAGATTCTTGCATCTCCCTTGCACTCACGACAAGATATACAAAGTCATATATTGGAAAAATGTAGAGTGTACAGGTTCTTGCATCTTGCTTCCTCTCACGGCAAGATATACAAGAACAAAGGACAGATAAATGATAAACGTTATTGAAAGAAATTAAAGAGTACAGATTCTTGCATCTCTCTTCCACTCGCAAGATAAACAAAGCCAAACACTGGAAAAATGTAGAGTGTACAGGTTCTTGCATCTCTCTTCCTCTCACTGCAAGATATACAGGAACAAGGGACCGACAAATGATGAACGTTATTGAAAGAAACTAAAGTGCACAGATTCTTGCATCTCTCTTCCACTCACAAGATAAACAAAGCCAAACACTGGAAAAATGTAGAGTGTACAGGTTCTTGCATCTCTCTTCCTCTCACTGCAAGATATACAGGAACAAGGGACAGACAAATGATGAACGTTATTGAAAGAAACTAAAGTGCACAGATTCTTGCATCTCTCTTCCACTCACAAGATAAACAACGCCAAATACTGGAAAAATGTAGAGTGTACAGGTTCTTGCATCTTGCTTCCTCTCACGGCAAGATATACAAGAACAAAGGACAGACAAATGATGAACGTTATTGAAAGAAACTAAAGTGTACAGATTCTTGCATCTCCCTTCCACTCACGACAAGACGTACAAAATCATATATTGGAAAAATGTAGAGTGTATAGATTCTTGCATCTCTCTTCCTCTCACTGCAAGATATACAGGAACAAGGAACAGACAAATGATGAACGTTATTGAAAGAAACTAAAGTGCACAGGTTCTTGCATCTCTCTTCCACTCACGACAAGGTATACAAAGTCACATACTGAAAAAATGTAGTGTACAGATTCTTGCATCTCTCTTCCTCTCACGGCAAGATATACAAGAACAAAGGACGGACAAACGATGAACGTTATTGAAGGAAACTAAAGTGCACAGGTTCTTGCATCTCTCTTCCACTCACAAGATAAACAAAGCCAAATACTGGAAAAATGTAGAGTGTACAGGTTCTTGCATCTTGCTTCCACCCACGACAAGATATACAAAATCATATATTGGAAAAATGTAGAGTGTACAGGTTCGTGCATCTCTCTTCCTCTCACGGCAAGATATACAAGAACAAAGGACATATAAATGATGAACGTTGTTGAAAGAAATTAAAGTGTACAGATTCTTGCATCTCCCTTGCACCCACGGCAAGATATACAAAGTCATATATTGGAAAAATGTAGAGTGTACAGGTTCTTGCATCTCTCTTCCTCTCACTGCAAGATATACAAGAACAAAGGACAGACAAACGATGAACGTTATTGAAAGAAACTAAAGTGTACAGATTCTTGCATCTCCCTTCCACTCACAACAAGATATACAAAGTCATATATTGGAAAAATGTAGAGTGTACACGTTCTTGCATCTCTCTTCCTCTCACTGCAAGATATACAGGAATAAGGAACAGACAAATGATGAACGTTATTGAAAGAAACTAAACTGTAGAGATTCTTGCATCTCTCTTCCACTCACAAGATAAACAAAGCCAAACACTGGAAAAATGTAGAGTGTACAGGTTCTTGCATCTCTCTTCCTCTCACTGCAAGATATACAGGAACAAGGAACAGACAAATGATGAACGTTATTGAAAGAAACTAAAGTGTACAGATTCTTGCATCTCTCTTCCACTCACAAGATAAACAAAGCCAAACACTGGAAAAATGTAGAGTGTACAGGTTCTTGCATCTCGCTTCCTCTCACTGCAAAATATACAAGAACAAGAGACAGATAAATGATGAACGTTATTGAAAGACATTAAAGTGTACAGATTCTTGCATCTCCCTTCCACTCACGACAAGATATACAAAGTCATATATTGGAAAAATGTAGAGTGTATAGGTTCTTGCATCTCTCTTCCTCTCACTGCAAGATATACAGGAACAAGGAACAGACAAATGATGAACGTTATTGAAAGAAACTAAAGTGCACAGATTCTTGCATCTCTCTTCCACTCACAAGATAAACAAAGCCAAATACTGGAAAAATGTAGAGTGTACAGGTTCTTGCATCTTGCTTCCTCTCACGGCAAGATATCCAAGAACAAAGGACAGACAAATGATGGACGTTATTGAAAGATATTAAAGTGTACAGATTCTTGTATCTCTCTTCCACTCACTACAATACGAAAACAAAGGTCAGACAAACGACAATATATACAAAACACGTAAAGGGCCCTTGCATCTCTCTCTATCTCTCTCTCATGCCAAGACACACTAATTAGAAAAAGACAAGAGATACTTACATCCCATTAGGCAGCATAATCAGCTTGGTGGTGTCATTGAACATCACCCCCACTCCCTCATCTGACAGCTGGTACCCGAACCCGTACTTATCCGAGTAATCCACCCACTTGGCCACCCACACGATCGGCTGCGCCGCGGGATCCGTCATCTCGTCGAGTACCACGTGATTCTTGGCCGGCTTGATTTTGAGCACCTTCGACGGAAAAAAAATCGACGTGTCGGTAATGCAGAGCGCCTACTTACCCGGCCGAGCAACGACCGCAACGTTGCCAGACTGTCCCTCGGATCGAAGGCGTCGATCTTGCCCGAGCCCGACTGGTAGGCGGCGATCGAGTCGTTGCGCAGGTCCATCTTGGCCACGTTGTCGGCTGGAAAACAAACGACGATCTAGGTTTTTCTTTTTTTTCCGTCGCCAACTCGAGAAAGTGACGCGGAAGATCTACTTGCGAAAGGTGGGGGTGGGGGAGGGGGGGAAACAGAATTGACGAAAAAGAAAACGACTTATATTGAACTCTCAACAAAAAACAAGACTCTTATAAAACTGTTTGGACTTCAGATTTTTGGAAAGCTACCCCGGCACCGCCCGAAATTCATAGTTACCGTTGCTGAGGCCCCCCAGGGGCTTCCTGGCGTGGACGTCCAACTTGTCGAACCTGGGGGCCATCGTCAGACAGCTGACGGGCAGGTTGGTGGGGCAGTATCCGTTCGCGATGAAATCGTGGTTGATCAAGTTGGCGACCTTGGGCCGTCTCATGGGGTCCGACTGTAGCATCAGCACGATCATGTCCTGGGCCGATTTGGAGATCATCGAGGAAATCCTGGAATGTCCAGTGGTTAAGTTTTTTTCATTTTTATTCGGGAGAAAAATTATGTTGGGCTCCAAAATGGCCGATGATAACAGGGCTGCCAGCGCCAACTTTGCAAAAATGACTCACTAGTTCCAAAAAAATGACCTCGGTAAATAAAAAAAGGCAGCAGAGAAGCGGCTGGAACCTCCCCAACGCGTGGGTCTTTGATTTCCGTGACTTGTGTTTAAGATTTTGAAGTTAATATGCCTAAATGGCACTTCCCGTTAACCAATTGCTCCCAAAAGCCTTTCAGATCTTCAACTGACCTCCATGTACCAAATTTCAGACAAATCCTTCCAGTAGTTTGGGCTATAACGTGGTTTCAGTGTTATTTCAAAATTTCGATTTTTCTACCCAAAGGGTAATAAATGCGAATAAATTTTGTCTCATTTAAAACCAGAATTCGAAGACCCTTCTAATGGTGGCAATAAATCTTTGAAAAATTTGTTTTGGATGGGTAAATGAGAGAATACTTTAAATTTGGAAATTGGTGTGCCAAAACGGCACTTTCCGTGGGTCGATTGAATCCAACATTTGTTCAGCTCTTCGACGTGTAATACAATCCCCATGTGCAAAATTTTAGCCAAATCGGTTCAGGGGCTTGGGCTGTACCGCGATTTTAAAGTCTGATAAAAATCTCGATATTTTTAGTTTTTGGTCAAAAGGGCACTGACAGTGGATACATCTTTGGAAGCAGAATCTGAAGGCCTTTCTTATTGTGACGTGAAAAATGGGGGTTTACATTTAAAATTTAAAAGTTGATGTGCCAAAACGGCATTTCTGGTTGCACGATTGGCTCCAAAAGCTTTTCAGATCTAAGTTGGGTTATCACATGCACACGTACCAAATTTCAGCCAAATCGGTCGAGTAGTTTGGGCTGTGGCGTGTTTACGAACGAACGAACGTACGTACGTACGTACATACATACAGACACAGTTTAAAAACCACTTTTTTGGGTTCCTGAGACCTCAAAACGTACAGATCCGGTCTTATCTCGAATTCGAAAATTTTAGTGATTGCAGTAACCTCCCTTTTTTTTTAAATGGTGAAGTGGAGTGGGGAGGTTAAAAATGAAATATGGGTGTTGGAAATTTTTCCGAAAAGCTGGATGTATTGTGAAGAGGGTTGAAAAGTTAAAAAGAGTGAAAAGAGTAGGTATAATCCAAATGAGTAATTGATTTTTTCAAGAATTCCCGATATCTTGATCCGTGCCTGAGTTATCCAGAAAGAACTGAAAATCGCGATTTTAAAGAAAAGTTAATTCCTTTCTGATGACGTTTGGTGGTAATTCAAGTGAAACTTGGAACTTTTATATTTTCTTATTGGATTTTAAGACCTTTGGTTACCCAAAAAAATTGTTTTTCAAAAAGGCAGCAGAGAAGCGGCTGGAACCTCCCCAACGCATGGGTCTTTGATTTCCGTGACTTGTGTTTAAGATTTTAAAGTTGATATGCCTAAATGGCACTTCCCGTGGACCAATTGCTCCCAAAAGCCTTTCAGCTCTTCAATGGGTTACCTAACCTCCATGTACCAAATTTCGGACAAATCGATCCAGTAGTTTGGGCTATAACGTGGTTTCAGTGTTATTACAAAATTTCGATTTTTCTACCCAAAGGGTACTAAATGCGAATAAATTTTATCTCATTTAAAACCAGAATTTGAAGACCTTTCTGATGATAACAATAAATCTTTCAAAAAGTTGTTTTTGATGGGTGAATGAGAGAATAATTTTAAGTTTCGAAATTGGTGTGCCAAAACGGCACTTTCCGTGGGCCGATTGAATCCAAAATTTGTTCAACTCTTCGACGTGTAATACAATCCCCATGTGCAAAATTTCAGACCAATCGGTTGAGGGGCTTGGGCTGTACCGCGATTTTAAAGTCCGAAAAAAATCAATTTTTTTTTAATTTTTGGTCAAAAGGGCACTAAGAATGAATACATTTTTAGACGCAGAATTTGAAGGTCTTTCTTATGGTGACGTGAAAAATGGGGGTTTACATTTAAAATTTAAAAGTTGATGTGCCAAAATGGCACTTCTGGTTGCACGATTGGCTCCAAAAGCTTTTCAGATCTAAGTTGGGTTATCACATGCACACGTACCAAATTTCAGCCAAATCGGTCGAGTAGTTTGGGCTGTGGCGTGTTTACGAACGTACGAACGTACGTACGAACGTACGTACGAACGTACGTACGTACGAACGTACGTACATACATACAGACACATTTTAAAAACCACTTTTTTGGGTTCCTGAGACCTCAAAACGTATAGATCCGGTCTTATCTCGAATTCGAAAATTTTAGTGATTGCAGTAACCTCCCTTTTTTTAAATGGTGAAGTGGAGTGGGGAGGTTAAAAAATGACAAGAAATTAAAGAAAAACTAATACCTATTTAACACAATTTTTTGCACTCCCGGGACTGAAGTGGCACTTTTAGGCACTCTTTTGCGGGACTGAAGTGGGTCATTCACTCCCTAGTGACTGAAGTGCCGCTGATAGGTAATTTTATAAATAATCCATTGATTCTTGCATTGACTGATTAAACTCCGTCAAAGTGACATTTTAACATTTTTCGACTATTTTGGGTTCAAATTGATTGGGGGTGCAAAAAATTGCCTATATACCACAGGACTGTATATAATATACTATTATCCCACATATTGCAAATAAACAATTTCTAGAACTAAACCCGAAGATTTTTTTCGTTTCTTGACCAGAAAATTATCAATTAAATTACTCTTTTTTAAATTTTCTTCTCGAATTCACGAGTGTCGTTTTTCAGCGTATCATATTCCAATTTTTTTCTTTTTAGAACCCGCGAGAAGGTACTTAGCAACTCTTCAACACCCCCTAAGTCATTATGGTTATTGGTTGGCAATACTTTTTGACAGGTTTTTTCAGCGGCGTGACGTTCTCTTTATCAGTGGCGTAGAATGGGGTCCATCAATAACTTATCATTCGAGGAGAAAATCTGTTTTGGACCAAAAAAAATGACTTTAAATGACTATTAAAAAAAGAAATGACTATAAATGATTTAAACGACTTCACTGTGATAATGATATGGAAAATCTTCGTGAAGCGAGAATTTCGAACGTATTCTTCCGTGGCCCATCAAAATGATTGCAGATGATTTTTTTGTAAGAATTATTGCCAGTGGGCTCCAAAATGGCGCGGTCGCACTTTCTGTGAGAAATTTTACAAAAATGACCACGGGCTCCAGAATGGCGGATATAGAAAATGTTCACAAGCAGAATTTAGACGGTATTCGTGGTGGGACTTAAAATTACTGACTGCAGGTGATATTTTATGAAGCAATTTGTAAGAAGCGTCAGTGGACTCCGAAATGGCGGGTGATTCTTTTAAAAAAGTAAAAAAAAGTTTTTCTAAGAAATGTCAGTATGAGATCTGAAGTGGATTGTCACGATTTTCCTTGGAAATGATACTGGGCTCCAAAATGGCGAATATAGAAAATCTTCATAAAGCGAAATTTAAAAAGTATTCAGGTAATCATCATTTTCGTGGTGGGACACAAACTGACTACAGGTGATGTTTTAAACCATTTGCAACGAATGTCAGTGGGCTCCAAAATGGCGGGTATTAAAAACAATAGGCTACTTGCACATTTCGTAATTTCGGGATATTTTAATGTAAATGCATCAATAAAGATACAAGGAATCGTCAGCGAACATCAATTTTATTTTAAAAACGTTCGTTTATTTGTAAATAAATAAATAATTCAGAAACGCCGTTGTACGACTTGTGACGTCATAAATCGTACAGCGGATGCAATCTGACAACAGTTTATTTGAGGGTGACGTTTAATAATTAATTTGAAAAGTCAGCCTTGGCAGTTGACAATAAGAGGGATCAAAAGTGACCTCTAACGTTGTAAAAGGAGGTAAGTACAATGTTATTAGTTGTTTGGGTTGGCATCTTGTACCTTTGTACCCACTGGCAAAGAGTACTGGTGACTACTATAAAATATTTAAGATTTATGAATGAAAGACGTCGGGTCAGGTTAGACAGCGACGTTGTCACATGTAAGAAAATTATGTTCGAATGGCTGGGCTGGTCTTTTGGCGGGAAGTTTGGAAATGCTACTTTCTCATTTTTTTTTGAGCTCCACCGACAAGATATTGGAATTTAAGGTATCTGGAAGGATCACATATATCCCGAGCTTCAATTTAACATCAAAAACAAAATTGATGCAAGATGCCTATTGCAAGAAATGTAAGTTTTTGAGATCTGAAGTCGATTTTAACGAATTATACTGGGCTCCAAAATGGCGGATATAGAAAATGTTCATAAAGAAGAATTTAGACAGTATTTGTGGTGGGACCTAATTAAAATTACTGGAGGTGATATTATTTTGTTGAAGCAATTTGTAAGAAACGTCAGTGGACTCCAAAATGGCGGGTGCTTGTTTTAAAAAAGTAAAAAAAAGGTTTTGTAAGAAATGTCAGTATGCGATCTGAAGTGGATTGTCACGATTTTCCCCGGAAATGAGACTGGGCTCCAAAATGGCGAATATAGAAAATCTTCATAAAGCGGAATTTAAAAAGTATTCAGGGAGTCATCACTTTCGTGGTGGGAACCCAAAATGGCTACAGGTGATGTTTTAATCCTTTTTGCAAGAAATGTCAGTGGGCTCCAAAATGGCGGGCATTAAATACAATTGCGAGAAATGTAAGTTTTTGAGATCTGAAGTCGATTTTAACGAATTTTGACAGAAATTATACCGGGCTCCAAAATGGCGGATATAGAAAATGTTCATAAAGCAGAATTTAGACGGTATTCGTGGTGGGCCTAAAATGACTGCAGGTGATATTTTATGAAGGAATTTGTAAGAAACGTCAGTGGACTCCAAAATGGCTGATGATTGTTTTAAAAAAGTAAAAAAAAGTTCTTGTAAGAAATGTCAGTATGAGATCTGAAGTGGATTGTCACGATTTTCCTCGGAAATGATACTGGGCTCCAAAATGGCGAATATAGAAAATCTTCACAAAGCAGAATTTAAAAAGTATTCAGGGAGTCATCACTTTCGTGGTGGGAACCCAAAATGGCTACAGGTGATGTTTTAATCCTTTTTGCAAGAAATGTCAGTGGGCTCCAAAATGGCGGGTAATAAAAACAATTGCGAGAAATGTAAGTTTTTGAGATCTGAAGTCGATTTTAACGAATTTTGACAGAAATTATACCGGGCTCCAAAATGGCGGATATAGAAAATGTTCATAAAGCAGAATTTAGACGGTATTCGTGGTGGGACCTAAAATGACTGCAGGTGATATTTTATGAAGGAATTTGTAAGAAACGTCAGTGGACTCCAAAATGGCTGATGATTGTTTTAAAAAAGTAAAAAAAAGTTCTTGTAAGAAATGTCAGTATGAGATCTGAAGTGGATTGTCACGATTTTCCTCGGAAATGATACTGGGCTCCAAAATGGCGAATATAGAAAATCTTCACAAAGCAGAATTTAAAAAGTATTCAGGGAGTCATCACTTTCGTGGTGGGAACCCAAAATGGCTACAGGTGATGTTTTAATCCTTTTTGCAAGAAATGTCAGTGGGCTCCAAAATGGCGGGCATTAAAAACAATTGCGAGAAATGTAAGTTTTTGAGATCTGAAGTCGATTTTAACGAATTTTGACAGAGATTATACCGGGCTCCAAAATGGCGGATATAGAAAATGTTCATAAAGCAGAATTTAGACGGTATTCGTGGTGGGCCTAAAATGACTGCAGGTGATATTTTATGAAGGAATTTGTAAGAAACGTCAGTGGACTCCAAAATGGCTGATGATTGTTTTAAAAAAGTAAAAAAAAGTTCTTGTAAGAAATGTCAGTATGAGATCTGAAGTGGATTGTCACGATTTTCCTCGGAAATGATACTGGGCTCCAAAATGGCGAATATAGAAAATCTTCACAAAGCAGAATTTAAAAAGTATTCAGGGAGTCATCACTTTCGTGGTGGGAACCCAAAATGGCTACAGGTGATGTTTTAATCCTTTTTGCAAGAAATGTCAGTGGGCTCCAAAATGGCGGGCATTAAAAACAATTGCGAGAAATGTAAGTTTTTGAGATCTGAAGTCGATTTTAACGAATTTTGACAGAGATTATACCGGGCTCCAAAATGGCGGATATAGAAAATGTTCATAAAGCAGAATTTAGACGGTATTCGTGGTGGGCCTAAAATGACTGCAGGTGATATTTTATGAAGGAATTTGTAAGAAACGTCAGTGGACTCCAAAATGGCTGATGATTGTTTTAAAAAAGTAAAAAAAAGTTCTTGTAAGAAATGTCAGTATGAAATCTGAAGTGGATTGTCACGATTTTCCTCGGAAATGATACTGGGCTCCAAAATGGCGAATATAGAAAATCTTCACAAAGCAGAATTTAAAAAGTATTCAGGGAGTCATCACTTTCGTGGTGGGAACCCAAAATGGCTACAGGTGATGTTTTAATCCTTTTTGCAAGAAATGTCAGTGGGCTCCAAAATGGCGGGTAATAAAAACAATTGCGAGAAATGTAAGTTTTTGAGATCTGAAGTCGATTTTAACGAATTTTGACAGAAATTATACCGGGCTCCAAAATGGCGGATATAGAAAATGTTCATAAAGCAGAATTTAGACGGTATTCGTGGTGGGCCTAAAATGACTGCAGGTGATATTTTATGAAGGAATTTGTAAGAAACGTCAGTGGACTCCAAAATGGCTGATGATTGTTTTAAAAAAGTAAAAAAAAGTTCTTGTAAGAAATGTCAGTATGAGATCTGAAGTGGATTGTCACGATTTTCCTCGGAAATGATACTGGGCTCCAAAATGGCGAATATAGAAAATCTTCACAAAGCAGAATTTAAAAAGTATTCAGGGAGTCATCACTTTCGTGGTGGGAACCCAAAATGGCTACAGGTGATGTTTTAATCCTTTTTGCAAGAAATGTCAGTGGGCTCCAAAATGGCGGGCATTAAAAACAATTGCGAGAAATGTAAGTTTTTGAGATCTGAAGTCGATTTTAACGAATTTTGACAGAAATTATACCGGGCTCCAAAATGGCGGATATAGAAAATGTTCATAAAGCAGAATTTAGACGGTATTCGTGGTGGGACCTAAAATGACTGCAGGTGATATTTTATGAAGGAATTTGTAAGAAACGTCAGTGGACTCCAAAATGGCTGATGATTGTTTTAAAAAAGTAAAAAAAAGTTCTTGTAAGAAATGTCAGTATGAGATCTGAAGTGGATTGTCACGATTTTCCTCGGAAATGATACTGGGCTCCAAAATGGCGAATATAGAAAATCTTCACAAAGCAGAATTTAAAAAGTATTCAGGGAGTCATCACTTTCGTGGTGGGAACCCAAAATGGCTACAGGTGATGTTTTAATCCTTTTTGCAAGAAATGTCAGTGGGCTCCAAAATGGCGGGTAATAAAAACAATTGCGAGAAATGTAAGTTTTTGAGATCTGAAGTCGATTTTAACGAATTTTGACAGAAATTATACCGGGCTCCAAAATGGCGGATATAGAAAATGTTCATAAAGCAGAATTTAGACGGTATTCGTGGTGGGCCTAAAATGACTGCAGGTGATATTTTATGAAGGAATTTGTAAGAAACGTCAGTGGACTCCAAAATGGCTGATGATTGTTTTAAAAAAGTAAAAAAAAGTTCTTGTAAGAAATGTCAGTATGAGATCTGAAGTGGATTGTCACGATTTTCCTCGGAAATGATACTGGGCTCCAAAATGGCGAATATAGAAAATCTTCACAAAGCAGAATTTAAAAAGTATTCAGGGAGTCATCACTTTCGTGGTGGGAACCCAAAATGGCTACAGGTGATGTTTTAATCCTTTTTGCAAGAAATGTCAGTGGGCTCCAAAATGGCGGGCATTAAAAACAATTGCGAGAAATGTAAGTTTTTGAGATCTGAAGTCGATTTTAACGAATTTTGACAGAGATTATACCGGGCTCCAAAATGGCGGATATAGAAAATGTTCATAAAGCAGAATTTAGACGGTATTCGTGGTGGGCCTAAAATGACTGCAGGTGATATTTTATGAAGGAATTTGTAAGAAACGTCAGTGGACTCCAAAATGGCTGATGATTGTTTTAAAAAAGTAAAAAAAAGTTCTTGTAAGAAATGTCAGTATGAGATCTGAAGTGGATTGTCACGATTTTCCTCGGAAATGATACTGGGCTCCAAAATGGCGAATATAGAAAATCTTCACAAAGCAGAATTTAAAAAGTATTCAGGGAGTCATCACTTTCGTGGTGGGAACCCAAAATGGCTACAGGTGATGTTTTAATCCTTTTTGCAAGAAATGTCAGTGGGCTCCAAAATGGCGGGCATTAAAAACAATTGCGAGAAATGTAAGTTTTTGAGATCTGAAGTCGATTTTAACGAATTTTGACAGAAATTATACCGGGCTCCAAAATGGCGGATATAGAAAATGTTCATAAAGCAGAATTTAGACGGTATTCGTGGTGGGACCTAAAATGACTGCAGGTGATATTTTATGAAGGAATTTGTAAGAAACGTCAGTGGACTCCAAAATGGCTGATGATTGTTTTAAAAAAGTAAAAAAAAGTTCTTGTAAGAAATGTCAGTATGAGATCTGAAGTGGATTGTCACGATTTTCCTCGGAAATGATACTGGGCTCCAAAATGGCGAATATAGAAAATCTTCACAAAGCAGAATTTAAAAAGTATTCAGGGAGTCATCACTTTCGTGGTGGGAACACAAAATGGCTACAGGTGATGTTTTAATCCTTTTTGCAAGAAATGTCAGTGGGCTCCAAAATGGCGGGCATTAAAAACAATTGCGAGAAATGTAAGTTTTTGAGATCTGAAGTCGATTTTAACGAATTTTGACAGAAATTATACCGGGCTCCAAAATGGCGGATATAGAAAATGTTCATAAAGCAGAATTTAGACGGTATTCGTGGTGGGCCTAAAATGACTGCAGGTGATATTTTATGAAGGAATTTGTAAGAAACGTCAGTGGACTCCAAAATGGCTGATGATTGTTTTAAAAAAGTAAAAAAAAGTTCTTGTAAGAAATGTCAGTATGAGATCTGAAGTGGATTGTCACGATTTTCCTCGGAAATGATACTGGGCTCCAAAATGGCGAATATAGAAAATCTTCACAAAGCAGAATTTAAAAAGTATTCAGGGAATCATCACTTTCGTGGTGTGAACCCAAAATGGCTACAGGTGACGTTTTAAGCCATCTGCAAGAAATGTCAGTGGGCTCCAAAATGGCGGGTATTAAAAACAATTGCAAGAAATGTAAGTTTCTGGGATCTGAACTCGATTTTAACGAATTTTCAGAGAAATTATACCGGGCTCCAAAATGGCGTATATAAAGAATTTTCATAAAGCAGAATTTAGACGGTACCTACCTATTCGTGGTGGGACCTAAAATTACTGCGGGTGATACATTTTGAAGCAATTTGTAAGAAACGTCAGTGGACTCCAAAATGGCGGGTGATTATTTTTGTAAAAAATGTCAGTATGAGATTTTCATCGGAAATGATATTGGGCTCCAAAATGGCGAATATAGATACTTACGATTTTTTTAATATAGGGTATACAGGGTGTTGCCAATTTCATTGCCCAGTATTGGGATCTCAGAAAGGTATCGAAAAAAAATATTGAGGAAAAATTGTTCAAAAGTCAATTTTGACCTTACGTAACGGCATTAACGCAAAATTCGCAATTTATTTTTCTTTAATTTAGGATTTTTCCCGATTTTTCTAAAATTAAAAATGCTAATTTTGAATTGAAACTTGGCATATCGGATCAAAACAAGCTTACGAACAATAGTTTATTGTTATGATTTTTCGATGTCTTGATCGCGAAGCAAAATATAGAAAAATGGTCCTATTCGCGAGGTCGTAGTAGTTCCCACACCTAAAAGTAACCAAAATATTTGACCGTCTTCATCTTAAGTGAGACACACGGTTAAATTGAAGACAAAAGAAAATGTAGGTAATTGAACAAGTGAATTTGTAACAAAAAGTTAACGTGTTTTTGCATTTTTTGGATATCTCTATTTTTTTACTGGCTTCTTTATGCTTTTGAAAATCCAGGCTAGGCTAGTCATTAGTGCATTTCCGGCGAAGTAGGGTACATAATTTTGTTACCTAGAAAAAATTGTAGATTACAAATCCGTCGAGAACCAGTACGATTCCAATTGCAAAAACAAAGTTAGAATCATTTTCGGTTACACAGCAAGTGAAAAAGTGTTCATGGTGAAAAGTTAAAAAACCACCCTGTATGTACGGAGTTTGGCAGCTTGCATTGGGATCCTGCTTTGATGAGATTGACTGTTTTTGCGTTTTTCTTTTTCAAAAAAAAAAACAAAACTGAGGTCACTTCCTGTTAACAAAATATGTGAACTCGAACGAATATGTGAAATCGAACGCTGCCTAATATCCCATGTGTGCCATGTCCTTTCATATTCTTCAAAATCCTATAGAAAGCGAAAATAGCCATTGAAGTCTCGTATATCTCTTTAACATTGGATAAGTAAGTAAGTTTTTAGGTATTGCACGGAATTACACATTTATCCACAGATGAAAAAATATGGGCGTTCCCATAATTACCTTATAGTAAATATGGTATATACCACAAATTTGTATAGTTTTTTCGTGGGATTACCCACAGGTCTTTTCAGTGGTTTCACATGGGAATTTCACGTCCCAACATACAAAAAATACGCCCGAAACCATAAAAATCCGTATCGATTTTTAATGGTTTCTTGTGGTAATTCACAACAGGGATTTAAACGTCAACAAAAAAACCGACTTACGTGTAGTCGCACTTCTTGATCTTGGCGTACGTCTCCTTCAGCGTGGCGGTCTCGAAGGGGGGCCTCCCTATCAGCAGCGTGTACATGATGCACCCCATCGACCACACGTCCACCTCGTACGAGTGCCCCCCCTTGGTGAGGATCTCGGGGGCGATGTAATTGGGGGTGCCGCAGAGCGTCTTCTTTCTCTCTCCCTCGTATTCGATGACGGCGGCCAATCCGAAGTCGCCGATTTTCACCTGCAGCTCGTCGTTGAGGAAGAGGTTGCCCAGCTTGAGGTCCCTGTGGATGATGCGCTTCTGGTGCAGATAGTTGACGCCGCTGAGGATCTGGCGCATGTAGAAGCGCGTTTCCGGTTCCGTTATGACGCGTCTGCGCTTGTGCAGCTCCATCATGGACTGGAAAAGAAAAACGGTAGAGGGCGTGGGGAAGCCAAGGAACGTGACCGAGGACGTCGTCGGCGGTTGGCCGAACATTTCCCCCCAAGTTGACGGGTGTTTTCTTCGGAGTGACGTTTCTTTGACAGATACGTCACTTCGTTGACAATTGACAACTGTTAATGTCTTCCCACTCTCCATCCTCCTTGCACTTTTCCCGTTAGAAAGAGATGGAGATTGCCAATATGAAGCAATTCAACTATTTTCTTCGAAATGACGTTTCTTTGACAGATGCGTCACTAATTTTTTTAAAGCTTCTCCCACTCTCTCCATCCTCCTCCTTTTAACGTTAAAAAGAGATGGAGATACATCAAACTGAAGTAATTCAAGCAATAACGTTTTTTGACAGGTATTTTCTTCGAAATGACGTTTCTTTGACAGATGCGTCACTGAATTTTTTAAGATTTTCCCACTCCCTCCATCCTCCTCCTTTTAACGTTAAAAAGAGATGGAGATACATCAAACTGAAGCAATTCAAGCAATAACGCTTTTTGACAGGTATTTTCTTCAAAATGACGTTTCTTTGACAGATTCATCACTAAATTGTTTTAAGATGATTTTCCCACTCTCTCCATCCTCCTACTTTTAACGTTAAAAAGAGATGGAGAAACATCAAACTAGAGTAATTCAAGGCCGAACATTATTTTCTCCAAACTGACATGCATTTTCTTCAAAATGACGTTCGACAGATACGCCATTTCGTCCACATTTGAAAATTTAGAAAAAAATTTCTCCTAGTTGACGTTTTTCCGGCGGATGTTTTCTTCAAAATGACACGTTTCTTTGACAGATACGTCACTAAATTTTTAAAGTCTTCCCTCTCTCTCCGTCTTCCGCCCACTTTTAACGTTAAAAGGAGATGGAGATACATCAAACCGAAGCAACTCACATCCGAACATTTTTCACCAAGTTGTCGTTTCTTTGACAGATACGTCATTTCGTTGAAAAGGTCACTGATTGTCTTCCCTCTTTCCATCCCCGTTTCAGTTTTAACATTAAAAAGAGATGGAGATACATCAACTTGAAGCAGTTGATGGCCGAACATTTTTCTCTAAGTTGACGTTTTTTGACAGGTATTTTCTCTGACAGATACGTCATTTCGTCAACAATTGAAAATTTTGAGCATTTTACTCCCAGTTTACGTTTTTCTGACGGACGTTTTCTTCAAAATGACATTTCTTTGACAGATGCGTAACTAAATTCTTAAACTCTTCCCTCTCTTTCCATCCTCCTTCCACTTTTAACGTTAAAAGGAGATGGAGATACATCAAATTGAAGCAACTCAGATTTCTTTGACAGATACGTCATTTCGTTGGGGCATACAAATTTTAAAAGTCACTGCTTGTCTTCCCTCTCTCTCTCCATCCTTCCACTTTTAACGTTAAAAAGAGATGGAGACACATCAAACTGAAGTTCATTAGAAAGCCTCTAAATTCAACTGGGACTCAGTGATCTTTCTATAGTTTGAAGCGATTTACAAGAAATATAAGTGGGCTCCAAGATGGCGGGTATTTAAAAATTATGCGCAGCCGCGCCTTTTTGGTAAGAAAATGTCAGTATATGAGATCTGAAGTAATTTTCATACGCATTTCGTCGAAAGTTATACTGGGCTCCAAAATGGCGAATATAGCAAACTTTTAAAAATAACTCTCGCGCAGTTACACTTTTCGCAAGAAATGTCGATTTCATCAGATTCAAAAACGATCTTCACGAATTTCGCCAAAAATTATAATGGGCTCCAAAATGGCGGGTCTAGAAAGTGTTCAAACAAGGCCCATTTCTGCAGTGGGTGGAAACCCAATTTGCTAGAAATGCCAGTCGGCTCCAAAATGGCGACTCCCCGTACACAATTATTTGAAACACGAAGCAGTCCATCCGAGGTCTGAACGAGATATTTATGGGAAATTATACTGGGCTCCAAAATGGCGGATTTTTCACAAAACAGAATTTAGCAAGTGCCTATTCATTCAGAGGGCCATCACAAAGCACTCGCAGAATTTTCATCCAGAATTTGTTTTTGAAGTGATTTGTAAGAAACGTCAACGGGCTCCAAAATGGAGGAAAAGCATTTTAAAAAACCTCACGTACATTTCTTATCTTATCATCACTCAAAATGGCTGCCAGTAATATACTTTTGAAGGGATTTGTATGAAACGTTAGCGGGCTCCAAAATGGCGGATTATGATTAAACGTTAATTTCTTATCACCCAAAATGGCTGCCGATACTACTTTCGAAGAAATTTGTAAGAAACGTCAATGGAGGGTTATCCCGAATTTTGCCAGAAATTATGCTGGGCTCCAAAATGGCGGACGGAAAATCTTCATAAAACTGAATATTTAAAAAGAACTCAGAATTGTTACCCGAAATGGTGCAAGTCATTTTTAAAACCTTTGTGCATAAGAAAATCTTCAAATTGAATTAGGTCCTAGTGATTTTTAAAACCCTTTTATCTTAATGGGAAAGTGTTGACAGCATTCATGTCTTTCATAAAACCTTGTTTAAAGCTTCTACAAAACTGTTGTCTTAGTAATGCCTTCCAAAATGAATTCAATAAAATTTAACAGAAAGTAGTGATAAGAGTAAACGGTTTTGCCTGAGAGTAGACAGTTTTATAATATTTTACTTAGAATAATTGAGCATGTGCTCATAAAACTGTGAAGCACCAGATAAAGTTGTAATAAATCCATTTTGCTTTGGAAAAAAATAGTTTAGAAATTTTCAAACTACTTGTATTTAAAAGTTCTTTGCTAAAACCTACCTAAAGGGCCTGAGAGTAAACAGTTTTATAATATTTTACTTAGAATAATTGCGCATTTATTCATAAAACTATGAAGCACTAAATGATGATGTAATAAATCCATTTTGCTTTGGAAAAAACTTGTTTAGATATCTTAAAACTACTTGTACTTTAAAGTTCTCTGCTAAAATCTACCTTAAAGGTCTGGAGTAAGCGGTTTTATAATATTTTACTTAAAACAATTGCGCATTTATTCATAAAACTGTTAAGCACTAAATTATGCGGTAATAAATCCATTTTGCCTCGGAAAAAACTTATTTAGAAATCTTAAAACTACTTGTACTTTAAAGTTCTTTGCTAAGAGGCCTAAGAGTAAACAGTTTTACAATATTTTGTGATCATATAGAACATGTCAAACATGCTAAAAATCATAATTTCACACACCAAAACTAAAAAGTTTTATGAAGGCTTTTTGAGACGCATCATAGTTTTAAGGCAACATTTAATTAAAATTTAGGACATTTTCACCAAAAAAACGGTTTTATGAGCATCACAGAACAGGGTAAACAATCAGGAGACCAGTTAGGCTTAAAAACTGTTTCAAAACTCAGCAAAGCAGCCGACTTCATTTAGTTTTATAGAACCAGTCATAAAACTTAAACAAGGCCAATTATTCTTAAAACTGAAAAAGGCTTGCCACTTGGAACTACTAGAAAGTTGGGAAATAACCAATAACTAGTTATAATAAGACCCTCCTTGCTTGATTTTTCCAATCCCCAGCCATTTATTAATCGGTTGCCTAGCAACTCTGTCAGAAGCCAATTTACATTTCCGTAAAGTAAAGCACTTATTTATTAAGTGAACAGGACTATTTTGACTTCATCTAGTTTTATAAAACCAGTCATAAAACCTAAACAAGGCCAATTATTCTTAAAACTGAAACAGGCTTGCCAACTTGGAACTACTAGAAAGTTGGGAAATAATCAATAACTAATTATAAGACACTTGTTGCTTGATTTTTCCAATCTTCAGCTATTTATTAATCGGTTGCCTAGCAACTCTGTCAGAAGCCAATTTACATTTCCGTAAAGTAAAGCACTTATTTATTAAGTGAACAGGACTATTTTGACTTCATCTAGTTTTATAAAACCAGTCATAAAACTTAAACAAGGCCAATTATTCTTAAAACTGAAACAGGCTTGCCAACTTGGAACTACTAGAAAGTTGGGAAATAATCAATAACTAATTATAAATTTTAGACACTTGTTGCTTGATTTTTTCAATTTTCAGCCATTTATTAATCTATTGCCTAGCAACTCTGTCAGAAGCCAATTTACATTTCCGTAAAGTAAAGCGCTTATTTATTAAGTGAACAGGACTATTTTGACTTCATCTAGTTTTATAAAACCAGTCATAAAACTTAAACAAGGCCAATTATTCTTAAAACTGAAACAAGCTTGCCAACTTGGAACTACTAGAAAGTTGGGAAATAATCAATAACTAATTATAAGACACCTGTTGCTTGATTTTTACAATCTCCAGCCATTTATTAATCGGTTGCCTAGCAACTCTGTCAGAAGCCAATTTACATTTCCGTAAAGTAAAGCACTTATTTATTAAGTGAACAGGACTATTTTGACTTCATCTAGTTTTATAAAACCAGTCATAAAACCTAAACAAGGCCAATTATTCTTAAAACTGAAACAGGCTTGCCAACTTGGAACTACTAGAAAGTTGGAAAATAATCAATAACTAATTATAAGACACCTGTTGCTTGATTTTTACAATCTCCAGCCATTTAGTAATCGGTGGCCTAGCAACTCTGTCAGAAGCCAATTTACATTTCCGTAAAGTAAAGCACTTATTTATTAAGTGAACAGGACTATTTTGACTTCATCTAGTTTTATAAAACCAGTCATAAAACCTAAACAAGGCCAATTATTCTTAAAACTGAAACAGGCTTGCCAACTTGGAACTACTAGAAAGTTGGGAAATAATCAATAACTAATTATAAGACACTTGTTGCTTGATTTTTCCAATATTCAGCCATTTATTAATCGGTTGCCTAGCAACTCTGTCAGAAGCCAATTTACATTTCCGTAAAGTAAAGCACTTATTTATTAACTGAACAGGACTATTCTGACTTCATCTAGTTTTATAAAACCAGTCATAAAACATAAACAAGGCCAATTATTCTTAAAACTGAAACAGGCTTGCCAACTTAGAACTACAGAAAGTCGGGAAATAACCAATAACTAATTACAAGACACTTGTTGCCTGATTTTTCAAATCTGCAGCCATTTATTGACCGGTTGCCTAGCAACAGCTGTTAAGAAGCCAACTTAGATCCCCGAACAAACACACACCTGTTGCCATTTATTGACTGGTCGCCTAGCAACCCCCCACAGCCTCCCGGGCCCCAAAAAGTAAAAACCCAAAACCCCACTCACCCTCTTGCGGCAGAGCTCCAACACGATATAAATATTATAATGGTCCTCGAAGAAGTTGTAGAACCCCACCACGTTCTTGTGCTTGAGGCTCTGGTGGATGGTGATCTCCTGCGTCATCTTCACCTTCTGGTTTTCTTTGATCATCAGCTTCTTGGAGACGATCTTCCCAGCGTAGGAGCGCTTGTTGGCCGCGTTGATGATCTCGTAGCACTTGGCGAAGCCCCCCTGAAAAACAAGTGAAAAACGGCGCTACGCCCCCAGCCTACCTTTCCGAAGAAGCGGCCCCGCTGGTAGGTCGTTTTGGAGGTGTTGTCGATGATGACGTCGGGGATCAAGGCCCCCTCCTCTTTGGACATTTTGGGCACTTTTAGGACACTTTCTTTGGCAAAATGCAATCGGGCTTGAGGCGTGGGGCTATCCGCAGAGCTGTCAACTGTCGACAGTTGGTGAAGTTTTGAGTTTGAAGGCCGGGCGGCGATTGGCGGAATCCGGGTGGGAGGCGGCGCGTGATTGGTCGGCTCCGGGGTCGTTACACCGGTTATCCAAATGTCTGTTTTATCGAAAATCAACAAATTACGATTGTTTGTACTAATTATAGAATGTTGCGGCTTGGTTGATGGAATTGCTTCGGTTAGAAACCTTTGGAGTGATTTTTTTGGATTTCTTAGCTAACCCGCGTTGCACGTGTGTACCGCGGGTTGCCCGACTAATTCTTTGGAATAAACGGAAAAAATTAAATGACAATTTATTGCTTGATCTAGCAAATATTTATGTTATTTTAGAATACAGGCGACTGGTTGCAAGGGCGAGAATGATTTTATTTTAGTATTTTACTTCGGTGGGATTGGTTTGGCAGCCCGCGTTGCACACGTGTGGTACGGGTAGCCAGATCCATTTCTTGAAATTAGCAAGAAAAATTAAAAAACTGCCGCTTTGCAGATTTAACAACTGTTTCTTTTATTTGGGAATGTAGTTGGGTCGTTAAGTAAGCAGTGATAATTTTATTTGGCAAATTAGATTGTGCTGGCAACCCGCGCCACACCGCCGTAATGCGGGCTGCCCGAACGATCTTTTAAATCGTGTAAAAATTAAATAGCGGCTTATTTTTGATTTATGAACTATTTCTATTATTTGACGCTGTAATATTTCCTTTGAATGAGTGATAATAATTTTATTTTGGAAATTTAGATTTCGGAAATGACAGTTGGGGTTTGAACATTGGTTTGGAGGGTTTGGAAGAGGGGGCTGTGGAACAGTGGAAACAAAAGTTTGTTTACGACTTTACGTGATGGTTTTTTGTTTATTGGTGAAAATTCGGTACTGAAAATTACGGGACGGTTTTGTGGACTTTAATAATTAATTTTCTGTTAGCGGGTCTACCGTTTGTCATTTTTTCGGTTTTGGTTGCTGTTGCAGTGAAAATGCGGAAAATGGACAACTTAAGGATGATTTGGCTCCAAAATGGCGGTAAGTACGTAATTTAACACTGTGAAATAATTCTAAAGGGTTCATTTGGGCATCCAGTTCTGCCTCAATTTATTTTGTGCATTAAAAAATTCCAAAAACAAGTTACCTTTAAGTTTGACAAGTTGTTTTGTCATTTGTCAAAATGTAAAAAGTCGAGCAATGAAGGGCTGCGTTCAGATATGATTTGATGAGATAACAAAATAAAATAATGTCCTTGAAGTTTGCCTGTTGTTTGTGATTTTTTAGGTTTTGATTGCTTTGCCAGTGAGAATGTGGGAAATTGAAAACGTAAAATTTGATGTGGCTCCAAGATGGCGGTTTTTCTGATTTAACACTTTTTGTTTTTGTTGCTGAAAATTCCGTAATATTTGTAGAAACTACAGCTTTCAGGGCTTTATTATTTAATTTTCTGTTAAATTGTGATTTTTTTGGTTTTAATTGGTTGTTATTCCAGAGAATAAACGTGGAAAATGGAAAACGCATAGGGTGATTTGGCTCCAAAATGGTGGTAAGTACCTAATTTAACACTGTGAAATCATTCTAAAGGGTTCATTTGGACATCCAGTTCTGCCTCAATATATTTTGTGCATTAAAAAATTCCAAAAACAAGTCACCTTTGATAAGTTTGACAAGTTGTTTTGTCATTTGTAAAAATGTAGAGTCGAGCAATGAAGGGCTGCGTTCAGATATGATTTGATGAGATAACAAAATAAAATTGTCCTTGAAGTTTGCCTGTCATTTGTGATTTTTTTGGTTTTGATTGCTTTGCCAGTGAGAATGTGGGAAATTGAAAACGTAAAATTTGATTTGGCTCCAAGATGGCGGTTTTTCTGATTTAACACTTCTTGTTTTTGTTGCTGAAAATTCCGTAATATTCGTAGAAACTACGGCTTTCAGGGCTTTATTATTTAATTTTCTGTTAAATTGTGATTTTTTTGGTTTGAATTGGTTGTTGTTCCAGAGAAACGTGGAAAATGGAAAACGCATAGGGTGATTTGGCTCCAAAATGGCGGTAAGTACCTAATTTAACACTGAAATAATTCTAAAGGGTTCATTTGGGCATCCAGTTCTGCCTCAATATATTTTGTGCATTAAAAAATTCCAAAAACAACTCACCTTTGATAAGTTTGACAAGTTGTTTTGTCATTTGTCAAAATGTAGAGTCAAGCAATGAAGGGCTGCGTTCAGATATGATTTGATGAGATAACAAAATAAAATAATCTCCTTGAAGTTTGCCTGTCGTTTGTCATTTTTTTGGTTTTGATTACTTTGCCAGTGAGAATGTGGGAAATTGAAAACGTAAAATTTGATTTGGCTCCAAGATGGCGGTTTTTCTGATTTAACACTTTTTGTTTTTGTTGCTGAAAATTCCGTAATATTCGTAGAAACTACGGCTTTCAGGACTTTATTATTTCATTTTTTGTTAAATTGTGATTTTTTTGGTTTGAATTGGTTGTTATTCCAGAGAAACGTGGAAAATGGAAAACGCATAGGGTGATTTGGCTCCAAAATGGCGGTAGGTACCTAATTTAACACTGAAATCATTCTAAAGGGTTCATTTGGACATCCAGTTCTGCCTCAATATATTTTGTGCATTAAAAAATTCCAAAAACAAGTCACCTTTGATAAGTTTGACAAGTTGTTTTGTCATTTGTTAAAATATAAAGAGTCGAGCAATGAAGGGCTGCGTTCAGATATGATTTGATGAGATAACAAAATAAAATAATGTCCTTGAAGTTTGCCTGTCGTTTGTGATTTTTTAGGTTTTGATTGCTTTGCCAGTGAGAATGTGGGAAATTGAAAACGTAAAATTTGATTTGGCTCCAAGATGGCGGTTTTTCTGATTTAACACTTTTTGTTTTTGTTGCTGAAAATTCCGTAATATTCGTAGAAACTGCGGCTTTCAGGGCTTTATTATTTAATTTTCTGTTAAATTGTGATTTTTTTGGTTTGAAGTGGTTGTTGTTCCAGAGAAACGTGGAAAATGGAAAACGCATAGGGTGATTTGGCTCCAAAATGGCGGTAAGTACCTAATTTAACACTGTGAAATCATTCTAAAGGGTTCATTTGGGCATCCAGTTTTGCCCCAATTTATTTTGTGCATTAAAAAATTCCAAAAACAAGTCACCTTTAAGTTTGACAAGTTGTTTTGTCATTTGTCAAAATGTAAAGAGTCAAGCAATGAAGGGCTGCGTTCAGATATGATTTGATGAGATAACAAAATAAAATAATGTCCTTGAAGTTTGCCTGTCGTTTGTGATTTTTTTGGTTTTGATAGCTTTGCCAGTGAGAATGTGGGAAATTGAAAACGTAAAATTTGATTTGGCTCCAAGATGGCGGTTTTTCTGATTTAACACTTCTTGTTTTTGTTGCTGAAAATTCCGTAATATTCGTAGAAACTACGGCTTTCAGGACTTTATTATTTCATTTTTTGTTAAATTGTGATTTTTTTGGTTTGAATTGGTTGTTATTCCAGAGAAACGTGGAAAATGGAAAACGCATAGGGTGATTTGGCTCCAAAATGGCGGTAGGTACCTAATTTAACACTGAAATCATTCTAAAGGGTTCATTTGGACATCCAGTTCTGCCTCAATATATTTTGTGCATTAAAAAATTCCAAAAACAAGTCACCTTTGATAAGTTTGACAAGTTGTTTTGTCATTTGTCAAAATGTAAAGAGTCGAGCAATGAAGGGCTGCGTTCAGATATGATTTGATGAGATAACAAAATAAAATTGTCCTTGAAGTTTGCCTGTCATTTGTGATTTTTTTGGTTTTGATTGCTTTGCCAGTGAGAATGTGGGAAATTGAAAACGTAAAATTTGATTTGGCTCCAAGATGGCGGTTTTTCTGATTTAACACTTCTTGTTTTGTTGCTGAAAATTCCGTAATATTCGTAGAAACTACGGCTTTCAGGGCTTTATTTAATTTTCTGTTAAATTGTGATTTTTTTGGTTTGAAGTGGTTGTTGTTCCAGAGAAACGTGGAAAATGGAAAACGCATAGGGTGATTTGGCTCCAAAATGGCGGTAAGTACCTAATTTAACACTGTGAAATCATTCTAAAGGGTTCATTTGGGCATCCAGTTTTGCCCCAATTTATTTTGTGCATTAAAAAATTCCAAAAACAAGTCACCTAGAAGTTTGACAAGTTGTTTTGTCATTTGTCAAAATGTAAAGAGTCAAGCAATGAAGGGCTGCGTTCAGATATGATTTGATGAGATAACAAAATAAAATAATGTCCTTGAAGTTTGCCTGTCGTTTGTGATTTTTTAGGTTTTGATTGCTTTGCCAGTGAGAATGTGGGAAATTGAAAACGTAAAATTTGATTTGGCTCCAAGATGGCGGTTTTTCTGATTTAACACTTCTTGTTTTTGTTGCTGAAAATTCCGTAATATTCGTAGAAACTACGGCTTTCAGGGCTTTATTATTTAATTTTTTGTTAAATTGTGATTTTTTTGGTTTGAATTGGTTGTTATTCCAGAGAAACGTGGAAAATGGAAAACGCATAGGGTGATTTGGCTCCAAAATGGCGGTAAGTACCTAATTTAACACTGTGAAATCATTCTAAAGGGTTCACTTGGACATCCAGTTCTGCCTCAATATATTTTGTGCATTAAAAAATTCCAAAAACAAGTCACCTTTGATAAGTTTGACAAGTTGTTTTGTCATTTGTCAAAATGTAAAGAGTCGAGCAATGAAGGGCTGCGTTCAGATATGATTTGATGAGATAACAAAATAAAATAATGTCCTTGAAGTTTGCCTGTCGTTTGTGATTTTTTAGGTTTTGATTGCTTTGCCAGTGAGAATGTGGGAAATTGAAAACGTTAAATTTGATTTGGCTCCAAGATGGCGGTTTTTCTGATTTAACAAAAGTTCCTTTACTTGATGGTTTTTTGTTTCTGTTGCTGAAAATTCCGTATAATATTCGTATAAATTACGGTTTTCAGGGCTTTATTATTTCATTTTCTGTTAAATTGTTCATCTTTTTTTGGTTTGAATTGGTTGTTGTTCTACAGTGGGAAATAAAACGTAAATGGTGATTTGGCTCCAAAATGGCGGTAGGTGCCTAAGCAACTGTAAAATCATTTTAGAGGGTTAAATTGTGCATCCGATTCTGTATATTTCTAAGCCCAATCAATAATTTCAAGCTATAAAAGTCGATCTAGCCCGGAGACTAAGAAGAAAATTTCAAATTTACAGAAACAGAAAACAAATAATATGAAAAATTAACAAAACACAACAGAAATAGAAGAAACTTTCAAAACAGAAACAGAAAACAAATATAAAAAAATAACAAAACAGCAAAAATAGAAGAAAATTTCAAATTTACAGAAACAGAAAACAAATAATATAAAAGATTAACAAAACACAACAGAAATAGAAGAAAATTTAAAATTTAAAGAAACTGAAAACAAATAATATAAAAACTTAACAAAACACAACAGAAATAGAAGAAAATTGCAAATTTACAAAAACTGAAAACAAGTAATATAGAACATTAACAAAACAACAGAAATAGAAGAAAGTTTCAAATTTACAGAAAGAGAAAACAAATAATATAAAAGATTAACAAAACACAACAGAAATAGAAGAAAATTTAAAATTTAAAGAAACTGAAAACAAATAATATAAAAACTGGGGGGCATTTCACACCCCAAAAATTTGTACACCACTGCCGAATTTTCAGGGCACTGCCGTAAATTTGTACACCACTGCCGACTGTGAAGTCCCCCGACTGTCGAATTTGCTCAATTTTTGCAACCACTGCCTAACATTTCCCACTAACACTGCCGAAAATTTGTACACCACTGCCGACTGTGAAATCCCCCCCCAATAAAAACTTAACAAAACACTACAGAAATAGAAGAAAATTTGAAATTTACAAAAACTGAAAACAAATAATATAGAAAATTAACAAAACACAACAGAAATAGAAGAAAGTTTCAAATTTACGGAAACAGAAAACAAATAATATAAAAAATTAACAAAACACACCAGAAATAGAAGAACATCATAAGATATTCAAAACAGCTTTTTCGCCGATGGGCGACGAAAACTTATTTATCCACTTGTCCACCGCATGATCGCAGAAATGACTCTTCAATTGAACACGAATATAAAACGACGCGTGGGGTTTGTCGAAAGTGCCAGAAATTCCCAGCTTTATGGCCTGTTACCATAAATTAGCCTTCACTTACGCGAAAGAAGGAAACTGTAACTCGACGTATTTACACTTGGTTCCATTTGATCTCGTTCCAGCTACAAAAAAAATTCGCATTGTGTTTAACTTGCAATTAAAAGGAAAACAGATCGGCGGCTATTCATAGTCGAGTGTCTCCAATTTAGCCTACATCCTCGTAATAATAGAAATTTTAAGTGTCGTGGGCGACGTGAATTAGCTCGTGTGAAGAGAATTTGTGAGCGAGCGTTCGAGCTGGATTGTAATTTATAAATTGCCGTGTCTGAACTCGGGTTCGAATTATTTATTGAAGGCTGTTAAGGCGTTAGTAATGAAGTTGTAAACAGAGAGATAAACGCGAATGCTTGCAATAATTGCGCTTGTACTTGATAATGCTGCTTTTGTGGAAAAAGTGATGTCATTGTGAGTAATGTACGATGCATCCGATTTTAATTTTAGGCGCAGATTCGCGGAGGAATGAATATTTGCGGACTTAATCGGAATGGACTCGGAGTGATGGCACCAGCTGGGTTCTGAGTTCTGGATGTTTCTGCAAAAAATATATTAATCCTGAGCTGGGATTCTGCGAGGAATCACCTGTCTATAAATATTCGCCCGAACGTTATGATTTCGAATCTTGTACACCTTTGACATAGGACACAGGACATACCTACAACGAGTCATCTTGATGATCTCATTGGGGGATCTCATAAGTTGGCATCTTTTTAGAAAAATTTATTTGAGGTTTTTAATATTTATCTACCTCGACTTAGATAAACTAGCAAGAAATTCTTAAATAGATTTTCCATCATTTCATGAGTGAACGAGTTTATTTCACGAGTCAAAAGTTTTTCTTATAAGAACGAGTTTATTTCACGAGTAAATTTTCTCAAAAAAATTTATCAATTTCACAAGTAAAAAGCTAGCAGAATAACCGGTTTGTTTCACGAGTTTAAAGCATTTCCTTCTTTGAATGAGTTAATTTCAAGAGTAAAAAGCCTTTTCCTAGAAGAACGAGCTTATTTCACGAGCAAACTATACACGTTTAGCCTCTGCTCGCTATTTTTTCTGGTCGATTGAGTATAGGTATTTCATGAGTAAAAAGCGTTTTACAGAAGAATGGGTTTATTTTACTGGTAAAAACTTTTCTTAGAAGAGCGATTTTAGCTCACGAGTAAACTACTCGCTTCGGCTTCGCTTTAACTCGCAGTTTACTTAGAGAATGTGTCCATTTCAAAAGAAGACGGTTTTTAATAGATTAGCGAGTTTGTTTCACGAGTCAAATGCATTGCTACTTTGAACGAGTTAGTTTCACGAGTAAAAATGCTTTTCTTAGAAAAACGAGTCCATGAATCATTAGCTGCTCGCTTCGTCTTCGCTTCAGATCGCAATGTTTTCTAGTAGAAAGAGTATTTCATGGGAATCCTAGAAGAATGAGTTTATTTCACGAGTAAACAAGAAGAATTACTTCCATTCACGATTATAAAGCGTTCCACAGAAGAGAAGAATCACTTTATTTCACGAGTGAACCATAAACTACTCGCTTCTGCTTCGCCTCCGCTCGTAATTTTTTCTGGAAGAATCAGTATTCATGAGTCAAAAGCCTTTTATGGAAGAATGAGTTTATTTCACGAGTGAGCAAGAAAAACCTGTACGAGTAAACTACACACTACTTGCTTCGGACTCACCTAACCTCGCATTTTTTTCAGGGGTAGAATGAGTATCTCATGAGTCAAAAGCCTTTTATAGAAGAATGACGCCTTTCACGAGTAAACTAGAAACTGCTCGCTTCGGCTTTTTGCTAAAAGGTGAATTCATTTTACAAGTGCAAAGCGTGAGTAAACAGTTTTTCCTAAAATAGTGAGTTTATTTCACGAGTCAACAAGAAGAATTACTTTATGTCACGAGTAGGTAAACTACAAACTGCTCGGTTTCGGCGGCTCCGCTCTCCATTTTTTCTGCAAGAATAATGAGTATTTCATGTGTGAAAAGCCTTTGATAAGAGAATGAGTTTATTTCACGACTAAAAAGCTTTTTTCACGAGTAAACAAGAAGAAACGTCTTTATTTCACGGGTAAACTACAAACTACTCGCTTCGGCTTCGTCTCCGCTCGCAATTTTCTTAAAAGAACGAATCCGTTTCACAAGTAAAAAGCTTTTCATAGAATGAGTTTATTTCATGAGTATAGTGGTGGAATAATTTCTATGCTAATCTCCTTAATTAATTACCTAATAAAGACGCTTTATTCCTTCTTTGAGCGCATTTTCTTCACGAGCAGACCACAAACTGCTCACTTCAGTTTCACTGGCAGAATGAGTAGAAATCTTCGCCTGAGCTCGTATTTGCTCCGGTTGAGTGAGTGTTTCATAAGTAAAAGACCTTTAATTGAAAAATCACCAGTTTATTTTACCCGTAGAAACTTTTCTTATAATAACGAGTTTATTTCACGTGTAAACAAAAAGGAGTTTATTTCACGAGTAAACAAAAAGAAATTTATTTCACGAGTCAACTACAAACCACTCGCTTCGGATTCGCTTCAGCACGCATTTCTTCTGGTAGAATGAGTATTTCATGAGTTAAAGTTTTTTATGGAATAATGAATTTATATCATTAGTAAAAAGCTTTTCTTGGAATAACGAGTTTATTTCAGTAGTAAACAAGAGTGTCCTTATTTCACGAGTAATCTACAAACTGCTCGCTTCGGCTTCGCCTCCGCTCGCAATTTTTTCTGGAAAATTGAGAATTTCATGAGTCAAAAGCCTTTTATGAAAGAATGAGTTTATTTCACGAGTAATAACATTTCTCACGAGTAAACAAGAAGAAATGTTTTTATTTCACGGGTAAACTACAAACTCGCTCGCTCGAATAGTTTTCTTAAAAGAATGAATCCGTTTCACAAGTAAAAAGCTTTTAATAGAATTGAGTTTATTTCATGAGTCAGAAGCATGGAATAGTGCTAAACTCGATCCGCCCCTTAATTCCTTAATTAATTGTTAATTAATAAAGACGCTTTAGATATTCCTTCTTTGAGCGAATTTATTTCACGAGTAGACCACAAACTGCTCACTTCAGCTTCACTGGTAGAATGAGCGTTTCATGAGTAGAAATCTTCATCTGAACTCGCATTTTTTCCGATAGAGTGAGTATTTCATAAGTATTCACGAGTAAACAAAAAGAACAACAAACTACTCGCTTCAGCACGCAATTTCTTCTGGTAGAATGAGTATTTCATGAGTAAAAGTTTTTTATGGAATAATGAATTTATATCATTAGTAAAAAGCTTTTCTTGGAATAACGAGTTTATTTCAGTAGTAAACAAGAATGGCCTTATTTCACGAGTAAACTACAAACTGCTCGCTTCGGCTTCGCCTCCGCTCGCAATTTTTTCTGGAAAATTGAGTATTTTATGAGTCAAAAACCTTTTATGAAAGAATGAGTTTATTTCACGAGTAATAACATTTCTCACGAGTAAACAAGAAGAAATGTTTTTATTTCACGGGTAAACTACAAACTCGCTCGCTCGTATTGTTTTCTTAAAAGAATGAATCCGTTTCACAAGTAAAAAACTGTTAATAGAATTGAGTTTATTTCATGAGTCAGAAGCATGGAATAGTGCTAAACTCGATCCGCCCCTTAATTCCTTAATTAATTGTTAATTAATAAAGACGCTTTAGATATTCCTTCTTTGAGCGAATTTATTTCACGAGTAGACCACAAACTGCTCACTTCAGCTTCACTGGTAGAATGAGCGTTTCATGAGTAGAAATCTTCATCTGAACTCGCATTTTTTCCGATAGAGTGAGTATTTCATAAGTATTCACGAGTAAACAAAAAGAACAACAAACTACTCGCTTCAGATTCGCTTCAGCACGCAATTTCTTCTGGTAGAATGAGTATTTCATGAGTAAAAGTTTTTTATGGAATAATGAATTTATATCATTAGTAAAAAGCTTTTCTTGGAATAACGAGTTTATTTCAGTAGTAAACAAGAATGGCCTTATTTCACGAGTAAACTACAAACTGCTCGCTTCGGCTTCGCCTCCGCTCGCAATTTTTTCTGGAAAATTGAGTATTTTATGAGTCAAAAACCTTTTATGAAAGAATGAGTTTATTTCACGAGTAATAACATTTCTCACGAGTAAACAAGAAGAAATGTTTTTATTTCACGGGTAAACTACAAACTCGCTCGCTCGAATTGTTTTCTTAAAAGAATGAATCCGTTTCACAAGTAAAAAGCTTTTAATAGAATTGAGTTTATTTCATGAGTCAGAAGCATGGAATAGTGCTAAACTCGATCCGCCCCTTAATTCCTTAATTAATTGTTAATTAATAAAGACGCTTTAGATATTCCTTCTTTGAGCGAATTTATTTCACGAGTAGACCACAAACTGCTCACTTCAGCTTCACTGGTAGAATGAGCGTTTCATGAGTAGAAATCTTCATCTGAACTCGCATTTTTTCCGATAGAGTGAGTATTTCATAAGTATTCACGAGTAAACAAAAAGAACAACAAACTACTCGCTTCAGATTCGCTTCAGCACGCAATTTCTTCTGGTAGAATGAGTATTTCATGAGTAAAAGTTTTTTATGGAATAATGAATTTATATCATTAGTAAAAAGCTTTTCTTGGAATAACGAGTTTATTTCAGTAGTAAACAAGAATGGCCTTATTTCACGAGTAAACTACAAACTGCTCGCTTCGGCTTCGCCTCCGCTCGCAATTTTTTCTGGAAAATTGAGTTTTTTATGAGTCAAAAACCTTTTATGAAAGAATGAGTTTATTTCACGAGTAATAACATTTCTCACGAGTAAACAAGAAGAAATGTTTTTATTTCACGGGTAAACTACAAACTCGCTCGCTCGAATAGTTTTCTTAAAAGAATGAATCCGTTTCACAAGTAAAAAGCTTTTAATAGAATTGAGTTTATTTCATGAGTCAGAAGCATGGAATAGTGCTAAACTCGATCCGCCCCTTAATTCCTTAATTAATTGTTAATTAATAAAGACGCTTTAGATATTCCTTCTTTGAGCGAATTTATTTCACGAGAAGACCACAAACTGCTCACTTCAGCTTCACTGGTAGAATGAGCGTTTCATGAGTAGAAATCTTCATCTGAACTCGCATTTTTTCCGATAGAGTGAGTATTTCATAAGTATTCACGAGTAAACAAAAAGAACAACAAACTACTCGCTTCAGATTCGCTTCAGCACGCAATTTCTTCTGGTAGAATGAGTATTTCATGAGTAAAAGTTTTTTATGGAATAATGAATTTATATCATTAGTAAAAAGCTTTTCTTGGAATAACGAGTTTATTTCAGTAGTAAACAAGAATGGCCTTATTTCACGAGTAAACTACAAACTGCTCGCTTCGGCTTCGCCTCCGCTCGCAATTTTTTCTGGAAAATTGAGTTTTTTATGAGTCAAAAACCTTTTATGAAAGAATGAGTTTATTTCACGAGTAATAACATTTCTCACGAGTAAACAAGAAGAAATGTTTTTATTTCACGGGTAAACTACAAACTCGCTCGCTCGAATAGTTTTCTTAAAAGAATGAATCCGTTTCACAAGTAAAAAGCTTTTAATAGAATTGAGTTTATTTCATGAGTCAGAAGCATGGAATAGTGCTAAACTCGATCCGCCCCTTAATTCCTTAATTAATTGTTAATTAATAAAGACGCTTTAGATATTCCTTCTTTGAGCGAATTTATTTCACGAGTAGACCACAAACTGCTCACTTCAGCTTCACTGGTAGAATGAGCGTTTCATGAGTAGAAATCTTCATCTGAACTCGCATTTTTTCCGATAGAGTGAGTATTTCATAAGTATTCACGAGTAAACAAAAAGAACAACAAACTACTCGCTTCAGATTCGCTTCAGCACGCAATTTCTTCTGGTAGAATGAGTATTTCATGAGTAAAAGTTTTTTATGGAATAATGAATTTATATCATTAGTAAAAAGCTTTTCTTGGAATAACGAGTTTATTTCAGTAGTAAACAAGAGTGTCCTTATTTCACGAGTAATCTACAAACTGCTCGCTTCGACTTCGCCTCCGCTCGCAATTTTTTCTGGAAAATTGAGAATTTCATGAGTCAAAAGCCTTTTATGAAAGAATGAGTTTATTTCACGAGTAATAACATTTCTCACGAGTAAACAAGAAGAAATGTTTTTATTTCACGGGTAAACTACAAACTCGCTCGCTCGAATAGTTTTCTTAAAAGAATGAATCCGTTTCACAAGTAAAAAGCTTTTAATAGAATTGAGTTTATTTCATGAGTCAGAAGCATGGAATAGTGCTAAACTCGATCCGCCCCTTAATTCCTTAATTAATTGTTAATTAATAAAGACGCTTTAGATATTCCTTCTTTGAGCGAATTTATTTCACGAGTAGACCACAAACTGCTCACTTCAGCTTCACTGGTAGAATGAGCGTTTCATGAGTAGAAATCTTCATCTGAACTCGCATTTTTTCCGATAGAGTGAGTATTTCATAAGTATTCACGAGTAAACAAAAAGAACAACAAACTACTCGCTTCAGATTCGCTTCAGCACGCAATTTCTTCTGGTAGAATGAGTATTTCATGAGTAAAAGTTTTTTATGGAATAATGAATTTATATCATTAGTAAAAAGCTTTTCTTGGAATAACGAGTTTATTTCAGTAGTAAACAAGAATGGCCTTATTTCACGAGTAAACTACAAACTGCTCGCTTCGGCTTCGCCTCCGCTCGCAATTTTTTCTGGAAAATTGAGTTTTTTATGAGTCAAAAACCTTTTATGAAAGAATGAGTTTATTTCACGAGTAATAACATTTCTCACGAGTAAACAAGAAGAAATGTTTTTATTTCACGGGTAAACTACAAACTCGCTCGCTCGAATAGTTTTCTTAAAAGAATGAATCCGTTTCACAAGTAAAAAGCTTTTAATAGAATTGAGTTTATTTCATGAGTCAGAAGCATGGAATAGTGCTAAACTCGATCCGCCCCTTAATTCCTTAATTAATTGTTAATTAATAAAGACGCTTTAGATATTCCTTCTTTGAGCGAATTTATTTCACGAGTAGACCACAAACTGCTCACTTCAGCTTCACTGGTAGAATGAGCGTTTCATGAGTAGAAATCTTCATCTGAACTCGCATTTTTTCCGATAGAGTAATTATTTCATAAGTATTCACGAGTAAACAAAAAGAACAACAAACTACTCGCTTCAGATTCGCTTCAGCACGCAATTTCTTCTGGTAGAATGAGTATTTCATGAGTAAAAGTTTTTTATGGAATAATGAATTTATATCATTAGTAAAAAGCTTTTCTTGGAATAACGAGTTTATTTCAGTAGTAAACAAGAATGGCCTTATTTCACGAGTCAACTACAAACTGCTCGCTTCGGCTTCGCCTCCGCTCGCAATTTTTTCTGGAAAATGGAGTATTTTATGAGTCAAAAACCTTTTATGAAAGAATGAGTTTATTTCACGAGTAATAACATTTCTCACGAGTAAACAAGAAGAAATGTTTTTATTTCACGGGTAAACTACAAACTCGCTCGCTCGAATTGTTTTCTTAAAAGAATGAATCCGTTTCACAAGTAAAAAGCTTTTAATAGAATGAGTTTATTTCATGAGTATAGTGGTGGAATAATTTCTATGCTAATCTCCTTAATTAATTACCTAATAAAGACGCTTTATTCCTTCTTTGAGCGCATTTTCTTCACGAGCAGACCACAAACTGCTCACTTCAGTTTCACTGGCAGAATGAGTAGAAATCTTCGCCTGAGCTCGTATTTGCTCCGGTTGAGTGAGTGTTTCATAAGTAAAAGACCTTTAATTGAAAAATCACCAGTTTATTTTACCCGTAGAAACTTTTCTTATAATAACGAGTTTATTTCACGAGTAAACAAAAAGGAGTTTATTTCACGAGTAAACAAAAAGAAATTTATTTCACGAGTCAACTACAAACCACTCGCTTCGGATTCGCTTCAGCACGCATTTCTTCTGGTAGAATGAGTATTTCATGAGTAAAAGTTTTTTATGGAATAATGAATTTATATCATTAGTAAAAAGCTTTTCTTGGAATAACGAGTTTATTTCAGTAGTAAACAAGAGTGCCCTTATTTCACGAGTAATCTACAAACTGCTCGCTTCGGCTTCGCCTCCGCTCGCAATTTTTTCTGGAAAATTGAGAATTTCATGAGTCAAAAGCCTTTTATGAAAGAATGAGTTTATTTCACGAGTAATAACATTTCTCACGAGTAAACAAGAAGAAATGTTTTTATTTCACGGGTAAACTACAAACTCGCTCGCTCGAATTGTTTTCTTAAAAGAATGAATCCGTTTCACAAGTAAAAAGCTTTTAATAGAATTGAGTTCATTTCATGAGTCAGAAGCATGGAATAGTGCTAAACTCGATCCGCCCCTTAATTCCTTAATTAATTGTTAATTAATAAAGACGCTTTAGATATTCCTTCTTTGAGCGAATTTATTTCACGAGTAGACCACAAACTGCTCACTTCAGCTTCACTGGTAGAATGAGCGTTTCATGAGTAGAAATCTTCATCTGAACTCGCATTTTTTCCGATAGAGTGAGTATTTCATAAGTATTCACGAGTAAACAAAAAGAACAACAAACTACTCGCTTCAGATTCGCTTCAGCACGCAATTTCTTCTGGTAGAATGAGTATTTCATGAGTAAAAGTTTTTTATGGAATAATGAATTTATATCATTAGTAAAAAGCTTTTCTTGGAATAACGAGTTTATTTCAGTAGTAAACAAGAATGGCCTTATTTCACGAGTAAACTACAAACTGCTCGCTTCGGCTTCGCCTCCGCTCGCAATTTTTTCTGGAAAATTGAGTATTTTATGAGTCAAAAACCTTTTATGAAAGAATGAGTTTATTTCACGAGTAATAACATTTCTCACGAGTAAACAAGAAGAAATGTTTTTATTTCACGGGTAAACTACAAACTCGCTCGCTCGTATTGTTTTCTTAAAAGAATGAATCCGTTTCACAAGTAAAAAACTGTTAATAGAATTGAGTTTATTTCATGAGTCAGAAGCATGGAATAGTGCTAAACTCGATCCGCCCCTTAATTCCTTAATTAATTGTTAATTAATAAAGACGCTTTAGATATTCCTTCTTTGAGCGAATTTATTTCACGAGTAGACCACAAACTGCTCACTTCAGCTTCACTGGTAGAATGAGCGTTTCATGAGTAGAAATCTTCATCTGAACTCGCATTTTTTCCGATAGAGTGAGTATTTCATAAGTATTCACGAGTAAACAAAAAGAACAACAAACTACTCGCTTCAGATTCGCTTCAGCACGCAATTTCTTTTGGTATAGAATGAGTATTTCATGTGTAAAAAGCCTTTTATCTGAGAATGAATTTATTTCACGAGTAAATAAGTAAAATGATTTTATTTCACGAGTATGCTACAAACTACTAGCTTCAGATTCGCCTAAACTCGCAATTTCTTCTGGTAAAATAAATATTTCATGATTTTCATGAGTGCTTAGAATAACGAGTTTATTTCACTAGTTTTTTCTTAGAACTACGAATTTATTTCAGGAGCATACACGAAGAGTAAGTATTTCACGAATATAAATTACCAACTACTAACTTCGGATTTACTTCGACTCGAAACTTTTTATGGTTGAACGAGTTTTTCATGAGTTTAAGGCCGTTTATGGAAAAATGAGTATATTACACCTACAGATTCATGAAATTATCTATTTGATTATTTTTTTTAACTTTTAAACTTGTCACTTTTCTCATCTGCCCTTATAAGTAAAACCCTAAAAATAACTTGAGAACTTGAAAATATCCCATCCCAAAGTCTAATCCTGGAGCTTATTAAAGTTATTTTTGCCCTCATTCCGCATTAATTACTCACAAATAGAGTAATTGAATTTTGGCGCACATGACACGAAAACAACTCCAGCACACGAGGTTACCTACGTCACAACCGCCATGTTGGGCGCAGCGACAACTGTCAAACAGCAATAAACTACCTTGAACCGGTAGGCAACAAAACCCACCGTCTGCAATTATTGTTTAAATGCAAAACAGTAATGATCTTGCCCCCTTGACATTGATTACTTACCCATTTCAATACACGAAACAAGGTTAAAGTAATAACGGCGGAAAGACCATCATTACCGATATTAAATTAGCCGTCCGACGCGGGCAAGGCGCTGCATCCGAACAACAAAAATAGAAAATGTTATTCCGCATTTTAACGACTTTTGCTGCGGATGATCTCCCGTTTTGTATAATGGAATAAAACTAGCGCAAGATCTCATTAAACTTGCTGGCTGGATGCGACGGAGCGAATTTTGTTCATCTCAGACGCGAGATTTTGTCAAAACATGGCTGTGAAATACTCCCGCCGCTTACCCCCAAGAGGAGCGAATTTTCTTTTTTTCTCAGACACGAGATTTTGGGAAAAAATTGTTGTGAGATACTCCCGCCGCTTACCCCCAAGAGGGTAAGCGGCGGGAGTATCTCGCCTCGGAGGGTTTACTTTCCTAATGTTTAGACACCTCTGATTAGTGTGATGATGCGACGCAGCGAACTTTTTCTCAGACGCGAGATTTTCCTCAAAAATGGTTGTGGAATACTCCCGCCGCTTACCCTCTCGCGGGTAAGCGGCGGGAGTACTTCACCTCGGAGGGTTTGGTAAATGTTTAGACAGTTGATTAGTGTGATTCAACGAGACTCGACAATAGAACAAGCCGCTCTAATTTTCCATCGAAAAAACACAATCAAATTGCAAATCGGGGGGATTAGCACACAATGCCTACTCCCGTATTCTGGAGTGTGCAAAGTTGAAAATTCTTTTTCGAATTCTGAGATAGCGTTTTTTGCCGAACGATGACACTCTTCTGTATGGAAAAATCGGCATTCCATCGCAATGCAAATGAGGCAGAAATACCAGACGGCAATTATAAGTAAGTACCACTGACGTCAGATGCGAGTGCAATAAAAATCACCGCAAACCGGCGATAAGAAAGGAAGTAACAGATTACGGATTTCTGCGAATCCTCCTGTTTACCGCCTTGATGGAATCTGGTCAACAGTTCCATCTGGGGCCGTACGTAATGCAATACGCGAACCTCACGAATTTATAAATAGCGCGGCTGTCATCGAAAAGCAAACAGTTTATCCGTTCTGATGCATCAATTATTCCGAAAAATATTTTCGTTTTAGTTTAGAATCGGACAACGGAGGGATTTCCCCGAGTTGTTTGTCTAGCTTCATTTATCTATGTCAATAGTCCCATTTGCGGTAATCGCGACAATTTAAATATTTTGAGACCATAAATCGCCACTTGTTTACAAGTTTCCGCGATTCGTAAAAATACGATTCCTGATAGTCGTTAACACTTCGCCTTCATTAACTTTTGTTGAACATGCGTTAATGGCGTTTCGAATGATGATTTACGATTCGGAGCGCTCAAAACAAGCCTTAAAACCCAAATAAGTAATTAAGAATGTTGGCAGCACTGAAAATCGTCCGTTGTCCTGTTTGCGAGCGGTTCAGGGCTTGTTGGCCCTCATCAGTACGGCGTAGCCAGGGCGAATAACAAGCGGCTGTACACCATTTCCAATTGTATTTGAGATTAACGAGTTTTATTTGGGAAATGTTTAATTGTAATTCAGAAATATTAATTAAATTTGAGAAAATAACAGTTGTAATTCAGAATTGCAATTTTTATTTGAGAAAACGTATGTTGTAATTAAGAATTAATCAATTATAATTGAGAAACTATCATTTGTAATCCAGAAAATATCACCTCTGATGTATTTTCTCCAATTGTATTTGAGAAACGGACACATTTATTCAAGAAAGTACCATTTGTAATTAATATTAGTTGACTACATTTGAGAATGTAGCACATGTAATTCAGATTAATCAGTTATATTTAGGAAAGAAATAATTGTAATTTAGAATAGTCAATTGTATATTTAAGAAATTATCAATTATAATTCAGAAAATTATTTTCAATCTAAGTAGATTAGATACATACTTACCTATTTACCCTAAGAATGTATCTTTTATAAATAACTTTTACAGGCGGATATTTTTGAAATCGAACGGGTTCTTACTTTTTTTTGTTCCAGTTTAAACGGAAACAGTGATAAATTCTTGGTAGGTATTTGTTGTCCATGCATAAATCTCTGAAATTTTCTAAATTACAATTAATTCTTTCTTAAATACAATTGACTATTCTCAATTACAATTACGGCTTTCTTAAATGTACCTAATTGATAACGTGAAGTACACCTTCCTTCTACATTCTCAAATACAAATGACCGCCTTTCTGAATTACAATTGATGCTTTCTTAAATACAATTTGTTATTCTGAATTTCAATTATTCCTTTCTTGAATATAATTGATTAATCTGAATTACATTTACTAGATTCTCAATTACAAGTGGCGAATATCAAATACAAATTTCACTTTCTCAAATAAATGTTACCGTTTCTCAAATACAATTGGAAAAGGTGGTAGTGGGAGTTACCAAAACCTGTCGAGAAATTAATAATGTTAATAATAAGGAAGTAACTATTAAACGTTTTGTTATTTAGTACGTTGGCAGTACTGCAATGTCGAGTGACATTCACTTCTGAAGTTGGTGATACTGTTAATCGTGTTTGAAACATTGCATTAAAAAAATAACAGTGGATTCTCGTGCTTCTTGAGAAAAACGTTGGCAGCACTGTGATTGTTGTCTGGGAACCGTTTATTCCTTGTTTTTCTTGTCCAAAGCAAATGATGGGGTTTTTCTTTTCTGTTGTTGGTATCTCAAACACTATGCAAAGATTATGTAATACTTAGTGGAACGTTGGCAACTGTTTCAAAATTTAAGTAGGTACATAGTAATTTACTTCGTCAGGTTGGTACTTATTGCCAATTTAAGAAAGCAAAAAACACTGAACTCTTTATTTTTTATCTAGGAACATTGTCAACTGTCAATCTTTAGTCGTCAATACTACCAACTTGACCTGACGTGCAAGCATGAAAGGTGGAAAAGCAAAAAACGCGCCTATTGCCAACTTCAGTACCTAAACATCATCATCACTAACATCAGGTTTGCCAATCTCACGTTAAATTATTATTATTGGAGTGATGACGCGTGACATTTTATTGGTGACTTAATTCTGTTTGAAGCGTTGCCAACTTGGTAAGTGAAAATTACCGTGCATGAACTTTAAAAAAACAAGTAATATTTTTTTTGTCAAGCAATAAATAAGTCAGTTTTGCCAACACATCACAATGGATAACAGTTTCCACTATTTTCAGTGAATAATTTCTTTATCAGCACATTATTGCATTGTTAGGTACAAATACTTAAGAATTGGGCTCCATAATGGCGGATCTGTTTACGATTACCTCCCTAAAAATGGCCGCTATTTTGAAAAAAATAATTTGCGACTTAGATCCTGTTACAAATAATTTCTATACTCTTCCACTTTTGATGATAAAAAATGGCCGATCTTGAATTCAAAATGGCAGATATGGGATTTCAAATGGAGTTTATGGGTTAAAGTCACTTTTAACCACAGCAAACTGCGATCCTAATTTCTCCGCAAAATTTTGGGAACTTGCCTATATTCCTCCATTTTTGCTGATTCAAAATGGCCGACGTTGAGTTCAAAATGGCAGATATAGGATTCAAAATAAAGTTTTTGAGTTAAAGGCGTTTTTAGGTACTGAATTTAAACACGACAAACTGCAATTTTTATTCCGTTGCAAAATTTTCTGACATTGCCTATACTCCTCCACTTTTGTTGATTCAAAATGGCGGATATAGAGTTCCAAATGAAATTTTCGAGTTTTAAATTTGCTTTTAACCAATTTAATCACAGCAAACTGCGATTTCGATTCCGTTACATGTTTTTATGACTGTTACCTGTACTCGTCCACTTTTGATGATTCAAAATGACCGATGTTGAATTCAAAATGGCAAATAGGGGATATAAACTGGAGTATATGAATTAAAGACACAGCTAACTATGGGATATTGATTCCGTTACATGTTTTTATGACATTTACCTATATACACTTCCCCTTTTATCATTCAAAATGGCCGATGTTGAATTCAAAATGGCAGATAGGGGATTTCAAATGAAGTTTATCAGTTAGAGACGCTTTTAATGAATTTAGCCACAGCAAACTGCGATTTTGATTCCGTTGCAAATTTTTGTGACATTGCTTATTCACTTCCACTTTTGCTGATTCAAAATGGCCGACATTGATTTCAAAATGACGGATGTAGGATTCCAAATGAAAATTTTATGTTGAAGTGGCTTTTAACTGCGTTTTCAATTCCATTACATGTTATGGCATTTACCTATATCCTTCCACTTTTGATGAGTCAAAATGGCCGATGTTGTATTCAAAATGGCAGATTTTAAATGGTGTTTATGAGCTAAGTCGCAAGATTTCATGGCGTTGTCTATACTCCTTCACTTTTGCTGATTCAAAATGGCCGACGCTGAGTTCAAAATGGCGCATATGGGATTCCAAACGAAGTTTATGAGTTAAAGTCGCTTTTATTCAATTTAACTACAGGTTTTTATGAAATTGTTGATTCAAAATGGCCGACACCGAATTCAAAATGGCAACTATGGCATTCAAACCGGAAAATTTCGAAATTCAAGGGCGTCAGGCCAGTTCCAAGGGTCGATGTGCTACCTTTTCCTTTCTTTTTTTGTTGCTCAGGTAAAAAACTTTTGTTAGGGCCGCTTTACCTGATTTACCAAGAAACGCGAACGGTGCATTTCTTTGTCAACCGAAAGGTGAAACTCGCCCAATACATAAAACAGCAATTAACGTCAATCGCCTTGGACCTGAAAGCGCTTTTTGCGCACAATTAACGCCTTTTATAATTGGCGGACGTTACTTTAGCGCGAAAAGTGCAGTTGCACGTCGGCTGCACGGTGCATTCACCTAAACGACCACCGGGTGCATCTGCCGGAACAATAACATAATGCACGCGAAAGTTTTCCCACTATTCGCCTCGCGCGCCCTGATTGGCCGACGGCATCAAAACAAACGAACGCGTCCTTCCTTCTATTTCGGTTTCGATTGGGGATTGAGTTTTCCAGCGTGTCGCAGGCAGTTGTTTCGCGACGTTAACGGCGTGCGGGCACGCGTACGGTATTCACGTCTAAGCAATTAGCGAAGTGAAAATTTTTAATGAATTTGAAGTTTTTTGTTTTTGTGAGATTTGTGTGTTGTGTCTTTGTTTGATAGTGTGACCGGTGGTTTAGATTGTCACGGTCGAGACCGAAGGGATTTTTATAATTGGTGGGTTATATTTTTGCATTTTAATAATTTTTGTTTCGTTTTTACGTTTTTATAATATTAATAATGCTAATATTAATTAATATTCTGAAAATTTAAAAAAATATGTGAATATAGTATGGCTTTGGCGCCTGTTTGATATAATGAGAAAATACTTGCCATAAAACTTGAAATACCTACCTACTCACTATTATAATGCGTACTACCTGGATGGCTTAACGGCCAACGGCCCCAGTTTCGTATTAAGTACGACTGAAAAAATATATTATTTTTAATTTTTTGCTTATTGCGTGGTTAATACCGTTTTGAATAAACAAGTCGCCATTTTGAATCGTTAAAGGAGCAAGCGTGAATATAGCAATTTTTTCCTCTTCGAAAAGTAACTTTCAAACAAGCAGCCATTTTGAATCTTTGCCGCATCTGATTTAACTCCGCTAAAGTCCTATAGAGTCCGCGTCATTTTGAATCCAACCACTCGCCATTTTGAATCACTCTTTATCGACCAAGTCAAAGTTGTGGTCTCCATTTTGAATCTCATAATTTAGCAGTTTGCTTTCATTAAAAAAAATACTTTCAACAAAGCAGCCATTTTGAATGTGCTGTATGTCTTGCGCAAGATTCAAATCTGTAAAATGCAGTCGTCAGCCCCATTTTGAATCCAACATCACGGCATTTTGAATTAGGCGCATTTTTTATTTTAAACAGTTTCCTTCAAAATAGTGGGCTAGATCTACTTGACAGTTACAGCCATTTTGAATTTGTTATGGATCTTAAACTGTGAACTTTAGGATTCAAATCTGGATTTAAGTGTTGAGCAAAAAGAATCTGTCATTTTGAATCTAACCGCTCGCCATTTTGATTTATATTTCCGAGATATTTTTCGTTTTCTTGTCAAAGTCAGCTTCTTTCGTTCAAAATGGCGAGCGCGGTCTAAGCATTATTCAAAATGGTCATTCCACGCTTTCTATGACAAAATCGGCCGTCATCTTGGATCTTACTTGACAGTTACGTCTACAATTTGCGTTCTCGGAGAATTACTGTCAATCAGCCATTTTGAATTTTATCTATATCTCTACTTTAGGATTTAAACCTAAATAGAGTGCTGAGTAGAAGAGTCTTCGCCATTTTGAATCTAACCACTCGCCATTTTGATTTATATTTTAGGCGATTTTTGTTTTTAACCTAGTCAAAATTTCGTTCAAAATGGCGGACAGATATTATAAGTTTACTCGTAAGTACACCCTCACTATACACTTCTACGTAGGTAGGTATATTTTAGTTGGTACGCTTGAAAAAGTTTTTTTTGTTTTTTACGTTGGCAAAGCGTTAGTTAGGGATTTTTATTCCTGTTAAGTTGGTAATTCATGTTATAGGTAGGTACAGAATAACTTGTGCCAACCTAACGATATGAAAAATTTAGTAAGACGCCGAGGAGTCATAATACCAACGCAAGGACAAGAATCTCGTGCGTCGATATCCTTTGGCGAAGATTTTGGTTTTTTTAAGTTACTAAAGATTTCATTAGCTTTCGCTGCCAGAATGTTTCAAAACATGTTATACCAACTTAATTTTGACAATTTCTTTAGAATAAGTATTGGCAGCAATGTTACGGATCCATCAGGTATTTTTCGCTTGTCGAGTTGGCAGTACGACTTTTTTCTTAAAATTTTTTACGGAAATTCAATTTTATTGTGTGGTTGGTAACGTCAGGTACTGTTATTTTTTCCCATCATACAAGTTGGCAGTCGTGCAGGCCAATTTACCTAAGTTGGTAAGAATTTTTTATTAACCAAGAAACGTAGATAAAGTTCAGTTGGTAACACCGAGGGGTTAACCACTTAAGCGATTTTGGTGTACGGTTCTCTGGAATTTTGGCAATTTTCTAGCAATTTTCTGGCGATTTTCTAGCGATTTTGGCGATTTTCTAGCGATTTTGGCAATTTTCAACCAAGTTTCCGGCGATTTTCAAGCATATTTCCAGCGATTATGTAGCAATTTTGACGATTTTCGAGCGAATTTCGCATATTTTTTTGGCGACTTGAAAATTTTTTTGCAATTTCGGTGATTTTTTAGCTCCTTCTGTGGTCTTTAATGTTTAATTTTTTAGATTGAAAAACTCTGTACTGATTTTGGCCAAATTTTACAAATACAATTTCAGCGATTTTGGCGATTTTCTGGCAATTTTGGCGAGTTTCTAGCGATTTTGGCGATTTTTTAGCGATTTTGGCGATTTTCTAGCTATTCTACCGACTTTCTAGCGATTTTGGCAATTTTCAAGCAAGTTTCCGGCGATTTTCAACCAAGTTTCCAGCGATTTTGTAACAATTTTGGCGATTTTCGAGCGAATTTCGCTTGTTTTCTTGGCGGCTTGAAAAATTTTCTAGCAATTTCGGCGATTTTTAAGCTCCTTCTGTGGTCTTTAATGTTTCATTTTTTAGATTCAAAAACCCTGTACTGATTTTGGACAAATTTTACAAATATAATTTTATCGATTTTGGCGATTTTCTAGCGATTTTCTAGTGATTTTAGCGATTTTTTAGCGATTTCCTAGCGATTTTGTTACAATTTGTGATTTTGTGTACACAAATTTACCATATGGTTAACCCCTCGGGTAACACCGCACAATGTTTTTCATCAGCAGAATTTTATTCTTGTAGGTTGCAGTGGTCGGAAGTAATGCATTACTGTAATGAAATTACTTTAGCTGGTAATGAGTAATTGTAATGCATTACTTTTTTTTAAAATAGTAATGGGTAATTGTAATTCTGTGAAATGAAATAACCACCACAGGAAGTAGCTAGGTACTACTGGTATCAGAGTTAACCCTAACCCAGCATTCTGAAGAGGTTTTCCTGCTATTTTTAAATAGCGATATTCTCTGCAATTACTCCGGATTAAATATTTCTACAGAATTGAAATAATTTCCTAGCTGAAGAAAATAAAACTAACTTTAGCCATCTCAAGCAGTGGTAAATTTTGAAACGCAATTGTTATTCAAATTAAATTTAAATTAAATAATAAATTTACTGTTTTAAAATAATACACCTACAGTTTTTTTATAACGTGGCATTTTTTAAAATTCCAATTAGAGTTGGCCGTGTCTGGAATGACGTATGTTTCAATTTACTGCAGATCTCAAAATCTGTCAGCTACAATTAGAAATTTAAGAAATGTCACGTTAAAAGTAATGTATAAAGTAATGCATTACATTTATTAAGTAATTGTAATTGTAATGCATTACTTTTTGAAAGTAATGTTCCGACCACTGGTAAGTTGGTAACTTATTTTATTATTGTAGTGCCAACCTGACGATCTAAAAAGGACTAGCATCCAATCATTTATGTAGTGACTTGCAATGTCACCAGGATTACTAACCGTCACAAAATAACTTAAAATAAAGTCATATTCTGGCGGACGCATGACCAGTGTGATTCGGGCTTTTCGTGTTAAATGGGCTTCCATATACCTGCCAGTGTTACAAATTTTACCCCGCAACATGAAAAACCCGACTCACACTATCCCCACGTCCGTTAAAATATGATCGCACTGTAGAAATTTTTTGTTCCTCGCTTCATGAATTCTCAGGGACGACTGACCGGTAATTTATGTTCATTAAAAAAAAATAAAAAATTTCGGAACAAAATGTGGCGCCGCAAACATCGTTAACGTTCCGCATTAAAACTTTTAAAATTCATAATCATCCTTATTAATATTTATTATGTAAGAAGGAGAAAAAATTGCCAACGAGAAATCAAAAATCTTATGTTTTTGTTTTTCGTTCGTATTTCCAATTTCTTTCGGTTTTCGTTGTTTGTCTTTCTATTTTTTAATAATTAAATAAAAATTTCCATGTATCTTGTAATTAAGTATTATTTTGTTTTTCTATTTTTTCGCTTAGTTTCTTCTTTTTTTCCAGTTCTACATACATCTTCTAATTATTTTGTTTTTCGTTGTTTTAGTACTATTTTTCGACAAATATCTTCTTAATTTCTTGTTTATCGTTTTGAAATTTTTCTTATTTTATTTCTCTTTTCGTTTTAGCTTTCTCCTTCATAATGGCCGGCTTTTCGGCTCGCTTTGACGAATTTTTTCGTCTGGCTCCCAGATTAACTCCAATCAAGATTACGCGTTTGTTTTTCTGATCTTATCTGAGTGTAAATCGTTTTTGGTGTTGTCACAATTTACTTTTATCCTCTTTTTATCAGCATGTTGCACGTCGTTTTTCAGTATTATTGCCGTTATAGCAATTTTTTTTTCATACGCAAATGAGGACTGAATAATCGATAATGAAATTAATTATAATTTTGTAGGTCTACGTGCGACACATGTTCTGCATTCTCAAGGCAAACGATTGAAAATTAAAATTCCTGCAGAAAGTGAATATTTAATGCGTTTCACACCTATTCCCATCGAAAAATTGAATAAATATTTGTGGAGGGTTTCACGTTCCGATAACGGAATTTGGTTTCCGGTGAGCTCCGAACCGTTCTATTTTGCTACAAGTGCAAAATTGGAATTGCAACATTGTTGGTTATCTCAAAAATAGATAAATAGATAGGAATTCGTGCACGTGGAGATTTTGTTTTTTTTTTTAATCGTAAATTTTACTAGGGGATTGCGATTCTACTGGCGCTCGTTTCGTGGGAAAATGATGATTTTCGTACCCCCGAATCGATTGTTTTAATTACTTCAGGGGATTGAAATCCGGCTAGAAATAATTGATTGATCAAAAAAACGAAATTGTCGTAGAATAATAATTGGCGTGTCTTTTTGTAGCTTTTTCAATCAGCTTTCATTTGATATGCGACTCGAGGGGATTTTGATAATTTTCAATTTTTCGAAAAAAGTTAAAAAGTTTTCATATACATATAGTTTTGAAATCTAAAGTATGCCTTTTCGAAGTTCTCTGTCAATTGGTTTTCATTTAATATGCAACTCGAGGGACGAGGGGTGTTTGTAACTTTATTTTTCCTCGTATTTTTCAAAAAAGTCAAAATTTTTGGTCTACACAATTTTCAGACTTCCATAACTCGTGAACGAATCCTTGTAGGGAAATTGTTGGCGTCTTTTCGACGCTCTTTTAATCGACTTTTATTTAATATGCAACTCGAGGGGGGTTTGTAACTTAATTGTTGAAAAAGTCAAAATGTTCAGTCTACAATTTTCAAACCTCTATAACTCGTGAACGAATCATCGCAGAGGAGTAGTTGAAATGTCTTTTCGAGGCTCTTCCAGTCGGCTTTCATTTAATATGCAACTCGACGGGAGCCTGTAACATTAAATTTTTCAAAAAAAGTCAAAATTTTTGGTCTACAAATTTCAAACCTTAATAACTCGTGAACGAATCATCGCAGAGGAGTAATTGATACGTCTTTTCGAAGCGCCTTCAATCGGCTTTTATTTAATACGCAATTCGAGGGGGTTTATAACATTATTTTTTACAAAAAAGTCAAAAAATATTCTACAAATTTTAAAATCGCAGAACTCCCTCGAGAACCCCCCAAAGAATTATCGCACAGCCATCGCCGATACGTGCTCTTGAATCGGCTTCCGTGTGACCAGCACTGTTTTGAGATCCTCCCTTTAGAAAAAGTCAAAATTGATTGATTGATCAAAAAAGCTAAATTGTCGCAGAATAATAATTGGTGTGTCTTTTTGTAGCTTTTTCAATCAGCTTTTATTTCATATGCGACTCGAGGGGGTTTTGGTAATTTTCAATTTTTCGAAAAAGTTAAAAAGTTTTCATACTTATGTAGTTTTGAAATCCAAAATGTGTCTTTTCCAAGTTTTCTGTCAATCGGTTTTCATTTAATATGCAACTCGAGGGACGAGGGGTATTTGTAACTTTATATTTTTCAAAAAAGTCAAAATTTTTGGTCTACACAATTTTCAGACTTCTATAACTCGTGAACGAATCCTTGTAGAGAAATTGTTGGTTCGTCTTTTCGACGCTCTTTCAATCGGCTTTTATTTAATATGCAACTCGAGGGGGGTTTGTAACTTAATTGTTCAAAAAGTCAAAATGTTTAGTCTACAATTTTCAAACCTCTATAACTCGTGAACGAATCATCGCAGAGGAGTAGTTGAAATGTCTTTTCGAAGCTCTTGCGGTCGGCTTTCATTTAATATGTAACTCGACGAGGGCCTGTAACATTAAATTTTTCAAAAAAAGTCAAAATTTTTGGTCTACAAATTTCAAACCTCCATAGCTCGTGAACGAATCATCGCAGAGGATTAGTTGAAACGTCTTTTCGAAGCTCCTTCAATCGGCTTTTATTTAATACGCAATTCGAGAGGGTTTATAACATTATTTTTTACAAAAAAGTCAAAAAATATTCTACAAATTTTAAAATCGCAGAACTCCCCAACGAATTATCGCACAGCCATCGCCGATACGTGCTCTTGAATCGGCTTCCGTGTGACAAGCACTGTTTTCAGATCCCCCCTTTAGAAAAAGTCAAAATTGATTGATTGATCAAAAAAACTAAATTGTCGTAGAATAATAATTGGTGTGTCTTTTTGTAGCTTTTTCAATCAGCTTTCATTTCATATGCGACTCGAGGGGGTTTTGGTAATTTTCAATTTTTCGAAAAAGTTAAAAAGTTTTCATATAGTTTTGAAATCTAAAATGTGTCTTTTCCAAGTTTTCTGTCAATCGGTTTTCATTTAATATGCAACTCGAGGGACGAGGGGTATTTGTAACTTTATATTTTTCAAAAAAGTCAAAATTTTTGGTCTACACAATTTTCAGACTTCTATAACTCGTGAACGAATCCTTGTAGAGAAATTGTTGGTTCGTCTTTTCGACGCTCTTTCAATCGGCTTTTATTTAATATGCAACTCGAGGGGGGTTTGTAACTTAATTGTTCAAAAAGTCAAAATGTTTAGTCTACAATTTTCAAACCTCTATAACTCCTGAACGAATCATTGCAGAGAAGTAGTTGAAATGTCTTTTCGAAGCTCTTGCGGTCGGCTTTCATTTAATATGTAACTCGACGAGGGCCTGTAACATTAAATTTTTCAAAAAAAGTCAAAATTTTTGGTCTACAAATTTCAAACCTCCATAGCTCGTGAACGAATCATCGCAGAGGATTAGTTGAAACGTCTTTTCGAAGCTCCTTCAATCGGCTTTTATTTAATACGCAATTCGAGAGGGTTTATAACATTATTTTTTACAAAAAAGTCAAAAAATATCCTACAAATTTTAAAATCGCAGAACTCCCCAACGAATTATCGCACAGCCATCGCCGATACGTGCTCTTGAATCGGCTTCCGTGTGACAAGCACTGTTTTCAGATCCCCCCTTTAGAAAAAGTCAAAATTGATTGATTGATCAAAAAAGCTAAATTGTCGCAGAATAATAATTGGTGTGTCTTTTTGTAGCTTTTTCAATCAGCTTTCATTTCATATGCGACTCGAGGGGGTTTTGGTAATTTTCAATTTTTCGAAAAAGTTAAAAAGTTTTCATACTTACGTAGTTTTGAAATCTAAAATGTGTCTTTTCCAAGTTTTCTGTCAATCGGTTTTCGTTTAATATGCAACTCGAGGGACGAGGGGTATTTGAAACTTTATATTTTTCAAAAAAGTCAAAATTTTTGGTCTACACAATTTTCAGACTTCTATAACTCGTGAACGAATCCTTGTAGAGAAATTGTTGGTACGTCTTCTCGACGCTCTTTCAATCGGCTTTTATTTAATATGCAACTCGAGGGGGGTTTGTAACTTAATTGTTCAAAAAGTCAAAATGTTTAGTCTACAATTTTCAAACCTCTATAACTCGTGAACGAATCATCGCAGAGGAGTAGTTGAAATGTCTTTTCGAAGCTCTTGCGGTCGGCTTTCATTTAATATGCAACTCGAGGGGGGTTTGTAACTTAATCGTCGTTCAACTGTTACCAACTTAGCTTGCTTTTCTCAGTTTGTTGGCGAGAAGCTTGATGAACAATTGCAGGTTGATTCAATCTTTACAGATTTTACTAAAGCCTTTGATCAGATTGATCATGGGATAATAATTTCTAAACTTAAATCTTTTGGTTTAAGTAATAAGATGATAACTTTTCTCACATCTTATCTTTCGAATCGGGAGCAATTTGTTTATTACAATGGCTTTTCATCTCATACTTATCTCGCTACTTCTGGTGTCCCACAAGGGTCAGTTTTGGGCCCTTTACTTTTCCTTTTAGTAATTAATGACTTACCGTCTGTTGTTGACTGTGAGATTCTTATGTATGCTGATGATGCAAAAATATTTCGAACTGTTGGTAACGTTGATGATGCTAAGCATCTGCAGAATAGTCTGGAAAATCTCAATTCCTGGTGTGTGCGAAATAAATTAAAACTGAATTTAGCCAAATGTAAGGTTGTATCTTTCAACCGTAAAAAAAACCCGATACATTTTAATTATGCTCTAAATAATATTTCTATCTTACGTTATGACCATGTTAAAGACCTTGGAGTTATTTTTGATAAAGAATTTAGATTTCACTTACACTTTGATTACAGTATAAGTAGAGCCTCATCATCTTTAGGGTTTATTATTCGCAACAGTAAAAGTTTTACAAACATAAGCTGCTTGAAGACCTTATATAATTGTTATGTTTTGTCAGTATTAGAATATGCTTCATTAATTTGGTTTCCTATATATCAATGCCACATCCAATCCATTGAGTCAATTCAAAGAAGATTTCTTAAATATTTATTTTTTAAAAGGCATAAGACTTATCCACCTCAGGGGTATGATCAAGATCTCTTACTTTCTGAATTTGCATTATTGTCGCTAGATGACAGAAGGAAAATTGCTTCGCTTATTTTTTTATTTAAAATAATTAATTTTTTTATTGATTCCTCTGCTTTGCTTTGCAGACTTAATTTTTTGGTTCCTCGACTTGGGTCAAGATCTCCTGTTACTTTTCGAGCCTCAATACCACGTACCAACATTCTGTTACGCTGTCCGATTTCACTGATGTGTTCAAGATACAATGTAATTTGCCATAGTGATGTTGATATCTTCAGGCTGAGTTTATATAGTTTTAGGAAATCAATTTTCAGCCTTTTCTCGGCTAAACTGAACTCGGTTTGATTTACCTACTTCTTTGTTCGCTTCTGTTTATCTTTCTCTTTACTTTGTATATTTATATTATGTATATCAATTCTTTGTCCTGTAAATGGTCTCTACTGTTGGGCAAATAAACTATATTATTATTAATTGTTCAAAAAGTCAAAATGTTTAGTGTACAATTTTCAAACCTCTATATCTCCTGAACGAATCATCGCAGAGAAGTAGTTGAAATGTCTTTTCGAAGCTCTTGCGGTCGGCTTTCATTTAATATGCAACTCGAGGGGGGTTTGTAACTTAATTGTTCAAAATGTCAAAATGTTTGGTCTACAATTTTCAAACCTCTATAACTCGTGAACGAATCATCGCAGAGGAGTAGTTGAAATGTCTTATCGAAGCTCTTCCAGTCGGCTTTCATTTAATATGTAACTCGACGGGGGCCTGTAACATTAAATTTTTCAAAAAAAGTCAAAATTTTTGGTCTACACATTTCAAACCTCCATAACTCGTGAACGAATCATCACAGAGGAGTAGTTGAAATGTCTTTTCGAAGCTCTTCCAGTCGGCTTTCATTTAATACGAAACTCGACGGGGGCATGTAACATTAAATTTTTCAAAAAATGTCAAAATTTTTGGTCTACAAATTTCAAACCTCCATAACTCGTGAACGAATCATCGCAGAGGAGTAGTTGAAATGTCTTTTCGAAGCTCTTCCAGTCGGCTTTCATTTAATACGTAACTCGACGGGGGCCTGTAACATTAAATTTTTCAAAAAAAGTCAAAATTTTTGGTCTACAAATTTCAAACCTCCATAACTCGTGAACGAATCATCGCAGAGGATTAGTTGAAACGTCTTTTCGAAGCTCCTTCAATCGGCTTTTATTTAATACGCAATTCGAGGGGGTTTATAACGTAATTTTTTTCAAAAAAGTCAAAAAAAAATTAAAAATTTTAAAATCGCAGAACTCCCCAACAAATTATCGCACAGCCATCGCCGATACGTGCTCTTGAAGCTCTTTCAATCGGCTTCCGTGTTTTGAGATCCCCCCCTTTAAAAAAAGTAAAAATTTTTGGTCCACAACTTTCAAGCCTCCCCCCGGCAACATTTCCTCATAAAATCACGCACAACTGTCGTGCCACTTTTTCGGAATAAGTAATTTTATTGTCAATTATTTCGGTAACAGGAAAAATTTTAGAGCTTACGACCCGGCCCAAGTCGTAAATAATTTTATTGACTCGATTTCTCGGAATTGCCATCTGATTGACATTCTAGATAGGTAGCGACTTGCAAAATGTGCGCCAATTAAACGGAATGGAGATTTTATGGATCGGGTTAAACGCTCCAGTAAACAAATTCGGATGGGTCAAGTGGCTAAAAAGTTTGACCCCGTTGCGTTCGTGGACGGAATGTCGAGCTAACGAAGAAAATAAAAAAATAATAAAAAAGAAAAATAAATCTTGACATCTGCGAAGAGGAATTTTCTCTGCCGCAAATGCCCCGAAACGCTTATCAGACCCCATTTAGCAGACATTTTATGCAGCGATGAACTTTTTATCGCCCCATCACGAAATCACAATGCCGCAGATTGGAAATACTAAATAAACAGATTTTCGATTTTTCGCAGCGCAATTCAGGCGTTTAAAGTGCCACAAGGTTTAACGTTTACCGTTTCGCAACGCGCAGTGCTTGTTTCCAAATTCAGGCGATAAGTTTTTGTAAACAAGGGCTATTAAAAAATAGATGTATAATGTATTCTAATTAGGAGCATTGGAATATCGAACATATCACTTTGTTATTCGAAAAATGGGAATTAACTGCCTGGAAATTAGCATTGAAAGACCGCAGGCGTTTATTGCGTTGGAATACGTTTTGGACTTTTTTGGAAAAAATCATGAAATGTTTTGCCGGCAGCAGCTTCGAAAAGTGAATTAAAAAGGAATTTTTGACGCCTTTTTGAAAAGCGGCGGGTCCGAAAACAATGCGTGCCAAATGAAAGTCAATTAAAAGATCTTCAAGAAGACGTATCTCATATTGTTCTACGATAATCCGTTCGGGAGTTATGGCGTTTCAAAAATTTTACGAAAAATTTTGACTTTAGGTGTTTTAGCAAAGTGGCGGATCTGAAAACGCCGCTCGGAGGACAATTAAAAGAGCTTCGAAAAGACTTATCAGCGGTCGTTCTAAGATAATCCGTTCAGGAGTTACGAAAATTCAAAAATGTTAGTTCCAAAATTTTGACGTTTTCGGTATTTTTTTGAGAAGTGGCGGAAGCCAATTAAAAAAGCTTCAAGAAGACGTATCAGCGGTCGTTCTACGATGATCCTTTCGGAAGTTATGGAGATTTCAAAATTTGAAATAAGAAATTTTGGTTTTTTGACATATTTTTGAAAAATGGCGTACATGAAAGCACTGCGTGCAGCATGAAAGTCAATTAAAAGAGTTTCAAGAAGACGTATAACCGATTGCTCTAGGATAATCCGTTCGGAGGTTATGGAGGTTCAAAAATAATTTGAAGAAATTTTGATTTTTTGATGTTTTTGAAAAGTGGTATCTGAAACTACTGTATGTCATAATGAAAGCAATTTAAAAGAGCTTTAGACTTTAATCGGCGGTCGTTCAATACACAGTATTATAAATATTATTTATGGAGATTTAAGATTTTGAAGTAAAAAATTTTGATTTTTTGACATTTTGACAACTCCTTATCATACGAAAGCCATTTAAAAGAGCTTCAAGAAGGCGCATCACCGATCATTCTACGATAATCCGTTCAGAAGTTTTGAAGATTAAAAAATTTCTGTTCCAAAATTTTTACTTTTTTGACCTTTTTGTTAAAAAGCAGATCTGAAAAGCATTTTATGCCACATAAAAGGCAATTAAAAGAGCTTGAAGAAGACGTATCAGCAGCCCTTCTAAAATAATCCGTGCAGGAGTTATGAAGATTCAAAAAAATTTTGACTTTTTTGACTTTTTTGTTAAAAAGCAGATCTGAAAAGCATTTTATGCCACATAAAAGGCAATTAAAAGAGCTTGAAGAAGACGTATCAGCAGCCCTTCTAAAATAATCCGTGCAGGAGTTATGAAGATTCAAAAAATTTTTACTTTTTTGACTTTTTTGTTAAAAAAGCAGATCTGAAAAGCATTTTATGCCACATAAAAGGCAATTAAAAGAGCTTGAAGAAGACGTATCAGCAGCCCTTCTAAAATAATCCGTGCTGGAGTTATGAAGATTCAAAAAAATTTTTACTTTTTTGACTTTTTTGTTAAAAAAGCAGATCTGAAAAGCATTTTATGCCACATAAAAGGCAATTAAAAGGGCTTGAAGAAGACGTATCAGCAGCCCTTCTAAAATAATCCGTGCTGGAGTTATGAAGATTCAAAAAAATTTTTACTTTTTTGACTTTTTTGTTAAAAAAGCAGATCTGAAAAGCATTTTATGCCACATAAGAGGCAATTAAAAGAGCTTGAAAAAGACGTATCAGCAGCCCTTCTAAAATAATCCGTGCAGGAGTTATGAAGATTCAAAAAAATTTTTACTTTTTTGGCTTTTTTGTTAAAAAGCAGATCTGAAAAGCATTTTATGCCACATAAAAGGCAATTAAAAGAGCTTGAAGAAGACGTATCAGCAGCCCTTCTAAAATAATCCGTGCAGGAGTTATGAAGATTAAAAAAAAATTTTGACTTTTTTGTTAAAAAAGCAGATCTGAAAAGCATTTTATGCCACATAAAAGGCAATTAAAAGAGCTTGAAGAAGACGTATCAGCAGCCCTTCTAAAATAATCCGTGCAGGAGTTATGAAGATTCAAAAAAATTTTTACTTTTTTGACTTTTTTGTTAAAAAGCAGATCTGAAAAGCATTTTATGCCACATAAAAGGCAATTAAAAGAGCTTGAAGAAGACGTATCAGCAGCCCTTCTACAATAATCCGTGCAGGAGTTATGAAGATTCAAAAAAATTTTTACTTTTTTGACTTTTTTGTTAAAAAGCAGATCTGAAAAGCATTTTATGCCACATAAAAGGCAATTAAAAGAGCTTGAAAAAGACATATCAGCAGCCCTTCTACAATAATCCGTGCAGGAGTTATGAAGATTCAAAAATTTGAGGTCTAAACTTTGGACTCCTGAAATTTTCTTGAAAAAATTCGGAATTTCGGATTTAAAGGCACTGCATGCTACAGGAAAGACAATTAAGAGAACTTCAAAATGGGATACCACCAATTTTTCTACAATAATCCGTTCATGAGTTACGATAATTCAGAAATTTAGTCCTAAAACTTTGACTTTGTTAGTTTAAAATGACGTTTCTGAGAACACTTAAAACAGGACGTATCACCAATCTTTTTACGATAATCCGCTCAGGAGTTAAAGAAGATTTTAAAAACTTAATTGAAAAATTTGGACTTTTTTGAAACGTGGATCTGAAAAGCACTGCTGGCCGCATGAAAGTCGTTTAAAAAAGCTTCAAGAGGACGTATAGGCGATCGTTCTACGATAATCCGTTCAGGAGTTATGCAGATTTCAACTATTGCCATACAGTGATTCGTTCACGATTTATGAAGCTTTGAAAATTTGTGTAGACCAAAAATTTTGACTTTTTTGAAATTTAAAATTATTGGACGCTCTTGAGTTGCATATTCAAAAATGGGCCGCAATACCCACTCGGTTTTTTTAATTTTCAGAAAAAATTTTTGATTTACAAAAATTTCGGAAATGGAACGAAAAATTTTACAAAAATTATTTGCTTGGACTTTTGAAGCTGAATTGAAAAACTTGAAAGATCTTTTATTTAAAGAATTTGACAAAATTGATTTTCCTTGCCCTTTGAAGCCTTTTTCGAAATTTAAAGAACGTTTTGCATTTTTTTGAGTTTCGATTTTTTGAAGAAAGTTGAAAATTTGTTAAAAATTGCAAAGTTGCAAAGTTGTTTAAACTGAAAAACATCGAATCATCCACGATGATGCACCGCGGATGACTTTTCATCGAGCCACTCAACAAACAAATTATTTTAATTGCAGCGAAAACAACAATTAAACAAATTACCCGGCGAAACGCAAATACAGCCGATAGGCCTACCAGAAACGAAATAAAATGACAACAATTATTTTTTTTAACGATTAAGGCGAACCTGTCGGCATTATCAACAATGTAATAAAGCGCTCGAAAACAGAAACGTAGCTCTTAAAAAATGTGCGTGAATTTTTATTTCGGTATCCCGCGGAGACAAAGCAATAATGGCTAATTTTAAAACCGGATAAATCAGATAAGGTGGGCCAATAAAAACGGGAATTTACGATAAAAGGTGCACTTACCTATATTTTTGTCAATTCTGCTTTAAGCTGTCTGGATAATGAGGCCCGTATTTTGGAAGTGTTTTGCATTTCAAATGTGCGCTAAAAATAACCGATATCGACGGACTCGACTAGTAGTTTTTTAAAAATAAAAATTTGATTAATTATCTACAATTAATTAACAAGCAATACTGATAGTCGGTGATGGATGGGTCGTGAAGTAATCGTGTTTTATTTTACTCTTTTCATTATCGAATCCAACATAATTAATTGTTAATTAATGGCACTCGGGGACGCGTGGCCTTGGGATCTTGAAAATTAAAGATATTCGGTCAAGAGGTCTTTGGGAGGTCGCGGGAGGAATTTTTTTTCTTTATCCAGAATGCAAAGACTAAGAAAATCAGAAAAACAAAATTTTTATCCAATTTCGGCTGCAATTACACCGAAAAACGGTAGATCGAGAACCGTTTTGAAATTAGTCCCGGTCCACTAGCCCACTATACACTTTTCGAGATATGTCCTTTTTTCGTATATTTTTCAGGGAAAAATACTGTAAACGACTCTTTCACATCTTTAGGAACGATTTTTGGGCAACTAGTAAAACGTTTATTCTTAGCCACCGTAGTTGATTTTTTTGGAAAAAGTGTATAGTGGACTATCTTTCTGCAAACGACCCATTCAAATGTTTATGAGGAATATTTGAAACTGGTCAACAATTTTTTCATTCGTAATACTTAATTTTTTTGAAAAACTAAGATTAAATTTTTTTGCGTATCAACTGGAACTTTATCAAAATGTTACCAACACATTATTTGAGCTGATTTACCAAAAAACGGTGGGTCTAACAGTATTTTGAAATTAGCCCCGGTCCACTAGCCCACTATACACTTTACGAAATATGCATTTTTTCGACTATCTTTCTGCAAACGACCCATTCAAATGTTTATGAGGAATATTTGAAAAACTGGCCAACAATTTTTCATTCGTAATACTTAATTTTTTTGAAAAACTAAAATTAGATTTTTTTGCGTATGAACTGGAACTTCATCAAAATGTTACTAACACATTATTTGAGCTCGATTTACCAAAAAACGGTAGGTCTAACAGTATTTTGAAATTAGCCCTGGTCCACTAACCCACTATACACTTTACGAAATATGCATTTTTCGACTATCTTCCTGCAAACGACCCATTCAAATGTTTGAGGAATATTTGAAAAATTGGTCAACAATTTTTTCATTCGTAATACTTGATTTTTTTGAAAAACTAAAATTAGGTTTTTTTGCATATCAACTGGAACTTCATCAAAATGTTACTAACACATTATTTGAGCTCGATTTACCAAAAAACGGTGGGTCTAACAGTATTTTGAAATTAGTCCCGGTCCACTAGCCCGCTATACACTTTACAAAATATGCATTTTTTCGACTATCTTTCTGGAAACGACCCATTCAAATGTTTATGAGGAATATTTGGAAAACTGGCCAACAATTTTTTCATTCGTAATACTTAATTTTTTTGAAAAACTAAAATTAGATTTTTTTGCGTATCAACCGGAACTTCATCAAAATGTTACTAACATATTATTTGAGCTCGATTTACCAAAAAACGGTAGGTCTAACAGTATTTTGAAATTAGCCCCGGTCCACTAGCCCGCTATACACTTTACGAAATATGCATTTTTTCGACTATCTTTCTGCAAACGACCCATTCAAATGTTTATGAGGAATATTTGAAACTGGTCAACAATTTTTTCATTCGTAATACTTAATTTTTTTGAAAAACTAAGATTAAATTTTTTTGCGTATCAACTGGAACTTTATCAAAATGTTACCAACACATTATTTGAGCTGATTTACAAAAAAACGGTAGGTCTAACAGTATTTTGAAATTAGCCCCGGTCCACTAGCCCACTATACACTTTACGAAATATGCATTTTTTCGAATATCTTTCTGCAAACGACCCATTCAAATGTTTATGAGGAATATTTGAAACCGGTCAACAATTTTTTTCATTCGTAATACTTAATTTTTTTGAAAAACTAAGATTAAATTTTTTTGCGTATCAACTGGAACTTTATCAAAATGTTACCAACACATTATTTGAGCTGATTTACCAAAAAACGGTAGGTCTAACAGTATTTTGAAATTAGCCCCGGTCCACTAGCCCACTATACACTTTACGAAATATGCATTTTTTCGACTATCTTTCTGCAAACGACCCATTCAAATGTTTATGAGGAATATTTGAAAAACTGGCCAACAATTTTTTCATTCGTAATACTTAATTTTTTTGAAAAACTAAAATTAGATTTTTTTGCGTATGAACTGGAACTTCATCAAAATGTTACTAACACATTATTTGAGCTCGATTTACCAAAAAACGGTGGGTCTAACAGTATTTTGAAATTAGCCCCGGTCCACTAGCCCACTATACACTTTACGAAATATGCGTTTTTTCGAATATCTTTCTGCAAAGGACCCATTCAAATGTTTATGAACAATATTTGAAAAACTGGTCAACAATTTTTTCATTCGTAATACTTAATTTTTTTGAAAAACTAAAATTAGATATTTTTGCATATCAACTGGAACTTCATCAAAATGTCACTAACACATTATTTGAGCTCGATTTACCAAAAAACGGAAGGTTTAACAGTATTTTGAAATTAGCCCCGGTCCACTAGCCCACTATACACTTTACGAAATATGCATTTTTTCGAATATCTTTCTGCAAAGGACCCATTCAAATGTTTATGAGCAATATTTGAAAAACTGGTTAACAATTTTTTCATTCGTAATCTTACTTAATTTTTTTGAAAAACTGAAATTAAATTTTTTTTGCATATCAACTGGAACTTCATCAAAATGTTACTAACACATTATTTGAGCTCGATTTACCAAAAAACGGAAGGTCTAACAGTATTTTGAAATTACCCCCGGTCCACTAGCCCTCTATACATCTTAGCGCATTATATTCCACAGTTGATTTATGCAGGCATGTTTGCTTGGAAATTTCTACTCTGATTATTATTAATGAGGATTATAAATAAGTCGTAAACTTTATTATTAAAAATAATACATACCTTATCTTAATAGGGAGTTTCTAAATGTCAAGGACCCGCCAGTTTAGGCGCTTTAGTTTCGTTTCGGTCTTGAGCCTCGTTGAATAATTCATCCCGACGATCGATCGTGGCTGCAAAAGCACGAAAGAAAGATTTTCCCGCCGCCGTTCGGGAGAATCCACGGGCCTACATTTTTCCATCTGAAGAATTAATTAATGAAGACAGCTGCGGACGGTTTATTTTTAGATTTGAGGCAATGAAAAGTAAACATCAAACGAAAATATCGCAGGACAATTTTACGGTTTGCTTTGTGCAAAGAAAGTCTCACGCTCTACGGGAGTCCGCCTTTTTCTTTTAACGGCACTCGACGATCATAATGGGACTGCGAAAAGGACGGTAATTGGGTTAGCAAATTTTTAAGTAAATCGGTCTATGCTCTCGTCAGTACGACATAGCCAAACGGCCGATAAATTTTTTTCGTTTCTCCAGGAAATGACTCCGCCAAAATCACCAGATAAGACCTATTACACGATAGCGATTGGCATTTTGACCTCAGTTACATAACGAACAAAAATGAAAGGAATCGCATCTCACTTTTTGTTGCCAAACATCCAGCAATATGGAAATAAATTTTTATGTAAAATTTTAATTAAAAGAACCCCAAGGTCCCGCATTCTGCTTTAGGGAGAATAAATGTCCGACTTAAGACGACCTTGCCGATGAGGAATGCGGTCAATAATCACAATTTCTTTTTGGAAGTTTTTCGAAAAAATTCGAAATAAATTCGTGTCAGTTGCGTGTCGCGGAATTATTTCCGTGAACGGTGAAAGCTGTTGAGCAATTTTTCCGCAGCGATATTAAATATCAAGGCGAATTGTTAAAATAAAAAAAAAAAATCTCCCGTAAGTGCTGAATCCTGAGTGTCATAAACGAAACGTCCTTAACACGCCTTTTACTTCCTGTTTACACGTAAAGCGTATCATTTCGCGGGACTTTATCCGTCCTTGCAAAACGCCGATTCATCCATTGTGAAACTGCCGCCATTATGGAGCCCACTGATTCATTCGAAAGTCCCAACAACGGTGCATTTCGGGCCTCCGAGCGGCCTTGCCCTTTCCCAATAAACAGAAAAATAGATGCAAATGCGCTTTCGGCATCCACGTCATCCACAACGTGTGTCGCGGTAAAAATGTTGTTTTCGTTGGCGATTTTCTAATTATTCTTAAGGTTGGTCAGTTTATAAATAAATACACGTCTGGATTTTTTCATGGCACTTGCAAACTTGTAAATAATAATTTTCCAGTTAATAACACATTTGCGTTCACGCTTTAATCACCGACTTGCGGTTGTTTCTCGGGGATTGCGGTTTTTTTCGTTTTTCAATTGGCGAGATAGTGGCATTTTTGAAACGGGTTTATCTGTTGGCACACCTGAGAGATACGGTGTCATGTTTTTCCATGTTTACACAGCAATAACGGAGGATTCCCCTAAGACAAACTTCCTGTTAAGGATTTTTAAATAGAACGACGAGGAAGCTCAAGAATCCTGTCTAAACTCTGTGCAATTAACTTGGTTTCCAAAAAGAGTTAAAATTTTTAAAACCTACATGACTCGCGAATGAATCATTGTAGAGAAATAGTCGGTACGTCTTTTCGAAGCTCTTTCAATCGGCTTTCGTTTGATGTGCAACTCGGGGAGAGTTTGTCGCTTTGAATTTTTCAAAAAACTCAAAATTTTTGGTCTACAATTCTCAAAACTTCATAACTTGTGAACGAATGAATATAGAGCAATAGTGGGTACGTCTTTTCTAAGCGCTTTTAATCGGCTTTCATTTAATATGCAACTTGAGGGGGTTTGTTACTTTAAAACTTTCAAAAAAAGTCAAAATTTTTGGTCTATAATTTTCAAAAGCTCCATAACTCGTGAACGAATTAATGTAGAGCAATAGTTGGCACGTCTTTTCGAAGCGCTTTTAATCGGCTTTTATTTAATATGCAACTCGAGGGGGTTTGTAACTTCAAAATTTTCAAAAAAGTCCAAATTTTTGGTCTATAATTTTCAAAGCTCCATAAGTCGTGAACGAATCAATGTAGAGCAATAGTTGGTACGTCTTTTCAAACGGCCTTCATTTAATATGCAACTCGAGGGGGGTTGTAACTTAAATTTTTTCAAAAAGAGTCAAAATTTTAGGTCTACACAATTTTCAATCTTCCATAACTCAAATTACTGTAGAGCAATAGTTAGTACGCCATTTCGAAGCTCTTTCAATCGGCCTTCATTTAATATGAAACTCGAAGGGTGTCTGTAATTTGAAATTTTTCAAAAGAAAGTATAAATTTTTAGTCTACAATTTTCAAACTTTCATAATTCGTGAACAAATCAATGTAGAGCAATAGGTGGTACGTCTTTTCGAAGCTCTTTGAATCGACTTTCACTTGATATGCAACTCGATGGGGTTTGTAATATTGAATTTTTCAAAAAAAGTTAAAATTTTTGGTCTACAATTCTCAAACCTTCATAATTCGTGAACAAATCAATGTAGAGCAATGTAGTACCAACGTACCTACGTATTTTCGAAGCTCTTTTAATCGGCTTTCTTTTGATATGAAACTCGAAGCTTGTAAAAGTCAAAATTTTTGGTCTACACAATTTTCAATCTTCCATAACTCGTGAACCAATAACTGTATAGCATACATATTTACGCATTTTTGAAGCTCTTTTAATCGGCTTTCATTTGATATGCAACTCGAAGGGCGTTTGTAATTTTGAATTTTTCAAAAAAGGCAACATTTTTGGTCTACAATTCTCAAACCTTCATAGCTCGTGAACGAATAATTGTAGAGCAATAATTGGTACGTCTTTTCCAAGCTTTTTTAATCGGCTTTCATTTAACATGCAACTCGAAGTGTGTTTGTGATTTTGAATTTTTGAAGGAAAGCCAAATTTTTAGTCTACAATTCTCAAAACTTCCTAACTTGAGAACGAATGAATATAGAGCAATCGTGGGTACGTCTTTTCAAGGCGCTTTTATTCGGCTTTCATTTAATAAGCAACTCGAGGGGGTTTGTAACTTCAAAATTTTCAAAAAAGTCAAAATTTTTGGTCTATAATTTTCAAAGATCCATAACTCGTGAACGAATGAATGTAGAGCAATAGTTGGTACGTCTTTTCGAAGCTCTTTCAATCGGCCTTCATTTAATATGAAACTCGAAGGGTGTCTGTAATTTGAAATTTTTCAAAAGAAAGTATAAATTTTTAGTCTACAATTTTCAAACTTTCATAATTCGTGAACAAATCAATGTAGAGCAATAGGTGGTACGTCTTTTCGAAGCTCTTTGAATCGACTTTCACTTGATATGCAACTCGATGGGGTTTGTAATATTGAATTTTTCAAAAAAAGTTAAAATTTTTGGTCTACAATTCTCAAACCTTCATAATTCGTGAACATCTCAATGTAGAGCAATGTAGTACCAACGTACCTACGTATTTTCGAAGCTCTTTTAATCGGCTTACTTTTGATATGAAACTCGAAGCTTGTAAAAGTTAAAATTTTTGGTCTACACAATTTTCAATCTTCCATAACTCGTGAACCAATAACTGTATAGCATACATATTTACGCATTTTTGAAGCTCTTTTAATCGGCTTTCATTTGATATGCAACTCGAAGGGCGTTTGCAATTTTGAATTTTTCAAAAAAGGCAACATTTTTGGTCTACAATTCTCAAACCTTCATAGCTCGTGAACGAATAATTGTAGAGCAATAATTGGTACGTCTTTTCCAAGCCTTTTTAATCGGCTTTCATTTAACATGCAACTCGAAGTGTGTTTGTGATTTTGAATTTTTGAAGGAAAGCCAAATTTTTAGTCTACAATTCTCAAAACTTCCTAACTTGAGAACGAATGAATATAGAGCAATCGTGGGTACGTCTTTTCGAAGCGCTTTTATTCGGCTTTCATTTAATAAGCAACTCGAGGGGGTTTGTAACTTCAAAATTTTCAAGAAAGTCAAAATTTTTGGTCTATAATTTTCAAAGCTCCATAACTCGTGAACGAATGAATGTAGAGCAATAGTTGGTATGTCTTTTCAAGAGGCTTCTCATTTAATATGCAACTCGAGGGGGGTTCTAACTTAATTTTTTTCAAAAAGAGTCAAAATTTTTGGTCTACACAATTTTCAATCTTCCATAGCTCAAATTACTGTAGAGCAATAGTTAGTACGCCATTTCGAAGCTCGGCCTTCATTTAATTTGAAACTCGAAGGGTGTCTGTAATTTGAAATTTTTCAAAAAAAGTATATAGTTTAGCCTACAATTTTCAGACTTTCATAGTTCGTGAACAAATCAATGTAGAGCAATAGGTGGTACGTCTTTTCGAAACTCTTTGAATCGGCTTTCATTTGATATGCAACTCGATGGGGTTTGTAATATTGAATTTTACAAAAAAACTTAAAATTTTTGGTCTACAATTCTCAAACCTTCATAATTCGTGAACAAATCAATGTAGAGCAATGTAGTACCAACGTACCTACGTATTTTCGAAGCTCTTTTAATCGGCTTTCTTTTGATATGAAACTCGAAGCTTGTAAAAGTCAAAATTTTTGGTCTACACAATTTTCAATCTTCCATAACTCGTGAACCAATAACTGTATAGCATACATATTTACGCATTTTTGAAGCTCTTTTAATCGGCTTTCATTTGATATGCAACTCGAAGGGCGTTTGTAATTTTGAATTTTTCAAAAAAGGCAACATTTTTGGTCTACAATTCTCAAACCTTCATAGCTCGTGAACGAATAATTGTAGAGCAATAATTGGTACGTCTTTTCCAAGCTTTTTTAATCGGCTTTCATTTAACATGCAACTCGAAGTGTGTTGTGATTTTGAATTTTTGAAGGAAAGCCAAATTTTTAGTCTACAATTCTCAAAACTTCCTAACTTGAGAACGAATGAATATAGAGCAATCGTGGGTACGTCTTTTCGAAGCGCTTTTATTCGGCTTTCATTTAATAAGCAACTCGAGGGGGTTTGTAACTTCAAAATTTTCAAAAAAGTCAAAATTTTTGGTCTATAATTTTCAAAGCTCCATAACTCGTGAACGAATGAATGTAGAGCAATAGTTGGTATGTCTTTTCAAGAGGCTTCTCATTTAATATGCAACTCGAGGGGGGTTCTAACTTAATTTTTTTCAAAAAGAGTCAAAATTTTTGGTCTACACAATTTTCAATCTTCCATAGCTCAAATTACTGTAGAGCAATAGTTAGTACGCCATTTCGAAGCTCGGCCTTCATTTAATATGAAACTCGAAGGGTGTCTGTAATTTGAAATTTTTCAAAAAAAGTATATAGTTTAGTCTACAATTTTCAGACTTTCATAGTTCGTGAACAAATCAATGTAGAGCAATAGGTGGTACGTCTTTTCGAAACTCTTTGAATCGGCTTTCAAAAAGTTAAAATTTTTGGTCTACAATTCTCAAACCTTCATAATTCGTGAACAAATCAATGTAGAGCAATGTAGTACCAACGTACCTTCGTATTTTCGAAGCTCTTTTAATCGGCTTTCTTTTGATATGAAACTCGAAGCTTGTAAAAGTCAAAATTTTTGGTCTACACAATTTTAAATCTTCCATAACTCGTGAACCAATAACTGTATAGCATACATATTTACGTATTTTTGAAGTTCTTTTAATCGACTTTCATTTGATATGCAACTCGAAGGGTGTTTGTAATTTTGAATTTTTCAAAAAAGGCAACATTTTTGGTCTAGAATTCTCAAATCTTCATAACTTGTGAACGAATAATTGTAAAGCAATGATTGGTACGTCTTTTCGAAGCTGTTTTAATCGGCTAATCGGCTAATGACTAAAAAGTGGAAAATTGAGTCAGAAGTCCGAGTATCTACTCGAGGATTTTACCCGTACTTCTGGCGATATTCATACCAAATTTAATCATAATTCTACAAGTGCAGTCTTTGAAGGTAACCCTAATCGGCCGTTATTATTTTCTTATGGTTTTTCTTTTTTTGATAATATCAACAGAAAATTGATCGAGGATCAAGCCCCGCCCGCTCTCGATTTCGTTTGGGTTGGAAAAATTTAGGAAAGGACGAAAACAACTATTTATACAATTTATAAGCACCTCTGTTTTCGAGCCGGGAGCGTAAACATTATAGTGGTAATAATAGCGAGGACTAAAATAAATAACGGCTGCATCGAAAAAACAGCTATAAAAACAAAAATTTCCGTCGCTCAGCGTTAGAATTCTGCTGAAAATGGTGGAGGCGCCCGAGACTTTCCCTCGTTGTAATTTGAACGTCGGACGTCCCTAAATCCGCAAGAAACTTAAATTAGGAGGCAAAATTTCAGAGACGATTTGTATGCAGGGATGCCTCAGTCAATCACCTTATTGTATTGTGGCTTCGAGAAAACAATAAGGAAAGTAAACAGCGCGAGACGTGACTTCCTTTCGATATGAAGGCGGCTTAGTCATTTATGAGGGAAATAAAAATAAAAATAAAAATAATGAAATAGAGGATTTAAGGATCGCAGTTGACTACTCGCTTTCGGCTTCGAGAGGCTTTCAGAGGAAAAACAACCGCAAAGGAAAATCTAAAGCTTGTTTTACGTTTGACAACAGTTAAAACTTTCAATGTGATGGAAATTGTGTGGTGAAGAAATGTCCCGTTAACTTTCAAACTAAAACCAGTTTACATAAAGCCAACGATCGAAAACTTGTAAGTTAACTTTCAAAATTATGTAGAAAGCTTTGAATTTTTGGACCCTCGCTCAATTAACCTTCAAATCGACCCAGTTAACGGCTTGGAAGCTTTAGGTTAACTTTCAAAGACGAAGTTCTATAATGCAGAAATGTATTAACTTTCAAAACAGTTCAAAATGAGAGTTAACAGGTAAACCAAATCAACGCTTGCTTAAGAGTTCAAATAATGAGATGGTTGCTTATAACCCGCGCACGTGCTGACAGTCCCATTCCGTTAACCTTTAAGAGTTTTTCAAAATAAGAGTTTGCGTATTTTTTGGAAAGTTAACAGTTAAACCAAGCCAGAAGTTCGAAGTTAACCAAGTATTGCTGATGATAACTTTCACATATGAAAGCCGCGATAACTTTCACATATGAAAGCCGCGTTCCTTTAATCTTCAAAATGTCGCGTTAACTTTCAAACCAGTTTTCATTTAGGTACCATTAATTTTACTAAGTTAACTTTCAAAGTGAAGGTCTTCAAATTAACCCTCAAAATATATTCCTGGAAAAGTTTATACAGTTAAAGCAATCAAACTACCAACTGGTTTTATATCAGTTAACCGCGGTTAGGAGCATTGAATTGCAACTCTGAACATTTGTATTAGTAATAGTATTGGCAGTTAGGCAAAAACATGGAAGTTATATGGCGCAGAAATGTCGCGTTAACTTTCAAACTAGAACCAGTTTACGAGACGAGAGTCGAAGTAGTTAACTTTCAAAATTAGGGTTTAGTTTATGCCAGTTAAGAGTTAACCTCGGTTAGGAGTCAACCAAGCTTTAAATTTTGAAGTTGAGAGCTTGGCATCAGTTAAACAGAACCTTGGGTAAAGTCACATTAACTTTCAAACTAGAACCAGTTTACATAAAGACCTTCGACTGACGACTTGGAAGTTAACTTTCTAAATTACAGTTCGGGCAGTGGTTAACTAACTATGAAGCTATGAATTTCGAAAAACACTTTTAATTAACCTTCAAAGCGGAAAACTACATGGGGTTGTGGAAGTCGGACAGAAATGTCGGGTTAACCTCCAAACCTGAAAAGTTTTTATTTGAAAGTTAACTTTCAAAATGAGAGTTTGAATTTGGAAAGTTTCGTTCAAGTAACTTTCAAAACGATCAAGTTTACAACTTTTTGGCAGCTAAACCTGCGGGTTAAGTAGTTACAAATTAAAACTAGGTTACATAAGGACTACGGACGACGATTTGTAAGTTAACTTTAAAAATGAGAGTTTGGTTTATGGCAATTAAGCTCGTTTAGGAGTTAACCGGCCTTTGAATTTGGAAAGCTTCGTTCAACTAACCTTCAAAACGATCAAGTTTACAGCTTTTTGGCAGCTAAACCTGCGTGTGTTAACTTTCAAACTGAAACCAGTTTAAAGTTTAACCTTCAAAGCAGCCAAGGTTAACCAGAAAACTGAATGGAGTTGTAAAAGTTTTATGACGCAGAAATGTCGAGTTAACTTCCTAACCCGCGAAAATCTCCAAAATTAACCCTCAAAAATATGTTTCTACCAAGCAAGCCAACAATTATTTTCAGACTAAAACCAGTTCATAGACTACTGTCGACGACTTGTAAGTTAACTTTCACAATGAAAGTTTGGTTTGTCAGTTGATCTCGTTTAGGAGTTAACCAATCTTTGAACTTGAAACGCTTCGTTCAAGTAACTTTCAAAACAATCGAGGTAAGGGCTTGGCAGTTAACTAGAAATTGCATGAAGTTGTGTGTTAACTTTCCAACTGGAATCTGCGTTAACTTTCAAACTGAAATAAATTCACGTAATCACAGACGATTTGTAAGTTAACTTTCAAGATGAAGAGTTTGGTTTAAAAATTTTGAAAGTTTCGTTGAATTAACTTTGAAAACAACCAAGCTAAGGCTTGGTAGTTAACCAGAAATAGCATGGAGTTGTGTGTTGACTTTTAAACTGAAATAAGTTTACATACTTACAGAGTATTGTCGACGACTTGTAAGTTAACTTTCAAAATGAAGAGTTTGGTTTAAAAATTTTGAAAGTTTCGTTCAACTAACCTTCAAAGCGACAAGTCAAGAGTTTGACAGTTAAACAGAAAATTGTGTGAAGTTTTGGAAGCTATACGCAGAACTGGCGCGTTAACTTTTAAAGGAATAGCAATTTACGGTCGACGACTTGTAACTTCTTTCAAAGTTAAAAATTTTGTTTATGCGTTAACCTTTAAAGCAACCAAGTTAAGAGCTTCACAGGTGTTTATAACCATCAAGCTATATGAATTTCGAAATATTACCATCAAGCTATATGAATTTCGAAAAACACTTCCAATTAACCTTCAAAGCGATCAAGTTAAGTGTTTGGCAGTTAATCGGAAAACTGCATGGAGTTGTGGAAGTTGATCAGAAATGAAAAGTTTTTATTTGCCACTAATTTAACGACTGCGGAAGACGGCTTGAAGGTTAATTTTCAAAAACGATCAAGTTTGCAGCTTATTTTAGCAGCTAAACATTAATCTGCGTGTGTTAACTTTCAAACTACCTAAAACCAGTTTGCAGTTTAACCTTCAAAGCAGCCGAGTTAGAGTTTGGCAGTTAACCAGAAAACTGAGTGGAGTTGTGGAAGTTTTATGACGCACAAATGTTCGGTTAACTTCCAAACTTAACCGGCGAGAATCTCCAAAATTAACCCTCAAAAATATATTCTACCAACCAAGCCAACAATTGTTTTCAAACTAAAACCAGTTTATGCAGACTACTGTCGACGACTTGTAAGTTAACTTTCACAATGAAAGTTTGGTTTGTCAGTTAACCTCGTTTAGGAGTTAAACAATCTTTAAATTTGGAAAGCTTCGTTCAAGTAACCTTCAAAACGATCAAGTTAACAGCTTATTGGCAGTTAAACAACATTAATCTGCGTGTGTTAACTTTCAAACTAAAACCAGCTTAGAGTTTAAACTTCAAAGCAACCAAGGTAAGGGTTTGGCAGTTAACCAGAAACCGCATGAAGTTGTGTGTTAACTTTCAAACTGAAACAAGTTACATACTTACAGACTATTGACGATGACTTGTAAATTAACTTTCAAAATGAAGAGTTTGGTTTAAATTTTGAAAGTTTCTTTCAATTAACCTTCAAAGCTCAAGAGTTTGGCAGTTAAACAGAAAATTGTGTGAAGTTTTGGAAGTTATATGGCGCAGAACTGTCGCGTTAACTTTTAAACGATTAGCAATTAGCAATTTACGCTTGTAAGTTAACTTTCAAAGTTAAGAATTTCGTTAATGCGTTAACCTTCAAGGCAACCAAAGAGCTTGGCAGTTGTTTAGAAAACTGTTTCACGGTGTGGGAATGTGTCAACTTTCAAACTAAAAGCCAACGGAAGATGTGTATCAATGCGATGTGCATTTACCCTGTGGTTGTCCGAAAAGAGTTGTGGGGGTGAAATTTTTACGTTCAATTAGCCTCTTCAGATTGTAGGTGCTTCAATCTAAACTTTTTACGTTTCGGGATTTGCCAAGATGAAGATGTGTATCAATGCGATGTGCATTTACCCTGTGGTTGTCCGAAAAGAGTTGTGGGGTGGGTGAAGATGTGTATCAATGCGATGTGCATTTACCCTGTGGTTGTCTGAAAAGAGTTGTGAGGGTGAAATTTTTACGGTCAATTAGCCTCTTCAGATTGTAGGTGCTTCAATCTAAACTTTTTGCGTTTCTGGATTTGCGGGGGTGATTTTTTCGCCTTCAATTAGTCTCTCCGAGTCGTAGGCGATCCGGTGCAAACTTGCATCGATAATATCGGCCGTGGCGTTGTTTTTCCTGCAAATTCCGCGAAATTTACCCATTGCATGGCCTTTGTAAATATTTGCCCGCCGAGTAAACACCATCCGTGCAGCTAAACCGACTTATCTGCGACTCGCAGTAAAGGCGCATTGTACTGTACTGTGCATGCGATGTTGCAAGTGCGTCCGTGCGGTGCACGATACGAGACGCAATCCCCTATCTTATCTCGACACGACATACCACAATATTTACAGGACTGGAATAATACAGTGTATTTATTTTTGTGGAGAAAATGTTTTTATTTCGGTTGTTTATGGCATGACTGCACTCGATGATGATAATAACGCAATTATACAGTGAACTTTAGAACAATGTAAACGTCGTTATAAAATTATTACTTTGTGCGTCGTGTTTACGTTTTCTTTATCGACTGTTGCAGGAGCGGCGAGGCCCTTTGCCGGGAGTTTATGACGAAGGGACGAGGGGAGGCTCTCTGGATGTTTTACGACGGTAAGTTGGCGAGTGGGATGATGAATCTGTAGAAGAAAAAAAAAACGTGTCAGGGTTAACGGCGGTGAAACAGGTATTAATGTTGTTGATGTTTTCCGTTAAGATTGTTGTTTTAGTAGATTAGAGCGATTTCCCAAACTAGATAAGGCAAACGTCACGAAAATCATTAAAAAACTAAGCTAGGATCAAAAATAAACACTTTATCTGGGCGATAAAACTCATTTTACGCCCCACAAGTAAAGAATATTTTACCTTAAAACAAAAATTGTGAGAGAAATCAGTCGATTGCTCTTCGTTGAATGTCTCAAAACGGCGGCGCTCGCACGACTAAACTGGGATCCAAAATGGCGAAAGATGAGCGAAATCGATATAGATTTTGAGAAGATTTAACAAAAACTTATGCGTCAGTGGGATCCAAATTGGCATTGATGAGTAATACATTTCGTAAAGTATAGAATGATTGGGCTCCAAAATGGCCGACGTGAGGGCTCGCTAACTGAATGATTTAGGAATATAAAAGGTAGAACTTAATATGGGATCCAAAATGGCTGACAAAACGATAAAGCGAAAGATGAGCGAAATCTGTACCTATAGTTTTTCAGAAAATTTAACAAAAACCGACGCACCAGTGGGCTCCAAAATGGCCGTCGTTTTCCAGGTAACTTAAATGTGGCGCATCCGACACCGACGTTTCTGACACCGTTGCAGCATACATCTTCAGAGCAGCAAGCTGACAGTTAATAGATGTTGGGTGTGATTTCGGTTAGTTAACAAACAGTGGGCTCCAAAATGGCGATGAAGTATAGAATGATTGGGCTCCAAAATGGTCAACTTGTGGATTTACTGACTGAATGATTTTGGAATATAATATGGGATCCAAAATGGCCGACGTGTGGGCTCGCTAACTGAATGATTTAGGAATATAAAAGGTAGAACTTAATATGGGATCCAAAATGGCTGACAAAACGATAAAGCGAAAGATGAGCGAAATCTGTACCTATAGTTTTTGAGAAAATTTAACACAAACCGACGCACCAGTGGGCTTCAAAATGGCCGCCGTTTTCGAGGTAACTTAAAGTGGCGCATCCCGCACCGACGTTTCTGTCGCCGTTGCAGCAGACATCTTCAGGGCAGCAAGATGACAGTTAATAGATGTTGGTGTGATTTCGGTTAGTTAACAAACAGTGGGCTCCAAAATGGCGATGATGAACAGTAGGCGATGAAGTATAGAATGATTGGGCTCCAAAATGGTCAACTTGTGGATTTACTAACTGAATGATTTTGAAATATAATATGGGATCCAAAATGGCCGACGTGTAGGCTCGCTAACTGAATGATTTAGGAATATAAAAGGTAGAACTTAATATGGGATCCAAAATGTCTGACAAAACGATAAAGCGAAAGATGAGCGAAATCTGTACCTATAGTTGTTGAGAAAATTTAACAAAAACCTACGCACCAGTGGGCTCCAAAATGGCCGCCGTTTTCGAGGTAACTTAAATGTGGCGCATCCGACATCGACGTTTCAGTCACCGTTGCAGCATACATTTTCAGAGCAGCAAGATGACAGTTAATAGATGTTGGGTGTGATTTCGGTTAGCTAACAAACAGTGGGCTCCAAAATGGCGATGATGAACAGTAGGCGATGAAGTATAGAATGATTGGGCTCCAAAATGGTCAACTTGTGGATTTACTGACTGAATGATTTTGGAATATAATATGGGATCCAAAATGGCTGCCAAACGATAAATGGCAGGGCAGGATAGCAAGATGACAGTTTAATAGATTTTTGTATGACTTCGGTTAGTTAATAAAAAGTGGGCTCCAAAATGGCGTTGGTGAGCAATACATTTCGTAAAGTGTAGAATGATTGGGTATTGGGTCCCAAAATGGCTGACGTCCTGACGTGTGGGTTTGCCAACTGAATGATTTTGGAATATAATATGGGATCCAAAATGGCTGACAAACCGATAAAGCGGAAGATGAGTAAAATCGGTATAGTTTCTGACAAAATTTAACGAAAACTGAGGCATCAGTGGGCTCCAAAATGGCGGTCGTTTTCCAGCTAACTTAAATTGGCGCATCCCGCACCGACGTTTCAGTCACCGTTGTAGTAGACATCTTCAGAGCAGCAAGATGACAGTTGGAGTGATTTCGGTTAGTTAACAAAAAGTGATGAGCAATACATTTCGTAAAGTATAGAATCATTTATCCCCAAAATGGCCGATGTGTGGGTTTATTAACTGAGTGATTTTGGAGTATAATATGGGATCCAAAATGGCTGACAAACCGATAAAGCGAAAGATGAATAAAATCGGTATAGTTTTTGAGAAAATTAAACGAAAACTGAGGCATCAGTGGGCTCCAAAATGGCATGGATGAGCAATGCATTTCGTAAAGTATAAAATGATTGGGCTCCAAAATGGCCCACGTGTGGGCTCGCTAACTGAATGATTTAGTTACATAAAAGGTAGAACTTGATATGGGATCCAAAATGGCTGACAAAACGATAAAGCGAAAGATGAGCGAAATCTGTACCTATAGTTTTTGAGAAAATTCAACAAAAACCGACGCACCAGTGGGCTCCAAACTGGCCGCCATTTTCGAGGTAACTTAAATGTGGCGCATCTTTCAGTCACCGTTGCAGCATACATCTTCAGAGCAGCAAGATGACAGTTAATAGATGTTGGGTGTGATTTCGGTTAGTTAACAAACAGTGGGCTCCAAAATGGCGATGATGAACAGTAGGCGATGAAGTATAGAATGATTGGGCTCCAAAATGGTCAACTTGTGGATTTACTAACTGAATGATTTTGGAATATAATATGGGATCCAAAATGGCCGACGTGTAGGCTCGCTAACTGAATGATTTAGGAATATAAAAGGTAGAACTTAATATGGGATCCAAAATGGCTGAGAAAACGATAAAGCGAAGGATGAGCAAAATTTGTATAGTTTTTGAGAAAATTTAACGAAAACCGACGCACCAGTGGGCTCCAAAATGGCCGTCGTTTTCGAGGTAACTTAAATGTGGCGCATCCGACACCGACGTTTCAGTCACCGTTGCAGCATACATCTTCAGAGCAGCAAGATGACAGTTAATAGATGTTGGGTGTGATTTCGGTTAGTTATCAAACAGTGGGCTCCAAAATGGCGATGATGAACAGTAGGCGATGAAGTATAGAATGATTGGGCTCCAAAATGGTCAACTTGTGGATTTACTGACTGAATGATTTTGGAATATAATATGGGATCCAAAATGGCTGCCAAACGATAAATGGCAGGGCAGGATAGCAAGATGACAGTTTAATAGATTTTTGTATGACTTCGGTTAGTTAATAAAAAGTGGGCTCCAAAATGGCGTTGATGAGCAATACATTTCGTAAAGTGTAGAATGATTGGGTATTGGGTCCCAAAATGGCTGACGTCCTGACGTGTGGGTTTGCCAACTGAATGATTTTGGAATATAATATGGGATCCAAAATGGCTGACAAACCGATAAAGCGGAAGATGAGTAAAATCGGTATAGTTTCTGACAAAATTTAACGAAAACTGAGGCATCAGTGGGCTCCAAAATGGCGGTCGTTTTCCAGCTAACTTAAATTGGCGCATCCCGCACCGACGTTTCAGTCACCGTTGTAGTAGACATCTTCAGAGCAGCAAGATGACAGTTGGAGTGATTTCGGTTAGTTAACAAAAAGTGATGAGCAATACATTTCGTAAAGTATAGAATGATTTATCCCCAAAATGGCCGATGTGTGGGTTTATTAACTGAGTGATTTTGGAGTATAATATGGGATCCAAAATGGCTGACAAACCGATAAAGCGAAAGATGAATAAAATCGGTATAGTTTTTGAGAAAATTAAACGAAAACTGAGGCATCAGTGGGCTCCAAAATGGCATGGATGAGCAATGCATTTCGTAAAGTATAAAATGATTGGGCTCCAAAATGGCCCACGTGTGGGCTCGCTAACTGAATGATTTAGTTACATAAAAGGTAGAACTTGATATGGGATCCAAAATGGCTGACAAAACGATAAAGCGAAAGATGAGCGAAATCTGTACCTATAGTTTTTGAGAAAATTCAACAAAAACCGACGCACCAGTGGGCTCCAAACTGGCCGCCATTTTCGAGGTAACTTAAATGTGGCGCATCTTTCAGTCACCGTTGCAGCATACATCTTCAGAGCAGCAAGATGACAGTTAATAGATGTTGGGTGTGATTTCGGTTAGTTAACAAACAGTGGGCTCCAAAATGGCGATGATGAACAGTAGGCGATGAAGTATAGAATGATTGGGCTCCAAAATGGTCAACTTGTGGATTTACTAACTGAATGATTTTGGAATATAATATGGGATCCAAAATGGCCGACGTGTAGGCTCGCTAACTGAATGATTTAGGAATATAAAAGGTAGAACTTAATATGGGATCCAAAATGGCTGAGAAAACGATAAAGCGAAGGATGAGCAAAATTTGTATAGTTTTTGAGAAAATTTAACGAAAACCGACGCACCAGTGGGCTCCAAAATGGCCGTCGTTTTCGAGGTAACTTAAATGTGGCGCATCCGACACCGACGTTTCAGTCACCGTTGCAGCATACATCTTCAGAGCAGCAAGATGACAGTTAATAGATGTTGGGTGTGATTTCGGTTAGTTATCAAACAGTGGGCTCCAAAATGGCGATGATGAACAGTAGGCGATGAAGTATAGAATGATTGGGCTCCAAAATGGTCAACTTGTGGATTTACTGACTGAATGATTTTGGAATATAATATGGGATCCAAAATGGCTGCCAAACGATAAATGGCAGGGCAGGATAGCAAGATGACAGTTTAATAGATTTTTGTATGACTTCGGTTAGTTAATAAAAAGTGGGCTCCAAAATGGCGTTGATGAGCAATACATTTCGTAAAGTGTAGAATGATTGGGTATTGGGTCCCAAAATGGCTGACGTCCTGACGTGTGGGTTTGCCAACTGAATGATTTTGGAATATAATATGGGATCCAAAATGGCTGACAAACCGATAAAGCGGAAGATGAGTAAAATCGGTATAGTTTCTGACAAAATTTAACGAAAACTGAGGCATCAGTGGGCTCCAAAATGGCGGTCGTTTTCCAGCTAACTTAAATTGGCGCATCCCGCACCGACGTTTCAGTCACCGTTGTAGTAGACATCTTCAGAGCAGCAAGATGACAGTTGGAGTGATTTCGATTAGTTAACAAAAAGTGATGAGCAATACATTTCGTAAAGTATAGAATGATTTATCCCCAAAATGGCCGATGTGTGGGTTTATTAACTGAGTGATTTTGGAGTATAATATGGGATCCAAAATGGCTGACAAACCGATAAAGCGAAAGATGAATAAAATCGGTATAGTTTTTGAGAAAATTAAACGAAAACTGAGGCATCAGTGGGCTCCAAAATGGCGGTCGTTTTCGAGCTAACTTAAATTGGCGCATTCCGCACCGACGTTTCGGTCACCATTGCAGCAGACATCTTCAGAGCAAACAAGATGACAGTTGAAGTGATTTCGGTTAGTTAACAAAAAGTGATGAGCAATACATTTCGTAAAGTATAGTATGATTGGGCCCCAAAATGGCCGACGTGTGGGTTTACTAACTGAATGATTTTCGAATACAATATGGGATCCAAAATGGCTGACAAACCGATAAAGCGAAAGATGAGCGAAATACGTATGGTTATGATGAGTAATACATTTCGTAAAATTTAGAATGATTGGGCTCCAAAATGGCCGACTTGTGGGTGTTCCACGAGCAATGTAATTCCGTTGCCTTGCTAGCCGAATGATTTTTTTAGCAATATATATATAATGGGATCCAAAATGGCGGCATAGAGTTGGCAACGCACGGTGTGAAAATCAGACGTGGATAAATAATGAGCAAGTCTGAACTAGATGTGGACCCAAAATGGCGGGTAGTGAAGTCACTATATTAAATTCGTCCGTGGGCTCCAAAATGGCCGCAGAGATAAATTGGAATAGTTGCGGAATCTTCTGCAGAACGAGTTGGGATCCAGAATGGCGATCGGTTTTCAGAAAATGAACGCCCAAATTTTCGAATTTCGAAATGGCGAGTAGGTGACAAAAATTCCCTTGGAATCCAAAATGGCGAAGCCTCGGGCGAGACATTTCTTGTTGGGATCCAAAATGGCGATTGGTAACGCGCAAAATGGCACTTAAAGATGGAAAAACGAGAAATCAGTGAGATCTAAAATGGCGGATAATGAAGTTACTAAATTAAATTCGTTCGGGGCTCCAAGATGGCTGCGGAGATAGATTGGAAATTATGCGGAATCTTCTACAGAAAGAGTTGGGATCCAAAATGGAGAGCGGTTTCCAGTACTGGAACAATTATCTTCCGAAAACGAAAAAAATAAACTTCACGAGAATTGTCGGTATGGTATCCAAAATAGCCGACCAAGTATAGCTGGTGGAAACAATATTTGGGAGACCCTAAAAGCCGCCTCATTACGAGGGTGGTAACTGTAACAATGACGCCCCGCTGACTGGACAAATTCAGACGTTTGGCTTACCTGAGGCTCGTGGATATTTTAAAATTTCCAAGGTGGGCCGGATTTGCGAATTCTCATTATCTAACAAGCACAAATCGATTGATTATAGATAATGAAGTACGCTGTTGGTAGATATTAGATCTAGGAAATAAGTTTGTTCCAGAATTCTTGCTATTTCATTTCTTTTCGATATATTATTGTTGGCTAAATCGTTGTCTCTATGCCAATGACAATGATAGTGAGATTTTGCCAGTAGTGGGTCGTCTGCAATTATTAAAATAGCCCCTATTATTTAAGGGAGAGTTGATAGATTTACGCTTCAGTCTTATCTTACACTGTTTGTGCTTTAAAACTAAAATTGTCGAGTACGGCCCGTGGGAATAATTTGAAATACCCACTAGTTAGTAGGTACACCAGACACCTGTGTTTGTTCGCACAGCGGGGCATCATTGTGACAGTTATAACCCTCGTAATGAGGCGGCTTTTAGGTTCACCCAAATATTGTTTCCACCAGCCTTTATTTGCTTTATTTGCATCATTGATTTCGAAATGGCGAACTGGTGACAAAAATACCGATTGGATCCAAAATGGCGAAGAATGTTTTGTAGAATCTAATGGGATTCAAAATGACAATTAAAAGTTGATAACACGCAAAGACCATAAAAAGAAGTTAACGAGAAATCAGTGGGATCCAAAATGGCGACATAGACCTGAACTGCCCGAGCTTCTCGCACTACACTGCAAGACCAACATTTTGCCATATTCCGTGGGCAGGATCTGAGAAAAATATTTAATTAAAAAAATAACCTAACCTGACATAGAACTGCCCTAGCTTCTCACACTGCAAGACCGATATTTTGTTAAGTGTGGGTATATACATTGATCTTATTTTCGAACAATTGGTTTTCGAACAATTAGCTTTCGAACAATTTACCATTGGAACAATTTACAATTCGAACAATTATGTTTTTCGAACAATTGCCTTTCGAACAACTTCGTTCGAATAATTTTCAGGATACGGACTTATTTACGTTTCGGTCCTAAGTAATGTTCCAGAAACAAAAGAAACCATATCGAAATTAGTGAGAGGGATCCAAAATGGCAAATTTATACATACGAGAAACCGAAAATCAGTAAGTTATAATAATAATAATAATAATAATATATACTTGGGGATATCAGTGGGCTCCAAAATGGCGGTGAACTAACGAGGTAATAAAACAAACAAGAATAACAAGAACACGTCACACAAAAAAGCTAAGAAAATTAAAAGCAGATCCAATTATTTTGTGGGCTCCAAAATGGTGGTGAAGGTGGAACCACCGGATAAAAACCAATAATTGCAAAAATGCAACAGAAAGAGACAAAAAAATTTAAAAATTTAATTACAAAAATAAAACAGATAGAGACAAAAAAATTAAAAAATTACCAGCAGAGCCAATTATTTTTGTTTGCCCCATTACGCACCGCTACGCTCGAAAACCACCTCCGTTATTATTAGCCCAGAAAGATAACATGTTTATTTGGCAATGTTATTACAGCGTTATCATTTATTTCCGGCTCCGCTAATTACGCATTCACTTTTTGATAGCAATTTCCAGCCTTTCTTAATTAATTTCGGATAATTCCACACTCCGCCGCCGCCGGGAACGCGCAACCGATGATTAAATGAAAAATGCCCCCCTCGAGACGAATAAATAAATATTTCCCTATATTGATTCGGTTTCGCGTATGTCTTGTTTATTGCCATTTCCCGCAGTGCGATTATATTGATTCGAAGGACAATAAAATGTTTTATGCCCGCCGAATTTCTGGAATTGTGACATGAACCGCCATTTAGCTCGTATCGCCGTTGTTGGATTGAATAATTTATCCGTTTGTGAAACGTAAATTCACGCGGGCTGGCTTTGTTTCGGGTCGTAAATTTCAACAAACAATAGTAAATGTGATGTTCATTAGTAAAATAAATAAAGTAAATAAATAAAATAAAATAAAGTTGGAGCTTCAATAAACTTTCTGCAATTTTTAGGAGAACCTAATTTCTTGCGTATTTAGTTTAGGGACGTCTGATGTTCATAAGTAAAATATTTTCAAAAACAAGAAAGTTCTTTTGATGTGTTACATTCCAGAAGTTAGAACTTCAATAAATCTTCCTGCAAATTCATAATTTAAAGTTTTCAAAATATTTGATCAAATGCCACCCCAGCAGCACCAAATATGGGGCCAACGTAGAGCCTACATTGGGCCAATATATTAATCGTGGCCCAATATTTCAGACTTTTAGCCAATATTGGCTGTGCATTGGTGGAAAAATGTTTGCCAATATATATAATCCATGTTTGACCAATGTAGGACCCATAGTGTCTTTGCATGTTGAAATCATAAACATGCCCCCAATATGGGTAGAATGTGGTAGAATATTATTTCATAAATAGTAATTAATGCACTAATTTAATTACTCAGAAAATGAATAGGTACCATAATACATGCACATGAAAATTACCGAATGCAATACATATTATATATTTATTAAAATTTTATTTGATAATAAAGATGAATTACGGATATGGGGATCGGGAGGTTAGAAGCAGGATGCAGTTTATTAATAAAATTTGTTCGGTACCTATGTACAATAAATATTTGATTTCATTATACCTAAATTATAAAATATTTGTTAGGGCCTGCATTGGCCATTCTTGGACGATGCTGTGTGCGCAGTCGCAGTCGCAGAAGGTGTACGTGACCTCCTGCCTGGTCGGACACCAGTCCAGTCCAGACAGGAAAAAATTGCGCTAACCTAAAAGCCGGGGGGTGCATTAAGTGCATTTGTCTGGTTTTAGTGCTTGTGGTGTTGAATCTTTTGTGGGGTAAGTAACTCTTAAATAACGATGTTTTAAGCCAGACAGCATGTCATTTTGTTGGGTTAGAGTTGTGCCAGTTATCAGCTATTTAAAGGCTATTTTGCCATTCAGTGCTTTAAATATTGTGAAGCTGCTTTATTAGGATATCTAATTACTGTATGTACATAAAAGTACATGCCATTTACGTACTTTTTGATTACTCTTTTATATACAGGGTGATTTTGAACGGATTCGTTGGAAACTGTTTGACTTCCTAACAGATGACGTGATGAGGATCTTCGAATTTGGTATGCGACCATAATCGATCATGACGAATCGAAGTCAAATATTTTCAAGATGGCGGCAGAAAAGATGAATACATTGGTAACGATGAGATATTGTTTTGCAAAATTCTTCAATAATGTGTTTTCAGGTGAATCATCTTTACCTTTGTGGAGATGACACTGTCCATAAGGCTGTCTTTTACCAAATGAGAAAAATCTTGCAGAAAAGTGTCATCATTGTATTCCGGGCAAGGTAAAAAAAGTGGGAAGTTGCCATTCAAAAATTTGCGATGCCGTGGGGCCATACTACGTAAGTTAATTTTTTGCAAATCTACTTGACAGTTGCTGATTTTTCGTTCTAGGTGCCGTTAGAAAGAGGTGCCCGGAGGCTACAGAGGTCCAGGTGCAACGATCAATTTCCCTGTACTTACCTGGCGGGATCTAAAGACCGTGAAGGAGGAATGGGGGAGCGATAAAAATCAAATATAATGTAATGTTTTTTTATACCGTTCGTTTCATTCCAGGCGCCGTATAGGGAAATAACACGGGAAAAGTGTTTTTATTTTTTGTTTGCTCCTGAAACTGGTTCCGGCCAAATCTGAGTGATACGGTCAATGGGCCTCAATGTCCTCTACGCATGAAAAAAAAATGGCCCTGAAATGCCCCCTTGTTAAAACGGGAGGACCGGTTGAAAATTGGAATTTTAAATTTCGCGGGCGTCAAATCAGCGCTGTTTGACATCTCCGAAAACTAAACTTCCAGTGGCGGCTTTCACAATTTCTTGAGTTTTCGCTAACGTCATTTAGTTACCTTTTTGGAATTTCTACAAATTATTGAGTGAATTCTGAGACGAAATAAACCGGCGCATTTTTGCAATAGTCCCAGAGAGTCTTGGTGTCAGAAACTTTACTAAAGAAAAGACACTATGAAGGTAACCTCACAAAAATTTTGTCTTTGTTCGCTACAACCAGGCCGCATTTATTAACATTTAAATTCTCCAGGTAAGTCTCTGTTTATAGTTAAAACTGTCTTAATCGTTGTTTTGCTTCAGTTATGAATATTTTCACTGGAATATCACAGACTACGAGAAGAGTTGGTTGAATGAGGAAATGGCCAATATTCAGTTACCATGAACCTGGTACCAAATTCTGTTAAAGAATAACAATATGGAGAGCCACTAAAGGCTACGTAGCACAGAAGGTAAGGCGAAGGTCTTGCTTAAAAGTTGGTGTGTCGATAGACCTTACGAGTCACAGCGAAGACAAGGATGGTTCTGATATTTAGGGTGGATACGCCTTACCAAGCACCTGTAAGGCTGATGGAAAAGGCACCTGCAGTCTCCACTCCAAGGCCTGGAAGCTGGTGGTGATGGCCTTGCCTAGACTAGTGGCTTCGGCTGTGCCGAGGAATCTGTTGCAGGAGTTACCATGCCCTGCTTGTCCCCTGGGACAAGATGTGCCTTTGCCCCAACAGTTATTTAACCGCGGAGTGCGTGTTTGGAGTGTGGACGAAGATATGTAACTGGCTTGCCAAATTTTAATTGTTTTATTCTAAAAATGTTAATAATTAATAAAATAGCATACCTAGGTCTTATGGGCCTTATTTTCTAGATATTTTAGTTGATAATTCACAATTTAATGTTGAAATTTTGAATAAATTCTTGAATAATCAAATTAGGGAATTTATGACCGCTATATGCTGTACCGACTGCTCATATAAATGAAACAATATAACTTAGATAATTATTGTCACTACAATATCTCTTGAAGATAAACACATCAAAAATATAAGCAGCAAAAATTTTATTATTTACTTACTATTTATTTTATTTGTTATTTGACTGGACTGTAAGGTGAGAAAGTAATAAAGTTCCTCGCGAGGATTCAATTTACAAAACAAATATAGCAAAACATAATTAAGGGGACGGTGGTAGGTTGCAAAATGTTCATGAATATTGGCCATTTCCTCATTCGACCAACCCTTCTCGTAGTCTGTGCTTCCAGTGAAAATATTTATAACTGAAGCAAAACAACGATTAAGACAGATTTAACTATAAACAGAGACTTGCCTCGAGAATTAAAATGTTAATAAATGCGGTCTGGTTCTAGCGAAGGAACCAAAGACAAAATTTTTGTGAGGTTACCCTCATAGTGTCTTTTCTTTAGTAAAGTTTCTGACACCAAGACTCTCTGGGACTATTGCAAAAATGCGCCGGTTTATTTCGTCTCAGAATTCACTCAATAATTTGTAGAAATTCCAAAAAAGTAAGTAAATGACGTTAGCGAAAACTCAAGAAATTGTGAAAGCCGCCCCTGGAAGTTTAGTTTTCGGAGATGTCAAACAGCGCTGAATTGACGCCCGCGAAATTTAAAATTCCAATTTTCAACCGGTCCTCCCGTTTTAACAAGGGGGCATTTCAGGGCCATTTTTTTTTCATGCGTAGAGGACATTGAGGCCCATTGACCGTATCACTCAGATTTGGCCGGAACCAGTTTCAGGAGCAAACAAAAAATAAAAACACTTTTCCCGTGTTATTTCCCTATACGGCGCCTGGAATGAAACGAACGGTACAAATTAATAATAGTAATTAGTAATATATTTCTAATGATTTCTTATTACATTGCTCCTATGAAAGAAACCAATCTGGGGCGAATATTTAAAAGAAATATTGGCTAATGATTATTAAACAATGTTTTCCCTATAAAACAAATTCACGTTGGGCCAATATTCCTTTAAATACAGGGTGTTTCACGACGAGCGGCAGTTAGCCGTATCTCGAAAAGTACTTCGATTGGTGTGGAGAAAATTTGCACACTAAGGTTTCAGCGGAAGCCGAATTCAATGAAAATATTTTGAGTTTGATGGCACTTCCGGTTTTACCGGAAACAGATACAAACTTTGTTATTTTAAATGGAACACCCAGAATATTATTGCATTTTTGGATTCTTTGTTGAATTTTAGGTACAGTTTCATCAGAAAGTGGTATACCTAAAGTCAGCCGTTCTTGAGAAAATTAAGTCTTTCAAAAATTTTTACCAAAAACAATGTTGACTTTAAAAAATTACATCTTCGTTGTGGTGCCAATTATGGAAACGAAATTACACCGTCCTTTAAACCAATGCATGTGCTAACTAATGGTGTATTGCGAACTTCCTTTTCTCAAAGAGGAGGCGCCTCACGATTTTTTAAATTTCGGGAACTTTGATCATAAAAATCTCCGTTTTTCTAAATGGAATGCCATAGAAATTGAGTATTCATAAGAAAGAGAATTTAATTCTCTTTCTTTTGATTATCTCATTCCTATACCTAACTATCTTAGGTTTTGTTTTATTTTAGATTATTTGTCATTTTGCTGCATTTTTCAATAATTTTCCCTTTAACAATCTCACAATCATGATTTCTATAGCAACGCCACTGTTACCAGTCGTAAGAAAACCTTTTTTAATTGTAGTTTATGTACGTAATTTAAAACATTCTTGTTGCACTCACTTAATCTCAGCAATTTCATTGGTTAAATTTAAATGAACCAATCAAATTCATGTAAAAAGGAGATGCTTTTTATTTGTCAATTAATAACGAAACAAAAAAGAGGGAAGGGGTCCTGGCACTACTGGCTAATTGGTTAACAATGTTCCGGATGAGGGAAGGACACTGCATTAAAGCCAGCACGATAAAAATTGGGTTTATTTAGCAACCGGTTTCGGCCGCTCCCCGGCCATCATCAGGCTACTACAAAAGGATTTTTAACTTTTTAAATTTTTAACTTTTTAACTTTATCGTTTTTAATAGGACATAGGTACCCTATTGAGCTCACAGTTTTTATGTCGCGGTTTGTTCCGATTTGATTCGTTCTCTGGTTTTGGTAACTATGATTAGCTGTACTGTATATTGTAATTATCCTTTTGTAGTAGCCTGATGATGGCCGGGGAGCGGCCGAAACCGGTTGCTAAATAAACCCAATTTTTATCGTGCTGGCTTTAATGCAGTGTCCTTCCCTCATCCGGAAGATTGTTAACCAATTAGCCAGTAGTGCCAGGACCCCTTCCCTCTTTTTTGTTTCGTTATTAATTGACAAATAAAAAGCATCTCCTTTTTACATGAATTTGATTGGTTAATTTAAATTTAACCAATGAAACTACAATTAAAAAAGGTTTTCTTACGACTGGTAACAGTGGCGTTGCTATAGAAATCATGATTGTGAGATTGTTAAAGGGAAAATTATTGAAAAATGCAGCAAAATGACAAATAATCTAAAATAAAACAAAACCTAAGATAGTTAGGTATAGGAATGAGATAATCAAAAGAAAGAGAATTAAATTCTCTTTCTTATGAATACTCAATTTCTATGGCATCCCATTTAGAAAAACGGAGATTTTTATGATCAAAGTTCCCGAAATTTAAAAAATCGTGAGGCGCCTCCTCTTTGAGAAAAGGAAGTTCGCAATACACCATTAGTTAGCACATGCATTGGTTTAAAGGACGGTGTAATTTCGTTTCCATAATTGGCACCACAGCGAAGATGTAATTTTTTGAAGTCAACATTGTTTTTGGTAAAAATTTTTGAAAGACTTAATTTTCTCAAGAACGGCTGACTTTAGGTATACCACTTTCTGATGAAACTTTACCTAAAATTCAACAAAGAATCCAAAAATGCAATAATATTCTGGGTGTTCCATTTAAAATAACAAAGTTTGTATCTGTTTCCGGTAAAACCGGAAGTGCCATCAAACTCAAAATATTTTCATTGAATTCGGCTTCCGCTAAAACCTTAGTGTGCAAATTTTCTCCACACCAATCGAAGTACTTTTCGAGATACGGCTAACTGCCGCTCGTCGTGAAACACCCTGTATAGGGCCGTTAAAAAAAAATCTGACGTTTGCATGTTGCCCCAATATTTGAGAAATATGTTGGGCCAATAAAAGTGTGCTGCTGGGGCACTTTTTTAACTTTCGACAATTCGAGGAAATGAGAAATCGAAATCTTCAGCTTGTGACGCTTGAGAATTTGATCTCCTGATGGTAAACTCATATTTGGTTTGAGTTAATGGAACTTTTATCGCAATTTGGTCAACTGCCATTTTGATGTAATGAAATTTTTGATCCACTGAAGCCTCGTGAAATGGAGAATTTGAATTTCTGGGATATTTTGCGTAAAAATACGAACGATATTTGCTATTTATGATGATAATGATAATTTGAACTACTATACTGATGGGATACCCATTTAGATTTTTATCAAAAGTATTTGAAGTATAATGCAAATTTTAGCTTAACCAGCGGAGTTTTCGAACTATTAGGAATTATAAGTAGCGGGGTGTAAATCGGCACCTTTTTGGTATATTTATATTATGAAAAATCGCAAAAATAAATACTAAAAATTTCAGGAAAAAATTAAAAACTTTTGAGTTGAAGGTCACGTCCGCCATTTTGTAATTTTTTTTTTCAACTCGCCACAAAAAAAATTGTTTATGAACTTAATACTTGGAAATTCAGTGGTGAAAATCGCGAACTTCTATCTGATGCTCTCGTATTTTTTTATAATTTCTGTAATTTTTGTAATTACTGGAAAGATGTTAAGAGTTGGAAAGGGAGAATCAAAATATGGAGAAAACAATCAATTATTTTTGTTTTATTGGTGGCATTTTTTATTTTGTAAAATAGCAATAATACTAAAATATTCAAGAAATATGAAAAACTTTCAGTTTATTAACTTAAAACTGGAACATTAAATGGTGGAAACCGCATTTTTTATAATTTTTTGAATTTTTTTAATAAATGTGGTATCAGGGCCTGTAGAGTTAAAATGAAAGAACCAACGGCGAGAACCATAAATTTCCTATTATTTTTATAATTTTTTACGAACTTTTCGTGCCAATTTTTAATTTGAAAAATCGCGAAAATGTTTGAATGTTAAAGAAAAACGAGAAAATTTCGGAGTTTGTAAACTTAAATTGTGAAACGCTGTCTGCTGTCATATTTTTTCTATAATTTTTTGATTTACTAGCAAAATGTTTTTTCAGGGCTTGTAAAGTTGAAATGGGAAATCAATAATGGTGAAAACCACAAATCTAATAGTTTTTTTAAAGATCGTCCTGTTTTTAAAAAATAAAAAAAAAACATTTTCAAAAATATCGATTGTGCCAAAAAATTACAAAAATTTTATTTTACCAATTTTTTAATTACAAAATTGTCAATATTTCAAAAATTGAAAAACGTGTTTTTGTATAGAAGTAGGAACTGTCAATTAATTTTGATAATTTTTCCAATTTAATTGAATTTAAAGACCGTGAAAAATCGCAAAAATAAATATTAAATATTTAAAATATAATAAATATAAAAAAAAATTAAAAAGCATATACCTATAAAAAAAAAAATTTGAGAGTTAGGATGGTGAAAAGCAAACTGCGAAAACCCAAAACGTGCTATTGTAATAACGAACTAATTTTTTCTATAATTTTTTGATTTTTTTCAGTTACTAGAAAAATGTTTATTCAGGGATTGTAGTTAAAATGGCGAAAACCACAAATTAAATATTTTTTAAGGGATTTTTTTCTTAATAGAAATACATTTTCTGGGTTTAAAGGCTTAAACCGGTAATTTAAAAAAATCTATTATCCTAAAAAATTGCAAATATTTTATTTTACCAATTTTTGGGTACGAACAGTTCATTAATTTTGGTAATCTTTCCGAGAATTTTTGAATTTAAAAAATAGCAAAAATATTTAAAATATTTTTTGTGATGCGAACGTGCGGAATTGGCAGTTCCTAAGATAATGAAACCTTTCCTAGTCATAACAATAATAATAAATCCGAGTGGACATTTCCATGAATAATTTTAATCGTACGATATACCATTTCTCATGTTACGACTTCAAAGAGCTAGAGTGTCAGATTCTGGGATAAGGCCATGAATTTACAATAAACCATCCTGGGAGCACTCTAACGCGCACATCTCCACTGCAACTTGTATTTTATTCATTTTCCTTCCGTATCGATTGCAGGGGCGTTACAGGGCATCGTAACATCTTTGGGGTAAAATTTCTGGGTTTTGGCGTGGGGAGGAGTGACAGTTAAAAAATGTTAAAAATAATTGCTATAACGTGACAGATGGACAGTCAATTATTCGTGAAATTGCGTGTGAGATTAACAATTTATTGCCACCCATTTCCCATTCATAAACTATGCAAACCCGATTTTGCTAATCTAAATCCGGAATTGATAGAACGTCATTGAAACTAATAAATTGGACAATCGCGGTTTTGCTCTTTCAATTTTTATTTGCTTAGTTCCATTACGTTTCAGGTGAAAAACATACAAAGTAAATAAATAAAATAGGAAAACACATCACATTTTAAATGTCCATTAGCTGAAGCCTGTAAACATTTCGAAAAATAACGAAAATAACGCGGCAACAACAACAACTGCTATTTAGTAACCCGACCAACGCACGAGAGGTCAATTTTTTCGTTGCGTAACAAGCCGAGTCGTAGAACACGTATCCTCGCGTGAGAAATTCTTTTTAAATTCGAAAAACATACAATTATTTATTAATATTTTACTAAATAATTTGTCTTGTTTTTTGTTCTTTTTCTGTGACAATCGCACAAATTATATCTTTTATACCACAAAAATGTGGTTTTTGCACGTGTTGGAACTTTATTATCATTTTCGGCCATTTTGGATCCCGTACGGTTTGTCGGCGAATAGGCCATACGAGCAATCGGTAATTTTTGTGGAATAATGTAACAAAAACTGCCACTGTGGTGTCGGCGGGCTCCAAAATGGCCGATGAATTACCAACGTTTCGTTGGTCGCCGCAGGAGACATCTTCCGGGCAACAGGCAGTTTATGACAGAAGATGATGCGATTTTTTAGGAAAATGAACAGTTCGGGGCGTTAAACTCATTTTATGCCCTCCAATAAAGCGTCTATATTTTATAATTTATAATTTTACGGACGTCATGAATTCATTTTATAATTACATTCTTCCAAACTTCATCACAATTTGATCTCTAATAAGTTGGTGAACATTCACAAGACTTGGGTTGGATCCAAGATGGCGACCAAAGCGATGAAATTTTACCAAAATTATTACTGACGAGCTCCAAAATGGACGACCAAGTACCGACGTTTCGTTTGTCATTGTAGGAGGCATCTTCAGGGCAGTAAGCCATGAAATTATTTAAAAAAAGGAAGCTGTAGGAAAAATTTGCAGTTTGGAGGCGTTAAAACTCATTATACGCCCCCATCAAAGTAAAGTATAAATATGTATTTTAGTTTAAATTAAAACAGAAATTTTAAATGAAAACATGTTCGACCAACCTTCATTGCAATTTGATTTCTCATCAATTCTCGAAAATTCACTAGACTTCAGTTGGATCCAAAATGGCGGACAAAGCAATAAAGCCAAAATGTATAGGTATTTACTTAAAAATGAAACAGCTGCGGTTTTTGAGGAAATTTTACAACACCGACGCATGAGTGCGGCTCCAAAATTGCCAAGTACCGACGTTTCGTTTGTCGTTACAGGAAACATCTTCAGGGCAGTAAGCAATTCGTGATCATGACAGCTAGTTAGACGTGATTTTTGTTGGATCCGCGAAATTATAAAAAAAACGTCGCTGGAAAAAATAAACAGTTCGGGGCGTAAAAACTCATTTTACGCCCCCAAAGTAGAGTATGTTTTTGTTTAAAACGAAGACTTGAAAGTGAAAACATTCAACCAAACTGTATTACAATTAGATCTCTCATGAATTGGTGAAAATTTACAAGACTTCGGTTGGATCCAAAATGGCGGACAGAGCGATAAAGCCGAAATGTATAGGTATTTTTCTTAAAAATTAAAAGGCTGCCGTTTTTCAGGAAATTTTATGAAAATTATTACTGACGCATCAGTGGGCTCCAAAATGGCCGACCAGGTAGCGCCGTTTTGTTTGTCTTTGGAAACATCAGCACACTAATCGCGGCAGTTAGTTGATATAATTTTTGTTTGATTTGCGAAACTATTTAAAAAAAGGACGCTGTAGGAAATGTTCGAGGGCGTTAAAACTCATTTTACGGCCCCCAAAGTAAAGTATAAGTATTTTAGTTTAAAAAAATAAATAAATAATGAGAACATATTCGACCAAACTTCATTGCAATGTGATTTCTTATGAATTGTCAAAAATTTACTAGACTGCAGTTGGATCCAAAATGGCGGACAAAGCAATAAAACCAAAGTATTTAGGTATTTACTTAAAAATGAAACAGCTGTGGTTTTTGATGAAATTTTACAAAAATTATTACTGACTAGCTCCAAAATGGACGACCAAGTACCGACGTTTCGCTTGTCACTGTAGGAGGCATCTTCAGGGCAGTAAGCAATTCGTGATCATGGCAGTAGATGTAATATTTTTGTTTGATCCGCGAAATTGTTTAAAAAAAGGACGCTGCAGGAAAAATTTGCAGTTCGGGGCGTTAAAACTCATTTTACGCCCCCAAACTAGAGTATATTTTTGTTTAAAACGAAGACTTGAAAGTGAAAACATTCAACCAAACTGTAGCGGCGTTAGTTGATATAATTTTTGTTTGATTTGCGAAATTATTTTACAAAAGGACGCTGTAGGAAATGTTCGGGGGCGTTAAAACTCATTTTACGCCCCTAAAGTGAAGTATAAGTATTTATTTCAAAAAAAAAAATAAATAAATAATGAGAACATATTCGACCAAACTTCATTACAATGTGATTTCTTATGAATTGTCAAAAATTTACGAGCCTGCAGTTGGATCCAAAATGGCGGACAAAGCAATAAAACCAAAGTAAGTAGGAAATTTAACAAAAACTACCACTGACGCATCAGTAGGCTCCAAAATGGCCGACCAAGTACCGACGCTTCGTTTGTCGTTATAGGAGACTTCTTCAGGGCAGTAAGCAATTCGTGATCATGACAGTTAGTTAGACGTGTTTTTTGTTGGATCCGCGAAACTATAAAAAAAACGTCGCTAGGAAAAATAAACAGTTCGGGGCATTAAAACTTATTTTACGCCCCCAAGTAGATAAACTATGTTTTAGTTTAAAACTAAAATTTTTTGTGAAAACCATTTCGACCAAACTTTATTACCATTAGGTCTCTCAAGAATTCGTGAAAATTCACAAGACTTCTGTTGGATCCAAAATGGCGGTCACAGCGATAAAGTTCAGTGTATAGGTTTTTACTTAAAAAAGAAGCAGATCTGTAATTTTTGAGGAACTTTACAAAAACTGGGCTCCAAAATGGCCGACTATAACTACCGACGTTTCGTTATATGTGATGTGGTATTTACACGGGTTGGAACTTTATCTTCATTTTCTGCCATTTTGGCGCTAAACGGCGTAATAGATACAAACTATTGGGCACTATGGCTTCCGTTCGCCATTTTGGATCCAACAATTCCTTCGTTTAAAGGAAAAATCTAAGGGAGTTTTTTCCTGGCTACGTACCACGTACGATGCACGAATATCAATATTATTCGGATATCGGATATAGTTACACATCCGCCATTTTGGATCCCGTGCATTTTAGCGACAAATGAACCACGGGCAATCAAGTCAAAATGAAAGATCAGCTTTGGGAGATTGAAAAAAAAAGAAAAATGTGCCCCCGGGGGCCAATTTCCATCAACATTTTCTGTCCAAGATAAAGCGAAATATTTCGATTAAATTCCTCTTGTGCGTATTCCACAGACTTTGAACGAGTCGTAAATAACAGTTAGTAGATCTGCGTGTTCATACCTCAGAGGTCATTCACTATGAGATAAAAACGGGAACAAACGTTTTTATTGTGATGGAAAATCGTTTTTTTGCTTTTAATCAATAACGAGTGTGTTCAGCTTTTCAGTTGTTGCATCATTCGGCCTCGACGCCTCCAAAAAAATTTAAAAAAAAATAAAAATGTTGACTGGAAAAAATTGACGATGGGTTAACGTTGTTTTTGGTTGTTGCAGGTTGTTCGGTAACGATGAGAGGGTGTCGCAAGCGGATGGGATGTCAACATAGCGTTAGATGAGGGAGCTGTTCGACGGTCGATATTTCATCAATAAAGTGAGTATAGTTTAATTTAAAAAATAAATAAATAAATAGGTCATCGACATAAAAATCTTTGGTTAAATGAAATTGAATTTTTATAGTTTTGTGTATTCGAATAAATATTCATTAAAAATATGAGAAATTAAAAAAAAAACAAAAAAATTAAAATAAATATGTATACAGGGGGTCATCAATAAAGTGAGTAGGATTTTAATAAATATAAAATAAAATAAAAATGCGCAAAATTAATCAAAAATATATAAAACAAAAAATTAAAACAAATATGTATTCCGGGGGTCATCAATAAAGTGAGTAAGGATTTTCGTAAATATAAAATAAAATAAAAATGCGCAAAATTAATCAAAAATATGTAAAACAAAAAATTAAAACAAATATGTATTCCGGGGGTCATCAATAAAGTGAGTAAGGATTTTCGTAAATATAAAATAAAATAAAAATGCGCAAAATTAATCAAAAATATATAAAACTCGATCGAGGTCATCCACATAAAAATCTTTTTCGGTCCCGTATTAAATTCAAACATTTCCACGGATTCACGTTGACGAAAGTGTTTTTCCATTTCAGATATTCGAAACAAATAAAAAATCCAAGAAATAAAAATAAATACATCGGGGGTCCGTTTTGGGACAACGCCATCGCCCGCCAATAAATTCGCTAAAAATCCTAAAAATACCCCCAAAGACGTAATTTAAGATCCAACGGAGCGATTTCAGCAACAATGGCGGGCGTGGGCAGGCAAACTTTGGATCGTTCTCGCAGGGTATTGCGCTGAACTTTCAACTCCAACGTCGCAATTTCCACGAAGGATAATGAAAAGCGCCTCCGCTTAATTTCGCGCGAAAACTATTTTTAAGTCGCAATTAGGGTAATGGCGATTCGAAACAGGTGTTTATGGGCAATGTTGAAATCGGGTTTTTCCGTGATGGATTGCATTGCAGACAAACAATTTTATGTAATCGTTATTTAAGGCAGGCGGTGCACTCGTCTTATTGGTGTCACGACTGTTTTGGTATTCCTTGCGAGGCGGAGTTGGGAGTAGGGTTCTCCTTTGAAACTCCCGAATGAACTATCGGAAATCGATGTGGGCCTAATTTTAAAAGCAGCGGGAACGAGAAATACGGATAATGGGCATCGAAATTGTTAACTGTCGTGTCGTAGCCTTTCGCATTCCAGCGGAACCAGCTTTCTGGGCGGCCCAACGCGCTGTTCTTCATATTTAAATCACGTTGATGTGAATAAAACGCATTTTTTTAAAGCACCCCCAACGTAAAATACGGATAATGGGGCTCGAAATTTTAACTGTCATGTCCAGGGTTGGGCAAAAGCATATCTTTTATTTCATAGAAACTTAAATTCATTTTGCATATATAGCATAATATATCAAGGTTTTACGGTATACAGCATACGTTATGGTATATTTGGGTATACTCAGCATTAAGTTGCAAGTTTTGGGCTGTTTAAGGTTGCTCTCTGGAATATTTCTAAAAAATTTAAATTAATAAAGATAATTAAAGATTACACAATTATGTTAACAGCATGTTTAGAGAATATATTTAAGGATTTTAAAGGAATATTTCCCCCTTCGCATTCCGGTGGAACCAGCTTTCTGGGCGCCCCAACGCGACGGAGCCTCGCGCCGTTCTTCATATTTAAATCGTTTCGAACGCGATGTGAATAAAACATCAGGACCAGCCTGTTGCCAAGAGATGGCGAGCCAAAACACGGCACAAATAATAACCAGGTTAACGAGAAAAAAATCGATTTGAAACTCAGCAGGTTGCAAAACAAGCTGCATCGTCTTCGGACAACAAAACATTTATTTTCCAATCAATCAACGGATTAAGCGTGAACGTTTGCATGTAAATACCGTCGGTATGTTTTACATAATTGGGAATGTAATTTGTTTGATGCCTCCTGGACGTAATTATTACAGCTTTTTGCCTGTTTGCCATAAAGTCGTTTTTTGTCGTAAACTAAACGCTGGACGATGACAGGCAATAATTATTATTTGTTGTTGGTTTTTTCCATTAACATTATTATTTGTTTTGTTGTTGCTACTGAGAGAAGATTGCACATTGAAGGTGGAGAAAGTGCACGCTAAATGCACAAAAACAGAAGATGAAAATCCAGGACCCCAAAATGTTAAGAATTTCAAAAATCCCGCCATTGTGATGAATATCCAGACGAGCAAAGATCTCTCACGCAGTGGTCACGTCGTAGCTTCTTGCTGTTCCACGATGATAAAGATCTATTTCTGACGTTTTGGGGATTTTAATTGTCAACTGTCATTGTCGATAGTAGCTGTCAACTGGTAATTAGGGAGTTGTCAAAATTGATAGGTGGACCTGTCAAAGTGGGTATTTGTATTTTTTTGGAGGAGTGCTAATTGTTACCAACTTGAAGCCAAACACGAAATTTTGGTGATTTGATGGTACCAACCGCCAAAATGTTGGAAGTAAGCAACGAACTAAAATCACATACGATTCACAGGTTAACCAACTTTAGGGCACGGTTTTGTTAACTTTTTTCTGTCATCACTTTAGTTATTTTAGACAACGCCAACCAAGACCGACGTAAATATGAAACGATACAGATTCACAATGCCGCCAACTTTAATTACAACGTCGCAACTGTCATTTTTTTTAGATCGAGCTGACAGTTGACCAATAGGAACTGTCAATAAAGAGTTCTAACTGTCAATACCTAAACTGTTTATTGTTGGAATTGCAACTGTCAGTGAAGATATCTGTCAGTTGCTACCTGAACTGTCAGATCTTAGAATTGCAACGTCTCAACTGTCAATTTTTGTTAGATCTAAGTAACAGTTGACTGATAGGACCTGTCAATAAAGGGTTCTAACTGTCAGTTAAGAGATCTGTCAGTTGCTATCTGAACTGTCAATTCTTCGAATTGCAACGTCGCAACGTCGTTAAAGAGTTCTAACTGTCAAATCTGTCAGTTGCTACCTGAACTGTCAATTCTTGGAATGACGACGTCGCAGTTGACAGTTACGGCAGTTTCAAAAATCCTGCCCATTGTGATAAAGATCCAGACGAGCAAAGATCTTTCAAGCAATGGTCACGTCGTAGCTTATTGCGGTTCCACGATGATAAAGATCCATTTCTGACGTTTTGGGGATTTTAATTGTCGATAGTAGCTGTCAACTGGTAATTAGGGAGTTGTCAAAATTGATAGGTAGACCTGTCAAAGTGTGTATTTGTATTTTTTTGGAGGAGTGCTAATTGTTACCAACTTGAAGCCAAAGACGAAATTTTGGTGATTTGATGGTACCAACCGCCAAAATGTTGGAAGAAGTAAGCAACGAACTAAAATCACATACGATTCACAGGTTAACCAACTTTAGGGCACGGTTTTGTTAACTTTTTACTGTCATCACTTTAGTTATTTTAGACAACGCCAACCAAGACCGACGTAAATATAAAACGATACAGATTCACAACGCCGCGAACTTTAAAGTTTTTGTTTTCACAATATTTCATCCCTTCCAAAACAAATTTGCAGTCTTCAATAGGGGTCGGTTGTTTGAAAATGGCAACGTCGTAAATAGTAACATTCGGAAAAGGCTACTGGTTAATACATGATTGTTATGCTATGATGGTACAATCATTTATAACAACCTTGTATTTCAATCGATTTAAACAGTTTCAGTAATTATTTGCTAAAGTGTCTACAAAAAAATTATACATTTTATGCAGCCACAGTGTGAATTGTGTTGGTGTTTTCAGGCAGTTAAAGAGGCTGTTTTACATCGAATTCGACGTTATTAAGCCCATTTTCACTACATTTCTATTAGTGTTGATAATTTGAATAAATCTGAATATTGAAGGATCATTTTTATTTGTTCGAAATACAGGTTATGAAAGTAAAATAATGTTCTATGTATTATTCTATATAAAAAATTGTTAATTAATTATAAAGTGATCAAAGACGACGTAAACAGTCTTTTTAAACCCAGAAATAATAAATAAATTTAAATTCCTGAAACTTTCCAGCAGCCATCCAACAACTTCGGACCGGTTTCGTGCTTATTGGCCCTCACCAGCGAAGTGCACTTGGATGGCGACTCAGCTTCAAAGTCTTTATATTGCTTTTGACGTGTTCTATACGACGTGACTGTCGTCTTTTGCATTAAATGTACAGGGTGGTTAAAAAAAAATTACATGTCAAAGTTGACTTTTTTCTAACGGAATGCCCGGTATGTTTTAGTTATGTTCAGAAGCCCTTGTTCATCCTTAAAATATCACTGCTCTTGAATCTTTGGTTTGACAGCAAAAGATTATATTTGAAAAAAAATTGGGATTTATTTCACTCTATCTAAAAATTCGCCATTTACGCGGGTGCAGTTTTTATAAGAAACTAAGATGAAGACCTAGTTGCAAAGGCTTTTAGAAAGCTCTGAAATTAATTTATAAATTTTGAGAACTTTAAAGCAATTTTTCTCAATTTTTTCAAATGCAACACCCAGTATATTTTTGATCATGTTTTTGCAGAATTTATAAGCAAATGTTTTTTATAATACAAAACACATTGGTTAATTTCATTCGTTTTCCAGTTATTCGCAAATATTACAATTGTTTTTGTTTGCAGACAATTTTTGCTTAAAAATTATAAAATAAGCACAACCAAACTAAAATGTAAATGTCCAAATTGTCCTTTATTTTGTTGATTTCTACTGCCTTTAACTTCCAGTATAAAAAAAATATGTTTACTAACAAAAATATAGGTACTCATTAATCGATGTCAGAACTAATAAATGTATACGACGATACGGTAAATATTCAAAATGTCCTCCATTTTAGTTTTTGCGCAAATTAAAAAACACCCCCTTCACTTTCCCTTTCTCTGTTAACATGAATTTTCGCGATTTTAATAACCCAAAATTAGGAACATGTAAAATACTTGACCGCTTTTCAAAAACATGAAAGAAATCAGTGAAGAATTGAAATTTTAGAAAAAGGCAAAAGCATGTCATGTTAGTTTTTTTGCAACGTCGCAATTGTCAATTTTTTAAAGATTTATGAGACAGTTGAAGAATAGGAACTGTCAATAAGATAAAGAGTGTATTGTTGAAATTGCAACTGTCAGTGAAGAGATCTGTCATTTGCCACCTGAGCTGTCAATTCTTAGAATTGCTACGTGGCAAATGTCAGTTTTTTAAAATAAATTTAGATGTAAGTGACAGTTGGCGTATAGGAACTGTCAATAAAGAGGTTTAACTGTCAATACCTAAACTGTTTATTGTTGGAATTGCAACTGTCAGTGAAGATATCTGTCAGTTGTTACCTGAACTGTCAATTCTTAGAATTGCAACGTCGCAACTGTCAATTTCTGTTAGATCTAAGTGACAGTTGACGGATAGGAACTGTCAATAAAGGGTTCTAACTGTCAGTGAAGAGATCTGTCAGTTGCTATCTGAACTGTCAATTCTTGGAGTTACGACGTCGCAGTTGGCAGTTGCAACTGTCAACTGTTAGTTTTGTTTCATTGTAGTGACAGTTGACGGATAAGAACTGTCATTAAAGAGTTTTAACTGTCAGATCTGTCAGTTGCTACCTGAACTGTCAATTCTTGGAATTACGACGTCGCAGTTGACAGTTGCCGCAACTGTCAACTGTCAGTTTTGTTTCAATTCCTGGCCAATGGGCGTCGCGGTTGATTAATACGTGGAAGATGTCCAGACATTTTGCATTTTGCGTCTAGAAAAAAATCTTCAGCTGTCGTTCTCCGTTCGTTTGCAAAAAGAAACAACAAATTTTGTCATACCGCTTTCTATCTTTTGAACCCTGCACTTGAATGAACTGGACCGACAATATCACCGGACGCGGTGTCGTTGACGCGCTACTTCCTCAAGGTCGGATGAATAAAAAAAATGTTTGGTTTTATGTTTTTGTTTGTGCGAATAATTAAGGAGCATTTCGGCGGTCGTAAACCGAACCGGGTAATTACTCAAGACGCATTTATTGCCGTGTCTCCAATCTCGAATAATAAATTTGACATTTGGAAGGAGTTTCGTCATAAATTCCCAAAGACGGAATATTAATCACCGCGGCCGCAAGTGAGGCATAAATCTGAGAATAATTGCAAAACAGGACAATTCGTCCTCGGGCATTAATTGTCTCGGACAGTTTTAGCGGTGGTCGCTGTTAATCGCGATTGGTCGTTGGATAAATCTTCGGCTCGTTCGAGGGACAATTCGTCTAAATCTGGGTTTATGGTGGTTTTTGCTTCGGCGGATTGTCCTTGGGCGTGACTAATGGTTGCATTTCGATCGGCTAATTAAAGTCAAGGTGAGGCTGTAACATTTCCTTTTCTCGGGCTCTGATTCATGGAATGCGTTAATGAAATTCGGTTTTTGGCGAAATTTGGGATGGATTTCCGGAAAGTGTCCCACGCGATTTAGCATGCAAATTAATTGAACGGTAACGGTCGCGCGGAATTTCTAATCCGCTTTCGCTTTCGAGTTTAAAAAACTTTAGAATTTTGACCTTACTTAAAAAATACGAAAACTTGAATAATGACGAAATCAATGCGAGTTTAAGAAGGTAAATTGTTCCCGTCATATTTCACTCTTATCTCTTATCTATCCTCACCTGAACAATAAAAAATAAAAGTGCGCATAATTACGTCATAATAGCGAAATAATAACGAACTCGTGAGAAAATCGGGAGAAAACTCTCACGTGTTCGAGTACGTGAGCAATTTGACGCGCAAAGTGGCCGTCTACTCGTTCCCTCGTAATTAATTATACTCGCCATTATGCAGGATCGATCTCTGGAAAATCTCGCAAAACAATAACGCGCAAATTGTTCTAAAGAGATTTGCTAGTTTACTTATGAATGAATATGACGTCCGTAAAACGCGAGAAATTGTTAAATATAGGTATAATATGAATTGTCTTAAAAATTTGAACACGATAATGTTTCATTGTTATTACTGTGCGGTTTTCTTGCCGAATCCACCTACGTGCACAGATTGAATGTCAAAGGCGCCTCCGCCAATTTTTTCAAGGTTCTTACTTATTCTGAGTTCGTAACTATTTAAAACTGGGCTGGGGCCTGATTCCTGGCAAAGGCCTGAACTGCGTTGGAAACGCGTGGTTCTGTAGAGATTGCTCGTTTTCGGCTTAGGCCGAAAACTCGCATGGATTTTTTCGTTTGCTCGGCTTCGCCTTGGCTCCACGTGGAACAGTCGAAAATTTGTGTTTTTCGGCCACGCCGAAACTTCCCCTCAAGTATTTCGACTGCTCGCTTCGTTCGCACTTGAAAGTATTCACAAAGCAGGGTTGGAAAAAATCGCGATTTTTTTGATTTTTATTTATTTATTGCTTTTAAAACCGTTAGCAGACTATTTTATTCGAAAAACCATTAGCTGTAGCACTAGATAAACTCCAAAGTAAAAGCACTTCCATATCTGACGCAGTTGAAACATGGAAGGAACTGGAAACAATATATGAACAAGATTTAGAGTTATCATTACTTCAAATGAATACATTTAAAGAAAGATATGAACAAGCGCTAACCCCATATCATTTTATTGCATACATTTTGGATCCAACTAAAGCGAAATATAAATTATCAACTGAAGAGTAAGAGCTAGCCTTAACAACTGTTAAAGAAATGTACGGAAATAGTGGATTGCTGCCGATAATGATTCAGTTACAGGCACAAATGGAACCATTTAAAAAAATTATGTTTTCAGAGGAAAATTTATCCAAAGTAACACCTCTACAGTGGTGGGTTTCACAAAAGGATGTCTACGAAGTCAAAAACGTATTAGTTAAAGTCAAACAATTTTTATGTGCGGTCAGTTCGTCGGCGTCTGTAAAAAAACCAGTTTTTTTCATTTTGAACAAAACATGTTTTTTTTTGTTTAAAACATGTTTTTATCGTATTAATTTTTATGAAAATTGCATTAAAAAAAACAGTTTTAAACTTGTATAAAACAAGTTTAAAACAATAAATTTTGTACATTACAGGCATCTGTAAAATTGGACATAGCGCAGCATTGTTTGATTTAATTTAACGATCTGTCAAAAAAGTCCATGTTGGACACATTTTTGAAAAGCTATTTTTTTCTGCATTTTATGGCGTTAAAACCTAATTTGGCGGCTATAAGAAAAAAAAAAGTTGACCGTCGTTGCTCAAAATTTAGAAGGCCTAGAAAATGTGTGTCAATGTTGACAGGTGTCAAAAATATAAAAGTTCCAAATTTCATTTAATTACCAACAATACGAATATACGAAAGATACGAATTTTTCTTTAAAATCGCGATTTTCAATTTTTCCGGGATAACTCAGGAACGAATCAAGATAAAGGAAAATTTTTTACAGATTCCTAATCAGCCTGAAAAGACGCAACTCGAACAATTCACCGGCCCTGTATATCTTATTAATCTTATATCTAACATGATATGTGAATAAAAGTGAATCAAAGGTTATCAAACTGGGAGGTACCTATCTACCTTAATCTCAACAATCATAATATTATTTAATAATACAATTTTCTTAAATATTGCCCTTGCATCTTTTCTTATGCGTCAATCGTGGCATATATGAATTAATTGTGAACGTATGAAGCTATATGAAGTATGAACTTAATAGAAATTTGAAATTTGACATGCATAAATTAAAAAAAACATTGAATAAAAAAAACACGTTTGAAACAAAGTTTAAAACAAACGGCCTTGTTTAAAATACTTGATTAAAAACAAATGTTTAAAACATGCCAACCCTGCTGTAGAGCGAGTCTTCTCCTCTTTTGGATTGGCGCACTCAAAATTACGGAATAAGTTAGGCATCGAAAAAGCCGGAAAATTAGTGTTCCTCTATAAATTTTATAATGAAAATTGAAAATAAATATAAAAATTCTTCATAAGTTTATACTCCTATATGTATACTACTTACCTAATTTTGTTATATGACGTTACGTCGATATGAGTTATACAGATTTTTTTCAATAAAAACAAACTATTCAACAAATTTGATTTAGTTTATGGTGATTTAAATCATTTGATTTAAATCGGGCCCACCCTGTCACAAAGAAAACTGAAAACTAAACTTCGGTTGAATTCAACGGCAAAAAACTTGATTTGGCAACCCCGCATTTCCTGGCTACGAAAGGTACAATCTGACAACACCGCATTTCTTGACTACATTTAATTATGTAGTCAACTACTATTCCACTTGCTTAAAAACATGATCTTTTATCAGTTTCAATTAAGTACATCCAAAATATTTTTAAAAAAATTATTTTCTTACCGAATCCAACGAACGATGTATGCCTCCGCCAATTTGTTCCAAATTTTTACTAAAAATTCTGTAAAATTTGCTCGTTTTCTCGGCTTCGCCTCGGCTGCACATGAAACAGTCGAAAATTTGTGTTTTTTGGCTGCGCCGAAACTTTCCCTCAAGTATTTTGACTGCTCGCTTCGTTCGCACTTGGAACATATTTACAAAGAAAACTGAAAACTAAACTTCGGTTGAATTCAACGGCAAAAAACTTGATTTGGCAACCCCGCATTTCTTGACTACGTTTAATTATGTAGTTAAGTACTATTCCACTTGCTTAAAACATGCTCTCTTATCAATTTCAATTAACTACATCCAAAATATTAAAAAAAAAATTATTTTCTTACCGAATCCACCTACGTGTGCCCCCGCCAATTTGTTAAAAATTCTGAAAAATTTGCTCGTTTTCTCGGCTTCGCCTCGGCTGCACATGAAACAGTCGAAAATTTGTGTTTTTCGGCTACGCCGAAACTTTCCCTCAAGTGTTTTGACTGCTCGCTTCGTTCGCACTTGAACATATTCACGAAGAAAACTGAAAACTAAACTTCGGTCGAATTCAACGGCAAAAAACTTAATTTGGCAACCCCGCATTTCCTGGCTACGAAAGGTACAACTTGACAACACCGCATTTCTTCTCTTATCAATTTCAATTAAGTACTTACATCCAAAATATTTAATAAAAATTTATTTTCTTACCGAATCCACCTACGTGCGCCTCCGCCAATTTGTTCAAAATTTTAACCAAAAATTCTGAAAAATTTGCTCGTTTTCTCGGCTTCGCCTCGGCTGCACATGAAGCAGTCGAAAATTTGTGTTTTTCGGCTACGCCGAAACTTTCCCTCAAGTGATAAGTTCGAGACGTTTCGACTGCTCGCTACGCTCGCACCTAAAAGAATTAGTATAGAAAACTGACAACTAAACTTGGTCCAATTCAACGGCAAAGAACTTTATTTGGCAACCCCGCATTTCCTGGCTGCGTAAGGTATAATCTGACAACACTGCATTTCTTGACTACGTTTCATTATAGTCAAGTTTAATACTGTTCAAATATTATCTTATCTTAATTTCCTATTATTCGACTTGCACAAAACAGCTCTCTTATCAATTTTAATTATCTGCACCCAAAAGGGATTATATTGCCGCGCGATTTTCTCACCGAATCCATCTACACGCACAAATTGAATATCAAAAGCACCTCCACCAATTTTTTCAAGATTTTGGCAAACTATTTCAGTGGTGTGACTGAGCTGGGACCTAACCTGGCAAATACCTGAACTGCATTGGAAGCACGTGGATTCGCCGATGCGCGTGGTTCTGCAGACTGCTCCTTTTCGGCTCAGGCCGAAAACTCGCGTTTGACAAGCAAATTTTTTCTTTTCCTCGGCTTCGCCTCGGCTGCACATGAAACAGCTGAAACTTTCCTTCATATGTTCCTACTGCTCGCTACGCTCGCGCCAGAAAGAATTCACAAAGGTAACTGAAAAGTAAACTTTGTCGAATTCAATGGCAAAAAATGTAATCTGGCAACACCGCATTTCTTGGCTGCGAAATGTACAATCTGACAACACTGCATTTTTTGTCTACGTTTAGTTATGCAGTCAAGTTTAATACTGTACAAGAGTACAAATATGATCTGAACTTCCAGAAGGAAGTTCACTCTTATCAATTTTAATTAACTGCGCGATTTTCTCGCCGAATCCACCTACGTGCAGCGATTGACTGTCAAAGGTGCCTCCGCCAATTTTGTTTAATATCATTTCTAAATCTGAATGCGTGACTATTTAAGGGCTAGTGATAATGTTATTATCGCACGATTTTCTTACCGAATCCACCTGCGTACTAAGAACTGACTTCTCCCTTTCGGCCGAAAACTCGCGTCAAATTTTTTTCTTTTCCCTCGACTGCACGTCAAAATTTCCTTCAAATGATGAGCTCGGCTGCGCCTCGACATGTTTCGCCTACTCGCTTCGCTCGCACTTGAAAGAATTCACAAAGACACCTGAAAAGTCAACTTTGTCGAATTCAATGGCAAAAAATGTAATCTGGCAACGCCGCATTTCTTGGCTGCGAAATGTACAAACTGACAACACTGCATTTCTTGTCTACGTTTAGTTATACTGTACATGCATTATATTTTTCAAGATTGTTACTATTTCTGAATGCGTAACTATTTAAGTGCTAGCGATAACGTTATTACTGCACGATTTTCTCACGGAATCCACCTACGTGCACTTTTTATATTTAGTACGTATATCACAAGCTTTTTACATAAACACCGCACCAGCTTCCCACTCGCCTTTCAGGACGAAATAATAAAAGTTTTTACAACATTTTGCGTTGTTCACAAAGTGGATAATAAAAAACCGCCGCACTGCAGATGCCATCAAAACAAAACTCCTTTATTAGTTTTGTTTTGATGAATAAACGTTACGTGACGGGTTAATTACGTTTGTTTTTTTTTCCCAAATCGAACCGAAAACATTTTAAACTTGCAGGACGATAGAATAACTAAATGGAAGTGTGGTGCTTGCAGTCGCAAATAATTTATATCTCCGTAAATCACGCAGTCAACATTAATTAGTATTACAAGCGATTACCGGACACATTAAGACGACAATAAAACGCGATAATTGCCGACGCATAAACAAGTCCATTTGATTTGGCGGTGATTAAAATGCTCGACAGGTACCAATTGTCGGGGTGCGAATTGGGCCTAATTGTCCCGCAGGCCTTGTGACGCACGAGGCGACAGTAATTTTTTTTTTGATAAGGCGGTGTGCGTAAGTGCGATAGAGCAAATCGTGGAAAATCGGGGGATGTCGTTAAAAGTCGTCTTCGTCGACTATGGTTATTTTTTCTTGTTATATACAGAGTGTCCCAATAATTGTCTGTATTCGGTCGATATCTCCATTGCTGTTAGAGATAGCGAAAAATTGTTGAATACAAAATTGCAAACAATACAGACAGGTTTTTTTAAATGGAACACCCTGTATTTTAATTTTTTATTGCATTCTATGCTGAATTTCAAGTAACATTTATTAATCGCGTTTTCATCTGAAGCGAAAGGTTTATAAGACCACGTCTCTGGTGCACGTATCTGAAAAAAAAAATAAAAAATCCTAAAATTAGTAGACATTGAAAATCAAAAAAAAATAAAAATATATATATAAAAATCGAAAAATCCCCGAAAATCCTAAAATAAAATAAAAATCTGAAAAGAAACTCGAAAATTAGAAGAAATTGAAAATCAAAAAAAAATTCAAAAATATATGAAATCGAAAAATCCCCGAAAATCCTAAAATAAACAAAAATCCTAAAATTAGAAGAAATTGAAAATCAAAAAAAAATTTAAAAATCGAAAAATCCCCGAAAATCCTAAAATAAATAAAAATCTAAAGAAACAAAAATTGAAAATACAAAATAAATATAAAAATTAAAAAATATGTACAATTTTATTTTTTTGCGGTTAATTCAACCCGGTTTCCAGAAACAAGGTTAAGCGTAAGCGGCACATTATTTCGATTAAATTTTTTACATTGCAAAACAGTAGAAATCCCTCCGCCAAAAAGAAACGTTTTGATTTCAGACAGACGATGCGGCAAGTCCCATCGCCATGGAGTCTTATGGTACTGTGGTGCTGCTTCGGCTTCTCCGCCTCTTCCACCAGCCGGGCTGACAAGTGCCTGACGGACCTGCCAGGTAAGTGTCAAAAGAAAATCTTGACCATTAAATTAGATTTTTCTCAAAATTGAAGAAAGTTTATTGAAGTTCTAACTTTCTTATTTTCTTATTTTCGATTATTTTACTTATCACTAGGGTTGGGCAAACATGCTTCAATCTTCAAGTATATACCATAATATATTATTTTTATTCATTTAAATTCTCTAGAAATATTCCGGAGAGCAACCTTAAACAGCCTATTTTTTTTTAACTTCCAGAGGTCAGTCCGAAGATCTACCCAAACTACTTGAACCAACGCATCAACATCACCCTCCTAACTACCAGCAGACCACTCCAAATGATCAACACCTACATCTTCAAGATCTACCTGGAGGAAGTGATGGGCTTCAACAGGATCGCAGTGAGCGTGGCAGAGGATTATTTCGAGTTGGACCCGGTGGTGGCGGCCCTCAGGGAGGAGCAAGAGTAAGTTTTGTCCAATTGTCCAAAACTTCCAAAACAAAAACTCCTTTTCCAGTACTCCCAAGGCCCACATCAACCTGGAGGTCTGGCTGCCGGTGGACATCGACGAAACCTCGCTGGAGGACACCAAGCTGATAAGGGAGTACGGAGTTGTGGCCCCCCCGGGGAGGTTCGGCTGGTTCATCCCCTGGGAGTTGAGGGGGGCCCTGGAGGAGAAGTACCTCAAGAGTGACTACCACACCGTGCAGTGGACCTTTCTGAAGAACAAGGACTTGGTGGCGAATTTCGACGTGGACGAGGCCGGCAACCATGTCATCTGGAGAAAGCTCGGCGAGAACAGCAAGCGGAGGACGTGAGTACAATTTTGAAAAAATACAAAAAAATTTTGAAAAATTTCAAAAAATATTAAAAAATTTTGAAAAAATGTTAAAAAATATGTTCAGTGAAAACGACGTTTTGAATGCAATTGAGTAAATTTTGAAAATAAAACCTACGCTGGAACTCAAATTTTGACGTTTTGGCGATTGTCGAAGAAACCGAAGACAAAGCAAAAATGATTTCAATTTCGTGATATTTTGAGGCTGAATCTCAAATCTAATAAACAACTAAGTCAAATTTTGAAAATTTTTGAAAAAATGCTAAAAAATTTTTCAAAAATTTGGGTTTTCAAACACAGCGGAAATGAAAATATGTTCAGTGAAAACGACGTTTTGAGGACGATCGAACGAAATATTTCGAAATGCAGAGTGAGTACATTTTGAAAATAAAACCTACGCTGGAAGTAAAATTTGACGTTTTGGCGATAATCGACGAAACCGAAGACAAAGCAAAAATGATTTCAATTTCGTCATATTTTGAGGCAGAATCCCAAATCTAATAAACTAAGTCAAATTTTGAAAATTTTTGAAAAAATGCTAAAAAATTTTTCAAAAATTTGAGTTTTCAAACACGGCAGAAATGAAAATATGTTCAGTGAAAACGACGTTTTGAGAACGATCGAACGAAATATTTCGAAATGCAATTGAGTACATTTTGAAAATAAAACCTACGCTGGAAGTAAAATTTGACGTTTTGGCGATAATCGACGAAACCGAAGACGAAGCAAAAATGATTTCAATTTCGTCATATTTTGAGGCAGAATCTCAAATCTAATAAATAACAGTCAAATTTTGAAAATTTTTGAAAAAATGCTAAAAAATTTTTCAAAAATTTGGGTTTTCAAACACAGTGGAAATGAAAATATGTTCAGTGAAAACGACGTTTTGAGGACGATCGAACGAAATATTTCGAAATGCACTTGAGTACATTTTGAAAATAAAACCTACCCTGGAACTCAAATTTTGACGTTTTGGCGATAGTCGAAGAAACCGAAGACAAAGCAAAAATGATTTCAATTTCGTCTTATTTTGAGGCAGAATCTCAAATCTAATAAACTAAGTCAAATTTTGAAAATTTTTGAAAAGATGCTAAAAAATTTTTCAAAAATTTGGGTTTTCAAACACGGCAGAAATGAAAATATGTTCAGTGAAAACGACGTTTTGAGGACGATCGCACGAAATATTTCGAAATGCAATTGAGTGAGTACATTTTGAAAATAAAACCTACGCTGGAAGTAAAATTTGACGTTTTGGCGATAATCGACGAAACCGAAGACGAAGCAAAAATTATTTCAATTTCTTCATATTTTGAGGCAGAATCTCAAATCTAATAAACAACCAAGTTAAATTTTGAAAAATTTTGAAAAAATGCAAAAATTTGAGTTTTCAAACAGGCAGAAATAAAAATATGTTCAGAGAAAATGACGTTTTGAGGGCACAATCAATCGAACGAAATATTTCGAAATGCAATTAAGTACATTTTGAAAATAAATCCTACGCCTAGACCCTTTTGACTTTTTGGCGATAATCGTCGAAACCGAAGACAGAGCAAAAATTATTTCAATTTCCTCGTATTTTGAGACAGAATGGCAATTTTTTGGGGGGAAAACGTGAGTAAACCTCTCGTGACAAGACTGTGGCGTGACCTTTGATAGCTTTTATCAATTGGGAGGCATCGCTGCAGGCCTCAAAAACAACAAATGCGTCAGAGTTTGATTATTGCATTTTAACACGACGATTAAGTTGTTTATTTGCATTTTAGTTCGAGCGTCACCGAACGCGATAAGTGCCGTGTTGATTATAGATGGGCGAGATTTCGCGAAACGGTCTCCGGCGAGGTGAGAGCCGAAAAAAAACAAGAAAATTGGAGAAAAAAAATGCGGAAAAATTATGAACGATGAAAGATCGCAAAACTTCCAAAAAGATCAAAATTATTGAAAAAAGAATTATGAAAGAATTTTTCGAAGAAATTGAAACAGGGTAATTTGTTAGAAAAATATCACAAAAGTGGCGAAACTTCGAAAAAGTTGAATGAAAATAAACGCAAAATCGGCAAAATTTTCAAAAACATCATAGGTTAACAGAAATTCTTTTTGAAGAAAATTATAAACGATCGCAAAACTTCCAAACGATTGGATTTATTTATCGTAACATAGATATTTTGAAATATTCAGTGTATAGTGTATCAAATTATTATTTTAGTTAGATCTAGACTGGAGTACTGCTCTGTAATATGGAAGCCCTATTATAACGCAAGGATAGAGTTGTTAGAGAATGTTATAAGGAAATTTTGCAAGTACCATCATTTTAAGATGTTTGGCTCTTTCCCAGAAAGAAATTGAAAGTCCGCCTCTACTTCACGAAATTGCTTTCTGTGTTTCCAGGATAAAGAGCAGATGTCCAATTACATTTTATTTTGATATTCCAAAAACTTTACATAACTTCAATTGTTCCTTAATATATTGCTTTGCTTACACCGGGTGGTCGTTTTATCTTGAGACTGCCAAGACTGGCAATCGGAAAGGAATCATTTAAGAAAAAAATGTTTTGTATAAAAGTTTTATGATTTCGAGGGGGAAAATAGATGCCATAATCGACATTTTGATTCAGGTCAAATGAAGGTCAACTTCATTTTTTTAATGAAAACCTATCCATCGGATTCAAAAATACTTTAGATGAGAGTTGTTTGTTCTTTTACGGGGAATAAGAATCTGTAATAAAAAAAAAATAAGTTGACCTTCATTTGACCTTGACTCAAAATGGCGACGATGCCATCTATTTCCCCTCTTGAAGTTATAAGACTTTTATACAAAACATTTTTTTCTAAAATGATTCCTTTCCGAGATATTTGCAGTCTCAAGATAAAACGACCAGCCCGTATAATAATACCGGGTGGACCAACACTATTGCCCACCTCAAAAATTGCCCTTTATTTTAAAGCTGGGACTTCGAAATTTTTACAGTGTATATGGCTACCAAGGACCCTTCAAATGACGGCAAAAGTTTATCTGTCATGCAAAAACTGTGACGTCACGAAATTTTGAAATATCGTTTTTCCAAGAAAAAAAAAATTTTTACCCATAAAATCGTTTTTGGGCTAATACCTTTATGTTAAGCCCATTTTTTTAAATTTCCTTCATCAGATTAGCCAACTGTAGCAAGCTAAAAATGGCCCATTTTTATTCACAAGTCGGCCACGTAAACAATTGACTACTATGCGAGGGCTTTCTTGGATAACAGCGTACGCTTTTTTCATCTGTCAGCAGTTGACAGCGACACGACGCGGCCATTGAACTGCGAAATTGTTTTTAATTTTAATAAACGTGGATTTTTGTAACGAATAATGTTGAAATATCGGTTTAAACTGGGCATCCACCATTTAATTCGCCCACCCAAGGTGCCAGGAGAGGTTACGAACACGGACATTTTATCAGATGGCGGTGGCGGCGTGAAAAGGGGCTCCAGTTTGTGTGAAGGGCTCCGGTTTGTGTGAGGGGGTTTTTTCAAATAGCCATTTCCATAATTCGCATTATTCCATACTTATGTAATTCCACAGGTAATTATTTTGTTGTTATGGCCTGTTTTTTAGTTGGCATTTTTAGGTTAAGTGAGTCGACTTAGTTTGCCCCGTTGAGACTAATATCGAGGACTAAGATATTCACAGCCCAGAATTTAACAGCAACTCGTGTCAAATAAGGACCAAGGAATCGTTTTGCATAACAAAATTGATATTTACAGCCTCTAAATTTAACATCATCTGATCTAAATAAGGGCAAAGGAATTGTTAAACTATCGTTTCAACTAACATAATTCAAATTCAGAGATAAACTGTAGCCGAAGGTAGAAGAATTATAGCCCGATGCCATTTCTTAACTAGTTGGGTTAAATTGTTTGGTAAATTGTAGGGTGATGTAAAACCAAGTGTTTTTAGCTGGCGAAAGTGTGTTGCTGTAAAGTTGAAGTTGCAATCACAATAATTATAATTTTTCAAGGATATAAATTGAAACTTAAATCCTGTATGATCAAACTAACAACAATAAATTGAATTTGATTGACTGATTGTGTTACATAAACTATGGTCTTTTAGCTGTTTTGGATGTCTCAGAATTGTGGATCCTTCAAATATTGTGAAAGAGCTCTACTAATCACCATAGACAAAATTGTGTACAAGGAACTTACGGCTTGTACTTACCTAAAGTGATGCATTACTCACTACCACAACCCATCACTACACAATCATCACCAAATTCACTGCACTGCAACCACTATAGCACAGATCACTTCACAAAAAGTACTTACCTGATTACAGGTACTGCTCAAAGTGGTGGCCTTCTCTTTCGATGCACATCTGAGCACGTCGCTGAAATGAATTTTGGACTGTAGCTGCTGTATTTCGTTCATTGATTGTCTGGAAGGCATCTACGAGTCGTTGCTGCATGTCTTGTCTCGTGGTTGGCTGTGTTCTGTACACAATTTCTTGCACAACTCCCCATGTGAAAAAATCCATAGGTGTGAGATCGGGAGATCTAGCTGGCCAAGCAATTGGACCACCACGACCAATCCATTTATCTGGAAACTTTTCATCTGCCACACCACGAGCTTCTCGACTGAAATGTGGAGGCGCACCATCTTGCTGAAACCACAAATTTTGGATCACATTTAATGGCACATCTTCTAGTAAGTCATCTAATGAATTTCTTAAGAACTCTGCATACATCGCACCAGTCAGATGGCCTTCAAAAAAGAATGGACCAACTAATCGGTTGTCAATAATTCCTCCCCACACGTTCAGTGACCATATGTCTTGTGTTTTTTCTTCTCTCATCCAATGTGGGTTAACCACCGACCAATAGTGCATATTATGCCTGTTTACGTGCCCATTAGATTTGAATGTGCATTCATCGGTGAAAAGCACAAACTTGAAGAAGTCCTGATTTTCCTGCAGTTTCTCTTGGGCCCACGTGCAAAATCTCACCCTGTTCATAAAATCCTCTCCATGTAGTTCCTGATGCAGTTCGATGTGATATGCATGGAATTTGTGCCTTTTTAATATTCTTAGAATCGATGACTTACTTATGCCGCTTGATTGCTTCATTTGTCGACTGCTGACAAGTAGGTATGTAAAACTAACTTGGAAAACACTTCTCTTCAAGAGGTTGAAGATTTCACAAAATAGCAATTTTTCTCAAAATTAGCAACCTAAACACTGCAACACTATTGTAATTCACACACTAATCACACTAGTGGGTGACTAATGATTAGCTAAAAGGGGTTGGAGGAGTTTGAGCGGGAAATTAACGCGCGTAATGAAATAAATGCGCGAAATTCAAGTAAAAATATGAAAGCCTGCTTTATTAAATTTACTTAATAGGCAATTATTGTTTAAGAAACGAAAGAATAATCTCAGTATTCTTAGTTCATTCTAATGACAAAAATTGAAACTCAGGCACACAGACACATCTTGTTTATGCACTGGATGGCTTGTCGTGTGATCAATGATTAATTAGTCCTTATTTGCCCACCATGATGATGATTATTAAATTCCACATTGGCACCTTTTTGCTTCTGTTCAAATAATAACTTGAGCTTCACCAACTTCAAAGCATCAATTATTAACGTCTTGATTTTGTTTAGGAGGTACCTACGAGGTATTTGCCAATCGAAAATTGACACTTGCACCACCTTCGATTACAGTTTATCTTTGAATATGAATTATGTTATGCAAAACGATTCCTTGGTCCTTATTTGACACGAGTTGCTGTTAAATTCTGGGCTGTGAATATCTTAGTCCTCGATATTAGTCTCAACGGGGCAAACTCAACTCACTTAACTCACTTAACTCACTTAACCTAAAAATGCCAACTAAAAAACAGGCCATAACAACAAAATAATTACCTATGGAATTACATAAGTATGGAATAATGCGAATTATGGAAATGGCTATTTGAAAAAACCCCCTCACACAAACCGGAGCCCTTCACACAAACTGGAGCCCCTTTTCACGCCGCCACCGCCATCTGATAAAATGTCCGTGTTCGTAACCTCTCCTGGCACCTTGGGTGGGCGAATTAAATGGTGGATGCCCAGTTTAAACCGATATTTCAACATTATTCGTTACAAAAATCCACGTTTATTAAAATTAAAAACAATTTCTCAGTTCAATAGCCGCGTCGTGTCGCTGTCAACTGGTGACAGATGAAAAAAGCGTACGCTGTTATCCAAGAAAGCCCTCGCATAGTAGTCAATTGTTTACGTGGCCGACTTGTGAATAAAAATGGACCATTTTTAGCTTGCTACAGTTGGCTAATCTGATGACGGAAATTTAAAAAAATGGGCTTAACATAAAGGTATTAGCCCACAAAACGATTTTATGGGTAAAAATTTTTTTTTCCTTGGAAAAACGATATTTCAAAATTTCGTGACGTCACAGTTTTTGCATGACAGATAAACTTTTGCCGTCATTTGAAGGGTCCTTGGTAGCCATATACACTGTAAAGATTTCGAAGTCCCAGCTTTAAAATAAAGGGCAATTTTTGAGGTGGGCAATAGTGTTGGTCCACCCGGTATAGCTAATAATTCTGATTGTGATATATTTTATAACAATTTTACCAGTAAAGTAATTAAGAAAAAATAATTACTTTTCTTGGCTGTTGTCATCATCATCTTCTATGGACTGTCACTAATTTATTTTGTAATTCGAATTGAAGTCTATTCATACTGTAAATTTCTCATCCATATTACTTTTACCCTTTTTTTCTTATCGAGACTTCATCTATCTTTTTCATTTGTAAATTGTCCACTTAGGACCATCAGGTCGAAAAGGAAATTAAAGACGATGAAAAACATCGCAAAATCTATACAATGAAGAAAAAAACTTTAAAAATTATACTTACCTAATTTGTTAAAGGTTAAAATTTAAAAAAATATCGCAAAAGGATAAATAATAATAATCAATATTCACACTCAAGCTGCTCCAAGAATAAACAGTGTTGTGACAACCAATTAGTGCAAAAACTGGATGAAATCGAGGAATTCCCATCAAGCGACATCGACGACTTCTTGGATGATAACATCAGCGATGACATTACCAACGAATCTATCAAGTTCGAAAATTCACTCCTGAAAGAAATCCAAACTGACAACCATGTAGTCATTCGACAATTGGAAATCCAAGTTGCGCAACTGAAGAAAGAAAATGACGAATTGCGAGCCAAACTCCAGGCTAAGCAGACGCCTTCACATGCACCTCAACTTGTTCTGCCTGAAATTATAAAAAATTCGCTGGATGTTATAAAATTGGACTTCCAGAAGAACTACACAGAATTCATGACCCGGCTGAATAAAGTTTATGATGACCTGCCCAAGAACGCAGATGGTTCAACTTCTTCTTACAAGGACGCTCTTATCGGCGGCGATAAGAAAGTCATTTCCAGTGCAATAGCACCTGTTAAACATACTCGTCCACCACCAGTGGTCCTCAACAAAAAGTCTGTTAAACCGGGGCCACCTATACAACTAACTACCCCTCAACAACAAAACACGAAAAAAATCGCTGGAAAAGGTGACAAAAAATTAGCAGCAGAAAATGACACTACTGCAACCTCTTCCATGAACCAAACACATTCAAAACCCAAAGTACCACATCAACCACGAAAATTGGACCCAAACTCAAACTCAACGGCGAAAACCTAGAACATCGCCAAACATAGGCTCGCAAAAGGGTGTATCAACGATTAAAGTCGCTAAGAGGAAGGGGTTTATCCATGTTTCCAGGTTTGCGCCTGACACCTTGGCTGATTCTGTTTTAGCTATTCTGAGTGGGAAGTTTCCCGAGGCAACTTGTGAAGCGGTGAATTCCAAGCACCCAGATAAATACTCTTCATTCAAAATATCCGTAGACCTAGACCACTTTGATGACGCAATGAAGAGCGAGGTTTGGCCAGAGGGGAAGCCCCAACCGACGGAAAAGTAGCTGCAGCTGGACATCAGGGCCTTACATCCTCAAAACTAGTTGTCTTTCACATCAATATACAATGCTTGACCAATAAGATCGATCGACTCTCGTTGTTCTTGGACGGCCACGATTTCGATGTGGTGTGCTTATCGGAGCACTGGTGCAGACATTCTGATCTCGCGGCTATCAACATGGGTAATTATCAATTAGTTAGCTCCTTTTGTAGATCAGCTCACATACATGGGGGTGTGGCGGTTTATGCCAGGAATGCCGCTCAGTATTTGCCCTTGCCATTGGATGATTTTTGTGAAGAACTAAACGCTGAATTCTGCGGTATACACATCCCCTCTCTAGACCTGGTGGTCATTTCTGTCTACAGATCGTGCAGTGGACTGCACGAAAATTTTCTCGCAAAACTGGAGGATCTGCTCTGCATGGTCGATGAAAAGCACAATAACGTTATTCTGGCGGGTGATTTTAATGTTGATTTCAAATCTCCTTCCAATTTTTTGACCGATCTGAAATTGATTTTAAGTTCTTTTAAACTTAATATAACTGTCAACGATTACACCAGAGTTGGTACCTGGAGCAGTAGCTGCATCGACAATATTATCACAAATCTTGACGATGGAACTGGTGTCGGAGTCGTTAATGCCTCTCTCTCTGATCACTATGGTCAGTACATTGAGCTGCCCCTGCACGCGAAGCAATATTCTGCAAAAACAGAATGGAAACGTGTAATTACCGAACCTGGTCTTGCAAAACTCCGGGACGCATTAATAGAGGTTGACTGGGACGCCTTTTATGAAGACCCGATTGATGTAAACCGAGTGACTAGTTCATTGATCAATACACTCTCTGAGCTGGTGCAGTTTTCGTATTCGTATTTCGATTCTGCGGTGCGTTCCCTTACGGGTCCGCTGCATTCAGACCTTAAGATCCATTATGCCCGCACTGCAACCTCTTCTCTACAGAAGCCCCGTCCCTTCCATGAAGGCCAGTACATCCGCTGCAGAGAGTGAGTAGATTTCCGCGGGGGCTGGGTATGCAGCCCCCAGTTCCCTAAGCCTTTTGTGACCGAGCGGGCCACATTCGGTTAGCAAATGAAGAGGCGTTTCTTCCTCTTCTCCGCACACTCTACAAGTGCTTTCCTCAGAACGTCCCATTAGATGAAGGTGTCGTTTGAGTGCGCAGTGCCCTGTCAGGACGCCCACGACTTTCCTTAGCCGCTCTCGGCTTAACTGGAGAAACCACCGTTGGGCTGTTGGCGAGGAGGGCCGAGAAATGAAGGCCCTCGCTTGCCTCATCCCCGGTGCATTTTCCCAGTGTGAGTGAAATTGCTTGTTGAGCCAGTTTCCTAGCTCCTTCCGCAACGCACTCTCCGTCACAGCGAGTGCTGGTTGTGGTCCCAGGTATGGCATGTTCGATGCCTCCCTTGCCAGTTCGTCAGCTACCTCATTGCCAGCGATTCCTGAGTGCCCAGGAACCCAAACCAGGTTGACCGAATTGTTATTTCCAGCCAACTTCGTTAATGCGTCTCGACAGTCGTTAACGAGGCCGGATCTCACCTCCACGGAGTTCAGAGCCCCGAGCGCCGCCCGACTGTCGCTGCAGATGTAGATGTACTTGCCAGAGTAGCCCCTACGTAGGTTCTCCTCAGCGCACACCAGAATTGCGTATATTTCCGCCTGGAATACACTGGGGTACTTGCCAAGAGGTACGCTCACTCGTCCCTCTGGCATCCCCCCAGTGAATCCTGCGCCGGTGCTCAGATCGTTTTTGGCCCCGTCTGTGTACCAGACTAGGCCACGCGGTGTGAGCAATTTTTCTCCCTTCTCGCCCCAGTCTTCCCTAGAGGGGATCCTGGTTGTATATGGGTCATTAAAGCGCAACCGACGCTCTATCCTGTCTTTGCGCATTTGCAAGACAGCCTCATCCGCGCCCGGTAGAGTGAGTGCACTTCGATGTCCCTCACTTCCCGCTCGCCATTCTCCTATCCCCTGCAACCTGAAGGCTGAGGCCCGGGCCGAATGCTGCACTCTGAGGTGCAGCGGCTCCAGGGCCAGGATCGCCTCCAAGGCTGCTGAGGGAGTTGTTCTCATAGCACCGGTCACCATTAGGCATCCCAGCCTTTGCACTCGCCCGAGGGCACTCCTGGTACTAGCGCGTTCCGTGGAGCGCCACCAGACCAGGGCGCCATACGTGACCAGAGGCCTCACGACGGTTGTGTATAACCAGTACGCCACCTGCGGTTTTAGTCCCCAAGTGGAGCCGGAGAAACGCCTACACATCCATAAGGACGCGCAGGCCTTCTTTGTTTGTGACTCTACATGGTCTGTCCAAGAAAGCTTCGGATCCAGGATTACTCCCAGATACTTCACTCTCTCGGCCAGACCCAAGGTCACCCCTTGCAGCTTGGGCCATCTTACGGTGTCCAACTTTCTTTTCCTAGTGAAGAGGAGCAACTCCATTTTGTTCGGGTTTACCGACAAGGATCGCCCCTCGCACCAGTTGCTAACTCTGTTCAGAGCCTGTTGCATGATGGCTGTGACTGTCCCCAGGAACTTGCCCCTAATTACAATGCACACATCATCAGCGTACGCCTGAGCGTAGCACCCTTCTCCGTTCAGGTCCCTTAGGAGGCCGTCCACGAGTAGCGACCACAGTAGCGGAGATAGAACTCCGCCCTGCGGACAGCCCCTCGACACTGTTGCCTCCAGTTTGGTATCCTGTAGAGAGACCGTTATACGACGCTTACTAATCATCTCCCGTATCCATCTTACGATGGTCCGGTCAATGCCGTATTCTGTCGCAGCGGCGCACAGCGCTTCGAAGGTGGGATTATTGAAAGCCCCATCGACATCTAGAAAGGCAGCGAGCGCCCATTCTTTCACCCGGAGAGCGTCCTCAGCTCTTGAAACAAGCTGATGGAGAGCTGTCTCCGTTGATTTGCACGCTCTATATGCGTGCTGGTTAGGATGGAGGGGTCGTTGGACTAGTACCCCCTCCTTCAGGTGTCGTTCTACCAGCCTTTCACTCAGTTTCAGAAGAAACGATGTTAGACTGATTGGACGGAAATCCTTTGGCTGGTCGTGGGTTGTTCGGCCGGCTTTAGGTATGAAGACGACTCTCACTTGCTGCCAGGATTTAGGAATGTACCCCAGCGCGATTGAGCATCGCACTATATGGAACAGTGGTTCTATGATGGACTCGCCAGCCTCCTGGAGGAGGGCTGGAAAGATTCCATCAGGTCCCGCCGCTTTAAATGGTTCGAAGGTTGAAATTGCCCAACGAATCTTCTTATAGCTGACTATTTCCGAGGCCATATTCCAGTCCTTGATGGTCCGGCTGTCCTCGGGTAAGTCCCCTCCTATTGTCGCGCCCGGGAAGTGCGTCCGTATCAGGCACTCAAGGGCCTGCCCGGACGTCTCCGTTAAAGAGCCGTCCGGTAGCCGAAGAGCTCCCAGACAGACCGCACCCCGGCCCAACAGTTTCTTCAGTCGAGCCGCTTCTGGTAGACCTTCTATGTTGCCACAAAAGTTCCTCCAGCACTCTCTCTTCCTCCTCTTGATGAGGCTTTTGAATCTCCTCTGGGCGTCTTTATAGGCGTCCCAGTCGGAGTGCTGATTCAGCCGCATTGCTCGGTTTAACCTCTTTCGTGTTTCCCGCCGCAGTGACTCAAGTTCCCCATTCCACCAAGGTGTCTTGTGGCCCTCTTTGACAGTTCTTAGAGGGCAATGGTCTTCGAATGAAGAGAGCACGTTCCGTTGAAGCCTTTCAACTTCAAGGTCCAGCTGCCTTCTATCCCTGGGTCTGGTCCTGTTCCCCGATAACTTTGCGGAAAGGTCCCTTCGATAAGAGTCCCAATCCGTTGCCCTCGGGTTCCTATAGGATCTGGTTCCGCTTTGGCTGCCCACAGCGATTTTGAACTCGATATACCGGTGGTCCGATAAGGACGGATCACTCGATACTCGCCATTCCTTGATGTGCTCCGCCCAGAAAGCCGAGCAGAGCGTGATGTCGATTACTTCTCTTCGCACGCTCGTCACGAAGGTCGGTTCTGAACCTCGATTAGTGATGTCCAGCCCCGTGGCGGTAATGTACTCTAAAAGTGCAGTTTTACTTCCCGATCAAAAAATTCAAGGTGGGCCAGGAGCCAATAACAACTGTATCCTGGATCACCAATGAACTTCGTCTCATGCGAGACAAAGTAATTGCTGCCAAGGTAATCAGTGATGTCACTAAAAATGATGTTGATCTCAACGCTTTTAAAATACTCAATAGACAGTATAATCATATGATAGGCACCACGAAGAAATCCGCCTATGACAACTACTTCAATAACTTAAACAATAAACCTAAAGGACTTTGGCGTCTGGTAAATCAAGAAAGGAATAGAACCTCAACAAGCTCAAAAACTGATATTACGTGCAATAAATTCAACGAATATTTTTCATCTATACCAGAAAAAATTATCGGCAACATGGATCAAACTGTTATCACTGCTCCCCACTACTTAAAGAAGGTTCCTCCAACAGAGAATTCCTTTTTTCTGATGCCGGCTACACCTCAGGAGGTGGTACGGACCGTACAGTCTCTGAAAAATACAAATTCATTTGATGTCTACCACTTGAACACGAAGATCATGAAACACACTATCGATATATGTATATGCGGAACCTTTAACCAATTTGATCAATGCATGCTTTGAGCAAGGTGTTTCCGGAAGATCTAAAGAAGTCCAAAGTTGTACCTGTCTTAAAGAAAGGAGATCCAAACAGTTTGAACAATTACCGTCCTATATCGGTCATCCCTATCCTAGGGAAAATAATCGAGAAGCTGGTTCATGGCAGACTCACCACGTTTCTGAGCAAAAACTCGATACTAAACGAATCGCAGTTTGGGTTTACCAGGGATAGGTCGACCATTGATGCTGTTTCCGCTGTGATTGGAGGCGTGGTCGAGGGCTTCGAGGATGGCCTGCACGCAGCGGTGATGTGTTTCGACCTCAGTAAGGCCTTTGACTGCGTCTCCCACGACATCCTGTTGTCCAAAATGGCTCACTATGGCGTTCGCGGCAATACTTTAAACTTCTTTCACTCCTACTTGGTAAATCGTCAACAAAAAGTGACGATCAACAGTATGGAATCCGAATATTGCACATTGAAATTCGGCGTACCTCAGGGATCCGTTCTAGGTCCCACCTTATTTCTTCTGCAAGTTAACGACATCGAAGATGCAATTCTCTTTGCTGACGACACGACGAGCGTTGTCGTGGACCGGGATGTGAATAATCTAGCTGTGGTGGCGTTGGAGAGGGAGAATGAAATAGGCACATGGTTCTTAGCAAATAAACTGTCACTAAATAAAGATAAAACACAGCAACTCCTTCTATCAACGAACACCAGTTTAGCGAGGGGCGACAACATAAGCATGCTGGGTATTACCATTGATGATTCTCTAAATTGGTCACCGCATATCGATAAGATCTGTAGCAAAGTCTCTAATACAATCTTTTTGGTGAGACGTCTACGAGCCATAATGGACACAAATACACTTATCTCCATCTATTTTGCACTTTTCCAGTCCCGAATCGCCTACGGGATCAGCATATGGGGAGGTAGTGGCCATGCCATAAAACTTTTTAAACTCCAGAAAAGGGCAATACGGGCCATAGCCAAAGTGGGCTCAAGAGAGTCCTGCAGACCCCTCTTTGCAAAGTTCTCCGTTCTTCCGTTACCTTGTCTGCACATTTTCCATGTTCTTCTAGAAATACAAAAGAATGTACACAAAATGGAAAAACAATCCGATTTTCATGCATACGACACCAGAAATGCCAATCTTCTGAAACCTCGCAGGTTTAGGTATACCAAATCTGCAAAGAATTCTCTCAATCTCCATCTTTATAATATCTTGCCAAGTTCGTGGAAACAGCTACCCATCGCCCAGTTTAAACGTGCTATCCATGGACATTTGGTCAAGCATTGTTTCTACAATACTGAAGAGTACATTACTTGCAATTTTTTATAACATCAAATGTCTGTGTATTATTGCTCTGTGTACTGCTTTCACTTCTTTATTGTACTTTGTATTGTATTTATTGTATCGCATTGTACTGTTTCATGTGCTTGTCCTTATATTGACGTGTCGGTTCTACATATTGTATTACAATTATTGATGAAATATACTTACTTACTTACGCAGATTAAATTTTTTTTAAGAAAATGAAAAATGATAAACATCGCAAAGTTGATAACTTCGAAAAAGATGAAAATTGTTGAAAAAAGTTTAAAAGCGATCAAAAACAGCCCAAAACTTCCAAAAGATCAAAATTATTGAAAGAATATGAAAAATAAAAAAAATGTAAACGATGGAAGATCGCAAAACTTCCAAAAAGATCAAAATTATTGAAAAAACAATTATGAAAACATTTTTCGAAAAAATTGAAGCTTAGGGTGATTTGTTAAAGGTAAAATAAAAAATAAATAAAAACATCGCCAAAACGTTAAGGAAACTGAAAAATGATGAAAAACATTGCAAAATTGACCACTTCGAGAAAGAAAATTTTGTGAAAAGTATCAATTTATTGTCACTAACTTGAGAGTGACAATTTGCTGATGCAACAAAGTTTTTTTTTCAGAAAATTGTAAAAACTTTGTTGAGGCCCCTCTACGCCTTCGTAAAATGGTGTAGGCATCAAAAGCAGCTCACGCCTAAGCAGCCTCAACTTGTACCTGTATGACCGATTTGTTTACATTTTTAACGACGATTTTCAAATCGGCGATAAGGAAAAAATTAATCTCTCGATCGCAACAATGTGCGGGCGGCATTTCCTTTGATCCGAGTTCAAAATCTTGCACCGAAACCACTCGAAACAGTTCATTGATGAGCGGAGAGCATTCCGGGATCTTCGTAAACACATCCGATTGACGCCAGAAGCGCGTCCACGTGAATGAGTGACTAACGCGGAACGCACGAAAATGTGCATTCGATTTTTCTAAAAATAGCCATCCGAATATTTTTAACTCGCTGCATTCGATCCGTCCGCGAGTACATTACCACGGCCGTGTAGTGGTTTTTCTGGGGAAAAGCGGAATTTGGTTTGCAAGGTTTCGGGTGTGTCAATCGGCGTTTTGATTCAATCGGGACGGAGGAGATTATAAATAATCTCGAAATTGTAGCACTGCAGAGCTAAATCTGCAAAAGTTTTTTCGAATTGCCAATGCAAAAAATCAAGAATTTTTGGAATTTTGACGAATTTTTTGAAAACAGTAAGAACTTTACAATTTGTTGTTGTTGATGTTCGTAAGTAAAATAATTTGAGAAAATCAAAAATATCGCATTTTCGAATCGCCAATGATGCAAAAAATCAAGATCAAGTTTTTCATTTTTTGAATTTTTTTTAATCGTCTTAAGAATTTTTGGAATTTTGACGGATTTTTTGAAAACAATAAGAACTTCTACAATTTGTAGTTGTTGATGTTCATGAGTACAATTATTTGAGAAAACCAAAAATATCGCATTTTTGAATCGCCAATGCAAAAAATCAAGGTGGAGATTAGTTTTTGAAATGTTTGTAATCGTTTGAAGAATTTTTGGACTGTTGACGAATGTTTTGTTGATGTTCATAAGTAAAATAATGTAACAATCGGTTTGCAGAATTGAGTTTCGGGGTGGATTAAACGAAAACAGGGCGATAAATTAAAACTGCAGCCCAAAAGAGGGAGTATTCGAGTTCCATTGTGGCTTTGTTCGTTTGTTTAGTCAGAGAATTGCGGCTTGAAACTGCGCGGGTTTGCTAATGCGGTTTTTATTAAGTTCGGAGGCGGCCCGCTGCTGTTTTGTTATGAACAGCGTCTGAAATATTCACGAACTGACGCAAATTCTGGCCAGAGGAAAACTCGCCGGTTTGCGGTTTCGGTTTGGCCACTATGACGACAATAACTTGATTCGAGGCGTCAGAACATATTTATTTAGAAAAACCGGTTCGATATTTTTTATTGATTGCGCTGTACCTCGATCTTGTCGGACGAAACTGAACTGAATCTTTTCTAAGTATATTTTTTTCACCCTTTTCGAGGTTGCCAATTTTGCGATGTTTTTCATCAGTTTTCATTTTCCTTCAATTGACCTTTTTGAATATTTTGTCGATTTTTTTTATCTTAATACCTAAATTTTTTTTTCAATAATTTTGATCTTTTGGAAGTTTAGCGCTATTTTTCATCGCTTTAAAATTATTTTTTCAACAATTCATATCTTTTTCGATGTTAACAACTTTGCGATGTTTTTTTTCTAATTTTTAATTTCCTTTTCTAAATTTTCTCTTTTTCGAAGTTGTCAATTTTGTACGAAGGTGTAAAGGGGCCACATTTTTAACATTTGATTTTCAATCCAAAATTGTCGACTTGCACTCGACAATTAGTGCGAGTCGACAATTTTGGATTAAAGGCAAACGTTAAAAATGTGGCTCCTCCACGCCTTCGTAGAATTTCGATTTTTTATGATAAAAGTTATACAATTTTAAGTTTTAAGTTTCATTTTTAAACGCAGGGTTGGTATTACCGCCCTTTATGTTTTTGTCACAAAATTTAGCGGCAGTAAAGTGCCGCTTTTACTGCCTGGATATAAAAAAATAAGTACTTCAAAACCGCCAAAAAAGTATAAATTAGCTCTTACTAAACTTACTCGCCATTTTGGACAGTCGGCCACTGTTTATTTGCAAAGCTGATAGAATGATAATTTTGAATTTCGAATTTAAAAAGAAATGGTTGGTACTACTGCCCTTCACGTGTCTTTACAACGTAAAACACAGTTGGTATCCCTGTCATCGAAGATATCTGTTAAAAACTTAATTTAAAAAGAAATGGTTGGTATTACTGCCCTTCACGTGTCTTTACAATACAACGTATAGCACAGTTGGTATCCCTGCGTGAAACTCATTGAAGTTTTCTGTTAAAAACTCAAAGTTGGTGGTTTTAAACGTCAACAGTTGGTACTTTTAACTTTTATTTTGCTTTGCTCTTATTTGGTAGGACGGTTGGTAATGTTTCTGTTTTCGTTGCAGGTTCAGGGGTTTTTATCATTTTTCGTTGGTAACTGCAACAGTTTATCAACTATTACTATTATGCAGTTGGCAACTCTACTTTGTCGATTTTAACCGAACTTTAGCGATCTCGTCCGAATAATATTAATCCGAAACTATTAAAAGCTTTAAAAGTAGCCGATTTTTGACGAACTTTAACGATCTTCCACGATTAGGAGTACCGTGAATATCACGAAGATTTTAACGGTTTTTAACGAACATTACCGAAGATCGAAGAATGTTGCAATGTTAAGTTAACCGGACTTTCTAGTAAATTGGACGTAACCGAATTTTGACGAACTTTAACGATCTTTCACGATTACGAGTGCGCCGTGAATATCACGAAGATATTAACGGTTTTTAACGAATATTACCGAGCTTTCTAATAAATTGACGTAGCCGAATTTTGACGAACTTTAACGATTTTCTACGATTACGAGTGCCCATATCACGAAGATTTTAACGATTTTTAACGAATATTACCGAATAATGTTGCAATGTTAATTAACCGGAGTTTCTAGTAAACTGACGTAATCGAATTTTGACGAACTTTAACGATCTTCTACGATTACGAGTGCCGTGAATATCACGAAGACTTCAACGGTTTTTAACGAAGATTACCGAAGAAGTTGCAATGTTAAGTTAACCAGACTTTCTAGTAAATTGGCGTAACCGAATTTTGACGAACTTTAACGATCTTTCACGATTACGAGTGCGCCGTGAATATCACGAAGATATTAACGGTTTTTAACGAATATTACCGAGCTTTCTAATAAATTGACGTAGCCGAATTTTGACGAACTTTAACGATTTTCTACGATTACGAGTGCCCATATCACGAAGATTTTAACGATTTTTAACGAATATTACCGAATAATGTTGCAATGTTAATGAACCGTAGTTTCTAGTAAACTGACGTAACCGAATTTTGACGAACTTTAACGATGTTCCACGATTAGGAGTACCATGAATATGACGAAGATTTTAACGGTTTTTAACGAACATTACCGAAGATCGAAGAATGTTGCAATGTTAAGTTAACCGGACTTTCTAGTAAATTGGACGTAACCGAATTTTGACGAACTTTAACGATCTTTCACGATTACGAGTGCGCCGTGAATATCACGAAGATATTAACGGTTTTTAACGAATATTACCGAGCTTTCTAATAAATTGGCGTAACCGAATTTTGACGAACTTTAACGATCTTTCACGATTACGAGTGTGCCGTGAATATCACGAAGATTTGAGCGCTTCTTTACGAATATTACCAAAGAATGTTGCAATGTTAATGAACCGTAGTTTCTAGTAAACTGACGTAACCGAATTTTGACGAACTTTAACGATCTTCCACGATTAGGAGTACCGTGAATATCACGAAGATTTTAACGGTTTTTAACGAACATTACCGAAGATCGAAGAATGTTGCAATGTTAAGTTAACCGGACTTTCTAGTAAATTGGACGTAACCGAATTTTGACGAACTTTAACGATCTTTCACGATTACGAGTGCGCCGTGAATATCACGAAGATATTAACGGTTTTTAACGAATATTACCGAGCTTTCTAATAAATTGACGTAGCCGAATTTTGACGAACTTTAACGATTTTCTACGATTACGAGTGCCCATATCACGAAGATTTTAACGATTTTTAACGAATATTACCGAATAATGTTGCAATGTTAATTAACCGGAGTTTCTAGTAAACTGACGTAATCGAATTTTGACGAACTTTAACGATCTTCTACGATTACGAGTGCCGTGAATATCACGAAGACTTCAACGGTTTTTAACGAAGATTACCGAAGAAGTTGCAATGTTAAGTTAACCAGACTTTCTAGTAAATTGGCGTAACCGAATTTTGACGAACTTTAACGATCTTTCACGATTACGAGTGTGCCGTGAATATCACGAAGATTTGAGCGCTTCTTTACGAATATTACCAAAGAATGTTGCAATGTTAATGAACCGTAGTTTCTAGTAAACTGACGTAACCGAATTTTGACGAACTTTAACGATCTTCCACGATTAGAAGTACCGTGAATATCACGAAGATTTTAACGGTTTTTAACGAACATTACCGAAGATCGAAGAATGTTGCAATGTTAAGTTAACCGGACTATCTAGTAAATTGGACGTAACCGAATTTTGACGAACTTTAACGATCTTTCACGATTACGAGTGCGCCGTGAATATCACGAAGATATTAACGGTTTTTAACGAATATTACCGAGCTTTCTAATAAATTGACGTAGCCGAATTTTGACGAACTTTAACGATTTTCTACGATTACGAGTGCCCATATCACGAAGATTTTAACGATTTTTAACGAATATTACCGAATAATGTTGCAATGTTAATTAACCGGAGTTTCTAGTAAACTGACGTAATCGAATTTTGACGAACTTTAACGATCTTCTACGATTACGAGTGCCGTGAATATCACGAAGACTTCAACGGTTTTTAACGAAGATTACCGAAGAAGTTGCAATGTTAAGTTAACCAGACTTTCTAGTAAATTGGCGTAACCGAATTTTGACGAACTTCAACGATCTTTCACGATTACGAGTGTGCCGTGAATATCACGAAGATTTGAGCGCTTCTTTACGAATATTACCAAAGAATGTTGCAATGTTAATGAACCGTAGTTTCTAGTAAACTGACGTAACCGAATTTTGACGAACTTTAACGATGTCCCACGATTAGGGGTACCATGAATATCACGAAGATTTTAACGGTTTTTAACGAACATTACCGAAGATCGAAGAATGTTGCAATGTTAAGTTAACCGGACTTTCTAGTAAATTGGACGTAACCGAATTTTGACGAACTTTAACGATCTTTCACGATTACGAGTGCGCCGTGAATATCACGAAGATATTAACGGTTTTTAACGAATATTACCGAGCTTTCTAATAAATTGACGTAGCCGAATTTTGACGAACTTTAACGATTTTCTACGATTACGAGTGCCCATATTACGAAGATTTTAACGATTTTTAACGAATATTACCGAATAATGTTGCAATGTTAATTAACCGGAGTTTCTAGTAAACTGACGTAATCGAATTTTGACGAACTTTAACGATCTTCTACGATTACGAGTGCCGTGAATATCACGAAGACTTCAACGGTTTTTAACGAAGATTACCGAAGAAGTTGCAATGTTAAGTTAACCAGACTTTCTCGTAAATTGGCGTAACCGAATTTTGACGAACTTTAACGATCTTTCACGATTACGAGTATGCCGTGAATATCACGAAGATTTGAGCGCTTTTTAACGAATATTACCGAAGAATGTTGCAATGTTAATGAACCGTAGTTTCTAGTAAACTGACGTAACCGAATTTTGACGAACTTTAACGATGTTCCACGATTAGGAGTACCATGAATATCACGAAGATTTTAACGGTTTTTAACGAACATTACCGAAGATCGAAGAATGTTGCAATGTTAAGTTAACCGGACTTTCTAGTAAATTGGACGTAACCGAATTTTGACGAACTTTAACGATCTTTCACGATTACGAGTGCGCCGTGAATATCACGAAGATATTAACGGTTTTTAACGAATATTACCGAGCTTTCTAATAAATTGACGTAGCCGAATTTTGACGAACTTTAACGATTTTCTACGATTACGAGTGCCCATATCACGAAGATTTTAACGATTTTTAACGAATATTACCGAATAATGTTGCAATGTTAATTAACCGGAGTTTCTAGTAAACTGACGTAATCGAATTTTGACGAACTTTAACGATCTTCTACGATTACGAGTGCCGTGAATATCACGAAGACTTCAACGGTTTTTAACGAAGATTACCGAAGAAGTTGCAATGTTAAGTTAACCAGACTTTCTCGTAAATTGGCGTAACCGAATTTTGACGAACTTTAACGATCTTTCACGATTACGAGTGTGCCGTGAATATCACGAAGATTTGAGCGCTTCTTTACGAATATTACCAAAGAATGTTGCAATGTTAATGAACCGTAGTTTCTAGTAAACTGACGTAACCGAATTTTGACGAACTTTAACGATGTTCCACGATTAGGAGTACCATGAATATCACGAAGATTTTAACGGTTTTTAACGAACATTACCGAAGATCGAAGAATGTTGCAATGTTAAGTTAACCGGACTTTCTAGTAAATTGGACGTAACCGAATTTTGACGAACTTTAACGATCTTTCACGATTACGAGTGCGCCGTGAATATCACGAAGATATTAACGGTTTTTAACGAATATTACCGAGCTTTCTAATAAATTGACGTAGCCGAATTTTGACGAACTTTAACGATTTTCTACGATTACGAGTGCCCATATCACGAAGATTTTAACGATTTTTAACGAATATTACCGAATAATGTTGCAATGTTAATTAACCGGAGTTTCTAGTAAACTGACGTAATCGAATTTTGACGAACTTTAACGATCTTCTACGATTACGAGTGCCGTGAATATCACGAAGACTTCAACGGTTTTTAACGAAGATTACCGAAGAAGTTGCAATGTTAAGTTAACCAGACTTTCTAGTAAATTGGCGTAACCGAATTTTGACGAACTTTAACGATCTTTCACGATTACGAGTGTACCGTGAATATCACGAAGATTTGAGCGCTTTTTAACGAATATTACCGAAGAATGTTGCAATGTTAATGAACCGTAGTTTCTAGTAAACTGACGTAACCGAATTTTGACGAACTTTAACGATGTTCCACGATTAGGAGTACCATGAATATCACGAAGATTTTAACGGTTTTTAACGAACATTACCGAAGATCGAAGAATGTTGGAATGTTAAGTTAACCGCACTTTCTAGTAAGTTGACGTAACCGAATTTTGACGAACTTTAACGATCTTCTACGATTACGAGTGCCCATATCACGAAGATTTTAACGATTTTTAACTAATATTACCGAAGAATGTTGCAATGTTAATTAACCGGAGTTTCTGGTAAACTGACGTAACCGAATTTTGACGAACTTTAACGATCTTCTACGATTACGAGTGCCCGTGAATGTCACGAAGACTTCAACGGTTTTTAACGAAGATTACCGAAGAAGTTGCAATGGGAAATTAACCGGACTTTCTAGTAAATTAACGTAACCGAATTTTGACGAACTTTAACGATCTTCCACGATTACGAATGCCGGGAATATTACGATGAGTTTTAACAAAGATTAGCGAAGAATATTGGAATGTTAAGTTAACTGGACTTTCTAATGAATTAACGTAGCCGAATTTTGACGAACTTGAACGATCTTCCACGATTACGGGTGCGGTATTTAACGAAGATTACCGAAGAATGTTGGAATGTTGGACTTTCTAGTAAATTGACATAACCGACTTTAAACGAACTTTAGCGATCTTCCACGATTACGAAAGATGTTAACGATTTTTAACGAAGATCACCGAAGAGTGTTGATCTAAAATTTTTCCGAACGGAAACCGATTCGTACCGATTGTTCACGAATCCAATAAAACGATTATCACACAAGGTAATTTCAAAGTCTTGTTTCGCAAAATTTACTTATTGTTTAGGACGCGTTTCGGAGTGTTACTCCATCTTCAGCTATAAAAGAAATTAATACAAAATACAAAACTGTTGCCTTTTTTTTTCGTTTTCCAGGCAACTCCGTTCCCTTTCACAATTTGTGATAATTACGAAAATTAACGTTTTTCAAAAAAATTCATAAAAAATTGAGGGATTGATCAATTTTATTTCTGAAAGTTAATTTGGAAGGAGGAAAACACAGGTTTTGATCATGTGTGAACGTCTCTGTCATGCGTCAAATTGTAACCCCACCCCATTGGCCTAAATAATGGTGTTAAGTTACACGTTCTTAAGGAAGACACTGATGGTGCAAATTAAAATCTGATGAATGGCATCGACAATTTCAACCCTCAGCTACGTCGAGCATAAGATTGAAAAATATCGTATAAAAACTAACGAAGATATTCAAAAACAAAAAAATCCGGTTTTTTATGGGCCACCCTTTAGAAGTAGGATGAATTTAAAAGGGTCATTATTTCTTATTTTGTTTTATTGGAAACTGTTTTTGCTATTTTGTATTCTACCGAACCTCTTGTAACAAGGCCACAAGCCTTTAAATACAATAAACATTTATTTATTTAATATTTATTTATTTATTGGGCGTGAACTCAGCCCCGGACGACGCCGTAACGCGTTTTTCTTTTGTTCCAGGGCCCACTGCGGCCGGGACCCGATATGCCTAAAAGGGACCTTCACCCCGGATCGATGCGCGAGCGCCCCCTGCGCCGTCCTCCTCGCCTCTCATTACAACGAGACGAAATTCGCCATCGAGCACATCGAAGATCTGCAGCTTCTCGTCCGAATTTTTTTCCTGGGCGACAAACTGAAGGAGACCGCCGCCGAGCTGACGAAAATCGCGAAAGCCTCCGGCAGGGGCTTCATCATCCTCCACTACACCCCCGGCGACGTGATCCTGCGAGAGAGGAATTTCATCAACGTGGCCTTCACGCGGTGCGAGATGCTCAACACCACCAAGTCGATAGGGTGCAAGTACGAGGTGAATCGCATCTACAAGTTGGCCTGGAACAAGATCGAGAAGTTGGGGAGCGAGGAGATGGGGCAGCTGATGCGCAATTACAAGTTCGGGGAGGGGGACTACGACCACCTTTTGACGCTCTACGAGGCGATGGGGGAGGAGGGGCTGGAGGGGGTGGCCTGCCGCTGGCTGAGGGAGAAGAAGGAGACGTGGTCGCTGTGGACGGGGCAGACAACGACGAAGGTAGGGCGATTTTCTCGGTCGGTGTCGCCGCAATCGAGCTGAAAATGGCTGCAATCGCTTAGTTGGTCCCGTTTTAGTCACAAACGATGGGTCGCACGGGCGGTCTGGCGCTTTTTTGAAAAACCTGTAGCGGATTCGGCAGGGCCGCTCGTTTTTGGGGTTTTCCTGCAAAATCGGAAATTTCCATTCTAATGCATTCCAGGTGAAGTAATTTGAAGCAAAATAAACGTTTTTGGGTTTTCTTTCCATTTTTAACCATTTTTTCGATGGGAATGTGGTTTTTCTCGGCTGGTTTCGCTGCAATTGGGCTGAAAATGACGGCAATCGCTTAGTTGGCCCCGTTTTAGTTACAAACGATGGGTCGCACGGGGGTCTGGCCCTTTTTTGAAAAACCTGTAGCGGATTCGGCTGGGCCGCTCGTTTTTTGGTTTTTCTTGCAAAATCGAAATTTTTCATTCTAATGCAAACCGATTTTTTTCCTTCCAGTGCCTTCCAAATTAAGCAATTTGAATCAAAATAAGTGTTTTATATTTTTTTTTCAAATTTTTTCAATGAAAACATGTTTTTTCTCGGTTGGTATATGCTGAAATCGAACTAAAAATGCAACCAATCGCTTAGTTGACCCTGCTTTACTTACGAACCATAGGTCGCACGGGGGGGACTGTCGCTTTTTTGAAAAACCTATATCGCATTCAGCTAGAGCACTCGTCTTTTGGATTTTCTTACAAAATCGATTTTTTTCTTTCCAACGCCTTCCAAATTAAGCAATTTGAATCAAAATTAGCGTTCTATAAAATTTTTCCGAATTTAAGTCATTTTTTTCAAAGAAAACTTGTTTTTTCTCTTTTGGTATCGCTGAAATCGACCTGAAAATGCAACCAATCGCTTAGTTGGCCCTGTTTTACTTACAAACGATAGGTCGCACGGGAAGGGACGGCTGACGTTTTTTTGAAAAACAGCGCATTCAGCTACACCACTTTTGTTTTTTGGTTCTTCTTGCAAAATCGAAAATTTTCATTCTAATGCGTTCCAAGTGACGTAATTTGAAGCAAAATAAACGTTTTTAGGTTTTCTTCCGATTTCAAACCATTTTTTCAATGCGAAGGTGGTTTTTCTCGACTGGTATCGCTGCAATTGAGCTGAAAAGGCGGCAATCGCTTGGTTGGTCCCGTTTTACTCACAAACGACGGATCGCACGGGGGGTCTGATGATTTTTAGAAAAACTTGTAGCGTATTCGGCTAAATCACTTGTTTTTTTGGTTTTTCTTTCAAAATCGAAAATTTTCATTTTAATGCGTTCCACGGGAAGTAATTTGAAGCAAAGTAAACATTTTTAGGTTTTCTTCCGATTTCAAACCATTTTTTCAAGGGGAAAGTGGTTTTTCTCGACGGGTATCGCTGCAATTGACCTGAAAATGGCGGCAATCGCTTAGTTAGCCCCGTTTTAGTCACAAACGGTGGGTCGCACGGGGGGTCTGGCGCTTTTTTGAAAAATCTAGCGGATTCGGCTGGGCCACTTGTTTTTTGGTTTTTCTTGCAAAGTCGAAAATTTTCATTCTAATGCGTTCCAAGTGACGTAATTTGAAGCAAAATAAACTTTTTTAGGTTTTCTTCCGATTTTGAACTATTAGAATGTAGTTTTTCGCGGCTGGTATCGCTGCAGTTGAGCTGAAAAAGGCGGCAATTGCTTAGTTGTCCCAGTTTTAATCGCAAACGATAGGTCGCTTTTTAGAAAAACATAGCGCATTCAGCTAAACCGCTTGTTTTTTGTTTGTTCTTGCAAAACCGATTTTTTTCCTTCCAGTGCCTTCCAAATTAAGCAATTTGAATCAAAATAAGCGTTTTGAATTTTTTTTTTCATTTTTCAATGAAAACATGTTTTTTCTCGGTTGGTATATGCTGAAATCGAACTAAAAATGCAACCAAACGCTTAGTTAGCCCTGTTTTACTTACAAACGATAGGTCGCACGGGGGGTCTGTCGCTTTTTTGAAAAACCTATATCGCATTCAGCTAAAGCACTCATCTTTTGGTTTGTCTTACGAAATCTATTTTTTTTCCAACGACTTCCAAATTAAGCAATTTCAATCAAAATTAGCGTTTTATTAAATTTTTCCGAATTTAAGCCATTTTTTTCCAAAGAAAACTTGTTTTTTCTCGGTTGGTATAGCTGAAATCGACCTGAAAATGCAACCAATGGCTTAGTTGGCCCTGTTTTACTTACAAACGATAGGTCGCACGGGACGGCTGACGTTTTTTTGAAAAACATAGCGCATTCAGCTAGACCACTTTTGTTTTTTGATTCCTCTTGCAAAATCGAAAATTTTCATTCTGGTGCGTTCCAAGTGAAGTAGTTTGAATCAAAATGAACATTTTTAGGTTTTCTTCCGATTTTGAACCGTTTTTTCAATGGAAGTGTGGTTTTTCTTGGCTGCTATCGCTGCAATTGAGCTGAAAATGGTGGCAATCGGTTAGTTGGCCTTATTTTAGTTACAAACGATAGGTCTGACGCTTTTTTGAAAAACTTATAGCGCATTCAGTTAAACCATTTGTCTTTTGTTTCTTCCTGCAAAATGGTTTTTTTTATTTCCAGCGCCTTCCAAAATAAGCAATTTGAATCAAAATAAGCGTTTTATAATTTTTTCCACATTTAAGCCATTTTTTTCAATGAAAATATGTTTTTTCTCGGTTGGTTTCACTAAAATCGTGCTGAAAATGGCGCCAGTCGCCCAGTTGGTCCTATTTTAGTTACAAACGATAGGTCGCACGGAGGGTCTGACCCCTTTTTCAAAAACCTGTAGCGCATTGAACTAAACCACTTGCTTCTTGGTTTTTCTTGCAAAATCGAAATTTTTCATTCCAACGCGTTTCAAATGAATCAGTTTGAATCAAAAGAAAGGTTTTCTTTCCAATTTTGAACCGCTTTTTCCAGTGAATATGTGGTTTTTCTCCTGCAATCGAACTGAAAATGGCGAAAATCATTTATTTGACCCTATTTTAGTTAAAAACATACGGTCATTGGGTCTGACACTTTTTGAGAAACCTGCAGTATTGCTTCTAAACGAAACTTTTTTGTATATATATTATATTAAGAAAGGAATGTATTGTTTGCATATTACTGTTGAAATTGGTTATTTCCATTAAAAACCACAACTTTTCCTCCGAAATATGGAAAATTCCATCTTCATACTTTTATCCATAAATTTTTTCCTTTCTAGGTTAAGGTTATCTACATCTGTTCAATATTGTTTTTTTAAGCAAACCTTTTTTGTGGGGAATTTTCTGAATTGCCGTGCGTAATAAAGACGGCGTTAAATCCAAATTAAGAACAGTATAGATTTTTACATATTTCTGTACAAACTCGTCATTTCCATTAGAAACCACAACTTTCCATTACAAAAATGGAAATTTCCATTTTCACGCTTTTTGCTTAGATCTTTCCATTTTTGAAGGTCATCTACATCGGAGGCATCTTTCCAATAACGGCGTCGTCCTACAACGGTCCCGGCATCGTGACGGGCGCCGTTTTGGCCAAAGAACAGATCAACAAAAATCCAACCATCCTCCCCAACCACCAATTGGAGCTGCTCGTCCACGACGGCAAGTGCCGTCCCGACGCCGTCCTCAAAAAATTCATCGACTACGCCGTCGACAGCGACAAAAAAATGATCGGCGTCCTGGGCCCCGCCTGCTCCGACACAGTGGAGCCCCTGGCTGGGGTGTCGAAATACTACCACATTTTGATAATCTCCTACAGCGCGGAGGGGGCCAGCTTCAGCGACAGAAAAAAATATCCCTACTTTTTCAGGACCATAGGGGAAAATAAGCAGTACAAGCACGTTTATTTGAAGCTGTTCAAAAAAATAGGGTGGACGAGGGTGGCGGCCCTGACGGAGGACGGGCAGAAGTACACCGAGTACATATCGCACATGCAGGAGATGCTGGAGGAGAACGGGATCACTTTTATATCCAACACCAAGTTCCCGAGGGAGAGCAACTCGTTTCACATGACGCGGGTGAGTTTTCTGAGAAAATGTGTTCTTTTTCGGTTGGTATCACTGCAATCGAGTTGAAAACGGTGCCAATTGCTTAGTTGATCTTGTTTTAGTTACAAATGATAGGTCACACGTGGGGTCTGTCGATTTTTTGAAATACCTATAGGCTACTTGGCTAGATCGCTTGTCTTTTGTTTTTACTTGCAGATTCAACGGTTTTCTTTCCAGTACGTTCTAAACGAAGCAAATTGAATCAAAATAAACGTTTTTAGAATTTTGCTTGATTTTGAAGCAATTTTTTCCAAAATTTTCCATGAAAATGTACGTTTTCTCGGTTGGTATCACTGCAATTGTTGTAAAGATGGCACCAATCGCTTAGTTGACCTTGTTTTAGTTACAAACGATAGGTCACACGTGGGGTCTGTCGATTTTTTGAAATAGCTATAGGCCACATGGCTAGATCGCTTGTCTTTTGTTTTTACTTGCAAAAACGGTACTCATTCTAGCACGTTCTAAACGAAGCAAATTGAATCAAAATAAACGTTTTTAAAATTTTGTTTCATTTTGAAGCAATTTTTTCCAGAATTTTCCATGAAGATATTCATTTTCTCGGTTGGCATCACTGCAAATGTTGTAAAAATGGTGCCAATCGTTTAGTTGACCTTGTTTTAGTTACAAACGATAGGTCTGTTGCTTTTTTGAAATAGGTATAGGCTACTTGGCTAGATCGCTTGTATTTTGTATTTACTTGCAAATTCAACAGTTTTCGTTCTAGCATGTTCTAAGCGAAGCGAATTGAATCAAAATAAGTGTTTTTTAAATATTGTTTAATTTCCTGCAATTTTTTGTAGAATTTTTCATGAAAATGTTCATTTTCTCGGTTGATATCACTGCAATCGAGTTGAAAACGGTGCCAATCGCTTAGTTGACCTTGTTTTAGTTATAAATGATAAGTCACACGTGGGGTCTGTCGATTTTTTGAAATGCCTATAGGCTACTTGGCTAGATCGCTTGTCTTTTGTTTTTACTTGCAAATTCAACGGTTTTCTTTCCAGTACGTTCTAAACGAAACAAATTGAATCAAAATAAACGTTTTTAAAATTTTTTTTGATTTTGAAGCAATTTTTTCCAGAATTTTCCATGAAAATGGGCGTTTTCTCGGTTGGTATCACTGCAATTGTTGTAAAGATGGCACCAATCGCTTAGTTGACCTTGTTTTACTTACAGACCATAGGTCACACGTGGGGCCTGTTGATTTTTTTAAATAGCTATAGGCCACTTGGCTAGATCGCTTGTATTTTGTATTTACTTGCAAATTCAACGGTTTTCGTTCTAGCATGTTCTAAACGAAGCGAATTGAATCAAAATAAGTGTTTTTTAAATTTTGTTTAATTTCCTGCAATTTTTTGGAGAATTTCTCATGAAAATGTACATTTTCTCGGTTGCTGTCACTGCAATCGAGTTGAAAACGGTGCCAATCGCTTAGTTGACCTTGCTTTAGTTACAAACGATAGCTCACACGTGGGGTCTGTCGATTTTTTGAAATAGCTATAGGCTACTTGGCTAGATCGATTGTTTTTTGTTTTTAGTTCCAAATTTAACGGTTTTCATTCTAGCACGTTCTAAGCGAAGCAAATTGAATCAAAATAAACGTTTTTAGAATTTTGTTTGATTTTGAAGCAATTTTTTCCAGAATTTTCCATGAAAATGCACATTTTCTCAGTTGGTATCACTGCAAATGTTGTAAAAATGGTGCCAGTTGCTTAGTTGGCCCGGTTTTAGTTACAAACGATAGGTCGCACTTGATGTATGTCTCGTTTTTGAAATACTTGTACTGTAGCGTATTTGGCTAGACTTTTGTCTTTTGTTTTTTTTTTGTAAAATGTACGGTTTTCTAACGCATTCCGAACGAAGCAATTTGGAACAAAATAAGCATTTTTCATATTTTCTTTTCGACAGTCTTCCATAAAAATATAGTTTTTCTCGGTTGGTATCACTGTAATCGAATTGAAAATGGTGCCAATCGCTTTGTTGACCTTGTTTTACTTACAAACGATATGTGACACTTAGGTTCTATCAATTTTTTTAATTACACCCAACCCACTTGATTAGACCACTTGTCTTTTTTTTTCCTTGCAAATTCAACTGTTTTCTATCCAACACGTTCCAAACGAATCAGTTTGGGACAAGGTAAACATTTTTCAAATTTTGTTCAATCTTAAGCCGTTTTTTCGTCAGTTTTACATAAAAATATAGTATTTCTAGGTTGGTAGCAGTGCAATTCAGTTGAAAAGGGTGGCAATCGCTTAGTTGACCCTGTTTTACTTACAAACGATATGCGACACCTAGGTTCAATCACTTTTTTTAATTACCCCTCAGCCCACTTTATTAGACCACTAGTCTTTTGTTTTTTCTTTCAAATTCAATTGTTTTCTGTCGAAACGAAGCGATTTTTGAGCAAAATAAATATTTTTCAAATTTTGTTTGATTTAGCCATTTTTTCCATAAATATATGTTTTTTTTCTGTTGGTATCATTGCAATCGAATTGAAAAAGGATGCCAATCACTTAGTTGATCTTGTTATACTTACAAACGAACTGTGACACTTGGGCTCTATCACTTTTTTTAATTACACCTAGCCCACTTGCATTTTGTTTTTCCTTGCAAATTCAACTGTTTTCTAGCTAACACGTTCAAAACGTATCAATTTGGAACAAAATACACATTTTTCAAATTTTCTTCGATTTTAAGCCATTTTTTCGACAGTTTTCCGTAAAAATATAGTTTTTCTCGGTTGGCATCACTGCATTCGAATTGAAAATGGTGCCAATCGCTTAGTTGACCTTGTTTTACTTACAAACGATAGGTCACACTTGGGGTGCATACAGGGAGATCAAAAAAATTTCACCGTTTCAGTACTTGGAAGATCTGAAGAAAAAAACGGCCAAAATCATAATCCTCGACGTCATCGACGAAATAGCCCGAACCACGATGTGCGAAGCCTTCCGACTAAGAATGACGCCTGCGGACGGCTACGTCTGGTTCCTCCCCAATTGGCTGAACGTCACGTGGTACGACACGGACTTCTTCAACGTCCACCAACGGGAATCCGTCAATTGTTCCACCGCCGACATGATCAAGGTAGGAATCCAAAAATATTCTCACCCAATTGGCTAATAAAAGCTTGCGCAGGCTGTGAACGGGTACTTCTCATTGGCCCATCAGTATTTCGCGCCAAAAGACACCGTCGTGATTGGTAACATGACGGTCGACGAATGGCAGGCGAGATACGACGAAAAAATGAAGAACAGACCCGTCAAACAGTGCAACTATGCGGGTTACGCTTACGATGCGGTGTGGACGTACGTCTTAGCTTTGGATGCTTTGGTCAAGTCCGATCCTGAAGCAATCTCAGACCTGCATTCGGAAAATACCACCAAGTAAGTACATACGGGGTGATCCGCGAAGATCGGTCATGTTCGTGCCCAATCGTGTTTAAAACAAATAAGAAGAGTAAACGCAGGAAGATCGTTCGTGCCTTGAAATATTCCTTTTCCGCGAAGTTATCCGTTAATTTTCAAATTATTGGTAAACAATTCAGCGAGTTTCAAGTTAACTCACAAAATTAACTATAGATTAACCTTCAAAATCGTGTCAATCTCGTCAAATTCTGACTTTCGTTAACTTTTAAAATGGCAATTAGAATGACATTGAACTTGAACTTCCATCGGCGCATAATACGGAACTTTAAATGACTATGTCGATGCTGCGGTGCATTATACGAAACGCATCAGTCGTGCCTTGAAATATTTCTTTTCCGCGAAGTTATCCGTTAACTTTCAAATTATTGCTAAACAATTCAGCAAGTTTCAAGTTAACTCACAAAATTTGCGAGGAGACGTTTTCCAAGTTACCGAAAAATCAAGTTCAGTTAACTTTCAACTACGTTGGAGGTTCACGAATTAAGCAACAACTCGAGATTAACCTTCAAAATGTGCAAGCTAACGCGAAAATTGCCAAATTCTAATTTATGGTACGGAAAAATGGCGTTGAGTTGAGTTTTAAACAGTTATTATTGGTTGTTTGGAAGTTGTAACTATAGATTAACCTTCAGAATCGTGTCAAACTCGTCAAATTCTGACTTTCGTTAACTTTTAAAATGGAAATTAGAATAACATTGAACTTGAACTTCCATCGGCGCATTATACGGAACTTTAGATGACTATGTCGATGGTGCGGTGCATTATACGGAACGCATCGATCGTGCCTTGAAATATTTCTTTTCCGCGAAGTTATCCGTTAACTTTCAAATTATTGCTAAACAATTCAGCAAGTTTCAAGTTAACTCACAAAATTAACTATAGATTAACCTTCAGAATCGTGTCAAACTCGTCAAATTCTGACTTTCGTTAACTTTTAAAATGGAAATTAGAATAATGTTGAACTTGAACTTCCATCGGCGCATTATACGGAACCTTAGATGACTATGTCGATGCTGCGGTGCATTATACGGAACGCATCGGTCGTGCCTTGAAATATTTCTTTTCCGCGAAGTTATCCGTTAATTTTCAAATTATTGCTAAACAATTAGCAAGTTTCAAGTTAACTCACAAAATTAACTATAGATTAACCTTCAAAATCGTGTCAAACTCGTCAAATTCTGACTTTCGTTAACTTTTAAAATGGAAATTAGAATAATATTGAACTTGAACTTCCATCGGCGCATTATACGGAACTTTAGATGACTATGTTGATGGTGCGGTGCATTATACGGAACGCATCGGTCGTGCCTTGAAATATTTCTTTTCCGCGAAGTTATCCGTTAACTTTCAAATTATTGCTAAACAATTCAGCAAGTTTCAAGTTAACTCACAAAATTCGCGAGGAGACGTTTTCAAAGTTACCGAAAAATCAAGTTCAGTTAACTTTCAACTACGTTGGAGGTTCACGAATTAAGCAACAACTGTGCAAGTTAACGCGAAAATTGCCAAATTCTAATTTATGGTATGGAAAAATGGCGTTGAGTTGAGTTTTAAACAGTTATTATTGGTTGTTTGGAAGTTGTAACTATAGATTAACCTTCAAAATCGTGTCAAACTCGTCAAATTCTGACTTTTGTTAACTTTTAAAATAGAAATTCGAATAATATTGAACTTGAACTTCCATCGGCGCATTATACGGAACTTTAGATGACTATGTCGATGGTGCGGTGCATTTTACGGAACGCATCGGTCGTGCCTTGAAATATTTCTTTTCCGCGAAGTTATCCGTTAACTTTCAAATTATTACTAAACAATTCAGCAAGTTTCAAGTTAACTCACAAAATTAACTATAGATTAACCTTCAAAATCGTGTCAAACTCGTCAAATTTTGGCTTTTGTTAACTTTTAAAATGGAAATTAGAATAATGTTGAACTTGAACTTCCATCGGCGCATTATACGGAACTTTAGATGACTATGTTGATGGTGCGGTGCATTATACGGAACGCATCGGTCGTGCCTTGAAATATTTCTTTTCCGCGAAGTTATACGTTAATTTTCAAATTATTGCTAAACAATTCAGCAAGTTTCAAGTTAACTCACAAAATTAACTATAGATTAACCTTCAAAATCGTGTCAAACTCGTCAAATTCTGACTTTCGTTAACTTTTAAAATGGAAATTAGAATAATGTTGAACTTGAACTTCCATCGGCGCATTATCCGGAACCTTAGATGACTATGTCGATGCTGCGGTGCATTATACGGAACGCATCGGTCGTGCCTTGAAATATTTCTTTTCCGCGAAGTTATCCGTTAATTTTCAAATTATTGCTAAACAATTAGCAAGTTTCAAGTTAACTCACAAAATTAACTATAGATTAACCTTCAAAATCGTGTCAAACTCGTCAAATTCTGACTTTCGTTAACTTTTAAAATGGAAATTAGAATAATATTGAACTTGAACTTCCATCGGCGCATTATACGGAACTTTAGATGACTATGTTGATGGTGCGGTGCATTATACGGAACGCATCGGTCGTGTCTTGAAATATTTCTTTTCCGCGAAGTTATCCGTTAACTTTCAAATTATTGCTAAACAATTCAGCAAGTTTCAAGTTAACTCACAAAATTCGCGAGGAGACGTTTTCAAAGTTACCGAAAAATCAAGTTCAGTTAACTTTCAACTACGTTGGAGGTTCACGAATTAAGCAACAACTGTGCAAGTTAACGCGAAAATTGCCAAATTCTAATTTATGGTATGGAAAAATGGCGTTGAGTTGAGTTTTAAACAGTTATTATTGGTTGTTTGGAAGTTGTAACTATAGATTAACCTTCAAAATCGTGTCAAGCTCGTCAAATTCTGACTTTTGTTAACTTTTAAAATAGAAATTCGAATAATATTGAACTTGAACTTCCATCGGCGCATTATACGGAACTTTAGATGACTATGTCGATGGTGCGGTGCATTTTACGGAACGCATCGGTCGTGCCTTGAAATATTTCTTTTCCGCGAAGTTATCCGTTAACTTCCAAATTATTACTAAACAATTCAGCAAGTTTCAAGTTAACTCACAAAATTAACTATAGATTAACCTTCAAAATCGTGTCAAACTCGTCAAATTTTGGCTTTTGTTAACTTTTAAAATGGAAATTAGAATAATGTTGAACTTGAACTTCCATCGGCGCATTATACGGAACTTTAGATGACTATGTTGATGGTGCGGTGCATTATACGGAACGCATCGGTCGTGCCTTGAAATATTTCTTTTCCGCGAAGTTATACGTTAATTTTCAAATTATTGCTAAACAATTCAGCAAGTTTCAAGTTAACTCACAAAATTAACTATAGATTAACCTTCAAAATCGTGTCAAACTCGTCAAATTTTGGCTTTTGTTAACTTTTAAAATGGAAATTCGAATAATATTGAACTTGAACTTCCATCGGCGCATTATACGGAACTTTAGATGACTATGTCGATGGTGCGGTACATTATACGGAACGCATCGGTCGTGCCTTGAAATATTTCTTTTCCGCGAAGTTATCCGTTAACTTTCAAATTATTGCTAAACAATTCAGCAAGTTTCAAGTTAATTCACAAAATTAACTATAGATTAACCTTCAGAATCGTGTCAAACTCATCAAATTCTGACTTTCGTTAACTTTTAAAATGGAAATTAGGATAATGTTGAACTTGAACTTCCATCGGCGCATTATACGGAACTTTAGATGACTATGTCGATGGTGCGGTGCATTATACGGAACGCATCGGTCGTGCCTTGAAATATTTCTTTTCCGCGAAGTTATCCGTTAACTTTCAAATTATTACTAAACAATTCAGCAAGTTTCAAGTTAACTCACAAAATTAACTATAGATTAACCTTCAAAATCGTGTCAAAATCATCAAATTCTGACTTTCGTTAACTTTTAGGTTTTCACTACAGCTTTTAGATATTTGTTGTTGTATTTTTAAACGAAAAAAGATTTTTTGATTCACCCCCTTTAATTCGCAAAGTCGGTACTAGCAAACTGGTGGAGCTCTTCAAGGCCACGGACTTGATGGGCACGTCCGGGCAAATAAAATTCCGCGGGGTTGAATCGGTGAAATATTCGTTCCTTCGTTTTTGTGCACTTGAACTTCGATCGGCGCATTATACGGAACTTTAGATGACTATGTCGATGCTGCGGTGCATTATACGGAACGCATTATCGATGATCCTTAATTCGATCGGCGCATTATACGGAACTTTAGATGACTATGTCGATGCTGCGGTGCATTATACGGAACGCATTATCGATGATCCTTAATTTGAACTTGGATCGGCGCATTATACGGAACTTTAGATGACTATGTCGATGCTGCGGTGCATTATACGGAACGCATTATCGATGATCCTTAATTTGAACTTCGATCGGCGCATTATACGGAACTTTAGATGACTATGTCGATGGTGCGGTGCATTATACGGAACGCATCGGTCGTGCCTTGAAATATTTCTTTTCCGCGAAGTTATCCGTTAACTTTCAAATTATTACTAAACAATTCAGCAAGTTTCAAGTTAACTCACAAAATTAACTATAGATTAACCTTCAAAATCGTGTCAAAATCATCAAATTCTGACTTTCGTTAACTTTTAGGTTTTCACTACAGCTTTTAGATATTTGTTGTTGTATTTTTAAACGAAAAAAGATTTTTTGATTCACCCCCTTTAATTCGCAAAGTCGGTACTAGCAAACTGGTGGAGCTCTTCAAGGCCACGAACTTGATGGGCACGTCCGGGCAAATAAAATTCCGCGGGGTTGAATCGGTGAAATATTCGTTCCTTCGTTTTTGTGCACTTGAACTTCGATCGGCGCATTATACGGAACTTTAGATGACTATGTCGATGCTGCGGTGCATTATACGGAACGCATTATCGATGATCCTTAATTCGATCGGCGCATTATACGGAACTTTAGATGACTATGTCGATGCTGCGGTGCATTATACGGAACGCATTATCGATGATCCTTAATTTGAACTTGGATCGGCGCATTATACGGAACTTTAGATGACTATGTCGATGCTGCGGTGCATTATACGGAACGCATTATCGATGATCCTTAATTTGAACTTCGATCGGCGCATTATACGGAACTTTAGATGACTATGTCGATGCTGCGGTGCATTATACGGAACGCATTATCGATGATCCTTAATTTGAACTTCGATCGGCGCATTATACGGAACTTTAGATGACTATGTCGATGCTGCGGTGCATTATACGGAACGCATTTGAACGATCTTCGCCCCCGCTGTTCGTTTTTTTTTTACTAAGTTGGTACTAGCAAACTGGTGGAGCTCATCAAGGCCACGGACTTCATGGGCGTCTCCGGGCAGATAAAATTCCGCGGGGGCCCCTCCCGCTTCTCCACCATCAACATCGTCCAGTTCTACGACAACCGCACTCACGAGGTGGGCCGCTTCAAGCCGAACATGTCCGAAGACAAACCGGAGATCCTCGGCGGTCGACTCACCCTCGAGCCGGCCCTGAGGTGGTTCACCCGCGACGGGAAGATACCGTCCGACGGGGCCGTCCCGCCCGAATCCTGCGCCCTCGAGGGCCTCGCCAAAGCCTTCAACGTCTCCTGCCAGATGGCGCTAGTGATTTTGAACTTGCTCGCGGGATTGGTCGTGCTGCTCGGGCTGTCCGTCGGTCTGTTCGTGATCAAACGGCGGTACGACAAGAAAGTCCGGTACACCCAGAAGTACATGCGGCACCTGGGCATAGATCTGAAGAGTGCGGACATCAGCGATCTGGACAAGTGGGAGATCGCGCGCAGTTCGGTGGTCATCAACCGGAAGTTGGGGGAGGGGGCGTTCGGTACCGTGTACGGGGGGGAGGTGGACCTGCCGGGCAGGGGGTGGGTGCCCGTCGCCGTCAAGACCTTGAAAAAGGGGTCGACGGCGGAGGAGAGGCTGGACTTTTTGTCGGAGGCGGAGGTCATGAAACGTTTCGACCACAAGAACATCGTCAGGTTGCTGGCGGTGTGCACAAAGGAGGAGCCCGTCTACACCATCATGGAGTTCATGCTCTATGGAGATTTGAAAACTTTCCTGCTGGCCAGGAGGAATCTGGTGGACAACAAGGCCGTGGAGGAGAGCGAGGAGATTTCGAGCAAGAGGCTGACGGGGATGGCCTTGGACGTGGCGCGGGCGCTGAGTCACTTGGCCCAGTTGAGGTACGTTCCCTTTAAATTTTTGCGATTTTTTTATATTTTCGTTGATTTTCAATTTCTTTAATATTTATATATTTTTCAGGCAATTTTAATAATTTTTTTGTGATTTTTATTTTAATTTTTAAATTTATTTTTTATTTCCAATTTCTTTAATTTTAATATCTTTTTTAGAATTTTTCTATTTTTATACAGGGTGAGTCTAGTTGGACAAATCAGTCGCTCTAGCGCTTAAGATATTCAAATTGGAAATTCAATTTTTGGATATGTTGTAGCTGAGATGGTCCCCTACGCATGGGACCCATAAAGAAAGCTCCAGTTTTATTCAAACCGAAATTATTAAATAAAAACGAAGGCCTAAAAAATTCTTTTTTGATATTGTTGAATTTTTTAAGGTTATTTCGTTAGAGAATCATTTTCTCTTTATGGAAACATAACTTTTTGCAGAAAAAAGTTAATAATAACCGAGAGATAAATTATTTAAATAATAAAGATTTTTAATTATGTCCTAAAGAAAGCCACGCATGCCGTGATTTGAACAACTGAAAGGCAGTTTAGCTTATACTGCAGACTGTACCCGGAATGACAAGTGCGTCAGTTGGAAATGTCATTTGCTTTCGTTTGTGGAAAAATCAAAGGAAAAATAATGCAAAACTACGAGTTTTTGCCCTTTACTTTACAGATAATCAGGTAATTTTTATTGCTTGATGGATGTTTTGCTAAATTCGCCGAATACAAGTGTCTCGGGTTGTCACCCGATTGATGTTTTTTGGAGTCGAATGGTTCGACCAAGAAAAGCTATTCTCGTCAGCCAGAAAGCAATTGGCAATAGTTGCTAACAGTTTACATTGCTGTCATGCTGTCAAATATGGTGATTTTGTTGTTTTATTAAAAATTTAATATTTCTGCTGACAATTTTTTCACACTTACGAAATGAAGATTTCTCATCGGATGTTGAGGGGTCCAGCAAATGTTGAAGACACTCAACGTGTTGATATAATGAACAAAGACAAAGAAGCGGTGAGCCAAGCGAAAGCAAGAAAATTCAACTCGAAGGGTGTAAACTTTAACTTGTCCTAATCGGGCCCCTCCAGTGTGAGAACCCGAGACACTTGTATTCGACGAATTTAGCAAAACATTAATCAAGCAATAAAAATTACCTAATTATCTGTAAAGAAAAGGGCAAAAACCCGTAGTTTTGCATTATTTTTTCACAAACGACCTCAAATGACATTTCCAACTGACACTTGTCGTTCTGGGTACAGTCTGCAGTATAAGCTAGACTGCCTTTCAGTTGTTCAAATCACGGCATGCGTGGCTTTCTTTAGGAAATAATTAAAAATCTTTATTATTTAAATAATTTGTCTCTTGGAGATTATTAACTTATTTCTACAAAAAATTATGTTTCTATAAGGAGAAAATGATTCTCTAACTAAATAACCTTAAAAAATTCAACAATATCGAAAAAAAAATTTTTAAGCCTTCGTTTTTATTTAATAATTTCGGTTTGAATAAAACTGGAGCTTTCTTTATGGGTCCCATGTGTAGGGGACCATATCAGCTACAACATATCCAAAAATTGAATTTCCAATTTCAATATCTTAAACGCTAGGCGACTGATTTGTCTAACTAGACTCACCCTGTATATATCTTTTTATTTTTTTTTGATTTCTTTAATTTTAATAATTTTTTTGTTTTTTTAAATTTTTTACTTTAATTTTTATATTTATTTTTTATTTTCAATTTCTTTTAATTTCAATACTTTTTTCAGAATTTTTCGATTTTTATCCATCTTTTTATTTTTTTTCGATTATCAATTTCTTTCAATTTTAGAATTATTTTTTTCAGGTACGTGCACAGAGACGTGGCCTGCAGGAACTGCCTGGTGAACGACAAGAAAGTCGTCAAGTTGGGCGACTTCGGCATGACGAGGCCCATGTTCGAAAACGAGTACTACCGCTTCAGCAGGAAGGGCATGCTCCCGGTGCGTTGGATGGCGCCCGAGAGCCTGGCCTCGGGCATCTTCACGCCGGCGAGCGACGTGTGGAGTTTCGGCATCCTGCTGTACGAGATCATCACGTTCGGGAGTTTTCCCTACAGGGAGTTGAGCAATTACGAAGTTCTCGATTTTGTGAAGAAGGCGAATACCATCGAAATTCCGGAGGGAGTCAAGACTCAGCTGTGAGTATGCTTTGAAAATGAAAAATCTTCGAAAAATTACAGTTAAACTTCTATCGGCGCATTATACGGAACCTTAGATGACTATGTCGATGCATTATACGAAACGATTATCGACGGTTCTTAATTCGCAATTTGATCATACAAAATTCTGGGTGCATGTTAGTTGAAAAGAGCAAAAGAGCAAGCAAATATTGAAGGAAAATTGATTAAATGGTTGAAATATTTCGATCGGCGCATTATGCGGAACTTTGGATGGCCATGTCGAAGCTGCGCTACATTATACAGAGCGCATTAACATTGATTGAAAATCCATGTACAGTTTATTCGAAAAGAGCTATCAAAATATTTCTCAAATCTTAAATTATTTAATACGTTTAAATAATAACGAACTGAGGCTGTTTTTGGAAAATTATTGAAAGAAAGCTCGCTAAATGGTTGAAATATTCGTTCTACCGTCTGTGATCACTTAAATTTCGATCGGCGCATTATACGGAACTTTGGATGGCCATGTCGAAGCTGCGGTACATTATACAGAGCGCATTAACATTGATTGAAAATCCATGTAGAGTTTATTTGAAAAGAGCTATCAAAATATTTCTACCTTGTAAGACAACGGAGATATTCCAATTTAAAAGTGGGACAAAACGGTTGGATCACCCTGTACAATTTAAAAGCACAATTTTGAATAAAAAAACACTAGTCAAAGTACCTATTCAAAAAATGCGCTCTTATGTCGTCCACCGTATTTTTTAGACACGGTTGCTCATGCAAACTTTGTGACGGGCACGTATTTGCAGGAAAATTCTTCTAAAATCCTGCTGGCAGCAGGACCCGAAGAAGCGGCCTCGTTCGTCGGAAATAGCCGAATTCCTGGCCAGCAACCCCCGCCTCATCGTCCCCTGCCTGGAGACCCCCATGGCCTCCGTCCAGCGGGACGACCACACCGCCGAAGCCGACATCACACTGCCCGAATCCAAAATAATACAAACCGTCTCCAACGGCAACGTCGCAAATTGTTCGACCAATGAGGACCTCAAGCTGGAAAACGGCGAAAACAGCTACTGCATCAAGCAGCCGCTGCTCCACGAGGAGAACTCCGCGCAGAGTCTCTTTGACGTCGCTTGAAAACGTCAAAAATTTGACAGATCTGGTTCGAATTGTCGAAAACGTGACAGCTCCGGTTCAAATTGCGAAAAGTTTGACAGGTTGTCAAAAACCGACAGATTTGGTTTAGATTGTCGAAAAAGTGACCGATTTGGCTCAAATTGTCAAAACCCATGGCTGTGCTGTCTATTAAATGACTGTTTCATGTTGTATATCGTCATATGCCTTTTGTTATTTTTATAACGAGCGTTAATTTATCGTAGGTAGGTGTAGTGTTTTGTAAATATCGCATTTTGTACGTCTGCTTCAGCCGACAGTGCGGTGCACTTTTTTAAGATTTCTGATTTCCTCCGCATTCTAGTCATTGATAAGGTAACAGTCATTTACCGCCGTAAGTGAGTATTTTAAGGCACGAAATTGTATTATAACTAATGAAAATATATTCCTATCAAATAAAAAACGATATTCAGTAGTGGTTTGTTTGTTTAACCTGCAAAAACTTGATGGGGTCCTCTGGCGGGGAGATCGTGGACTAAGAAAAAAGTTGGCCTCTGGTGGCGAGAAAGTTGGCCTACTAGCCGAAAGGGGAGGTTACAAATTTTGACAGACGCAAAAATAAATTATCTTGGCTCTGTTAACCTTCAAATTTGACTAATAACGTTTTTAACGAGAGTAAAAAAAAACACCCACCATGTTGGAGCCCAAGGCTTAATGTAAAGAAAACGAAACGTCGCAGTTATTATACGAAGGCGTAGAGGGGCCACAACAAAGTTTTTAAAATTTTCAGAAAAAAAAACTATTGCAATACCAAATTGTCACTTGCTAGTGACAATAATTGTCAGTTGTTAAGTGACAATTGTCACTTGTAACCGACAGTTGTTACTTGTAACTGACAATTATCACTTGTAGCTGTTCATAATTCGTTAATTGGAGCAGACCAATGGCGTACGCCGGAGGGGGTTAGGGGGGTTACAACAAGTGACAACTGTCAGTTACAAGTGACAATTGTCAGTTACAAGTGACAATTGCCAGTTACAAGTGACAACTGTCAGTTACAAGTAACAATTGCCAGTTACAAGTGACAATTGTCAGTTACAGGTGACAATTGCCAGTTACAAGTGACAATTGTCACTTAATAAGTGACAACTGTCAGTTACAAGTGACAATTGTCAGTTGCAAGTGACAATTGTCAGTTACAAGTGACAATTGTTAGTTAAAAGTGACAATTTGCTGATGCAACAAAGTTTTTTTTCAGAAAATAAAAACTTTGTTGTGGCCCCTCTACGTCTTCGTATTTACCAACTAAAAATTAAAAACTAAAACTTGGAAATAAAAATAAGTTAATCCTTAAGTTGGTGAGTTGGTACTACTGAAGAATGGAGAAGTTGGTAGTACGTGGTCAGTGGATGATAAAAGTTGGTAGGTGATGGTTGGTAGCACCTAATGGAAGAAGGAAGTTTTGTAGTTGGTAGTACTCAGGTAGTTGGCAACAAAAATCACTAATTCTGGCAACAGTTTCACCAAAAATTCCCCAAAACTGTTTATACATACAGGTGTCCCAACGGTGCGACAAAGTCCATTTATGTTCACGTTATTAACAATATCGAAAATCTGTGTAAGCTAACTATTAGAGACTGAAAATGTGCATAATCGAAAATTACTATGAACTCACATGGGCGGCTCGTGTAGGGGGGGCAGCACAAAATTACATTCCGTTTGAATAGGGCTATCATTAGTATAAAGGGCGTGTAGTACTTTTTCTGTAAGGGGTTCAAATAAAATAAGCAATTTTCAATGTTTTCCCTTAATTTTAGGGGCATCCCATGTTTTTAGGTGGATGGCTTTGGTGTCACGTTATTTCGCTTCAATAGTGCTTTCATCGGTATGAAGGGGATGTGGTACATTTTGAAAATTTCGTGCTTTTTAAGAAAAAAACCGCTTTTCGTGCTTTGCTTATAAAATCACCAAAGCACTAAATTTTGCGTCAACAAAAAAGCCCTAAAAATATATAATTTTTAATTAAATCAAATTTTTGTAACGTCAAAAAAACACAACCGAAGTAAAAGGAATCCAATTTTATTGCACAGAACACGTTATTGTAATAATTTGCAATGACAAACAATTGACAGATTTTTATTCAACTTTGACCAAATAACGTGCTGCGTGCGGCATCACCATACGCATTAGGTACTTTGTGGCGCAGTGACAGTCGAAATTTTGACTTCAAACACAAAATTTCGACTTTGAACACGAAATTTCGACTTAGAGCCCGAAGTTTCAATTTGAAACACGAAATTTCGACTTCAAACATGAAATTTCGACTTTGAACACGAAATTTCCACTTCGAACTCGAAATTGCGACTTCAAACACGAAATTTCGACTTCGAACTCAAAAATTTCGACTTAGAGCCCGAAGTTTCAATTTCAAACACGAAATTTCGATTTCAAACATGAAATTTCGACTTTGAACATGAAATTTCGATTTCGAACTCGAAAATTTCGACTTGAACTCGAAAATTTCCACTTTGAACTCGAAAATTTCGACTTTGAACACGAAATTTCGAGTTAGAACTCCAAATTTAAACTTTGAACACGAAATATCGACTTCGAACTCGAAATTTTCGACTTAGAACTCGAAATTTCAACTTCCAACGCGAAATTTAGACTCCAAACACGAAATTTCCACTTCGAACTCGAAATTGCAACTTCAAACACGAAATTTCGACTTCCAACTCGAAAATTTCGACTTAGAGCCCGAAGTTTCAATTTCAAACACGAAATTTCGACTTCAAACATGAAATTTCGACTTTGAACATGAAATTTCGATTTCGAACTCGAAAATTTCCACTTTGAACTCGAAAATTTCGACTTTGAACACGAAATTTCGAGTTAGAACTCCAAATTTAAACTTTGAACACGAAATATCGACTTCGAACTCGAAATTTTCGACTTAGAACTCGAAATTTCAACTTCCGACACGAAATTTAGACTCCAAACACGAAATTTCCACTTCGAACTCGAAATTGCAACTTCAAACACGAAATTTCGACTTGCAACTCGAAAATTTCGACTTCCAACTCGAAAATTTCGACTTAGAACTCGAAATTTCGACTTTGAACTCGAAATTTCTAATTCGAACTCGAAATTTCAACTTCGAACTCAAAATTTTCGAGTTACAAAGCAGGGCTTGCGCAGTAGATTGAATTTCGAGTTCGAAGTCGAAATTTCAAGTTGAAAACATGAAGATTTTTTACCCGTGTCCGTTCTACGCCTTCGTAATAATAAGGTGCCTGATAGCACTAAGAAGTTGGACAAATTCCCTAGAAAAAGCACTAGGCACTAGATTCCCTAAAAACGCGCTTTATTACCCCCTAAAGCACTAGATATAGTGCGAAAAGCACTAAATTGGCAACCCTGGTCGGCCGCTCTGATTGGTTAGAAAGAAATTGCGCGGTTGCCACATCGTCAAATCTAGGCAAGTCGCCGGGCGCTGGAGAAGGCGCTAACTTCGCACACATAAAATGCATTGATATATGGGGTGTTCCATTTAACAAAATGTAATTTTGTGTTGCCACGAACCGCCCATGTGAGTTCATAGTAATTTTAGATTATGCACATTTTCGTCACTAACGGTTGGCGTACACACATCTTCGATATCATTAATGACGTTTTCATAAATGGACTTTGTCACCGTTGGGACATCCTATATACCCAACCTTGCCACCAAAAACACCCCAAACAAAATTTAAACGTCCAGAACCACCCAGAACTCACTTATTTTATTCTGGGCAGCATTCGAGGCCGATATAAACGTTCTCTCCAGCTTCGGCTTCTTAATCTCTCGGTAGGACTTTGCCACATCTTTCGACAGCTCCGCAATCCTCAGCTGGATAACTAAAACCCCAAATCAGAGCCCCCCTAAGTACAGAAGCCCTACCTGCACCTCCGGAGCTCAATATTGGTGAAAACCTAGGCCAGGGGTACCTCTCGGGGAACCTCCCCGATGAGTCTCCATAAACTCGCTCCTGAGCAGCCAGTGATGCTCAGGCTCAGAGTCGTGCTTGTATTCTCAATATCCCAGGCGGTTGGAGAGCTCTGAGTCATCTTTAGCGGTTTTTTCGATCATTTAAAAATTTCTGGAAAAGTGAGGTTATAAACAAAACTGATAGCTGTCACTGGCGTCTATCTCCGTCGCGCTTACCAAGCCGCCATCTTCCCTCTTTCTCTCCTGCCTTGGAACACGGGTACACATAACCTCAGTTTTTTGACAAGCCAAAAAGGTAGTGAAATTAGTGAAACGTTTAATTTCAGCTAAACCAATCAATTTTCTGGTATTATTACCTGAAAAAGGAGGTTTTTGAGAACATTCCCGTGAAAAGCCAAGCCTAGCTGTCAATTTCCAAACGTTTTCTTTGTCGTACTTGCAAAAGCACCGTCTCCCATCCTTTTCTACAGTGCACATAACCTCACTTATTTGACATGTGTCAAAAGTGGGGCGAAGTCCTATTTTAACGAAAATTTATGTTTTTCTCCATTAATTAGTTAAATGGAGTCACGAATGGAGACCTCCGAGCTTCAGCAACTGGTGGGAAGCGACGCTGACGGCGAAAATGAGGACGAGGTCAAAGTGGTCTCTCCTGTCCGCAGCAACAAAGTAGTAAGGGGGCCCCCTGAAATTTCATTTTTTAACAAAAACTTTCAGATGTCCTCCTCGGGCAACACCAGCCACAGCTCGGTGGCTAAAATGGGCCCCAGACTAGCCGTGGCCAACTCCAAGGTGTCTTTCGTGAACGAGAAGCGGACCAACCCCAAGCCCGCCACCGCCAGGCCCAGGAACGTCCACAAAGGTGCCTTAAAGTTTTCTTTTTGGTTTTTATTTTTTATTTTTGCATGCACGGTAGATAGTAGCAATGTTCGGCATCATTGTTTTGTGTCTGAAGTGCCGGATGTGAGGCACATGGAGAGGGCCCTGCTGAGCCTCCTGGCGGATTTTCACTCGGGGAAGCTGAGGGCCTTCGGGGGGTGCACGAGGGAGCAGATGACCAACATCCGGGAGCAGCAGGAGAAGCTGGCGAAGCTGCACTTCGATCTGTGTGCCTCTACGGTGCCCTCGCTGACTGACGAGAGCCTCCTTCGGTCACAGAACACGATGAGTCAGTTGATCCAGAGGCTCGAGCAGTTGAGCATGTCGATAGAGGGGCTCCACAATGATACGGATAAGTGAAAAATTTTTATAAAATAAATTATGTTTAATGGGTTTTATGATGGTTTTATTTAAAAAAAAAGAAAAGTACTTTCATCTAGTGGCAGCTTGTCATCTTGCACGCCGTGTATAAGTGGTTGCCTAATGCGTGTTAACGAGTCTTGAGAAACTACGTATGCAGCTCCTGGCGACATCTACCGACCAAGATAATTCTTAGCGTGTTTAATTGGTTGCCTATCGCGTGAAAATTTTATTTTATTTTTAATTACAAAAATCGTCTGCAGTGTCGGTATTACTGAAAATCTGCAATTCCAGTCAGGAAAGTAATAAAAAGCCCGGTGAAAACCTGAAAAAGTACGTTCGAGGCAAAAAAAAGAGCTCGCTCCAGGCGACATCTACCGACCGAGATAATTCTTACCATGTTTAATTGGTTGCCTATCGCTCGAAAAATTAATTTTACTTTAAATTACAAAAACGTCTGCAATGAGTGTTGGTATTACTGAAAATCGGCAATTCCAGTCAGGAAATTACTAAAAAGCCCGATGCAAACCTGAAAAAGTACAGTTCAAGGCAAAAAAAAGCTCCTGCCGTGACCAGGATTCGAACCTGGGTTACCACGGCCACAACGTGGGGTCCTAACCACTAGACGATCACGGCTGCGGAGCTATTTGTAACTGGTTTGATAATTCTTGCACTTAAGGTACCAGGTGTGAAGATTTATGCGCTTCATTGAACAAATTGCGGTTTTTCACGCTTTGCAACTATAAATCAAGCAATAGAATATGTTTTCAGTGATTTTTTATCCAATTATTGTAGTAATTATATTTTTGGGGGCTTTGAGTTGAACGGACACGTAGGGGATACTGGGCCAGGTTGAGGCACAAGGGACGGATGTACAAAACATTTACCGCCGGTTTAAATTCATTTGCGCGATAGTACCAGCACCAGAAATATTGACATTTTGCCTTTAAAAGAAAATGTTTTGACTTTTTAAGTGATTTCTGATTTTGTTTTTAAAAATTTTGACCTCTTACTGTCTGACTTATCCAAAATATTTAAAATAGTGGTTTTGAAATTCAAAATGTATGTTTTCATTAAAAATATTGGCATTTTGACTGTAGAAAAAAAAAATTTTGGCGTATTTTATTAATTTTGGATTTTTTATGGAAAATTTTGAAGTGAAATAGTGTTTTTGAGATTCAAAATTCGTTTTTAATTTTTTCACCAAATGACAATTTGTTTTTAAAAGAAAACGTTTCTTCTTGCTCGACCTGACCAGGAAATTTCAAAATTGTGTTTTTTAAGTTCAGAATGCGTTTTTTTATTTTTGCAACAAAAATATTGTTATTTTGACTATGAAAAAATAATTTTTATTATTTTAGTCATTTTGGAATATTTTTGCAAAATTTTTGACTTCTTCCTGCTTGACCTTACCTGGAATTTTCAAAACAGTGTTTTTCAGTTTCAAAATGCGTTTTATCATTGTTTCACCAAAAATATTTAACATTTTGACTTTAAAAGAAAATGTTTTCTTATTTAATGATTTTTAATTTTTTTTTGACTCCTTCCTGTTTGACCTGTCTGAAATAATCAAGACGGAGTGTTCGAAGCTCAAAATGCCTTTATGGTTTTTCCTCCAAAAACATTGACATTCGGACTTTGTATGAAAATGTTTTGATTAATTTAGTGATTTTTGATTTTTTTTGAAAAAAATTTTATTCTTCCTGTCTGACCTTCCTGGAAAATATTGACATTTTGCATTTAAGAGAAAATATTTTGAATATTTTAGTGATTTTGGAAAATTTTGACTTCTTCCTGTTTGACCTGCTTGGAATTTTGAAAATAGCGTTTTTGAGATTCAAAATTCGTTGTTAATTTTTACTTCTTTCTGTCTGACTTACCCGAAATATTCAAAATAGTGTTTTTGAAGTAAAAAATACGTTTTTCATTTTTCCTCCAGAAACGATGTTTTGACTTTAAAAGAAAATATTTTGACTTTTTTATAGGTTTTTGATTTTCTTTTTTGAAAATTTTGACTTCTCTCTGTCTGACTTACCCGGAATATTCAAAATAGTATTTTTGAAGTTCAAAATGTGTTTTTTTGTTTTTCCACCAAAAATATTGACATTTTGACTTTTAAACAAAATTTTTGATGTACTTTAGTGATAATTTTTTAAATTTGAAATGTTGACGTCGTGTTTGGCGTTTTCCATTTTTCAGACAAAAATATTGATATTTTGACTTTGAAGTAAAAAATACTTTTTTCCAAAATTTTTACTTCTTCCTGTCTGACTTACCCAAAATATTGAAAATAGTATTTTTTCGGTATTTTTGAAGTAAAAAATACCTTTTTTATTTTTGCACCAGGAACATTGATATTTTGACTTTTTTATAGGTTTTTGATTTTCTTTTTTGAAAATTTTGACTTCTCTCTGTCTGACTTACCCGGAATATTCAAAATAGTATTTTTGAAGTTCAAAATGTGTTTTTTTGTTTTTCCAAAAAAGTATTGACATTTTGACTTTTAAACAAAATTTTTGATGTACATACTTTAGTGATAATTTTTTAAAGATATGTTGACGTCGTGTTTGGCGTTTTCCATTTTTCAGACAAAAATATTGATATTTTGACTTTGAAGTAAAAAATACTTTTTTCCAAAATTTTTACTTCTTCCTGTCTGACTTACCCAAAATATTGAAAATAGTATTTTTTCGGTATTTTTGAAGTAAAAAATACCTTTTTTATTTTTGCATCAGGAACATTGATATTTTGACTTTTTTATAGGTTTTTGATTTTCTTTTTTGAAAATTTTGACTTCTCTCTGTCTGACTTACCCGGAATATTCAAAATAGTATTTTTGAAGTTCAAAATGTGTTTTTTTGTTTTTCCAAAAAAATATTGACATTTTGACTTTTAAACAAAATTTTTGATGTACTTTAGTGATAATTTTTTAAATTTGAAATGTTGACGTCGTGTTTGGCGTTTTCCATTTTTCAGACAAAAATATTGATATTTTGACTTTGAAGTAAAAAATACTTTTTTCCAAAATTTTTACTTCTTCCTGTCTGACTTACCCAAAATATTGAAAATAGTATTTTTTCGGTATTTTTGAAGTAAAAAATACCTTTTTTATTTTTGCACCAGGAACATTGATATTTTGACTTTTTTATAGGTTTTTGATTTTTTTTTTTGAAAATTTTGACTTCCTTCTGTCTGACTTACCCGGAATATTCAAAATAGTATTTTTGAAGTTCAAAATGTGTTTTTTTGTTTTTCCACCAAAAATATTGACATTTTGACTTTTAAACAAAATTTTTGATGATTTTTGATAATTTTTTTTGAAATTTGAAATTTTCACTTCTTTTTTGACGTTTTCTATTTTTCAACCAAAAATATTGACATTTTGACTTTCAAAGAAAATATTTTCACTATTTTAGTGATTTTTGAATTTTTTTGAAAAAATTTTACTTTTTTCTGTTTGACTTACTTGCAATTTTTAAAATAATGTTTTGGAAGATCAAAATGCATTTTCTCATTGTTTTACGAAAAATATAGACATTTTGACTTTAGAAGAAAATATTTTGACTATCTTACTGATTTTCAATATTTTTTATGGAAAATTTGGACTTCTTCCCGTCTGACCTGCTTTTAATGTTGGAAAGCAACGTTTTTAAGATTCAAAATGCGTTTTTAATTTTTCCCATGAAAGAATGACATTTTGATCTTAATAGAAAATGTCCAGACTGGTGTTTTCAGATTTTTTTGCAAAATTTTGACTTCTTCCTGTTTGACCTACCGGGAAATGTCAAAATAATGTTTTTGAAGTTCAAGTTCATTCTTCCACGAAAAATATTGACATTTTGACTTTAAAAGAAAATATTTTGACTATTTTAGCGATTTTTGTTTTCTTAGCTTGGATTTTGAAGTGTTTTAATTTTTTTAATTTTTTCTCAAAAAGTAGTGACTATTTAGTCAAAACATTTTCTGAGTGCTTCAAAGCACTCTTTGCAAATGCGAAGCAAAATCACCCTTTTTCGGCCCACCCTGTAGGTACACGATCACTCGAAATTCCTCAACAGGTAGCAGGCCGAGGAATTTATACCCAAAGCTATGGGTAAACAATTTCTCTATAAAGATGCAGTAAACACACCTTCCTAGAACCTGTTCGGACGCGGCGTTGCCAGCTCCTCCGCTTTGCCGCCAAAACCCGAGAAATCTTCAAAGCTAAAATCCCCCGAACCCCATTTTCAGAGAAGAAGAAACCGCCGCAACGCGTTTTTTAACGATTAATTACAATTTTTATCGATTAAAAGTTTTTTTTCCAATATCGATCCATTTTAATACCCCATCCCTGCTGATTTTAAGGGATGATTAAAAATGTTTAATCCCTGGTTTTGAGGGAATACAAATTTTGATTATCCCCGGTTTCTATGGCATTTCATTGGAAAAAATTGTATAAAGTAGGTAAACCCAGGGCTAAACTATTTTTATTCCCTCAGCGATATTAAAGCCCTCGACTCTTCCAGGAATAAAAAACTCTGTTACTCCCTTGTTACTTAATAGTTAATATTCTATCAAAGTTTAAATTTTTTCCTCGAGATCCGCAGACGTGGCAACGCGGCCTCGAAGACTCGCCTCCTACTTTCAATTGAAATTATTAACGCGGAGGCCGCGTCCAGTGCTTCGAGATGCATCTCCCGGTGACGGTTTCGGTGTTGATTTCGTTTGTTTTCGCTGCGGCGGGGGGCACCCCGAAAGCGGCCATTTACGTGGACAACGGACTGGACCAGACGGCCATCGACCACGAGATGTCGAAGGCCGAGAAGCAGGAGGTCGAGCTGGAGATCCTGAACCTGCTGGGGCTGCCCAGCAGGCCGAGGAGGGTCAGCCAATCGCTGAGGAGGTCGGCCCCCAGGTTCCTGCTGGACGTCTACAGGTCCCTCATGGAGGAGGAGGCGGGGGGGCACGGCAGGAGCGAGAGGAGCGCCGATTTGTTCCTGAGCGGGGCCGAGCAGAGCGCCATCGACGAGAGCGACGTTATCATGACGTTCGAGAGCATCAGTGAGTAAAATGAAAAATATAAAAATTTAAAAAAATATGTTAAAATAATTTTAAAAAATGTTAAAATCTTAAAAAAATTTTGAGATTTTCAACAGCGTCAGTGACTCAGCGAGTCTAAAAAAAAATTATTATGACTTTCGAGAACGTAATTAAAAAAATTCAAAAAAAATCCAAAATTCAAAAAAATAATAAGCATAGTTGTATTAAGTGCCGAGAGCACATATGACTCAAATGAGTTGAAAAAATAAAAAATATATTTTTCAAATTTTAAGTACCTAACTTAAAAAATAAAAAACGGTTGTAAGATGACTTCCGAGAGCAAAACTCGAGGGGTTAACCACTTAGCGATTTTGGTGTACGGTTCTCTGGAATTTTGACAATTTCCTAGCAATTTTGGCGATTTTTAGCGATTTTGGCAATTTTTCAGCGATTTTAGCGATTTTCCTGCAATTTTCAAGATTTGCTAGCGATTTTGGCGATTTTCTTACAATTTGCGGTTTTGTGTACACAAATTTACCATGTAGTTGACCCCGAGGGGTTAACCACTTAGCGATTTTGGTGTACGGTTCTCTGGAATTTTGGCAATTTTCTAGCAATTTTGGCGATTTTTAGCGATTTTGGCAATTTTTCAGCGATTTTGGCGATTTTCCTGCAATTTTAATAATAATAATAATAATTTATTACATCCAACAGGCATAAGCCTATAGTGGATACAAAAAAATGCGAAGTACAATGGCGGAATCTATACATCGAAAACTAAGATTCATATGACACATAAACGATTTTTTACTACAGGAGTCTTAAAGTTGTTACAGAAAATATCAAATTCTTCAGATGGTAAACAATTATATAATCTAAAGCAAGAAATGAGAGGACTATTGAAGTGGTGATAAGTATTTGGAATTTTATAGTAGAATGTTATATGTAATCTTGTGCCTATTCTAGGGACAACGAGTAAAATAAAATCCAGTAATGCGGAACTATTAATGACACCAGTAACTATCTTTTGCAAAAGTATTAGCCTTGAAATATTCCTTCTAGCAAGCAGCGAATTCTCGCCAACAACTGATAATAGCATTGATTGACTGCAACGTCTTACAGGATAGCGAGTGAACATTTTGAAGTATAAATATTTGCAAAACTTCCTCAAGATATTTTCAATTAAATCAATATACATAATGCGATAAGGTGACCATACCACACTACAATATTCCAGTGTAGAACGAACCAAACTATAAAACAATAACCTAATGCATGATAAATTCTTAAAATCGGCCGTGCTCCTAATAATAAATCCCAATTGTTTAGCTGCTCTACCATTTATATTAACAATATGCGGTGAAAACAACAACTGAGGATCCATTAAAAGTGAAGATTTTCTAGCGATTCTGGCGATTTTCTAGCGATTTTGGCGATTTTCTAGCGATTTTGGCGATTTTCTTACAATTTGCGGTTTTGTGTACACAAATTTACCATGTAGTTGACCCCGAGGGGTTAACCACTTAGCGATTTTGGTGTACGGTTCTCTGGAATTTTGACAATTTCCTAGCAATTTTGGCGATTTTTAGCGATTTTGGCAATTTTTCAGCGATTTTAGCGATTTTCCTGCAATTTTGAAGATTTTCTAGCGATTTTGGCGATTTTCTTACAATTTGCGGTTTTGTGTACACAAATTTACCATGTAGTTGACCCAGAGGGGTTAACCACTTAGCGATTTAGGTGTACGGTTCTCTGGAATTTTGGCAATTTTCTAGCAATTTTGGCGATTTTTAGCGATTTTGGCAATTTTTCAGCGATTTTGGCGATTTTCCTGCAATTTTGAAGATTTTCTAGCGATTCTGGCGATTTTCTAGCGATTTTGGCGATTTTCTTACAATTTGCGGTTTTGTGTACACAAATTTACCATGTAGTTGACCCCGAGGGGTTAACCACTTAGCGATTTTGGTGTACGGTTCTCTGGAATTTTGGCAATTTTCTAGCAATTTTGGCGATTTTGGCAATTTTTCAGCGATTTTGGCGATTTTCCTGCAATTTTGAAGATTTTCTAGCGATTCTGGCGATTTTCTAGCGATTTTGGCGATTTTCTTACAATTTGCGGTTTTGTGTACACAAATTTACCATGTGTTGACCCCGAGGGGTTAACCACTTAGCGATTTTGGTGTACGGTTCTCTGGAATTTTGGCAATTTTCTAGCAATTTTGGCGATTTTGGCAATTTTTCAGCGATTTTGGCGATTTTCCTGCAATTTTGAAGATTTTCTAGCGATTCTGGCGATTTTATAGCGATTTTGGCGATTTTCTAGCGATTTTGGCGATTTTCTTACAATTTGCGGTTTTGTGTACACAAATTTACCATGTGTTGACCCCGAGGGGTTAACCACTTAGCGATTTTGGTGTACGGTTCTCTGAAATTTTGGCAATTTTCTAGCAATTTTGGCGATTTTGGCAATTTTTCAGCGATTTTGGCGATTTTCCTGCAATTTTGAAGATTTTCTAGCGATTCTGGCGATTTTCTAGCGATTTTGGCGATTTTCTAGCGATTTTGGCGATTTTCTTACAATTTGCGGTTTTGTGTACACAAATTTACCATGTGTTGACCCCGAGGGGTTAACCACTTAGCGATTTTGGTGTACGGTTCTCTGAAATTTTGGCAATTTTCTAGCAATTTTGGCGATTTTGGCAATTTTTCAGCGATTTTGGCGATTTTCCTGCAATTTTGAAGATTTTCTAGCGATTCTGGCGATTTTCTAGCGATTTTGGCGATTTTCTAGCGATTTTGGCGATTTTCTTACAATTTGCGGTTTTGTGTACACAAATTTACCATGTAGTTGACCCCGAGGGGTTAACCACTTAGCGATTTTGGTGTACGGTTCTCTGGAATTTTGGCAATTTTCTAGCAATTTTGGCGATTTTTAGCGATTTTGGCAATTTTTCAGCGATTTTGGCGATTTTCCTGCAATTTTGAAGATTTTCTAGCGATTCTGGCGATTTTATAGCGATTTTGGCGATTTTCTAGCGATTTTGGCGATTTTCTAGCGATTTTGGCGATTTTCTTACAATTTGCGGTTTTGTGTACACAAATTTACCATGTAGTTGACCCCGAGGGGTTAACCACTTAGCGATTTTGGTGTACGGTTCTCTGGAATTTTGACAATTTCCTAGCAATTTTGGCGATTTTTAGCGATTTTGGCAATTTTTCAGCGATTTTAGCGATTTTCCTGCAATTTTGAAGATTTTCTAGCGATTTTGGCGATTTTCTTACAATTTGCGGTTTTGTGTACACAAATTTACCATGTGTTGACCCCGAGGGGTTAACCACTTAGCGATTTTGGTGTACGGTTCTCTGGAATTTTGGCAATTTTCTAGCAATTTTGGCGATTTTGGCAATTTTTCAGCGATTTTGGCGATTTTCCTGCAATTTTGAAGATTTTCTAGCGATTCTGGCGATTTTATAGCGATTTTGGCGATTTTCTAGCGATTTTGGCGATTTTCTTACAATTTGCGGTTTTGTGTACACAAATTTACCATGTGTTGACCCCGAGGGGTTAACCACTTAGCGATTTTGGGGTACGGTTCTCTGGAATTTTGGCAATTTTCTAGCAATTTTGGCGATTTTGGCAATTTTTCAGCGATTTTGGCGATTTTCCTGCAATTTTGAAGATTTTCTAGCGATTCTGGCGATTTTATAGCGATTTTGGCGATTTTCTAGCGATTTTGGCGATTTTCTTACAATTTGCGGTTTTGTGTACACAAATTTACCATGTGTTGACCCCGAGGGGTTAACCACTTAGCGATTTTGGTGTACGGTTCTCTGGAATTTTGGCAATTTTCTAGCAATTTTGGCGATTTTGGCAATTTTTCAGCGATTTTGGCGATTTTCCTGAATTTTGAAGATTTTCTAGCGATTCTGGCGATTTTCTAGCGATTTTGGCGATTTTCTAGCGATTTTGGCGATTTTCTTACAATTTGCGGTTTTGTGTACACAAATTTACCATGTAGTTGACCCCGAGGGGTTGACCACTTAGCGATTTTGGTGTACGGTTCTCTGGAATTTTGACAATTTCCTAGCAATTTTGGCGATTTTTAGCGATTTTGGCAATTTTTCAGCGATTTCGGCGATTTTCCTGCAATTTTGAAGATTTTCTAGCGATTCTGGCGATTTTCTAGCGATTTTGGCGATTTTCTTACAATTTGCGGTTTTGTGTACACAAATTTACCATGTGTTGACCCCGAGGGGTTAACCACTTAGCGATTTTGGGGTACGGTTCTCTGGAATTTTGGCAATTTTCTAGCAATTTTGGCGATTTTGGCAATTTTTCAGCGATTTTGGCGATTTTCCTGCAATTTTGAAGATTTTCTAGCGATTCTGGCGATTTTATAGCGATTTTGGCGATTTTCTTACAATTTGCGGTTTTGTGTACACAAATTTACCATGTGTTGACCCCGAGGGGTTAACCACTTAGCGATTTTGGGGTACGGTTCTCTGGAATTTTGGCAATTTTCTAGCAATTTTGGCGATTTTGGCAATTTTTCAGCGATTTTGGCGATTTTCCTGCAATTTTGAAGATTTTCTAGCGATTCTGGCGATTTTATAGCGATTTTGGCGATTTTCTAGCGATTTTGGCGATTTTCTTACAATTTGCGGTTTTGTGTACACAAATTTACCATGTGTTGACCCCGAGGGGTTAACCACTTAGCGATTTTGGTGTACGGTTCTCTGGAATTTTGGCAATTTTCTAGCAATTTTGGCGATTTTGGCAATTTTTCAGCGATTTTGGCGATTTTCCTGAATTTTGAAGATTTTCTAGCGATTCTGGCGATTTTCTAGCGATTTTGGCGATTTTCTAGCGATTTTGGCGATTTTCTTACAATTTGCGGTTTTGTGTACACAAATTTACCATGTAGTTGACCTAGAGGGGTTAACCACTTAGCGATTTTGGTGTACGGTTCTCTGGAATTTTGGCAATTTTCTAGCAATTTTGGCGATTTTTAGCGATTTTGGCAATTTTTCAGCGATTTTGGCGATTTTCTTACAATGACAAGTACAAACTAAATAGATCATATGGTTCATATTTGGCTTAACTTGGCTCCAAAATGGAGGGGATGTAATCTTACTGCCTAGAGTGAGACGTTGAGGCTCTGAGAGAGAGAGAGAGAGAGAGGTAGTAAAAGCGAGGGGTTGATAACTTGGAAATGTTGGTGTAAAAGCATGAAAAATTTGTACAATTTTTTTCAGGAATTTTGGAAATTTTTGAGATTTTTTTAGAAATTATGGAAATTTTGGTGTACAGATTTTTACCCAGTTGTCAACCCCTCGAGTAAAAGTTATGTGAATAAACTCCGAAACCAGCGATGGGCTCCAAAATGGCAGAACTGACAAAATTACAAAAAAAGGCAACAAACCATCTGATGATTCTGATCTAACCTCCAATTTTGATTGGGGCCGAACGGGCTCCAAAATGGCAGCTGTTAACTCAAAGTGGATTCAAAATAGAGAAAAACTAGAATTGATTCCATTGACAAAATGTCAAACTATATATAAAAAAATTTGTCCTAGTGGGCTTTGAAATTGAAGGTCACGTCTTTGATTCTCTATAAGACCATTGTTAATGCAAAATTATCGGTAAATGTCAAAAAAGGGGCAATCAAAGACATGACTTGGAAATTTTGGTGAACAAGAATGAGTTTGTACAATTTTTTTCAGGAATTTTGAAAATTTTTGAGAATTTTTTGGAAATTTTTGAAATTTTTTGGAAATTTTGGATATTTTTACATGATTTTGCCCATTTTCTGGAAATTTTTTAGAGATTATGGAAATTTTGGTGTGCAGATTTTTACCCAGTTGTCAACCCCTCGAGTAAAAGTTATGCGAATAAACTCCGAAACCAGCGATGGGCTCCAAAATGGCAGAACTGACAAAATTACAAAAAAAGGCAACAAACCATCTGATGATTCTGATCTAACCTCCAATTTTGATTGGGGCCGAACGGGCTCCAAAATGGCGGCTGTTAACTCAAAGTGGATTCAAAATAGAGAAAAACTAGAACTGATTCCAATGACAAAATGTCAAACTACATACATATAAAAAAAATTGTCCTAGTGGGCTTTGAAATTGAAGGTCACGTCTTTGATTCTCTATAAGACCATTGTTAATGCAAAATTATCGGTAAATGTCAAAAAAGGGGCAATCAAAGACATGACTTGGAAATTTTGGTGTACAAGAATGAGTTTGTACAATTTTTTTCAGGAATTTTGAAAATTTTTGAGATTTTTTTGGAAATTTTTGAGATTTTTTGGAAATTTTGGATATTTTTACATGATTTTGCGCATTTTCTGGAAATTTTTTAGAAATTATGGAAATTTTGGTGTACAGATTTTTACCCAGTTGTCAACCCCTCGAGTAAAAGTTATGTGAATAAACTCCGAAACCAGCAATGGGCTCCAAAATGGCAGAACTGACAAAATTACAAAAAAAGGCAACAAACCATCTGATGATTCTGATCTAACCTCCAATTTGGATTGGGGCCGAACGGGCTCCAAAATGGCGGCTGTTAACTCAAAGTGGATTCAAAATAGAGAAAAACTAGAATTGATTCCATTGACAAAATGTCAAACTATATATAAAAAAATTTGTCCTAGTGGGCTTTGAAATTGAAGGTCACGTCTTTGATTCTCTATAAGACCATTGTTAATGCAAAATTATCGGTAAATGTCAAAAAAGGGGCAATCAAAGACATGACTTGGAAATTTTGGTGTACAAGAATGAGTTTGTACAATTTTTTTCAGGAATTTTGAAAATTTTTGAGATTTTTTTGGAAATTTTTGAGATTTTTAGCGATTTTGGCGATTTTCTTACAATTTGCGGTTTTGTGTACACAAATTTACCATGTAGTTGACCCCGAGGGGTTAACCACTTAGCGATTTTGGTGTACGGTTCTCTGGAATTTTGGCAATTTTCTAGCAATTTTGGCGATTTTTAGCGATTTTGGCAATTTTTCAGCGATTTTGGCGATTTTCTTACAATGACAAGTACAAACTAGATCATATGGTTCATATTTGGCTTAACTTGGCTCCAAAATGGAGGGGATGTAATCTTACTGCCTAGAGTGAGACGTTGAGGCTCTGAGAGAGAGAGAGAGAGAGAGAGAGAGAGAGAGAGAGGTAGTAAAAGCGAGGGGTTGATAACTTGGAAATGTTGGTGTAAAAGCATGAAAAATTTGTACAATTTTTTTCAGGAATTTTGTAAATTTTTGAGATTTTTTTAGAAATTATGGAAATTTTGGTGTACAGATTTTTACCCAGTTGTCAACCCCTCGAGTAAAAGTTATGTGAATAAACTCCGAAACCAGCAATGGGCTCCAAAATGGCAGAACTGACAAAATTACAAAAAAAGGCAACAAACCATCTGATGATTCTGATCTAACCTCCAATTTGGATTGGGGCCGAACGGGCTCCAAAATGGCGGCTGTTAACTCAAAGTGGATTCAAAATAGAGAAAAACTAGAATTGATTCCATTGACAAAATGTCAAACTATATATAAAAAAATTTGTCCTAGTGGGCTTTGAAATTGAAGGTCACGTCTTTGATTCTCTATAAGACCATTGTTAATGCAAAATTATCGGTAAATGTCAAAAAAAGGGGCAATCAAAGACATGACTTGGAAATTTTGGTGTACAAGAATGAGTTTGTACAATTTTTTTCAGGAATTTTGAAAATTTTTGAGATTTTTTTGGAAATTTTTGAGATTTTTTGGAAATTTTGGATATTTTTACATGATTTTGCGCATTTTCTGGAAATTTTTTAGAGATTATGGAAATTTTGGTGTGCAGATTTTTACCCAGTTGTCAACCCCTCGAGTAAAAGTTATGTGAATAAACTCCGAAACCAGCGATGGGCTCCAAAATGGCAGAACTGACAAAACTACAAAAAAAGGCAACAAACCATCTGATGATTCTGATCTAACCTCCAATTTGGATTGGGGCCGAACGGGCTCCAAAATGGCGGCTGTTAACTCAAAGTGGATTCAAAATAGAGAAAAACTAGAATTGATCCCATTGACAAAATGTCAAACTATATATAAAAAAATTTGTCCTAGTGGGCTTTGAAATTGAAGGTCACGTCTTTGATTCTCTATAAGACCATTGTTAATGCAAAATTATCGGTAAATGTCAAAAAAGGGGCAATCAAAGACATGACTTGGAAATTTTGGTGTACAAGAATGAGTTTGTACAATTTTTTTCAGGAATTTTGAAAATTTTTGAGATTTTTTTGGAAATTTTTGAGATTTTTTGGAAATTTTGGATATTTTTACATGATTTTGCGCATTTTCTGGAAATTTTTTAGAGATTATGGAAATTTTGGTGTGCAGATTTTTACCCAGTTGTCAACCCCTCGAGTAAAAGTTATGTGAATAAACTCCGAAACCAGCGATGGGCTCCAAAATGGCAGAACTGACAAAACTACAAAAAAAGGCAACAAACCATCTGATGATTCTGATCTAACCTCCAATTTGGATTGGGGCCGAACGGGCTCCAAAATGGCGGCTGTTAACTCAAAGTGGATTCAAAATAGAGAAAAACTAGAATTGATCCCATTGACAAAATGTCAAACTATATATAAAAAAATTTGTCCTAGTGGGCTTTGAAATTGAAGGTCACGTCTTTGATTCTCTATAAGACCATTGTTAATGCAAAATTATCGGTAAATGTCAAAAAAAGGGGCAATCAAAGACATGACTTGGAAATTTTGGTGAACAAGAATGAGTTTGTACAATTTTTTTCAGGAATTTTGAAAATTTTTGAGAATTTTTTGGAAATTTTTGAAATTTTTTGGAAATTTTGGATATTTTTACATGATTTTGCCCATTTTCTGGAAATTTTTTAGAGATTATGGAAATTTTGGTGTGCAGATTTTTACCCAGTTGTCAACCCCTCGAGTAAAAGTTATGCGAATAAACTCCGAAACCAGCGATGGGCTCCAAAATGGCAGAACTGACAAAATTACAAAAAAAGGCAACAAACCATCTGATGATTCTGATCTAACCTCCAATTTTGATTGGGGCCGAACGGGCTCCAAAATGGCAGCTGTTAACTCAAAGTGGATTCAAAATAGAGAAAAACTAGAATTGATTCCAATGACAAAATGTCAAACTATATACATATAAAAAAAATTGTCCTAGTGGGCTTTGAAATTGAAGGTCACGTCTTTGATTCTCTATAAGACCATTGTTAATGCAAAATTATCGATAAATGTCAAAAAAGGGGCAATCAAAGACATGACTTGGAAATTTTGGTGTACAAGAATGAGAAATTTGTACAATTTTTTTCAGGAATTTTGGAAATTTTGGATATTTTTACATGATTTTCTCATTTTCTGGAATTTTTTTAGAAATTATGGAAATTTTCGTGTGGACTTTTACCCAGTTGTCAACCCCTCGGCAAAACTGGCTCTAAAAAAAAATAAAAAAATTACGAAACTTAAAAAAATAATAAGCTTGGTTGTATAACTTTCCGAAAGTACCGTCTTAGAGTACTAAAAATTTTTAAAAAATTTAGAAATTAAAAAATTAAGGAAGTAAAAAAAGTCGTTCGAAACCATAAAAAAATTGAAAAAATAAAAAATTTAAAAAATTAACTTAGTGTTGTACAACTTCCTGGTGTACAAGTGAGTATTAAAAAAATATAAAAAATGTAAAAATAAGAAAATTGAAATATAGTTGTGACTTTTGAGGACGTAAAGTAATGTAAAAAATTCAAAAAAATTGCAAAATTTAAAAAAGCTAGTTGTATTGTAGTAACTTCCGAGAGCCCAAATGACTAAAATGAGTGTTAAAAAAATTAAAAATATATATATAAATTTTTAAAAAACTGAATAAATTAAACAACGATTGCATGATTTCCGAGAGCATAAGTAGGTAGTCTTAAAATAAGTTATAAAATTAAAAAATTTTAAAAATACAATAGAGAATACAATAAACCTCGCAATAAACCTAGTTGTATAACTATCGAAGGTACTCAGTTTGAAAAAAAAAATAGAAAAATGCGGAAAAATGCAAAATAAAAAAATAAATAGAAAAGTGGAAAAGTACTCAAAAATAAAAAAATGAAAATATAGTTGTGACTTTCAAGAGCACAAGTAGTCGAAAAAAATAACAATTTAGAAAAGTAATAAAATTCCGAGAACGCAAATGAATCTTAAAAAAAATATTCGTTGGCTTCGCGGCAGGTGTTTGTTTTGCTCGCTAATTTATTCGGCACGAGGCCTGCGCATGGCAGGATTAAATGTCCAGAGACGATCGTCAACTGTTTAGTCGAGCCCTGAAAAAAATATTTCGAGATATCTAGACCCAAATCTAAAAAAAATATTTTTGCAAATTTTAAAATTGCGAATTTGTAAAAATCCTGCAATTTCCCGTTTTTTTGAATTCCACGACTCTTAATGGTAGACATTTATAAAAAATTGAATCTTGAGAATTGTTTTTTTACGTGGTAATCCGTACTCAAGTTACGATCGTTTGAATAATTTTGGATTTTGGAGGTCTTTCAATTAGCTGCAAAATGCCGATTTTATCATTGCCTTCCAATAATTCGTTCTCAAGTTAGGGTATTTGAAATTTTTCAAAAAAATATAGTTTTTGAGTTTAGCTTCACATTTTGGGATTCAACAAAAACTGAAAATTAATCGAGTTTGGAATCAGACGAAAGCTCATTTAACAAGCTATGAAACGACATGTTTACAACTCTTATGTGATAATTGGTTCTCAAGTTGTAGCCGTTCGAAATTTTCAAAAAAAAATTATGAAACTGCCAAAGAAGAATTAGGTTTTGAAGGTCTTCTCGAGATTATTAAAACAATGCCTCGACCAAGTTGATACGACAATTAGTTCCAGAATTATCGCTCTTCAAAATTCCATCACTTTTCCAAAATTTTAGATCCTGCCATTGTTTCAAAATAAGCAAAATACCTCAATTCGCATATCAAATGAAAGGGAATCTAAAGGCGATTGACAAAATATAAGTTCCAAATCTCTACGACGATTCGTTTCGGAGTTATGCCAGGTTTAAACATATTTCACGCAAAACTAGCAATCATACCATACATTAGGTTGAACCCCTTTGCCAGATCTTTAAAACGGTGCTTCGATTAAGTCTAAAGGGCAACTCGTTCCAAAGTTATAATTTTCCAAATTTTGGAACCTAACTTAATTTCAAAATAAGTAAAATACCTCGAGTCGCATACCAAATGAAAGGTAATTCAAAGCTGATTGACAAAATATAATCTCCAAATCTCTACGACGATTGGTTTCGGAGTTATGTCAGTTGTAAGGGTAGTTCAAGCAAAATTTGAGCATTCTGACGAGACTGCAAATCATATTGGACATAAGGCTGAACCCCTATGCAAGATCTTTAAAACGACACCCTGATTAAGTCGATGCGACAACTCGTTCCAATGTTATAATTTTCGAAATTTTTCAACCGGGTTAAATTTCAAAATCAGCAAATTGCCTCAAGTTGCATATCAAATGAAAGGTAATGCAAAGGCGATTGACAAAATATAATTTCCAAATCTCTGCGACGATTCGTTTCGGAGTTATGCCAGGTTTAAACATATTTCACGCAAAACTAGCAAGCATACCATACATTAGGTTGAACTCCTTTGCAAGATCTTTAAAACGATGCCTCGATTAAGTCTAAAGGGCAACTCGTTCCAAAGTTATCATTTTGCAAATTTTGGAACCTCACTAAATTTCAAAAAAGGCAAAATACCTCGAGACGCATACCAAATGAAAGGTAATTCAAAGCTGATTGACAAAATATAATCTCCAAATCTCTACGACGATTGGTTTCGGAGTTATGTCAGTTGTAAGGGTAGTTCAAGCAAAATTTGAGCATTCTGACGAGACTGCAAATCATATTGGACATAAGGCTGAACCCCTATGCAAGATCTTTAAAACGACACCTTGATTAAGTCGATGCGACAACTCGTTCCAATGTTATAATTTTCGAAATTTTTCAACCGGGTTAAATTTCAAAATCAGCAAATTGTCTCGAGTTGCATATCAAATGAAAGGTAATTCAAAGGCGATTGACAAAATATAATTTCCAAATCTCTACGACGATTCGTTTCGGAGTTATGCCAGGTTTAAACATATTTCACGCAAAACTGGCAAGCATACCATACATTAGATTGAACCCCTTTGCCAGATCTTTGAAACGGTGCCTCGATTAAGTCTAAAGGGCAACTCGTTCCAAAGTTATCATTTTCCAAATTTTGGAACCTTACTAAATTTCAAAAAAAGCAAAATGCCTCGAGTCGTATACCAAATGAAAGGTAATTCAAAGCTGATTGACAAAATATAATCTCCAAATCTCTACGACGATTGGTTTCGGAGTTATGTCAGTTGTAAGGGTAGTTCAAGCAAAATTTGAGCAATCTGACGAGACTGCAAATCATATTGAACATACGTTTGAACCCCTATGCAAGATCTTTGAAATGACACCTTGATTAACTCGATACGACAACTCGCTCCAATGTTATAATTTTCGAAATTTTGGAACCGGGCTAAATTTCAAAATGAGCAAAATGCATCGAGTTGCATATCAAATGAAAGCTAATTTAAAGACGATTGGCAGGATAGAAGTTTCAAATCTCTATGATGATTCGCTCCGGAGTTATACCCTCTCAAATGTTTAAAATCGTGCAAAATTTAGATTTTTATGCGTTTCTCGCCATTCTCAGGAGTAGATTATAAATTAACCGTTCGTTATCTCAGATCATCACGTGAGCAGCGTCCGTCACGAGAGAGGCAAGCGGCTGTGGTTCAACGTCTCCGAGATGCCCCTAGAAGAGAACATAGTAGGCGCTGAGCTGAGAATCTACCAAAACAAAAGCGAAAAGCCCTCCGACAGGATCTTCACCGTCACTGTTTATGAGCTGATCAAAACTGAGGACGGGTTAGCCAGAATATTTTTTCTAAATTTTTAAATATTTTTTTCGTATTTCAATTTCAATTTTTCTATTTAAATTAATTTTTTTAAATTTTTGAATATTTTTCTAAATTTTTTCTACTTCATTTTTATTCCAAAATTTTAATTTTTTTAAATATGTATTTAAATAATATTTTTTTAAATGTTTAAATAATTTTTTTTAAATATTTAAATTATTTTTTTTAAATATTTAAATATATTTATTAAAAATTTAAATAATTTTTTTTTAATATTTAAATTATTTTTTTTAAATTTTAAATATTTTTACTAAATTTTAATTTTTCCAGAGAACGAGAACTCGAGTACATATCTGCGGTCAACACCACCACGCACTTCACCGGCTGGCTGGGCCTCAACCTGTCGGCATGTGTCCCAACGTGGGTGGCCTTCCCGGACTCCAACAAGGGCCTCTACTTATCCGTCCACCCCGTCGATAAGCCAGGTAGAATTTTTTTTATTTTATTTTCCAGCAATTTAAAAATAATTTCAGGCCACGAAATCCGACCGGAAGAGATCGGCTTGGTGACGATGAAGGGCGACGACGAGACGCAGCCCTTCATGGTGGCCTTCCTCAAGGCCACAAATCACGTCAAGGCCAGAAGGAGCACCAGAGACCTGTCCAGCAGGCGACGGGTAAAAAAATCAAATTATTCCTCGTTCATAACGAAGACCCACCTGCCGCAGTACGAAACGTGGAGGACGTGCAAGATCCACACCTTGTACATCAGTTTCAGGGACCTGGGATGGCAGGTGCGTCTAAGAAACGTTTTCTTAACGTTAAAACTACGATTAATTCACGTTGATTAACGAAATAACCATTTCTGAACGTTTTTTTAACGTTAAAACTACGGTTAATTCACGTTAATTAACGAAATAACCATTTCTGAACGTTTTTTTAACGTTAAAAACACAAAAACATTGTGGCAAGGGTTAAAAAACCACATAAAGGCTTCTTCGTCATAATCAATTCCAGAATTAGTTTTGGTTACTTCATTACGTTTTATTACCGTAAATACGTTTTATCGACGTTAGCGAAATTACCTTTTATGGACGATTCCTCAGCGCTTCTTGGTTATATCCCCGTTTTATTTTTACGCACATTTTGAGAAACGTTTCAAAATACGCTATTTTAACGTTAAAATGACAAAAGCGTTTCTCATAGGTTAAAAATCAGTTGCGACCGTTTATAAACGTTTTCTCAACGTTAAACGTTTTTTCAACAGATAAATGCCGTAGGGTTTAAAGATGGTTACGCTTTATTAACGTTTAATCAATGTCAGGTTAAAGAATAACCATTTCTGAACGTTTTTTTAACGATAAAAGACCAAAAACATTGTGGGAAGGGTTGAAAAACACATAAAGGCTTCTTCGTCATAATCAATTCCAAAATTTGTTTTGGTTACTTCATTACGTTTTATTAACGTAAGTACGTTTAATTGACGTTAACGAAATTACCTTTTGTGGACGATTCCTCAGCGCTTCTTGGTTATATCGCCGTTTTCTTTTAACGCACATTTTGAGAAACGTTTCAAAGTACGCTATTTTAACGTTAAAATGACAAAAACGTTTCTTATAGGTTAAAAATCAGTTCCGACCGTTTATAAACGTTTTCTCAACGTTAAACGTTTTTTCAACAGATAAATGCCGTAGGGTTTAAAGATGGTTACGCTTTATTAACGTTTAATTAACGTCAGTTTAAGAAATAAACATTTATGGACGGTTTTTCAACGTATTGTACCTTCTCGATTGCACGTATTGCTACTTTTGAATTAAAGTTCATCTAGAGAAACGTTTCAAAAACTGATTCACGGATTTGGGACGGTTAGAACGTTTAAAAAACGTTTTTTTTACCTTAAAATTACCAAAAGCATTGTTGCAACGTTGAAAAACCGTGTAAACGTTCTTCCGTCGGAACCAGCTTAGGTATTAATTTTGCTCATAAGAGATTATGACGTAAATGTATTCTTTTAGTAACTTTTGTTACCTTTAATTAACGTTAGTTAACGACATAATCTTTTATCATCGTATCCTGGTTATATTGCCACTTTATCTTAAAACGTTCATTTAGAGATTAGGGAGACGTTTCAAAAGACGTTGTTTTAACGTTAAAATGACCAAAAGCTTTTTTAAACGTTAACAAACGGCTACGATCTTTTACAAACGTTTTTCAACGTATATTTGACGTGAAAAAAGGGACAAACAGAACAGCTTTTAGATCTTTTACACAAACCAAAACATCCTGGTAGTTATTTTGAATTCAAAACAATACCGTGCAGTATAAAGTACCGAACCAGTTCAAAAATTTATTTTGGTTAGATCATTGTCACACTCAACGCTTTTTTAACGTTTAACGAAACGTATAATAAACACGTATAAACCGTTACCATTTTTGTCTCGCTTTTTGTATAGGTTGGGAATAAAATCACGTTGCGATAACGTTAATCTTAGAAACGCCTCGTAAAATGGTATAATTTTAACCATTTATTAACACATTTTCAACGAACTTGTTCTTTAAGTAACTTTAACATTTAAAACGGAATCTTTTCGTAATAAGTTAACCAGGTATAAGGAGCATAAGATTTGTGAACGTTTCAAAAACGTATGAATCCAACGATTTATCGACGTTTTCATTATTCAGGACTGGATCATAGCCCCAGAGGGCTACGCAGCCTACTACTGCGCAGGCGAGTGCAACTTCCCCCTCAACGCCCACATGAACGCCACCAATCACGCCATCGTGCAGACGTTGGTGCACCTGATGAACCCCCTCAGGTTTCCGAAACCCTGCTGCGCCCCCACGAAGCTGACCCCTATTTCCGTGCTCTACTTCCTGGACGATACCAACGTAATACTGAAAAAATACAAAAAGATGGTCGTGAAAAGCTGCGGCTGTCACTAAAATCTAGGGAATTAGTTTTTTGTAAATATTTTAGGTTAGGACGAAATACCTGTGGATATTTGTACTGTGGTTTGTATATAAATGATGACTCGACGATTTTGTTTTGTTTCTACGGATGATTGCGGCCATTTTGGATCCCACTGACATAATCATTAAGTTTGCCCTGCTGCTAGTATGAAATTTTCAACAAACTTTCATACTAAAACGCACATAAGTACCAGGGAATGAGTCGCGGCTCCAAAATGGCGTTCGGTACTACGTAATATAACAAATCCAGCCCAGAGTATCTTATGACGTCATGGCGTGTATACTTGGTTGCCCACCCACAATATTATCCAACAAGCATCTGTTCAATGAACTAATATAGATTATTCTAATTCTAAGCTATTTCTGGATTAACGGGCGCGGTAATCTCGCATAATCTATTCAAATTTATTAAGAAAGAAAATCGATTGAAAAGTTATTGGTTATGCAACTCATTATACAGCTGTTAGCTATTTTGCCGTAAATATCGTAAATCCTAGCTCGAATCTCATCAAAATTATTAACTTTGGCGATTTATGAGCGAACTTTTGTTAAAACTGGCATTTAGTCGAAGTTTCGACGCAATTTCCTTAACGATTTTTTGAAATTCGCGCGTTGTGACGTCACCCGGGCCGCCGCCAGAGGGCGCCGCAGTTTGACGTTAGCTCCTCGTTATGTCAATGTCCATTCGACATTTTAATCAAATTTAACGATTTCTGGCCAAAATATGAATTATCGGGCCCCGATCGTGCTGTGAGTGTCCGTATTTCGAAGTCTTTTTATAGTTTTAAGTGAAAAGTGCGCGCGTGGGCCCCAAAGTGGGGCGACTGGAGCGTAGGCTGGGCGATGACATTAGCCCCAAAAACCGCATTTCCCCCTGAAAATAACGTGAATGTGGAGTGTAATCTCGAAAATTTTCACGAAAAACTCTAACGGCGACGGCGGCGGAGACGTAGCGGCCGAGGGGGCCCCCTCCGACATGGACGACACGAGACAGGTGAGCCGAGCCCCGGGGGCACCACTTTCACGATTTTCACATTCGCGGCGGAGCCCCCCGAGGGTCTTCCCCAATTATTGCCAAAGTGAGTCACGGAAATCGCGGCGGCTGTGCAGATTTGTTGATATTAATAAAATAACAGTTGAAGGTGCAAACAACGACCAGAATGTCACAAAAGGTGCAATTTGTTGGATTTTCAGTCCTCGAGGGGCTTCGCCCCCCAGAATCCTCGATGAAGGTTTATTTTAAGGGGTTATAGAGGCGGCTGTGCTGTTTTCAAAGCGATCCTCGTTTGTTTCTGTCAAAAATTGTTGAAACAATTGAAGGTGCGACAACAAACGCCGGAGTGTTATTCACGGGGGCTCTAGTGACGCGATTTTTGCTTTTTTAACCCTCGGAGGGGCTTCGCCCCTTTGTTTTAAGTGTTTGCGTAGGTGGCTGTGCAATTTTCAGAGTAATTCTCGTTTGTTTCTGTCAAAAATTGTTGAAACAATTGAAGGTGCGACAAGAAACGCCGGAATGTCATTCAAGGGGGCCGTAGTGTCGAGATTTCTGTTTGTTTAACCCTCGGAGGGGCTTCGCCCCTTTATTTTACGTGTTTGTGGAGGTGGCTGTGCAATTTTCAGAGCGATCCTCGTTTGTTCCTGTCAAAATTTGTTGAAACAGTTGAAGGTGCGACAACAAACGCCAGTGTGTTATTCAAGGGGGCCCTAGTGACGCAATTTTTGCTTTTTAACCCTCGGAGGGGCTTCGCCCCTTTATTTTAAGTGTTTGCGTAGGTGGCTGTGCAATTTTCAGAGTAATTCTCGTTTGTTTCTGTCAAAAATGGTTGAAACAATTGAAGGTGCGACAAGAAACGCCGGAATGTCATTCAAGGGGGCCCTAGTGTCGAGATTTTTGCTTTTTTAACCCTCGGAGGGGCTTCGCCCCTTTATTTTATGTGTTGTGGAGGTGGCTGTGCAATTTTCAGAGCGATCCTCGTTTGTTCCTGTCAAAATTTGTTGAAACAGTTGAAGGTGCGACAACAAACGCCAGTGTGTTATTCAAGGGGGCCCTAGTGACGCAATTTTTGCTTTTTAACCCTCGGAGGGGCTTCGCCCCTTTATTTTAAGTGTTTGCGTAGGTGGCTGTGCAATTTTCAGAGTAATTCTCGTTTGTTTCTGTCAAAAATGGTTGAAACAATTGAAGGTGCGACAAGAAACGCCGGAATGTCATTCAAGGGGGCCCTAGTGTCGAGATTTTTGCTTTTTTAACCCTCGGAGGGGCTTCGCCCCTTTATTTTACGTGTTGTGGAGGTGGCTGTGCAATTTTCAGAGCGATCCTCGTTTGTTCCTGTCAAAATTTGTTGAAACAGTTGAAGGTGCGACAACAAACGCCAGTGTGTTATTCAAGGGGGCCCTAGTGACGCGATTTTTGCTTTTTAACCCTCGGAGGGGCTTCGCCCCTTTATTTTAAGTGTTTGCGTAGGTGGCTGTGCAATTTTCAAAGTCATTCTCGTTTGTTTCTGACAAAAATTGTTGAAACAATTGAAGGTGCGACAAGAAACGCCGGAATGTCATTCAAGGGGGCCCTAGTGTCGAGATTTTTGGTTTTTTAACCCTCGGAGGGGCTTCGCCCCTTTATTTAACGTGTTTGTGGAGGTGGCTGTGCAATTTCAAGAGCGATCTTCGTTTGTTTATGTCGAAATTTGTTGAAACAGTTGAAGGTGCGACAACAGACGCCAATATGTCATTCAAGTGTTTGCGGAGGTGGCTGTGCGATTTTTAAAGCGATCCTTGTTTGTTTCTGTCAAAAATTGTTGAAACCGAGGGGTTGACCACCCACGAAAAATGTGCACGCCAGTTTTCGAATAATTTTCACAATTTCTCATGCATGTACACCACAATGTCCAATTTTAGCGATTTTTGCTTTTTTAACCGTTATTTTAAGTGTTTGCGGAGGTGGCTTGCACTTTTCAGAGCGATCCTCGTTTGTTTCTGTCAAGAATTGTGGAAAAAGTTGAAGGTGCGACGCGATTTTCACTTTTTTAACCCTCGGAGGGGATTGTTGGTGCTTATATACGTGGCTGTGCAATTTTCATTTAGTTATTTAATTAATTAAATTATCGCGGAGGCTCTGTAATTCCTGTCAAAATTTGATTTGTTGATAACAACCGAAGGTGCGAAACAAAAAAATGTCGCCCAGCCGCCTACACGTGTTTTTAATGCAAACTGCGTTGACATAACTCCTATTTATATCGAGGACGTGCGCGAGTAGTCGTCGGTTCTTCGAAACAGTCGCGAATCGGAACAATTGTTGAAAACGGCAGCCTACTTTGTTGTTGCATCGATTGCCCATTTACAGGTCTGCCAACCTGACGGCGCGTCAGGATGTCAATTTCGTTTCCTTTTTTGGAATTCCTGGTCGCCGGTTTTCCTTGAGGCGGAAAAATTTGTAACATCTAGTCGCCTGCGGTCGTCTGACAGTCCGTGAAAGTCGTTTGTTTTTGCACGGCGATCTTTGATCGTTGTTTTGTAAGGAATGAGAAGGCTGCCGTGGGCGACAGATGAATAACATCTTGGGGGCATTTGGTTGCCCCGGGAGGTGATGCAAACCGTAATGTACCGGGCGAGCAATTAAATGTCGGTGAAATAAAAAAGTTAAAATCTGTTGGTAGCATTGTTAGTGACAAAAATCCCTCTAGAAGTTAACCGCGAAAATAACTGTTAAAAGTTGCTCGCTAACGTTTAAAATTGTCTCGGTTTTAGTTAACCTTTAAAAACGCACTTCGCCTATTCGAGTCTCTGGAACAACCGTAGATTATTTGAACGAGTCAGTTATTGGTAGTTTACCTACAGGTTAACCTAGGTTAACTCTCCGATTAGCTATCCGAATGTGGTTAACGTTAGCTTTAATAACCTTGAAAGTTAACTCCTTGAATTGCGAAATAATTGGTAATTTGTCACGAAGATTGTGGATAAATCAACATGTAGGCGGAGTTAACCTTCAAAATTACCTGCTTGCGGTTAAGATATTCACTTTCACTCGTTGACTTGAGAGAATCTCACCAGTTAATTTATGGTTAACTTTTAAAATTATCGATTATTTGTTATTTGCTTAGAATTGAGTACTAATAGAGGATTAACTTCAAGATTAACTTTTAAAAACAGTGTCCAAGAAAATTGTCTGATGCACTAAAGTGCTAATTATGCAAATTAACTTTCTCAGTTCCAGTTAAAGTTAAGTTTTCTATAAAAAGTAAGTTGGTAGTTAACTTTCAATTAAGTCGTTCTTGAAAGACAAAACAATTAAAGTGTGTATAAACCTAAATAAACGTAAATATTACAGTTAGCGGTTAACCTTTAACTTTCCAGGTTCGTGTATCAATATACTCGTCTTGATTTGTTAACTTTCATTCAAGTCTAGTTAACTTTTAAAATGTGCGATTTGATATGGCGAGTTAGTAGTACTGTATACGAATGTGAACCCTCAAAATACGCATTTAGTGCTAACTTTCAAAATCGTTAACTTTCATAGGAGTAACTTAATTTTTTAACGCCACAAGAAAATATTGCTTATTGTGTTAACTTTCACAGGGGTGTTTAATTGTTAAGATTACCTTTCGAAGATCATGATCATTTTGAGAAGTGACTGTTAACTCGCAAAACTATCAATTTTTTGAGGGTTTAATGATTTTAAACACCTTACTGACTTCAGTTAACTTAAAACATAGAAGTGGTTTTTCGAAAATCTCGTTTTGATCAAACATGCTACATTTGTTAACCTTCAAAATAACGTTCACCTTAATGATTAATAGTTATTTAAAGGAACAAGTTAACTCTTAAAACAGCCGGTCCATAAACTTTTGGATTAAACTTAACATGTTAAAAGTTAACTGGTGACGATCTTGAGAGTTAAAATAAACGCAAAAATTACAATTAGCGGTTAACAGTTAACTTTGAAGATTCGTGCCCGTATACCTACCCAATGAAAAAAATACTGTACGCGTATTTGTTAACCTTCATTCAAGTCTTGTGGCTTGTGTTAACTTAATGTATAATAGTTAAGATTAGCTTTCGAAGATCGTAAGGCTAACCTTCAAAATATTTTTTTTTAGAATTTAAGGACTCCGTTTTGAATTATTTTCGAGTCGAAAAACGTCTTTAAAACCTGAAGAGACTAATTGAACGTAAGAAACGCTTTTAACATTTTGGGGTTGTTAATGAAACGATCGAATTAACTTTTGGACTAAACTTTCATCTAAAGGGTTAAAATATACGCAATTACAGTTAGCGGTTAACTGTTAACTTTCAAAGTTCGTGTATCAATATACCCATCTTAAGAAAAAAATTACTGTACGTGCGTTTGTTAACTGTCATTTAAGCATAGTTAACTTTAAAAATGTGCGTTGATATGTCCAATTGTCTATACGAAAATCGTTAACTTTCAAAATCATTAACTTTCATAGGTATAACTTAATTCCTTAAGGCGGTAGGAAAATATCGCTTGTGCTAACTTTCATTTAACTATCAATTCCTGTTACCTTGTTTTTGACTCCGGTTAACCTTCAAACAATTTTTTTTTAGGATTTAAGGACTTTAATGACTTACTGATCAACACGCAATGCTTTGACTAGTGCTGTGAAGCCATGTTAGATCGAATTAGCCGAGGAATTAACTTTTTAAACTGCTGGTTGTCAGCTCGATTAACTTTTATGTTGAAGGTTGACTGGTAACGAGGTTTATCTTGATGATTAAATATTACAATTAGCGGTTAACACTTAACTTTCAAGATTCAAGAAAATATTGTACACGTATTTGTTAACCTCCATTCAAGTCTAGTTAATTTTTTCATGCTATACGAACACGAATCTTTATTAACCTTCAAAATAACGTGTTTAAGGATTCACTAACTTTCAAAATCATTAACTTTCATATGAAAATGTTGCTTGTATTAACTTTCATGATGTGGTAGCTTTCGAAGATCGTGAAACTCGTAATTTAACTATCAATTCCTGTTACCTTGTTTTTGACTCCGGTTAACCTTCAAAATATTTTTTTTTGGATTTAGGGACTTTAATAACTTACTGATCAACACGCCGTGCTTTGACTTGACAGTTAACCTTCAAACTAGTGCTATACGAACACGAATCTTTATTAACCGTCAAAATAACGTGTTTAAGGATTCACTAACTTTCAAAATCGTTAACTTTCATATGAAAATGTTGCTTGTATTAACTTTCATGATGCGGTAGCTATCGAAGATCGTGAAACTCGTAATTTAACTATCAATTCCTGTTAACCTTGTTTTTGACTCCGGTTAACTTTCAAAATATTTTTTTTAGGATGTAAGGACTTTAATAACTTACTGATCAACACGCCGTGCTTTGACTTGACAGTTAACCTTCAACACGAATCTTTATTAACCTTCAAAATAACGTGTTTAAGGATTCACTAACTTTCAAAATCGTTAACTTTCATATGAAAATGTCGCTTGTATTAACTTTCATAATGCGGTAGCTATCGAAGATCGTGAAACTCGTAATTTAACTATCAATTCCTGTTACCTTGTTTTTGACTCCGGTTAACCTTCAAAATATTTTTTTTTTGATTTAAGGACTTTAATAACTTACTGATCAACACGCCGTGCTTTGACTTGACAGTTAACCTTCAAACTAGTGCTATACGAACACGAATCTTTATTAACCGTCAAAATAACGTGTTTAAGGATTCACTAACTTTCAAAATCATTAACTTCCAGAAGAAGATGTCGCTTGTAACTTTCATAATGCGGTAGCTTTCGAAGATCGTGAAACTCGTAATTTAACTATCAATTCCTGTTAACCTTGTTTTTGCCTCCTGTTAACCTTCAAAATATTTTTTTTAGGATTTAAGGACTTAATAACTTACTGATCAACACGCCGTGCTTTGACTTGACAGATAACCTTCAAACTAGTGCTATACGAACACGAATCTTTATTAACCTTCAAAATAACGTGTTTAAGGATTCACTAACTTTCAAAATCGTTAACTTTCATATGAAAATGTTGCTTGTATTAACTTTCATCATGTGGTAGCTTTCGAAGATCGTGAAACTCGTAATTTAACTATCAATTCCTGTTAACCTTGTTTTTGACTCCGGTTAACCTTCAAAATATTTGTTTTTGATTAAGGACTTTAATAACTTACTGATCAACACGCAGTGCTTTGACTTGACAGTTAACCTTCAAACTCGTGCTATACGAACACGAATCTTTATTAACCTTCAAAATAACGTGTTTAAGGATTTACTAACTTTCAAAATCATTAACTTTCATATGAAAATGTTGCTTGTATTAACTTTCATAGTGTGCTAGCTTTCGAAGATCGTGAAACTCGTAATTTAACTATCAATTCCTGTTAACCTTGTTTTTGACTCCGGTTAACCTTCAAAATATATTTTTTAGGATTTAAGGACTTTAATAACTAACTGATCAACACGCCGTGCTTTGACTTGACAGTTAACCTTCAAACTCGTGCTATACGAACACGAATCTTTATTAACCTTCAAAATAACGTGTTTAAGGATTTACTAACTTTCAAAATCATTAACTTTCATAAGAAAATGTCGCTTGTATTAACTTTCATAATGCGGTAGCGATCGAAGATCGTGAAACTCGTAATTTAACTATCAATTCCTGTTAACCTTGTTTTTGACTCCGGTTAACCTTCAAAATATATTTTTTAGGATTAAGGACTTTAATAACTTACTGATCAACACGCAGTGACAGTTAACCTTCAAACTAGTGCTGTGAAACTATGGTAAATCGAGTTAGCTGAGGATTTAACTTTTTAAACGGCCGGTTATCAGCTTATTAACTTTTATGTTGAAGGTTAACTGATGACGAGGTTTATCTTGAGCATTAGGGCCCGGTTTTTCCATGTTTGACAACCTCCAGTTTACCTAACCAACGGTTAGTTGCTAGGTTGCAGCCAATCAGAACGCCCGTTGCTATGCGACAAACTGTTGGTTTTGTCTACTGTTCGTTAACTTTTAAAATGTTTTATTGACCTGCTGTTAACTTTCAGAATTAACAAACGAACGTTCTTTAACTTGTTCCGTTGCATGGTATACAGGGTGTCCCGAAACCGCACTAGAAACACAAATCAGTCAATAACGGATTAACGGAATCGTAATTACCCCGCTAATGGCGGAATAATCTCGCTGATCCGCCATCGGAAAATTAATTCTTCACTTTTTCTGCATTGACCGCCGACCGTGGAGAGAAAGGTGATAATGACTCTCCTCTGCTTTATCGACGGATGTATAATTTGTCGAAAATAAACCGCGCTAATACTATCCGTGCATCACTCGTCGTTTCCTTTTTGCCTCGGCCGTGTAGGGAGTCGTTATTTCATAATGAAGAGGAATGCGCGATTTTTATTTAATTTTTTTCCTCTCTCTCACTGCTCTCATCTCGGATTCTCGTTAGATCCCCACTCGGCTTTGAGCGCGACCACGCATTCTTAGGAATCCTTGGTCAGTCGTTAGTCGTTCCTTCGTTCGAGCGCGTAATTATTTCCTAAAAAAAAAACAATGTTTTGTGGTGATTTTTAGTTTATATATTGTTAGTTTATAGTAATGGTGCTCACGGTGGCCACAGTGAGTTCCCTGTCGGAGTACCACACGGATAGATACGCGAAGAACGACAACGATGGAGTCTCGCTAGTCACTTACACTGTAATTAAAATTTTTATTATTGCTTTAAATCGAGCTTTAAATTATTACCGTGGGCGTCGACTGTTTCGATAAAAGTGGACTTGTACTTGAAATGCAAATCGTTTTTTTTCGAGGCTTCGAATCGACGAGGTGGACGTGATTCGATTTCGACAGATCTGAATCATGGGCGTCGATTTGCCAATGTTCGAAAATTCGAAACGGCCATATGGCGGTTCTTAAGGTTATCACGGCCCACTTGGATTAATCGTCGGGTTTGTTGTGTGTACACTTTGCATGCCTTTACCCATTACCACACCTTTGAAGTGTTTACTTTAATATTTTATTTATTTATTTTGAAAGCTGCGGGTATAGCTATTTTTTGTTGACGAGCTGTCAGTTTTCTAATTATGGGTGGATGAGTGCCAGATTCCTGATTCATCGGAAGGAATGAGGATGTCAAAATTTTATGAACTGCTCGTTTTGGCCCAAAATGATAATAATTGTTCAGCTCATCGAGACGCGCGTTTTGATGTAAACAAATTTAATTTGAGTGGTCTCTCGATTTACTTTTAAAGGGTGCGAAGTTGATCCCCGAGGAATTGTCAGAAAATAGCATGGACCTGAAGGGAAACAAAAAAATTGTATCTTTTGGCTTTTTCGTTAAACTACTCACTTCGGATACACATCATATTGATAGACAAATCTTGAAAGTTAACTGTTAACCGCTAATATTTGCGGCTATTTTAACCGAGGGGTTGACAACTAAAAAATTCCAAAATTTGTAAAAAATTTCCAAAATTTTTCATGCTTGTGCACCAAAATTTCCAAGTTGTCAACCTCTCGATTTTAACGTTCAAGATAAATGTCGCTATCAGTTAACCTTCAACATAAAAGTTAATGGAGCTGATAACCGGGCCTTTAAAAAGTTAATTCCTCGGCTAATTCGATTTACCATGGTTTCAGAGCACTAGTTTGAAGGTTAACTGTCAAGTCAAAGCACCACGTGTTGATCAGTAAGTTATTAAGGTCCTTAAATCCTAAAAAAACATTTTGAAGGTTAACCAGAGTCAAAAACAAGGTAACAGGAATTGATAGTTAAATTACGAGTTTCACGATCTTCAAAAGCTAATCTTAACTATTATACCATATATTTTGAAATTAGTTAATACGAGCGACATTTTCATACGCAAGTTAAGGATTTTGAAAGTTGTATGGCATAAAAAAGTTAGCTAGACTTGAATGAATGTTCATAAATACGTGTACAGTATTTGATTTTTTTAACTTTTTTTCATTGAGGTTGATTATGCTGACACGAATCTTGAAAGTTAACTGTTAACCGCTAATTGTAATGTTTTATGTTAACGCTCAAAATCGTCACCAGTTAATCTTCAACATGTTGAGTTTAATCCAAAAGATAATGGACCTGGTAACAGGCTGTTTTAAAAGTTAATCGTTAAGGTAAACGTTATTTATGGCATTATTTTGAAGGTTAACAACTATCGAATGTTTGATCAAAACGAGACTTTCAAAAAAGCACTTACTCTATGTTGAAAGTTAACTGACTGTCAGTAAGGTACCTATTTAAAGTCCTTAAAGCCTCAAAAAACTGATAGTTTTGGCAGTTAACAGTTATTTTTGAAACTGATCATGATCTTCGAAAGCTATTCTTAACGATTATACACCATCGTGAAAGTTAACACAAGCTATCATGTTCCTATGGCCTGAAGAAAAATTGTTCAGCTCATCGAGACGCGCATTTTGATATAAACAAGTTACTCACTTCGGATATACATCTTGATGCACAAATCTTGAAAGTTAACGGTTAACCGCTAATATTTGCGTTTATTTTAATGCTCAAGATAAACCTCGCTACCAGTTAACCTTCAACATAAAAGTTAATGGAGCTCATAACCGGGCCTTTAAAAAGTTAATTTCTCGGCTAATTCGATTTACCATAGGACTAGTTTGAAGGTTAACTGTCAAGTTGAAGCACTGCGTGTTGATCAGTTAAGTTATTAAGGCTCTTAAGTCTTAAAAAAATATTTTGAAGGTTAACCGGAGTCAAAAACAAGGTAATCTTAACTATTATACCACGTTATGAAAGTTAATACAACCGACAATACAACTGACATTTTCATATGCAAGTTAATGATTTTGAAAGTTAGTGAATCCTTAAACACGTTATTTTGAAGGTTAATAAAGATTCGTGTTCGTATAGCACTAGTTTGAAGGTTAACTGTCAAGTCAAAGCACGGCGTGTTGATCAGTAAGTTATTAAAGTCCTTAAATCCAAAAAAAAACTATTTTGAAGGTTAACCGGAGTCAAAAACAAGGTTAACAGGAATTGATAGTTAAATTACGAGTTTCAGGATCTTCGATAGCTACCACATCATGAAAGTTAATACAAGCAACATTTTCATATTAAAGTTAATGATTTTGAAAGTTAGTGAATCCTTAAACACGTTATTTTGAAGGTTAATAAAGATTCGTGTTCGTATAGCACTAGTTTGAAGGTTAACTGTCAAGTCAAAGCACGGCGTGTTGATCAGTAAGTTATAAGGTCCTTAAATCCAAAAAAAAATATTTTGAAGGTTAACCGCAGTCAAAAACAAGGTAACAAACATTGATAGTTAAATCACGAGTTACTTTAAAACTAATCACGATCTTCGTTAGCTAATCCTAAGTATTATACCATATTATGAAAGTTAATACAAGCGATATTTTCATATGAAAGTTAACGATTTTGAAAGTTAGTGAATCCTTAAACACGTATTTTGAGGATTAATAAAGAACTCATATTCGCATGGCATAAAAAAGTTAACTAGACTTGAATGGAGGTTAACAAATACGTGTACAGTACTTTTTTTCATTGAGGTAGGTTATGCTGACACGAACCTTGAAAGTTAACTGTTACACGCTAATTGTATTTTTTTATGTTAACTCTCAAAATCGTCACCAGTTAATCTTCAACATGTTGAGTTTATTCCAAAAGTTAATGGACATGGTAACAGGCTGTTTTAAAAGTTAATCGTTAAGGTAAACGTTATTTATGGCATTATTTTGAAGGTTAACTGTCAAATGTTTGATCAAAACGTGAGTTCTATGTTGAAAGTTAACTGACTGTCTGTAAGGTATTTAAAGTTCTTAAAGCCTCAAAAAATCGATAGTTTTGGCAGTTAACAGTTATTTTTGAAACTGATCATTATCTTCAAAATCTATTCTTAACGATTATACACCATCGTGAAAGTTAACACAAGCTATCATGTTCCTATGACCTGAAGAAAAATTGTTCAGCTCATCGAGACGCGCATTTTGATATAAACAAGTTACTCACTTCGGATATACATCTTGATGCACAAATCTTGAAAGTTCACGGTTAACCGCTAATATTTGCGTTTATTTTAATGCTCAACATAAACCTAGCTACCAGTTAACCTTCAATATAAAAGTTAACGGAGCTCATAACCGGGCCTTTAAAAAGTTAATTTCTCGACTAATTCGATTTACCATAGTTTCATAGGACTAGTTTGAAGGTTAACTGTCAAGTTGAAGCACTGCATGTTGATCAGTTAAGTTATTAAGGCTCTTAAGTCTTAAAAAAATATTTTGAAGGTTAACCGGAGTCAAAAACAAGGTAATCTTAACTATTATACCACGTCATGAAAGTTAATACAACCGACAATACAACTGACATTTTCATATGCAAGTTAATGATTTTGAAAGTTAGTGAATCCTTAAACACGTTATTTTGAAGGTTAATAAAGATTCGTGTTCGTATAGCACTAGTTTGAAGGTTAACTGTCAAGTCAAAGCACGGCGTGTTGATCAGTAAGTTATTAAAGTCCTTAAATCCAAAAAAAAACTATTTTGAAGGTTAACCGGAGTCAAAAACAAGGTTAACAGGAATTGATAGTTAAATTACGAGTTTCAGGATCTTCGATAGCTACCACATCATGAAAGTTAATACAAGCAACATTTTCATATTAAAGTTAATGATTTTGAAAGTTAGTGAATCCTTAAACACGTTATTTTGAAGGTTAATAAAGATTCGTGTTCGTATAGCACTAGTTTGAAGGTTAACTGTCAAGTCAAAGCACGGCGTGTTGATCAGTAAGTTATTAAAGTCCTTAAATCCAAAAAAAAATATTTTGAAGGTTAACCGCAGTCAAAAACAAGGTAACAAACATTGATAGTTAAATCACGAGTTACTTTAAAACTAATCACGATCTTCGTTAGCTAATCCTAAGTATTATACCATATTATGAAAGTTAATACAAGCGATATTTTCATATGAAAGTTAACGATTTTGAAAGTTAGTGAATCCTTAAACACGTATTTTGAGGATTAATAAAGAACTCATATTCGTATGGCATAAAAAAGTTAACTAGACTTGAATGGAGGTTAACAAATACGTGTACAGTACTTTTTTTCATTGAGGTAGGTTATGCTGACACGAACTTTGAAAGTTAACTGTTACACGCTAATTGTATTTTTTTATGTTAACTCTCAAAATCGTCACCAGTTAATCTTCAACATGTTGAGTTTATTCCAAAAGTTAATGGACATGGTAACAGGCTGTTTTAAAAGTTAATCGTTAAGGTAAACGTTATTTATGGCATTATTTTGAAGGTTAACTGTCAAATGTTTGATCAAAACGTGAGTTCTATGTTGAAAGTTAACTGACTGTCTGTAAGGTATTTAAAGTTCTTAAAGCCTCAAAAAATCGATAGTTTTGGCAGTTAACAGTTATTTTTGAAACTGATCATTATCTTCAAAATCTATTCTTAACGATTATACACCATCGTGAAAGTTAACACAAGCTATCATGTTCCTATGGCCTGAAGAAAAATTGTTCAGCTCATCGAGACGCGCATTTTGGTATAAACAAGTTACTCACTTCGGATATACATCTTGATGCACAAATCTTGAAAGTTAACGGTTAACCGCTAATATTTGCGTCTATTTTAACGCTCAAGATAAACCTCGCTACCAGTTAACCTTCAACATGGAGCTGATAACCGGGCCTTTAAAAAGTTAATTCCTCGGCTAATTCGATTTACCAGTTTCATAGGATTAGTTTGAAGGTTAACTGTCAAGTCGAAGCACTGCGTGTTGATCAGTTAAGTTATTAAGGCCCTTAAAATTATTAAAAAATATTTTGAAGGTTAACCGGTGTCAAAAACAAGGTAATCTTAACTATTATACCACGTTATGAAAGTTAATGCAACCGACAATACAACTGACATTTTTATATGTAAGTTAATGATTTTGAAAGTTAGTGAATGCTTAAACACGTATTTCGAGGGTTAATAAAGATTCATATTCGTTTAGCATGAAAGTTAACTAAACTTATTTCCAAAAAAAGAACATTTTGAAGGTTAAGCGGAGCAAACTATTATACAGTGTTATGAAAGCTAGCACAAGCGATATTTTCCTACGACCTTAAGAAATGAAGTTATTTATATGAAAGTTAATGATGTTGAAAGTTAACGCTAAATGCGTATTTTGAGGGTTCATATTCGCATAGTATACTACTGAATTATAAGACAACTCGGCATATCAACGCACGTTTTAAAAGTTAACTATGCAGTTAACGTGCAGTATTTTTTTTCTTAAAGGTTAATTCGATCGTTTCATTAATAACCTCAAAATGTTGAAAGAGTTTCCTACATTAATTAATTAGTTTCTTCAGGTTGTAGATCATTTAAGAGTTAAATTTTCTCCATGTGGAGAAAGTTAAAGGTTTATACCGACTTCAACTGTATTTGAATATGCATTTGAACTACTCGTTCCGAGGGGTTGACAGCTTGGAAATTGTGGTGTACAGATTTTTTTGCCCGGTTGCCAACCCCTCGGATTTTAATCCTATACACCTACAGTAGGCTAAAATTTTAGAAGTAATTCCTTTTTGGCTCGAAAATATAATTCAAAATGGCGCTGTGTTGGATTCAAAATGGAGGTGATGACCGTTTTACTCAGATTTGAATCCTAACAGTAGCGTGAGATCGTCTACAAAATATTCAGATAACTGTTTAAGTCGTTCTGGGCTCGAAAATATAATTCAAAATGGCGTGATATTGGATTCAAAATGGAGGTGATGACTCCATTTTGCTCATTCAGATCGGAATACAGCACCCACACGAGCGGAAGATCTACAAAATATTCAAAGTGGTTTTTTAAGTCGTTTTTTTGCCTCGAAAATATAATTCAAAATGGCGATTGGACGGTTGAATTCATAATGGAGATCATGACTATTTTACTCAAACAGATCCGAATTTACGCTAAAATCTACAGAATATTCAAAATGGCTTTTCTGGAGTCTTTTACACAAAAATATAATTCAAAATGGCGTGTTGTTGGATACTCAAAACAGATTTGAACGAGTTGTGGACAACGTGAATTATTTTTGTCCACAAACATGAAAAATTTACAATTTTTTCTGGAAGTTTTAATAATCTTTCTGTAGGTACATATTAAAATCCAATCATAGTTAATAGCTAATACCCAGGAATAGTCTTGGATGGTTATTCATTTAAACTACTCGCTTTGGCTTTCACCTGTGTTAGCAGGAGTTGTCTCTCGGAGGTTGTTCATTTGAACTACTCCCTTCGGCTTCGCCTCAACTCGCAGGAATAGTATATTTTGGTTATTCATTCGAACTACAGCGTTTGACTTCGCCTGAGTCGGCAGGAATTGTCTCTGGATGGTTGTTCATTTGAACTACTTTTGTATTTTGTTTATTTGAATAGATAGCTTCGATTTTGCCTGATTGTTCATTTGAACTACTTCATTCGGCTTCGCCTGAGATCGCAGGAACTGTATATTTTGCTTGTTCATTCGAACTATTCGCTTCGCTTGAACCGGCCCGAACAATCTTTTAACTATTCATTTGAACTACTCGCTTCGGCTGCATCTTAATGGACTGGACAGGAATTGTCTACATGATTATTAATTCGAACTACTTCCGCGTCGGCTTCTCATCCCCTCGCAGGAAGGTTATTCATTTGAACTACCCGCCGCAGCTCGCAGAAACAGCAATTTATTTGAACTTATTCATTTGAACTACACCTCGGCTCGTAGTTAAACATTTAAGTTACTCATAAACCGTACGCACGAAAATGTTTTATTTTAAAAGTTAACCTAACTGGAATAAAAGTTAACTGCCGACGTGGAAATAACGTCCCATTCTATGGTAGTGCTTTGAAGGTTAACTGCCGCCCATTTAATTAACATGTATTCCTCATAGACATATTTTAAGGGTTAACGTGAAGTACTGGTACCGTACACATTAAAATGTTCCGTTTTGAAAGTTTCCAAACTTGAATAAAAGTTACCAGTCGTATCTATAGAATTTTTTTTCCGTTACAAAGTTTTTTAAAAGTTAACTCATAATTGTAATGCGAAAGCTAGCAGTATATTCAACCATATAAGTTAATGATATGTTTCCCTTTTGTTATCATTCAAATATTATAACTGTCGCGAAGGTTAACTGTCGAGATAAAGGTTAACGGCGTGTTTCCATCGATATTAACTCTCGAAATCAATCTCGCACTAAAATTTAACTTTTGATCGTGAAAGTTAATGGATCTGGTTTAAAAGCTAGTCTGTCCTTTTACTATCAATTTAACTGTTTCCCAACAACTTAACATTAACTAAAATCGCGAAAGTTAACTATTTGCACGTTATTGTACCGTGAATTGCTGATTTTGAAAGTTAACCAACTACAATATTCCGAAGATAAACGGGCATTGGATAGAATTTGACGTAATCTTGAAGGTTAACTGTAGCTTACATGTAGGATAATCAATAATTGTCGTCCTCGTTCGATGAGTTAACTTTCAAAAACTGTTAACGTGACTTAAAATGAACTTAACTTTAAATTTTGAAGGTTAACTCGTTAAATTTGGAAGTTTGACACACCGGTAGTCTTTTAGATGATACCAACGCACATTGAAGGATGTATCGGTGGGATCCAAAATGGCGGGTGGGGTAAATAAAACAAGAAGAAAAACTACAAAGTGTTTATTTGTCATCCTCACACCTGCGAACTGATTCACGTTCACCAACTTGTATTTTGAAAAATTACTAAAAATCGAAAAAATAGTAACATTTATATTCGGTTGGTCGCTCATACATGCAAACGAAGTTTTGTAATATTTGTCATTACTTTGACCATATGTTAGGTACTGCGTAAGCCATCATTCATGGCATTTTTCCGATTCGTGTTATACTTGAGCAACCTTTAATCGTCGACCGTTTTATAAATAAAAATAAATCCTCCAAAGGAAAACCTCCTTGCGTGTGCCTTATGAATCGCATTGACTTATCGAACTTCGAAATAAATCATTCAAACGTTATTTTAATCGTTTAATGGAAACCGCGTTCTTTTATGCAAATAAATTATTATATAATTACGTTTTTAATTGGGAACGTTCGTTGTGCGGAGCAGCTGGACTGGTTCTATTAAGTCAATCCTTAATGGTTTCCGTGCAAATAGCTGGAATATTATCGAAGGTTGTTCGTTTTTTTCTCTTTTTTTGGATTTTCTTCATCTTTTTCGCAATTGCATTTTTTGCGGGCTGATAAGCCCCGTAACTTCCAAAGCGATGGCCGGAAAAGATTAGTTGCTATCTCTTTTGAGAGACTTTCCCAGCAGCTTTCGTTCGATGTGCCACTCGACAATGTGTCGTGGTTTTGAATTTTTTGTGAAAAAGTCAAAATTTGGTTTTTGAGAACTTCAAAGTGGAATAACCTGTGAACGGGCGGCTGTAGAGAATTCGTTGATGCCTCGTTTTAAAGATCTTTCCAGTAGCTTTCGTTCAATGTGCAACTCGACTGTGTATCGTAACTTAGAAATTTTTTTGAAAAAGTAAAATTTTGACTCGTGAATGCATTTTCATTATCTCTTGTTTAATGTGCAACTTAACTATGAATCGTGGCTTTCAATTTTTTTTGAAAAAGTTAAAATTTGGTTTTTGCAAACTACAACATGGAATAACTTCCGAACGGATGGCCGTAGAGAATTCGTTGATGCCTCGTTTTGAAAGCATTTTCCTCAGCAGACGTTCAATGTCCGACTCGACTTCGTGCCGTTTTTAAAAATTTTTTTTGAAAAAGTCAAAATTTGGTTTTCAGTAACTTCAAAGTTGAATAACTTCCGAACGGTTGGTCGCACAGAATTCGTTGATGCCTCGTTTTGAAGGTCTTTCCAGTAGCTTTCGTTCAATGTGCAACTCGACGGAGAACAGTTGATTAGATTTTTTTTTGAAAAACTTAAAATTTCAAAGTGCTATAACTTCCGACCGGATTACCGTAGAGGATTCGTTGATGCTTCTTTTTGAAGCTCTTTCCATCAGCTTTCTCGCAACGTGCAACTCGATCGCGTACAGCAATTTTGAAATTATTTTGAAAAAATCAAAATTTGCTTGTTCCAGGCCAAACAGCGGGCATCCATGAAATGGCTCCTCTCGAAGGCCTTCAACAACAACGTCCCCGAAAATCTCAAGGAACCCTTTTACAGGGACCACGAGGTGAGTTTTCCACCCCCCCCCGCCGACAAAAAAATACGATTTTTTTCCAGAACCAGGAACGTCTGAAACCACAAATCGTGAGGGCCTTAGCTAACGCCGAGATCTACTGTTTGGCCTTGGGCAACATCTATTCCGATCCAAATTATCACAATCTCAACCATTGGGCCATACTTCAGACTCTGACGAGGAAGGGGGTGTTCATATCGGAACCATCCGACTCGCAAATCACAGAAACCACCCTCATACAAACCAACCCCCTCAGAATGGTAAGAAATTGACACTTTTTTGACGTTTGACGGTTTCTTGGAGATTTGACAGTTCTTCGACGTTTGGCAGTTGTTCGGTAGTTTTTTAAATATTTGAGAGTTGTAGGCGGGTGAAAATTACACTTGTGACAGTTCCTTGACATTTGAGAGTTATATTGACAGTTCTCTGACGCTCGAGCGCTAGATTGATAGTTTTTTGACGTTTGAAAGTTGGATTGATAGTTATTTGACGTTTGAAGTAGATGCGGCAGACATTTGACGTTTGAGAGATGTATTGACAGTATTTTGTCGTTTGAGCGTTGGATTGACAGTTCTTTGCATATTAATAGTTCTTTGACGTTTGAGAGCTAGACTGACAGTTCTTTTACGTCCGAGCGTTAGATTGATAGTTTTTTGACGTTTTGAGAGTTGGATACACTACTTTGACGATTAAGAGTTATAATAACAGTTCTTTGACGTTTAAGAGTTATACTGTCAGTTCTTTGACGTTTTAGACTTAGATTAATAGTTATTTGACGTTTGAGAGGTATATTGACAGTATTTTGTCGTTAAAGCGCTACATTGACAGTTCTTTGTATATTAACAGTTTTTGACGTTTGAGAGTTAGATTGACAGTTTCTTGACGTTTCAGTTAGATCGACAAGTCATATTATTTGACGTTTGAGAGATATATTAACTGTTTTTTGACGTTTGAGAGTTAGATTGACAGTTTCTCGACGAGAGTTAGACCGACAGTTCTTCGACGTTTGACAGTTGGATTGACAGTATTTTGTCGTTTGAGCATTATATTGGTAGTTTTTTGACTTCTTTGCATATTAACAGTTCTTTGACGTTTGAGAGCTAGACCGACAGTTCTTTGACGTTCGAGCGTTAGATTGATAGTTTTTTGAAGATTTGAAAATTCGATGGACAGTACTTTGACGTTTGAGATTTCGGCTGACAGTTTTTTGACGTTCGAGCGTTGGATTGATAGTTTTTTGACGTTTTGAGAGTTAGGTAGACAATTCTTTGACGATTAAGAGTTATAATAACAGTTCTTTGACGTTTAAGAGTTAGGCTGTCAGTTCTTTGACGTTTGAGACTTAGATTGATAGTTATTTAACGTTTGAGAGATATATTGACAGTATTTTGTCGTTTAAGCACTACATTGGCAGTTCTTTGTACATTAACAGTTCTTTGACGTTTGAGAGTTAGATTGACAGTTTCTTGACGTTTCTGTTAAATCGACAAGTCATTTATTTGATGTTTATGAGATATATTAACGGTTTTTTGACTTTTAATAGTTAGATTGACAGTTTCTTGACGAGAGTTAAATCGACAGTTCTTCGACGTTTGACAGTTGGATTGACAGTATTTTTTCGTTTGAGCGTTAGATTGGCAGTTCTTTTGACAGTTCTATGCATATTAACGGTTCTTTGACGTTTGAAAGTTACACTGACAGTTCTTTGACGTCTGACAGTTAGACTGACAGTTCTTCGACGTTTGACAGTTGGATGACGTTTTCTTTTCAGAGCGCCCACATGGCCGTCATAGAATCGATAATGACGCTCTACGCCAAGGAGGTGGTGACGGCGGACAGGGTGCTGGGGGCGGTGCAGCGTTTCAGTTACGAGCGGCAGCCCGCGCCGCCCCCGCCCGAAAGCCCCGAGCAGGGGGCGCTGCTGTGGGTGTCGCACGCGTGCGCGGCCCTCCGCGCCAAGACGCTGCAGGTGACGGAGAACGGGGGCGGCGGGGGGCAGGGGGACAGGACGAGACCCCCCGACATCCCCCCCGTCGGACGTCTCAACAACCTGACGGACGGGGCGGCCCTGGCCGCCCTCATTTGTTATTACTGCCCCGACGAGTTGTCCTTGAACGAAATCAGGGTGTCCCACGTGCCGAACCTACAGGACAGCCTGTACAACGTGCGACTGGTGCAGGATTTCTGCAGCAGGTGCCTGCCGGCGTCCATTTTTCACCTGCAACCGGAGGACGTCACCTACATGCAAGAGTGAGTGGAACTTTTCGACCGAACCCCGTATATTTTCGACGGGAAAATTTTGATCGGTCCTCGTACGTTGAGAAAAATTTTAAGGTGTTTTTTTGAACGCGCTGTATGCAAAAACGCACCTTCGGTTTGCCAATGAATTATTTTAAAGCACGACATGAGCGTACAGGTTGATCAAAAAAGTAAAAATACGAAAACTCGATCTGGTTAAGTTTTTTTCGACCGCCCTTTATCATCGTAAATGATCGTTTCGTGTTTTTTCGTCAAAGAAGCTATACAGAGCCATCAAGCAAATTTCAATACGGTTGTAAATGTGTACAGGGCGATCAAGAAATAAATCCTAAACGTTTTCCAGATGAAGTCTTTGAATTTTATCTGTTTGGGTGATTAAAATTTTTCGATCGCTCGGTATCATCGAAATTATTCGGAAAGGATGAATTGTTTTTTTAACTTCTACGCTCTAGGCGGAGCAGTATTTTCCATAAACATGCTGAGATCAATGTAGGTTTAAAGGTGTTAATGGTACTACAGGGCGATCAAAAAATTTATCGAGAAACAAATTTTTTCGATCGCTCGGTGTCATTGAAATTAAGGGAAACGTAGATTGTCGTGCGTTTTCACCAAAAATGCTACAGAGCGATCGATTAAATTTCAGTGTGGCTAAAAATGTATACAGGGCGATCAAGAAATTATTCTTGAAGTAAACGTCTTTTTGGGGATTTTGAGAATTTGCTTCTTTTAAGGTAATGCGCCTCGCTGTCAATTGTACTACAGAGCGATAAAAAAATTATTGAATTTTTTCGATCGCTCGGTATTGTTGCAATTAATAGAAAATGCCGCTTAGATTGTATTGTTGTTTCGCCAAAAAAAACCTACAGAACAATAAATTGTACCACAGAGCGATCAAAAAATTACGGAAATTGCAATTGGACTTTACGTGATTAAATTTTTTCGATCGCTCGGTATCTTTGAAACTAACAGAAAATGGCACTTTAACAGTGCTGCCGCGTCACCAAAAACAGCTACAAAATGATCAGTGAAATTTCAATGAAAAATTACGGAAATGGCAACTGGATTGTGATTAAATTTTTTCGATCGCTCGGTATCGTTGAAATTAATAGAAAATGGCAGATTGTCCTGTCTTTTCACCAAAAAGCTACAGAACGATCAATGAAATTTCAATGCGGCTGAAAATTTATACAGAGCGATCAAGAAATAAATCTTGAGGTGAACGTCTTTTTCGTAATTTTGAGAATCCGCTCCTTATAAGGTAATGCGCCTCGCTGTCAATTGTACTACAGAGCGATAAAAAAATTACGGAACTGGCAGTTAAAACTTTTCGTGATAATTTTTTTCGAACCCTCGATATCGTCGATATTAATAGAAAATGGCACTTAGATTGTCCTGTGGTTTCACCAAAAAAAGCTACAGAACGATCAATGAAATTTGGATGTGGCTTAAAATGTGTACAGGGAGATCAAGAAATTAATCTTAAGGCGAACATCCTTTTTGAGGTTTTGAGAACTCTAAGGCGTTAATTAATTGTACTACAAAGCGATCAAAAAATTGTGGAAACTGCAGTAGGATTATTTGCGTGGGTACATTTTTTCGAACGCTCGGTAGTATCGGAAATGGTGGATCCTTTTTTTTTTCTCCACCAAAAACCAAATAAGCTACAAAGCGATCAAATAATTTTCAGTGCGGGTCATTTTTATGATTCTGAGAACTCGCTGTCCTGAGCGATCAAGGAATTTCTGGAAATTTTAATGAAACTGCGTAGTAGAATTTTTTCGATCGCTTGGTATCATCTAGAATGTTGCTTTCTCGTGTTTTTTTTTCACCTGAAAAGTTATATTGCGATCGGACAAATTTCAGTGGGTATTTAAATGTATACAGGGCGATCAAGAAAATAATGATTATAATTCTTCTTGTTGTTTTTAATACAGAGCGCTAAAAAAATGGGGCGGTTCAATTTTTCTCCAAAATAGGTACAGTTGGATCAAATAAATTTCAGTGGGTATAAATATGTACAGGGCGAACAAAGAAAATCCATGAGGGTATAAATGTATACAGAACGATGGAGAAGTATCAGAAATACTGCGACTACGGTATATATCGAGCGATCAAGAAAGTTTAGGTTTCTAAATGTGGCGTTCATACAGCGCGACCATAAAAAACTGAAATGACTTTCTATGGCTTTTACGAAATATGTTGTAGAAAAGCAAAAATTTTAATACTTTTTAATTTATAGATTTATCGCGCTGTATAGTGTAGCGAGCGATCAAAAAAACCTCAAATTCGTTGTTTCGCAGTTAATGCAGTACAGAGCGATCGAGAAATAGTTTCGCGTACAGGGCGATCATAAAAACAGGATAACAGTACAATAGATTTCAAAAGTCAGGTTTCAGTGTAAAATACAATGTACGTATACAGGCTGATCATAAAAAACCGGTGACGTCATATTTACGGTTTGGTACGTGTTTTACTCAATACTCTGCGTACCGAGCGATCAAAGAAATTTTTAATTGCGTACCGGGTGATCGCGAAAAAACCTCAACCTACCGGGTTACGTCAAAACTTTTTGCAATTCCAGCTCGATGAAGTCGAACGTGCTGGTTTTCCTCGCCGACCTCTTCAACGTGATAGAAATCCATCCTGCAAAGTGCGTCAGATACCCGGGCATGGAGAAATTCAACGGTGAGTTAATCGTGCTTGGCCTTCTTGATTTGCGTTGACTTTTGTACATTTTTACACTTTTTGACAAAAAAAGTATTTTTTTTGTGATCGTCTGTTAGATTTAGCGCTTTTTCTCAGTTCTTTTGCTTGTATACTCGACGTAGTGGTGGTGGGGGGGGGGTTAAGCACTCTAGTTCTAGTTGGTAGTATAATAAAAAAAACGTAGTAGCGGTGATGTGTGTGGTATAATAACAAAAAGCTAACGAAAAATGTCTGCCCTCTCGTCCAATCGCAGAGGGTTTCCCCCCACGCAATGAGCACGGGGTGGCCCATAAGCGAAATCTGCTGCAGACGGTGATGACACCCATCCCGGACCTGCGCAGTGGGCTCGACGACGCGTCTGCGCCGACCTTCCAAGGTAACTCTCTTTCTCTCTGTCTCCCTCTTCAACTGTCATTAAACCATTTTTTCCATTTTTTCGTTTCATTTGTTTTCGAAACATCCGTAGAGGGTCGCTTGTTTTTCTATTTCGTTGCTAGTCGGCATGGTTACTGATTATTTTTAACCCATGCACGTTCCCCCTTCTACTAACTTTTTTTTTTGAAATATGTATATATGGTTTTTGTTATTTTCGAGGTATGTATTTGCGTATCGAGTGCGTTCGATAAAAAAACGTGATTTTTTTTAGTTTTTACGTGGATGACTTTCCGATACTCTTGAAATTAGATGAATGCACAAAATTGTGAGGTTAGGTGTGCTATTTACGCTCGAACGTAAATAATAGTTTTTTTATCGAACGAGTTTGCGCTTTCGCTTCTCCGTCGACTGTCGCAATTTGGCGCGTGCGCAACCGCTGACGTTTGTTGTGTGCAGTGACGAGATCGCCGTCGAATCACCTGCCCGTGCGCAAGAGCGCGTCCGAGATGAGCGAGGACAGCCTGCGCAGGGGCTCGGAGGACTCGTTCGTCGTGCACAGGGGCAAGAACATACCGACCTTGAGGACGATGGCGATGACGTCACCGCCGCCGCCGACGCCTGCGCAGGAGGAACGCGACCCCCTGCTGCCGGGCAGGGTCAAGGTCAACAAAGAGAGACAGAACAACGACAGCAAGGCGGACGAGAGGGGGGAGGTGGCGGCGGGCAAACCGACCAATTATGACGAGCAAAGGAAGAACACGTTCGCGGGGAGGCGGTCCCGGCGGAATTCCACGAGCGACGATTCGCAGCTGACGATCGAGAACTTCGGGGGCAGCCAGGATAACCTCAATTTTATTGGGAGGAACCCCGACAAGGAGGTATGTCCGTCCTTTTCGCTCGCGCGTGATTACTGTGTTTTGTCCTTTTCCTGGAAAGAGATGGAACGATGAAAAGTATCTTTCTGTCTCTTTCTGTCGCACTAACGTCATTAATGAGGTCGATTTTAATTTCTGAACATAACCTACAATGTGCATTTAACTTCATAACTCCTGAACAGCTTGACGTATAGAGATGAAACTTGTCAAGCTGTTACTACACGAGGTATACTACAACCGGGCCAAATTTGATCGAAATCGCTTTTGTAAAAGTTGCAAAAATCGTCTTTTGAAGTTTGGTTTTAGTCTTGTCTTGAAAAATTAACAAACTTCCTCCATAACTCGCGAACGAAGGTTACTTAACGAATGAAACTTTGCTGGTGTTTTTTCATTGTCAAGTGGTGCAACTGTACCAAATTTGAACCAAATCGCATTATTAATAAAGTAGATTTTAATTTTTAAACATAACCTACAATTGAATTTGGTAAAACGCTCAAGCGTGCACATTTAACTTCATAACTCCTAGACTGCTTGACGTATAGTGATGAAATTTGTCAAGCTATTACTGCACGAGGTATACAATAACCGTACCTAATTTTATCGAAATCGCTTTTGTAAAAGTTGCAGAAATCGTCTCTTCAAGTTTCATTTTAACCTCTTTGTGAAAAATCAGCAAAGTTCCTCCATATCTCGCGAACGAATGCTTGTTAACTAATGAAGCTTTTCGGGTGCTTTTTTATTGTCAAGTGGTACAACTGTACCAAATTTGAACCAAATCGCAGCATTAATAAAGTAGATTTTAATTTTTGAACATACCTACAATCGAATTTGGTAAAACGCTCAAGCATGCACATTTAACTTCATAACTCCTGAACTGCTTGACGTATAGTGATGAAACTTGTCAAGCTATTACTACACGAGGTATACTACAACCGTACCTAATTTTATCGGAATCGGAATGTATTTTGTTTTCTATCCGAATTTCCATAATGAAAATCTCAGTCGATAATTCTCGGTGGTGTTCCCTCTCTCAAGGTGGGTGCGCACGTGGGCCGCAAAATCTCCGCCCCCTCCATGCCGACTGAGAACCCCGCCGTCCGTTCCACCCTGCAGGACGCCAGGGGGTCGTTCCAACTCGGCTACGGCGACGACGACGACGAGAACCCACAACATAACCTACAATCGAATATGGTAAATCGCTCAATCGTGTTCATTTAACTTTATAACTCCTGAACTGCTTGAGGTATGGTGATGAAACTTGTCAAGCTGTTTCTACACGAGGTATACTACAACCGTACCTAATTTTATCGAAATCGGTTTTGTAAAAGTTGCAGAAATCGTCTCTTCAAGTTTGATTTTAGTCTCCTCGTGAAAAATTAGCAAACTTCCTCCATAACTCGTGAACGAATGCCTCTTAACGAATGAAACTTTGAGGGTGTTGTTTCATTGCCAAGTGGTACAACTGTACCAAATTTGAACCAAATCGCATCATTAATAAGGTAGATTTTAATTTTTGAACATAACCTACAATCGGATTTGGTAAAACGCTCAAGCATGCACATTTAACTTCATAACTCCTGAACAGCTTGACGTATAGTGATGAAACTTGTCAAGCTGTTTCTACACGAGGTATACTACAACCGTACCAAATTTTATCGAAATCGGTTTTGTAAAACTTGCAAAAATCGTCTCCTCAAATTTGATTTTAGTCTCCTCGTGAAAAATCAGCAAACTTCCTGCATAACTCGAGAACGAATGCCTCTTAACGAATGAAACTTTGCGGGTGTTTTTTCATTGCCAAGTTGTATAACTGTACCCAATTTGAACCAAATCACAGCATTAAGTAGGTAGATTTTAATTTTTCAACATAACCTACAATCGAATTTGGTAAAACGCTCAAGCTTTAACCTCATAACTTTTGAACTGCTCGACGTATGGTGATGAAACTTGTCAAGCTGTTTCTACCCGAGGTATATTACAACCGTACCAAATTTTATCGAAATTGGTTTTGTAAAAGTTGCAAAAATCGTCTCTTCAAGTTTGATTTTAGTTTCCTCGTAAAAAATTAGCAAACTTCCTCCATAACTCGTGAACAAATGCCTCTTAACGAATGAAACTCTGAGGGTGTTGTTTCATTGCCAAGTGGTACAACTGTACCAAATTTGAACCAAATCGCAGCATCAATAAGGTAGATTTTAATTTTTGAACATAACCTACAATCGAATTTGGTAAAACGCTGAAGCATGCACATTTAACTTCATAACTCCTGAACAGCTTGACGTATGGTGATGAAACTTGTCAAGCTGTTTCTACCCGAGGTATATTACAACCGTACCAAATTTTATCGAAATCGGTTTAGTAAAAGTTGCAAAAATCGTCTCTTCAAGTTTGCTTTTAGCCTCCTCGTAAAAAATTAGCAAACTTCCTCCATAACTCGTGAACGAATGCCTCTTAACGAATGAAACTTTGAGGGTGTTGTTTCATTGCCAAGTGGTACAACTGTACCAAATTTGAACCAAATCGCATCATTAATAAGGTAGATTTTAATTTTTGAACATAACCTACAATCGAATTTGGTAAAACGCTCAAGCATGCACATTTAACTTCATAACTACTGAACTGCTTGACGTAGAGTGATGAAACTTGTCGAGCTATTACTACACGAGGTGCACTACAACCTTACGTAATTTTATCGAAATCGCTTTTGTATTTTTTTTTCTATCCGAATTTCCATAATGAAAATCTCAGTCGGTAATTCTCGGTTGTGTTCCATGTATTAAGGTGGGTGCGCACGTGGGCCGCAAACTCTCCGCCCCCTCCATGCCGACTGAGAATCCCGCCATCCGCTCCACCCTGCAGGACGCCAGGGGGTCGTTCCAACTCGGCTACGGCGACGATGACGACGACGAGAAGCGGGACGACGGCTCCGAGAAACAAAACAACGTCAAGATGCGAAGGAGGCCGAGCGGCGACGATCTCGCCCTCAAGGACATCCTCTCCAACAACAAGGAGAATCTCAAGGACGTCGTCGAGAACGAAATAGCCAATAGGATGAGCTTCGCCGAGGTCAACAAACAGAAACAGGGGGGCGGCGGCATCCAATTGGTGTACATGCAGCAGGACGGGGAGGGGGGTGCGCGGAAAACCAACGGCACCGCCCCCGCCGCCGCCCCCAACACCACGACGTGGCAGCAGCAGGGCGCCAACTTGAACCAGCACGGCACGTCTGCGGGGGCGGGAGGTGGGGACGGCGGGGGGCAGAACCCCGTCACCGCCGCCCAACTGAACGACGTCAGGCTCAAGCTGGAGGAGAAGAGGCGGCTGATCGAGAGCGAAAAGAGGAGAATGGAGGTGGCCTTGAGCAAGCAGAGGGAGAAGGTGGGGAAGGCGGCCTTCCTCCAGGCCGTCACCAAGGTCAGTTTTGAAAAAAAATCGTTTTTAGGTGCGATGGTTCCCTAGGGCATGTTCTTACGTGTTCGATTGGTGGTTCTCGTGCATGTTTTTGACTATGGGAATTTTGGTTTTGGTGGAATTTGGGAAATCGCGAAAAGCACCGTGCCGTTACGTTCGGGGAAGTCGACTGGGCGAGCCGTGAAATTTTCGCAAGAATCCGACGGAAGACGAGCGAAAAAAACGGAATTTTTCGATTTTTGACTGTCGAAAAGTCAATTTTCGGAATTTTGGCCGAAGTCAAATCGTGTGTCGCCCCTCGTTTGTTGGTAAATCGCGGTCAACTAAGAGATTGGTGGGGTTTTGAAAACGATCCGGCTAGTGGCAAGCGAGAAAATTGAAATTTTTGACTCGAAAATGGCGAAAAACGATGTTTTTTTAAATTTTCTCAAAGTTGTTTCATTTTGCAGAAAGGGGAGGGCTTTGAAAGCCAAAAAACGAATTCTTGAAAATTTTGAATGAAGTAAATTTTTTCTAGACTGCAAGTGCAAAATCTGCTTTTTTGCGAATCGTGGTCAAGTAAGAGATTTGTCGTTTTCAGAAGGATCCGAGCAATAATAAGCGAGAAAAGCGAAATTTTTCTCGTTCTAATTGTCGAAAAGTCAATTTTTTTGCAATTTTGGCCAAGGTCAAATTGCTGGTAGACCACAAGTGTCGCGCCTCGTTTGTTAGTAAATCGCGGTCAACTAAGAGATTGGGGGGGTTTTGAAAACGACCCGGCTAGTGGCAAGCGAGAAAATTGAAATTTTTCACTCGGAAGATCGTGAAAAACAAATTTTTTTTAATTTTCTCAAAGTTGTTCCATTTTGCAGAAAGGGGCAGGCTTTGAAAGCCAAAAAACGAACTGTTGAAAATTTTGAAGGAAGTAAATTTTTTCTGCAAGTGCAAAATCTGCTTTTTTGCGAATCGTGGTTGCAAGTAAGAGATTTGTCGTTTTCAGAAGGATCCGAGCAACAATAAGCGAGAAAAGCGAAATTTTTCTCGTTCTAATTGTCGAAAAGTCAATTTTTTTGGAATTTTGGGCAAAGTCAAATTGCTAGTAGACCACAAGTGTCGCGCCTCGTTTGTTAGTAAATCGCGGTCAACTAAGAGGTTGGTGGGGTTTTGAAAAAGATCCGGCTAGTGACAAGCGAGAAGATTGAAATTTTTGACTCGAAAATGGTGGAAAAACGGTTTTTTAAAAAAATTTCTCAAAGTTGTTCCATTTTACAGAAAGGGACGTGTTTTTAAAGCAAAAATACTAATTCTTGAGAATTTTGAAGGAAGTAATTTTTTTGTAGACTGCAAGTGCAAAATCTCCTTTTTTCGAATCGTGGTCAAGTAAGAGATTTGTCGTTTTCAGAAGGATTCTAGCAATAATAAGCGAGAAAAGCGAAATTTTTCTCCTTTTAATTGTCGAAAAGTCAATTTTTTTGGAATTTTGGCCAAAGTCAAATTGCTGGTAGACCACAAGTGTCGCGCCTCGTTTGTTAGTAAATCGCGGTCAACTAAGAGGTTGGTGGGGTTTTGAAAAAAATCCGGCTAGTGACAAGCGAGAAAATTGAAATTTTTGACTCGAAAATGGCGGAAAAACGATTTAAAAAAAAATTGTCAAATTTGTTCCATTTTGCAGAAAGGGACGTGTTTTTAAAGCAAAAGAACTAGTTCTTGAGAATTTTAAAGGAAATTATTTTTTTCTAGGCTGCAAGTGCAATATTCTGCTTTTTTAGGAAATCATTGTCAAGTGAGAGATTTGCCGTTTTCAGAAGAATCCGAGCAATAATAAGCGAGAAAAGCGAAATTTTTCCCGTTAGAATTGTCGAAAAGTGAATTTTTGCAATTTTGGCCAAGGTCAAATTGGTAATAGACCACAACTGTCGCCCCTCGTTTGTTAGTAAATCGTGGCCAACCAAGCGATTGGTGACGTTTTGAAAAGGATCCCTCCAACAGCTAGCGAGAAAATTGAAATTTTTGACATTTTATCCGTCAGAAAATATGTTAAAATCAATTTTTGTTAGTCCAAGTAGATTTTGTCGTAGGAACTGAACGTGTGGGCTCCATAATGGCGAAAAAATTTTATTTTGCAGAAGAAAAATGCATTTTGATGGTTAAAAGTGAATTTGTTTGAATTATCAAGTTGGCTTTGGCCCTCTCTTTTGTAAAGTAAATCGTGGCATCGTTTACAACTAAGCAATTGGTGACGTTTCGAAGAAGATCCGTCAAATAGCAAGCCAGAAAATTTAAATTTTTTACATTTTGACGGTCAAAAACGTGTTAAAATCAATTTTTGTTGGTTGAAGTAGTTGAAGTAGATTTTGTCTTAAAAACTGCCCGTGTTGCTCCAAAATGACGAAAACATTTTACTTTGCCAAATAGCAAGCGAGAAAATTGAAATTTTTGACATTTTGACCGTCAAAACATGTTAAAATTAATTTTTGTGATTTGAAGTAGATTTTGTTTTAAAAACTGGACGCGTTGGCTCCAAAATGGCGAAAAAATTTATTTTGCAAAAGAAAAATGCATTTTGATTGTTAAAAAAAAGTTGATGGCTTTGGCTTAAGTAAAATTGTTGATGGACCCCCAAATGCGACCCCTCATTTGTAAGTAAATCGTGGCCAACTGAGCGATTGGTGACGTTTTTAAAAAGATCCGTCCAGTGGCAAGCGAGAAAATTGAAATTTTTGACAATTTTACAAAAAAATTAAGTAGATTTTACTTTTGGCTCCAAAATGGCTAAAAAACATTTCGAAAAAGAAAAATTCATTTTGATGGTCGAAAGTGGATTTCTTTGAAATATCATTTGACAGCTGTCATCTTGCCAAACATGGCGGTGATGACGAGGGTGACCACCGTCTTATCATTATGCGTAAGTACTGTTGTCGTCTTTTGTTTTTTTTTTGGACTTTTGCGTCCCCCCCCCCCTCCCCCGCACCCCTACAGCACACGGCACGCCCCCTGGTGGAGGTTTCTCATAACAGCTGGCTAATACTTTCAGGGGAGAGGTGGTTCGGTAAAAACGCCGACCGAGGCCGAGTCAGACTCGGAACCACCACCACCACCACCACAAAGCCCCTCCCCTCCAGAATCCGCCCCTCCAAAACCTCAACGGCCGTTTACGTTAAAGGTACAATCTTTTTTGGCTTGCGGTGTACGTTTTTGCTTGCCTGCTGCATGTGGTGGAAGTTTTAAAAATTTTCGTATTGAAATTCTTGAAAATCTCGAAATTTTGAGAATTTTTGAAAAATTTTGGAAATGCTAAATTTTTGAGAACATTTTTTTGTTTAAATGTTTAAAAAAATTTCAAAAATTATGTAAATTTGGATAAAAAACCTTCAAAGATTATGTAAATTTGGATAAAAAATTTTCAAAAATTATGTAATTTTGGATAAAAAAATTTCAAAAATTATGTAATTTTGGATAAAAAATTTTCAAAAATTATGTAAATTTGGATAAAAAACTCAGATTATGTAAATTTGGATAAAAAATTTTCAAAAATTATGTAATTTTGGATAAAAAATTTTCAAAAATTATGTAATTTTGGATAAGAAATTTTCAAAAATTATATAAATTTGGAAAAATTTTGAACATTTTGGAAATCTTGAAAATTCTTGGAAGATTTTTAAGATGACATTTTTGAAAATTTCGAGAATTTTTGAAATTTTTGGGAATTTTTCTAAATTTTTAACAAAACATGAAAAAAACCTGCAGGAGATCCACGAGGATGTAGAGAAAAGGTGGCTTGATGATAGCAGTCAGCCGTTCATCGAAACCAGGAGAACCCCTGACCTGGAGAACATGGACGTAGACCAATACCAGCACTCAATAGCTCAGTAAGTTTTTTCTTTTTTTTTTTACGTTTCTTTTTCCTTTCTTTTTGCTTTTTTTTAACTTACAATTTTTTGCCGCTCAGAATGTTTTTTCTTTTTTTAATCTTTTCTTTTCTTTTTGTCTTTTTTTAACTTTTAATTTTTTCCGCTCAGTAAGTTTCTTTTCTTTTAATTTTTTTTTTCCTATTTTTGACTTAAAATTTATCCCGCTCAAGAAGTTTTTTACTTTTCTTTTTCTTTTCTTTTTCTTTTCTTTTTCTTATTCTTTTCTTTTTCTTTCCTTTTTGTTTTCTTTTTCTTTTCGTTTTCGTTTCTTTTTTCTTTTTTTTTGAGTTAATATTTTTCCCCTCAGAATGAATTCTAGTCTAAGCGATATCCACACGGACATCCAGAGACTCGCCAGTCAGCAGAGTCAAATGCAGGCCGTCCAACAGCAGAACATCATAGCCCAGCAACAGAAGCAGATCGAAGCCCTGAAACAGCAACAGCAGCAGTACGCAATGCAGTTCTACCAACCCCTCCAAACGTCAGCCAGCGCCCCCCACATCCAACCCCAGTTCTTCCTGCACGACCAGTCCACCCCCTCCCCCACCCCCGTTGCCCCCCAGAGGCGTACCTGGGCCCAGCAGGCCGTCGCCACCCCACCCCTCGACGGTTGGAACAAAAGTCCAGCGGGCTTCGTCCTCCACGAAACAAACGACTATCGCTATAACAATGGCGGCGGTAGCGACGGCAGCCTGCATCACTCCAACAGTTATGGCGGCACGTCGCACAGCACACCCTCGGCTTCGCCTCAGCACAGGAGCGTCCACAGGCAGATATCGCAGTTGCTGGACGAAACAAAAAGAAGTCCGGTGAGTATTACTGGTTAACGTTAACCTTCGAGGTTACTTTGAAGGTTAATGTTGGAATGTAGCATTGAAACATTAACCTTGGAAGTAATATCTTGAAGGTTAATCTTTGAAACGTTCAAAAAGAGTTTACTTTCAAACATTAACCTTCAAAGTAACTTCGACGGTTAACGTTTGAATGTTAACATCTTTTTTGAATGTTACATTCCAACATTAACCTTCAAAGTGAATTGGTTTCGAAATGAAGTTGTTTTGAAGGTTAATGTTGGAACGTAACATTCAATCGTTAACCTTCGAAGTTACTTTGAAAGTTAATGTTGGAATGTAACATTCAAATATTAACCTTCGAAGTTATCTTGAAGGTTGGTTTTTGAAACATTCAAAAAGAGTTAACTTTCAAACATTAACCTTAAGTTATCTTGAAGATTGGTGTTTGAAACATTCAAAAAAAGTTAACTTTCAAACATTAACCTTCTAAGTTATTTTGAAGGTTAATGTGTTTGGATGTAACATTTATAATAACAAGGTTTCAAAATGGAGCTGCTTTGAAGGTTAAATATTTGAATGTTATGATCAAAAAACTTAACATTCAAATATTCTAACTATCAAAATAACTTCCAAGTTATGAATTGCAGTTATTTTGAAGGTCAATATTTGAAAGTTAACGCGTGTTATTACATTTTAAACTTCGAGAAGGCGAAGAGATTAACCGGTTTAAAAGTTAACCAAGTTCTGTTGGAGTAACCTATCATACTTCGAATTGAAATTATTTTAAAGGTTAACCCGTTTTACTGCTTGTCAAAGTTTGAAAAGGCGAAGAAATTAACCGTTTTAAAAGTTAACCGATTTCTGTTGGAGTAATCTGTCTATCATACTTCGAATTGAAGTAACTTTAAAGGTTAACCCGTTTTATTACTTTTTTAAAGTTCGAGAAGGCGAAGAGATTAACCTTTTTGAAAGTTAACCGAGTCCTGTTGGAGTGGTCTGCCTATCATACTTCGAATTGAAGTTATTTTGAAGGTTAACCCGTTTTACTTCTTTTTAAAGTTTGAAGGAGCGAAGAGATTAATCGGTTTAAAAGTTAACTGGGTTCTGTTGGAGTAATCTGTTTAACATACTTCGAATTTAAGTTAGTTTGAAGGTTAACACGTTTTACTGCTTTTTAAAGCGTGAAAGGACGAAGAAGTTAACCGTTTTAAAAGTTAACCGAGTTCTCCAAAGTTATCTGACTAGTGTCTATCATACTTCGAATTCAAGTTATTTTGAAGGTTAACACGTTTTACTGTTTTTTAAAGTTTGAAAGAACGGAGAGATTAACCATTTTATAAGCTACCCTATTAAAATAACTTCCAAGTTATGAATTGCAGTTATTTTGAAGGTCAATATTTGAAAGTTAACACGTGTTACTACATTTTAAACTTCGAAAAGACGAAGAGTTTAACCGGTTTAAAAGTTAACCAAGTTCTGTTGGAGTAACCTATCACACTTTGAATTTGAATTATTTTAAAGGTTAACCCGTTTTACTACTTGTCAAAGTTTGAAAAGGCGAAGAAATTAACCGTTTTAAAAGTTAACCGATTTCTGTTGGAGTAATCTGTCTTATCATACTTCAAATTGAAGTAACTTTAAAGGTTAACCCGTTTTATTACGTTTTTAAAGTTTGAGAAGGCGAAGAGATTAACTTTTTGAAAGTTAACCGAGTGCTGTTGGAGTGGTCTGCCTATCATACTTCGAATTCAAGTTATTTTGAAGGTTAACCCGTTTTACTTCTTTTTAAAGTTTGAAAGGACGAAGAGATTAATCGGTTTAAAAGTTAACTGAGTTCTGTTGGAGTAATCTGTCTGTCATGCTTCGAATTTAAGTTAGTTTGAAGGTTAACACGTTTTACTGCTTTTTAAAATTTGAAAGGACGAAGAAGTTAACCGTTTTAAAAGTTAACCGAGATCTTCAAAGTTATCTGACTAGTGTCTATCATATTTCGAATTCAAGTTATTTTGAAAGTTAACATGTTTTACTGTTTTTTAAAGTTTGAAAGGACGAAGAGATTAACCATTTTAAAAGCTACCCTATCAAAATAACTTCCAAGTTATGAATTGCAGTTATTTTGAATGTCAATATTTGAAAGTTAACCCGTGTTACTACATTTTAAAATTTCGAAGAGGCGAAGAGTTTAACCGGTTTAAAGGTTAACCAAGTTCTGTTGGAGTAACCTTCGAATTGAAATTATTTTAAAGGTTAACCCGTTTTACTACTTGTCAAAGTTTGAAAAGGCGAAGAGATTAACCGTTTTAAAAGTTAACCTATTTCTGTTGGAGCAATCTGTCATATCATACTTCGAATTGAAGTTTCTTTAAAGGTTAACCCGTTTTATTACTTTTTAAAGTTTGAAAAAGCGAAGAGATTAACCTTTTTGAAAGTTAACCGAGTCCTGTTAGAGTAGTCTGCCTACCATACTTCGAATTGAAGTTATTTTGAAGGTTAACCCGTTTTACTTCTTTTTAAAGTTTGAAGGGGCGAAGAGATTAATCGGTTTAAAAGTTAACTGAGTTCTGTTGGAGTAATCTGTATCATACTTCGAATTGAAGTTAGTTTGAAGGTTAACACGTTTTACTGCTTTTTAAAGTTTGAAAAAGTTAACCGTATTAAAAGTTAACCAAGTTCTCCAAAGTAATCTGACTAGTGTCTATCATACTTCGAATTCAAGTTATTTTGAAAGTTAACACGTTTTATTGTTTTTTAAAGTTTGAAAGGACGAAGATATTAACCATTTTAAAAGCTACCCTAACTGTTAATGTAACTACTGCTAACTGTTAACTGTAAATTGCACTTAAAATGAAATTTAAGCTATAGTTAACTAGGGTACGTGTGGTGACCGGTTTGAAGGTTAACATAGTTTAATAATTTTCGAAACAATTAATTTGCAGAAATTTACAAGTTAAAAAGTTTACTGATTATAACAATAACAGCTAAAACTTACAGATTTTGAAAGTTAACTTTAAACGTAGATCAGTTAATTAATAAACTTTTAACGTTAAATAATGAACGGTAATTTGGCGGTTATTTTTCACTAGTCTGACGTTTAAAGACACGTTTTGAAGGTTAATTAGAAACGTCCTTTTTTAAAGGTTAACCAAAAGTCATTGACCGTTAAAATAATTAAAACGAGCGTGAAGATGTTGAAAGTATTTTTTTTGTTATTTACTATACCAACAATAATAGTTGAAAAGTTAATTAACCTCCGCAACACACGTAATTGATTTTGAAGGTTGATTAGAAGTTCATTCTTTTAGCTGTCCGAAGTTATAAAAGTTAGGATCGGGTTTAAGAGTTAACCAAAAATAATCACAAATTGGAAATCTGTTAACTTTTAAATCTGAAATATTCTGTTACGTAGATCAATTAACTTTCAAAATTGCTCTTGTGAGTAAGTTAATACGGTTAACTTTTGGCAATTGCTTTTAAATGGTTAACCTGTTGCGGTATTCTTACTTTTTTAGCCTACAACACGTACAAATTGAAAACCGATTAACCTTTAAATTGTAAACTTTTCTAAACAACTTGGATTAGTTAACTTTCAAAAATATGCAATTGTAGGAATTGTCGAGTACAAATTGCAAACCTGTTAACCTTTAAACTGTAAACGTTCTCGTATCAATTAACTTTTAAAAGTGCAATTGTAAGCTCAATGGACGATGTTGAGTACAAATTGCAAACCTGTTAACCTTTAAACTGTAGACGTTCTCGTATCAATTAACTTTTAAAAGTGCAATTGTAAGCTCAGTGGACGATGTTGAGTACAAATTGCAAACCTGTTAACCTTTAAACTGTAGACGTTCTCGTATCAATTAACTTTTAAAAGTGCAATTGTAAGCTCAGTGGACGATGTTGAGTACAAATTGCAAACCTGTTAACCTTTAAACTGTAGACGTTCTCGTATCAATTAACTTTTAAAAGTGCAATTGTAAGCTCAGTGGACGATGTTGAGTACAAATTGCAAACCTGTTAACCTTTAAACTGTAGACGTTCTCGTATCAATTAACTTTTAAAAGTGCAATTGTAAGCTCAGTGGACGATGTTGAGTACAAATTGCAAACCTGTTAACCTTTAAACTGTAGACGTTCTCGTATCAATTAACTTTTAAAAGTGCAATTGTAAGCTCAGTGGACGATGTTGAGTACAAATTGCAAACCTGTTAACCTTTAAACTGTAGACGTTCTCGTATCAATTAACTTTTAAAAGTGCAATTGTAAGCTCAGTGGACGATGTTGAGTACAAATTGCAAACCTGTTAACCTTTAAACTGTAGACGTTCTCGTATCAATTAACTTTTAAAAGTGCAATTGTAAGCTCAGTGGACGATGTTGAGTACAAATTGCAAACCTGTTAACCTTTAAACTGTAAACGTTCTCGTATCAATTAACTTTTAAAAGTGCAATTGTAAGCTCAGTGGACGATGTTGAGTACAAATTGCAAACCTGTTAACCTTTAAACTGTAGACGTTCTCGTATCAATTAACTTTTAAAAGTGCAATTGTAAGCTCAGTGGACGATGTTGAGTACAAATTGCAAACCTGTTAACCTTTAAACTGTAGACGTTCTCGTATCAATTAACTTTTAAAAGTGCAATTGTAAGCTCAGTGGACGATGTTGAGTACAAATTGCAAACCTGTTAACCTTTAAACTGTAAACGTTCTCGTATCAATTAACTTTTAAAAGTGCAATTGTAAGCTCAGTGGACGATGTTGAGTACAAATTGCAAACCTGTTAACCTTTAAACTGTAGACGTTCTCGTATCAATTAACTTTTAAAAGTGCAATTGTAAGCTCAGTGGACGATGTTGAGTACAAATTGCAAACCTGTTAACCTTTAAACTGTAAACGTTCTCGTATCAATTAACTTTCAAAAGTGCAATTGTAAGCTCAGTGGACGATGTTAAGTACAAATTGCAAACCTGTTAACCTTTAAACTGTAAACATTTTCGTATCAATTAACTTTCAAAAGTGGACGATGAGTACAAATTGCAAACCTGTTAACCTTTAAACTGTAAACGTTCTCGTATCAATTAACTTTCAAAAGTACAATTGTAAGCTCAGTGGACGATAACTTTCAAATTATTAACCTTTTGACATTTTTTCTTGTCTTAGGTGAGCCTCCAACAGATGGAGCCTTCGAGGGTGACGCACGCCCCGATTCCAGCGCCCTCTGCCGACGACATGGAACCCCAAAACATCTCCTTCATAGGCAACCCCGACGACCGCATACTCAGCGAAGGACTCAGCCGTTTGAACATAACTTCAGGCACCAGAACGTACAGGATACCCTCCCCCACCCGCCCCCTCATCACCCGCAACTCCTTCCAACCCTCCTCCTCCTCCCCCCCGGAGAGGGCGGAGCCCGCCGATCCCCCGGCCAATCAGCAGAAGGGCTTCTACATCCAGTTCGACGACGACCAACCGAAAAGGCCGAAACCCCCCCTCAGAACGAGGAGGGGCAGTCCCAAGAAGGAGAGGAGTTACGTGGAGGAGGACGAACCTGATTCGAGGGAGAGGGGGGCGTCGGAGAGGATGAGACAGCTGGAGGAGGAGTTGGAGAGAGAGAGAAGGAAGATGGAGGAGGAGGGGAGGAGGAAACAAACGATGGTGGAAGTGGAGAGGGAGAGATTGAGGGCGAAACGTGAAGCTAGTCAGGAGAGTCAGAAGGTGGCGGCGGCGTCCACGGTGATCATCGAGGACAACGGCGCCCCCGATCCGGTGAGTTTCTGTCAAAATGAACATTTTGACATTTCAATTTTTTTTATAAATCAACAGGAATAAAATTTTCCCAAAATTTATGCACCGTGGATAAGAAACAATTGGTTTTGCTGTTAAAATTGCGAAAAATGCTCAAATCAAGGTGGCGGCAGCCTGATAAAAAATTATTGCAGACCCCCGATGTCACCCCTCTTTTCCCACTAAATCGCACCTAACTAAGCCATTCGTGATGTTTTTAGCAAAATCCGAGCGATTCCAATCGAGAAAATTAAAATTTTATTTCTAAAAATGACAAAAATTCTTTTATAAATTGATCAGAATAAAATTTTCCCAAAATTCATTAAGTCTACACAGCCTAGAGTACTCTGGTTAAGAAACAATTGATTTTGCTATTAAAATTGCGAAAAATGCTCAAATCAAGGTGGCGGCAGCCTGATAAAAAATTATTGCAGACCCCCGATGTCACCCCTCTTTTCCCACTAAATCGCACCTAACTAAGCCATTGGTGATGTTTTTAGCAAAATCCGAGCGATTCCAATCGAGAAAATTAAAATTTTACTTGTAAAAATGACTAAAATTCTTTTATAAATTAACCAGAATAAAATTTTCCCAAAATTTATGAAACCTACCCAACCCAGAGCACTCTGTAAGAGAAACAATTGATTTGGCTATTAAAATTGCAAGAAAGGCCAAATCAAGTTGGCGGTAGCCTGATAAAAAATTATCGCAGACGCACGATGTCACCCCTCTTTTCCCACTAAATCGCACCTAACTAAACCATTGGTGATGTTTTTAGCAAAATCCAACCGATTCCAATCGAGAAAATTAAAATTTTGTTTGTAAAAATGACAAAAATTCTTTTATAAATTAACCAGAATAAAATTTTCCCAAAATTTATGCACTCTGGATAAGAAACAATTGATTTTTCTATTAAAATTGCGAAAAACGTTCAAATCAAGTTGGCGGCAGCCTGATAAAAAATTATCGCAGACCCCCGATGTCACCCCTCTTTTCCCACTAAATCTCACCTAACTAAACCATTGGTGATGTTTTTAGCAAAATCCAACCGATTCCAATCGAGAAAATTAAAATTTTGTTTGTAAAAATGACAAAAATTCGTTTATAAATTAACCAGAATAAAATTTTCCCTAAATTTATGAAGGCTACCCAACCTAGAGCACTCTGGATAAGAAACAATTGATTTTGCTGTTAAAATTGCGAAAAATGCTCAAATCAAGTTGGCGGTAGCCTGATAAAAAATTATCTTAGACCCCTGATGTCACCCCTCTTTTCCCACTAAATCGCACCCAACTAAACCATTGGTGATGTTTTTAGCAAAATCCGACCGATTCCAATCGAGAAAATTAAAATTTGAATTAAAAAAATGACAAAAATTCTTTTATAAATTGATCAGAATAAAATTTTCCCAAAATTTATTAAGTTTACACAGCCTAGAGCGTTCTGGATAAGAAACAATTGATTTTGCTATTAAAATCGCGAAAAATGCTCAAATCAAGTTGGCGGTAGCCTGATAAAAAATTATCACAGACCCCCGATGTCGCCCCTCTTTTCCCACTAAATCGCACCTAACTAAACCATTGGTGATGTTTTTAGCAAAATTCGACCGATTCCGATCAAGAAAATTAAAATCTTATTGCTAAAAATGACAAAAATTCTTTTATAAATCAACCAGAATAAAATTTTCCCAAAATTTATGAAGGCTACGCAACCCAGAGCACTATGGATAAGAAACAATTGATTTTGCTATTAAAATTGCGAAAAATTCTCAAATCAAGTTGGCGGTAGCCTGATAAAAAATTGTCGCAGACCCCCGATGTCACCCCTCTTTTCCTACTAAATCGCACCTAACTAAACCATTGGTGATGTTTTTAGCAAAATCCGACCAATTCCAAACGAGAAAATTTAAATTTTATCTCTAGAAATTACAAAAATTAACACCAATAAAATTTTCCCAAAATTTATGAAAGCTACACAATCCAGAGCACTATAGATAAGAAACAATTGATTTTGCTATAAAAATTGCGAAAAATGCTTACGACAAGTTGGCGGTAGCCTGACAAAAAATTATCGCAGACCCCCGATGTCACCCCTCTTTTCCCACTAAATCGCACCTAACTAAACCATTGGTGATGTTTTTAGCAAAATCCGACCGATTCCAATCGAGAAAATTAAAGTTTTCTTTGTAAAAATGACAAAAGTTCGTTTATAAATTAACCAGAATAAAATTTTCCCAAAATTAATGAAGGCTACGCAACCCAGAGTACTCTGGATAAGAAACAATTGATTTTGCTATTAAAATTGCGAAAAATGCTCAAATCAAGGTGGCGGTAGCCTGATAAAAAATTCTCACAAACCCCCCATGTCACCCCTCTTTTCCCACTAAATCGCACCTAACTAAACCATTGGTGATGCTTTTAGCAAAATCCGACCGATTCCGATCGAGAAAATAAAAATTTTATTCGCTATTTCCATGTTTCGTCAAAATTTTGACATTTGACAAGCGTGAGACGTTTCTTGTCTCTTTGTCTCGATTTTTTGACGTTCGACAGCTGTCTCGAATTGAATTATTAGCAAATTGATGGCTGTCAAAGCGCGAGACGTTTCTCGACGTTTGACAGCTGTCACTGTTTTCATGTCTTGTGTCAAAATCTTGAGTTTGACATTTGATAAGTGAGACGTTTCTTGTCACTTCCGCTCGATTTTTTGCCGTTTGACAGCTGTCAAAGCGCGAGGCGTTTCTCGTCGTTTGACAGCTGTCACTATTTCCGTCTCTCTTTTTCCCGTTCAGGATCTGGCGGAGCGGATGAAAAAGCGCATCCTGCAGGCCTCCCTGCAACGCAGACAGGAGCAGGAGGAGGCGAAGGCGATCAAGGAGGCCGAGGCGCAGGCCTGGAGAGAGAGGGAAAAGGCTAAGGAGGAGGAGAAACAGAGAAAGAAGGAGGAGCAGGCCGCCAGGAGGGCCGCCATCCTCGAACAATACAAACTCAAGAAGGCCATGGAGGAGGCGGAGAGAGAGGTGAGTAGTATTTCCGCCCCTCTCTAAAAATATCCTCTCTCCGTCTATTTATAACGTCGCAAGACGTTTGTGTTTGTGTCTGATGCACCGTCCAGAGACATGTCTTTCATTTACTGGTCACTGGTATTTCGATTTGTTTATTTTTTTAATTTTTTTTGCAGGGCGAAACTTTCGACTTATTTTATTTTTTTGCTTGAATTTTTTGCAGGGCGAAACTTTCGATTTATTTTTTCTTTATTTAATTTTTTTTGCAGGGCAAAACTTTCGACAGGGACGGAATGGGGTCGATGAAGCCCGCGCCTAAAATGAGACCGAAGGCCTCCCAAAGGCCGAGGCCCAAGACCATCCACATCGACAGCGGGTCCGTGGAGTTGGCCGAGGGGATGATGCAGCCGAGCAGGGGGAAAAAAGGTTCAACTTCCAATCTGACAGGTATTTTTTTTTAAATTTTTTAATTTTTCTTTTTAATTTTTTTTTCTTTTTGTTTTTTTCCGATTCAGCCAATTCCAATTTGAAGCGGGACTATTATCGTGGCTCACAAGATAGCTTGGCAGATCGCAGTATGCTTTATAGAGGTGTGTTTTTTTTTTGTTTTTCTTCGTTACAGTTTTGCACCAATCATCGGCCGTGACACTTTAACTGTCGAAATTTGACGTTGTCACCTGTTTAAGCCTTCTTCGTAACGAGCGTCCATTATTTCTCTTTTTTTTTTGACATGTACTTGAGTTTTGACGTAGATGAAAGCCCGTTCGCGCTGGAGCATAGAAAAATCCTGGTTAGGCATTGGCTGTATAATACGCAGGAGCGGTGTGAATCAGGCTTTATCATTTTCTCAGTACGGTTGTTGCATGTTCTGTTGTAAACGAGCTTTCATCTTCGTCAAAATTCGTTTCTGGCAAATGTTAATGTCGTCTCCGTTCTCTTCTGATCTCCATTTTTTTAAAACAAACTGTCTGTCATACTTGAATTTTGACGAAGATAGAAGCCCGTTTACACTGGAATGGAAAAAAGCCTAACTCACACTGCCCTTATCTTTCTCAAGGAAAATCGTATTATACAATACTCGAGAGCAGTGTGAGTCCGGCTTTTTTATGTTCTTGTGTATGCGGGCTTTCGTCTTCGTCAAAATTCGGTAAAGTCAACCTCTAATGTCAAAAAATAGAAATAATGGGCAGCAATTATTGCATGAAACCTTCCATTTTTCTCTTTCCGCCATCATTGAATTTTGACGTAGATAGAAACCTAACACATAAGTTTCTAAAGTAAAACGTGTTCTAAAATACAGAAGTGCAGTGTAAGTTGGGCTCTTTCTTGGTCTAGTGTAGGCAGTATTTCATCTTCGTCAAAATTGCACTGCGACATAAGAAAGCCTGACTCACACTGCTCCTTTGTGCAGTCTTAAGAAAAAACATCAGTTTTTAAGGGAACGCCTTATTATAAAATACTTGAGAGCAGTGTGAGTCAAGCTTCTTCATGTTTTTGTGTAAGTGGGCTGTCATCTTCGTCAAAATTCGTTTTTGGCAACCTTTAATGTCAGAAAAACAAGCAGTAACCATCCATTTCTTTCTTTCTGCCATGATCGAATTTTGACGTAGATAGAAGCCCGTTTACATTGGAAGATAGGAAAAGCCTAACTTACACTGCTCCAACACTTCATAAGTTTCTAAAGTAAATCGTATTCTAAAATGCACAGGAGCGGTGTGAGTTGGGCTTTCTCTTGCTCTAATGTGGGCGGTATTTCGTCTTCGTCAAAATTCGTTTTAAAGCAGCCGTTTCGTTTTTTAATCGCAGCTGCCACGACTTAATTTTCACAAACACGGCCCGTTTACACTGGAACATAAGAGAGCCTGACTCACACTGCTCTTGTGTGTAGTCCTAACAAGACAAATTCCTAAACGAAAATCTTATCAGAAAATACTCTGGTTTTTTCACGTTCTTGGGCAAGTGGGGTTTCATCTTCGTCAAAATTCGGTTATGATAACTTTTATAATGTCAAACTTAACAAACCCTGAATTTTTAAAAGAAAACTTGTCCTAAAATACGCAGGAGTAGTGTGAATCGGGCTTTTTCGTTTCTTTAGCTTTTTTAGATAGACCGAATTTTGACGTAGATAGAAACCTAACAAACCTAACACATCATAAGTTTCTAAAGTAAAACGTGTTCTAAAATATAGAGGTGCAGTGTAAGTTGGGCTCTTTCTTGCTTTAGTGTAGGCGGTATTTCATCTTCGTCAAAATTGCAGTACAACATAAGAAAGCCTGACTCACACTGCTCGTGTGTGTAGTCTTAAGAAAGCATCAGTTTTTAAAGGAACATCTTACTATAAAATACTTGAGAGCAATGTGAGTCACGCTTTTTCATGTTTTTGTGTAAATGAATTTTGACGTAGATAGAAACTCGTTTACATTGGAAGATAGAAAAGCCTAACTTACACTGCTCCAATACTTCGTAAGTTTCTGAAGTAAAACGTATTCTAAAATGCACAGGAGCGGTGTGAGTTGGGCTTTCTCTTGCTCTAATGTGGGCGGTATTTCGTCTTCGTCAAAATTCGTTTTAAAGCAGCCGTTTCGTTTTTTAATCGCAGCTGCCATGAATTAATTTTCACAAACAAGGCCCGTTTACACTGGAACATAAGAGAGCCTGACTCACACTGCTCTTGTGTGTAGTCCTAAGAAGACATAAGTTCCTAAACGAAAATACTTGAGAGCAGTGTGAATCTGGTTTTTTTACGTTCTTGTGCAAGTGGGCTTTCATCTTCGTCAAAATTCGGTTATGATAACTTTTATAATGTCAAACTTAACAAGATATTTTAAAAGAAAGCTGGTCCTAAAATACGCAGGAGTAGTGTGAATCGGACTTTTTCGTTTCTTTAGCTTTTTTAGATAGACCGAATTTTGACGAAAATAGAAACCCGTTTTACACTGGAAAACGGAAATGCGATGATTTTATAAATTTTTTCGTCAATTTCGACAGTTGAAAGGCGGTGATCGATGTCAAAAATGTGCAAATGTCAAAAATTTGCAGATTCGCCAGATGACAGCCGAGGAATGTCGCCCTGCCACAGTGCCAACCAAACTCTGGGCAGACGCGGCTCGTACAAGACCAGCACCAGCAGAGGTTGGTAGTCCTGCGTCCCCCTCCCCTTCCCGACCCTATTATTTAGTTTTGGACCCCGCACGTATTTTTTCTCACCGTTGCGTCTGCGTTTCGTTCGTTCGTTGTTGTATATTTTTTTTTCGTTTTTGTTTTTTTTTCATCCATTTCATTTGAATCGTGTCACGTGATCGTACCTCCGTTTGAATGAAATGGGCAAGTAGTGTATGTTCACGATGTTTTTGCAGACCCCTCTCCTGCCCAGGCCAGAGGCAGATCTAAGTATTCCAATTATCAAAACTTTAAAGGGCGCAAGAGTAGCTCTCTGATGAACCTCTACGGTAAGAGTAAAAAAAAAATGCCTTTTCTCTCGTGGGCATGATGGTACTTTTTTTTTTTTCTTAATTTGGTCCTTCTGGTTCTTTTTTGGTGATGGTTCGTTATCTCCTGCACCCCCCCACCCCCCAAACACATTTTTTTGTAACTTGTTCAACAGGGTTTTTTACGTCGTTTGGGTGTTTAATGTGGTATGTCAAATATACAAAAAGTTAAATGATTCAGGTTGGTAGTCCTGAAGGTCGGTTCCGTTTGACGTGTGACATCTGTCATTGTTTGAAAGTTTATCTTTCGTTTTCAAACAGATAACTGTCAATCTTCGTTTTTGGAGGTTAACCCCAACATTAAACACCAAAACCGCGTTCGGATTTTTCCTTTTTTTACGTTGTTTAGGTATACCTACACGAAGTAACTAACAGTAGTATATATAGTGTTGCTACTGGACCACCCATCCGTGCAGGAGTTATTTTGCTTTTTAGGCTAAATTTGGGAAAATCCATTAAGATCTGGATGGGTCTTTTTCAGGGTTTTCTGGTACTTTTGAAATCCTGCACGTTTTTGATTTTTGTGATCTGGCGCGCACTTGTTAAAAAAAAGCTAAAAACTTAAAAACTACCCCCATTTTCATTGATTTTTATAAATAAATTACTGCTGGTTTTTCCTTGTGGATTTTTAGTTGCTGCTGCAAGTTGCAAGATTTAAAAAATAGTTAAAAATTTAAAAAAATATTCCGATTTAATAGATTTTTTATAAAGTTTTGCATGATTCTGTTTTTTTTTTCAAAAAGCTTGGACCACTTGTTAAAAACAGGTAAAAATTTCAAAAATATTCAGTTTCTAGGTTTTACAGGACCATTATCCTTTTTGATTTTTTTACGTTACAATTTGCACACCGTGCTAAATAATATTTACAATCACGTTTTCCTATTTTTTTTCCTAATGAGTTTACTCTTTTTGTTGGATCATAATTTCAAAAACTGTACGTTATGTCAATTTTTTATCTTTCACTACAATTTTAAAGGTTAACAGATCGCAGAACTTATTTTGAAAGTTAGCCGACTCTAAATTGACAAATAATAAAGGTTACCTACAGTTTTGAAAGTTAAAAATGTTTAAAAACGCCTTTTATTTTCCCAGGAAAGCGGTTGATAGTTTGAAAGTTGCCTGAAAATTAACTGCATATGCCTTAATGTTAACGTTCACTACAAATTTGAAGGTTAACAGACCGTGCAACTTATTTTGAAAGTTAATTGACAAATTATGAGGGTTGCCTACAGTTTTAAAAGATAAAAATGTTTAAAAACGCGTTTTATTTTGCCAGAAAAGCGGTTAATAGTTTGAAAGTTGCCTCAATGTTAATAATGTTCGCTGCAAATTTGAAGGTTAACAGATCGCGCAACTTATTTTGAAAGTTAACCGACTCTAAATTGACAAATTATAAAGGTTGCCTACAGTTTTAAAAGTTAAAAATGTTTAGAAACGCGTTTTATTTTCCCAGAAAAGCGGTTAATAGTTTGAAAGTTGCCTCAATAGTAATGTTCACTACAAATTTGAAGGTTAACAGATCGCGCAACTTATTTTGAAAGTTAACCGACTCTAAATTGACAAATTATAAAGGTTGCCTACAGTTTTAAAAGTTAAAAATGTTTAGAAACGCGTTTTATTTTCCCAGAAAAGCGGTTAATAGTTTGAAAGTTGCCTCAATAGTAATGTTCACTACAAATTTGAAGGTTAACAGATCGCGCAACTTATTTTGAAAGTTAACCGACTCTAAATTGACAAATTATAAAGGTTGCCTACAGTTTTAAAAGTTAAAAATGTTTAAAAACGCTTTTTATTTTCCCAAGAAAGCGGTTAATAGTTTCAAAGTTGCCTCAATGTTAATGTTCACTACAAATTGGAAGGTTAACAGACCGTGCAACTTATTTTGAAAGTTAATTGACAAATTATGAAGGTTGCCTAGAGTTTTAAAAGTTAAAAATGTTTAAAAACGCGTTTTATTTTCCCAGGAAAGCGGTTAATGGTGTGAAAGTTGCCTGAAAGTTAACTGCATATTCCTCAATGTTAACGTTCACTACAAATTTAAAGGTTAACAGATCGCGCAACTTATTTTGAAAGTTAACCGACTCTAAATTGACAAATTATAAAGGTTGTCTACAATTTTAAAAGTTATTCATATCAAGATTTTATAAAAAAGTTGAAAGACTTGCTAAAATAGGTAAAGATAATCAAGTAAAAAATATCAAATGAAAAAAAATGAGCTTATTAAAGTTATCAATAAAATTAATCCTGAGTTAATAAAGATGATCAAAATTTTTACCTGTTTTTCACAAGTGGTCCAGGCTTTTTGAAAAAAAAAAAAACCAAATCATTCAAAAATTTATAAAAAATTATTAAAATCGGGATGTTTTTAAAATTTTTACCTGATTTTAATAAAAATCATACAAAAATTAAATGAAAATCGGGATATTTTTGTGTGCTTTTAGCAATTTTTTAACAAATATCCAAAGAGTGCAGGATTTTAAAAGTATCAAAAAACCTGAAAAATACCCGGATTTTAACCGATTTTTCAAAATTTAGCTTAAAAAGCGAAATATCTCCCGCACGGGTGGGTGGTCCGCTGACGACATTATCTGTACCACTACTAACTGCTCAGCTGTCACTAAAAATTCGGGGTTTCGGTTTTCGCCAGTTGTGACAGTCTTGACAGCTGTCATTTTTTGACAGGTTCCAGCACGGACCAGGACAGCCTCGCCTACCGCTACGGCGACACGGATTCTGGCCTGGGGAGGGCCACGCCCCCCCGGAGGGCCCCCTCCCCCGGCATGGGGGGTAGCATGAGACACCTGCCCTCCCCCTCGGGCCCCGGCAGCCTCCCCGGCCTCATGTCACGTGGCAGGAGGATGTTCGACGACGGCTGCAGCGACATCAGTTCCACCCCCAGCATGATGGACTACACAGGTGATGAAATTCCCTACAAAAAAGCCCGCAATAATAATAACAATAATGACAGGTCCGAGGTTGTACAAGCAGCCGGCCACGAAATCCAACAGGGGAATCATGTTAAACGCTGTGGAGTACTGTGTTTTCCCGGGAGTGGTCAACCGGGAGGCCAAAAGACGAGTTCTCGAGGAGATAAACCGATCGGAAAGTAAACATTTTTTGATTTTGTTCAGGGACGCCGGCTGCCAGTTCAGAGCTCTCTATTCTTACTGCCCCGACAGGGAGGAGATCACTAAATTGTACGGTACTGGCCCCAAGCAAGTCAACGACAGGATGTTCGACAAGTTTTTCAAGTAAGTGTCCAAAGTGAAAAAAAAAAAAAAAAAAAAAAACTTCAGGTACAACTCCGGAGGGAAGTGTTTCTCCCAGGTGCACACGAAACATCTGACAGTCACGATCGATGCGTTCACAATACACAACTCACTGTGGCAGGGCAAGAAAGTCAACCTCCCCAACAAAAAAGACATGGCGCTTGTCATCTAAATCTGCCTGACACAAATCGTCTAACCCCCTAATTTTTTTTCTCTTAACGCTTCATTAAACGTTATTTTTTTTACGAGCATCGTCCCCTTGAGTATTACGTGCCTTTATAGTATCGTTTTTTGTATGAATTGTGAGCTTTTCCGTGCCAACGCTTCGTCTCGAGGAAGAACAAAAGTTAAACTTTTTAGTGTCATTCCAGTTGTATCATATAGGCTAGACGTAAATGCAAGGCTGTTTTTTTGCGAGTCACCTGTGCACCGGTAGGAAAAGTCGATTTTTTTGTGTATAGAAAATGACGTGTTGAGATATTTTTTCTAACATGATCCCTGTTCACATTTTCCAGAGATTTGATGATATGATGAGGTTTTTCTAATTGTAATTGTATTGTCGAGGTGTCACCGGATCCTTCATGCCTGTATATATTGTGTTTTTAAGTTTTTATAAAAACATGGATATTTATTAATTTACACTTATTCGAATTAAACACCCGTTTGTCGGAAATAAAGATTTAATAACCCAGTGTACGTGTTTAATTTTTCCAGGAAAGCGGTTGATAGTTTGAAGGTTGCCTCAATGTTAATGTTCACTACAAATTTGAAGGTTAACAGATCGCGTAACTTATTTTGAAAGTTAACCGACTCTAAATTGACAAATTATAAAGGTTGCCTACAGCTCTAAACGTTAAAAATGTTTAAAAACGCGTTTTATTTTGCCAGAAAAGCGGTTAATAGTTTGAAAGTTGCCTCAATGGTAATGTTCACTACAAATTTGAAGGTTAACAGATCGCGCAACTTATTTTGAAAGTTAACCGACTCTTAATTGACGAATTATAAAGGTTGCCTACAATTTTAAAAGTTAAAAATGTTTAAAAACGCGTTTTATTTTGCCAGAAAAGCGGTTAATAGTTTGAAAGTTGCCTCAATGTTAATGTTCACTACAAATTTGAAGGTTGACAGATCGCGCAACTTATTTTGAAAGTTAACCGACTCTTAATTGACGAATTATAAAGGTTGCCTACAGTTTTAAAAGTTAAAAATGTTTAAAAACGCGTTATATTTTGCCAGAAAAGCGGTTAATAGTTTGAAAGTTGCCTCAATGTTAATGTTCACTACAAATTTGAAGGTTGACAGATCGCGCAACTTATTTTGAAAGTTAACCGATTCTAAATTGACAAATTATAAAGGTTGCCTACAGTTTTAAAAGTTAAAAATGTTTAAAAACGCATTATATTTTGCCAGAAAAGCGGTTAATAGTTTGAAAGTTGCCTCAATGTTAATGTTCACTGCAAATTTGAAGGTTAACAGATCGCGCAACTTATTTTGAAAGTTAACCGACTCTAAATTGACAAATTATAAAGGTTGCCTACTGTTTTAAAAGTTAAAAATGTTTAAAAACGCGTTTTATTTTGTCAGAAAAGCGGTTAATAGTTTGAAAGTTGCCTCAATGTTAATGTTCACTGCAAATTTGAAGGTTAACAGATCGCGCAACTTATTTTGAAAGTTAACCGACTCTAAATTGACAAATTATAAAGGTTGCCTACAGTTTTAAAAGTTAAAAATGTTTAAAAACGCGTTTTATTTTGCCAGAAAAGCGGTTAATAGTTTGAAAGTTGCCTCAATGTTAATGTTCACTACAAATTTGAAGGCTAACAGATCGCGCAACTTATTTTGAAAGTTAACCGACTCTTAATTGACGAATTATAAAGGTTGCCTACAATTTTAAAAGTTAAAAATGTTTAAAAACGCGTTTTATTTTGCTAGAAAAGCGGTTAATAGTTTGAAAGTTGCCTCAATGTTAATGTTCACTACAAATTTGAAGGTTAACAGATCGCGCAACTTATTTTGAAAGTTAACCGACTCTTAATTGACGAATTATAAAGGTTGCCTACAATATTAAAAGTTAAAAATGTTTAAAAACGCGTTTCATTTTTCCAGGAAAGCGGTTAATAGTTTGAAAGTTACCTCAATGTTAACGTTCACTAGAAATTTAAAGGTTAACAGATCGCGCAACTTATTTTGAAAGTTAACCGACTCTTAATTGACGAATTATAAAGGTTGCCTACAATTTTAAAAGTTAAAAATGTTTAAAAACGCGTTTTATGTTCCCAGGAAAGCGGTTAATTGTTTGAAAGTTGGCTGAAAATTAACTGCATATGCCTCAAAGTTAACGCGCAGTAAAAGTAACAGATCGCGCATCTTATTTTGAAGGTTAATCGACTTTTAATTGGCAAATCATAAAGGGTTCCTTGGGGGTCACCTGCAGTTTTAAAAGTCAAAAATTGTTAAAACTTATTTGGGTTTCCGAACGAATTCTGACGGTTAATTAAGAAAGATGTTTCAAATTATAAAGGGCAATTATTGAATTAACAGTTAATAATGTTTAAAACTCTTGAAAAGCCTTTTCCCTATGTTAAATAACCTCTTTTGAAGGTTAACTATAGTATTCCTTGTAAAAGCTACCCAAGGCAGCAATTTAATTCGAAATTTATTGGTACCTCACCCCTAAAGTAACCCGTATGACAACACCCAGTAGTAATTTTGAAGGTTAAATGAAGTAAATCCTTTCCAAACGTTTGAAATTTTAAGGTTAACAATATTGCTCAAACCGAACGTTAACCGAAATTTTGTTGCCAAACTGTTTGCAGACGCATAAATAACTTTTAAAAGTTAACATAGATCGTGACTATTGCATTTTGAAGGTTAGTCGGTAATTTCAAAGCTAACTCAATCTAGTTTATTACCTTAATTTTACATAGCCTGCAGTTAAATAAAATTTTGATGGTTAACATCGACTTGTAAAAGTTAGCCACACGGATTTTCTGGTTTTCAATTGTATGATATTGAATGATGAAAGTTAACGAAGTCCTGATTGGTCAGTGCCCAGTTAACTCTTAACTAGGGTTAATTTAAAAGGTTATGGACCAAAATAATACACCCCACGTTCATTTTTTATAAATTTAACTTGATTTAACATCTTTTTTCAGAAAATAACTATTTTGAGAGTTATTAACTGAGCCAATAGGTCCTACTGTAAAATTTTATTAACTTTAAATGTTGGTAAAACTCTTCAAAGAGAACAATTATTAATTTGAAGGTTAATTATTGATCTTAAAAGTTAACGTTGCGTTACTATTTTGTGAAATTTAGTGGATCAAAGCTCAAATTCTCATTAGATCAAAAGCTTGATCTTTAGTTTTTAATAATCATATTTCAATGAAGGCTTTGGGCTCCAACATGGTGGGTGTATTTTCCACATTTATTGCAAAATTTTGAAAATATACTTTAAAATGGTAGTCAAAGTTTCAATTGTTTAAATCCTCCCTCTAGCTCAAATTCTCATTAGTTCAAAAGCTTAATCTTTAGTTTTTAATTGGTAATCCTTTAATTGCTTCGCCGTTTCATCTTGTTTGCGTTAAGGCTTTGGGCTCCAACATGGTGGGTGCTTTTTCCTCTCATTTATCGGAAAATTTCGAATATATTTTAAAAAATACTCAGTAGAAGTGTCAAAATGACAAAAGTGAAACTTTCAATTGTTTAAATCCTCCCTCTAGCTCAAATTCTTATTAGTTCAAAGCTCCAACATGGTAGGCGTTTTTTCTTTTATTGGGCATCCGAGAGTTGGCCATGGTCAGATTGGGGCCCATTTTAGCCACCGAGCTGTGGCTGGTATTGCCCGAGGAAGACATCTGTAAGTTTTTGTTAAAAAATTAAGTTTCAAGGGGCCCCCTTACTACTTTGTTGCTTCTGACACCAGTTAATGGAGAAAAACATTAATTTTCGTTAAAATAGGACTTCGCCCCCTTTTGACACGTCAAATAAGTGAGGTTATGGTTCACTGTAGAAAAGGATAGGAGACGGTGCTTTCGCAAGTGCGACAAAGAAAACATTTGAAAATTGACAACCAGGCTTGGCTTTTCACGGGAATTTTTTTAAAAACCTCCTCTTCAGGTAATTATTCCAGAAAACCGATTGGTTTAGCTGAAATTAAACGTTTCACTAATTTCAAAATCTTTTAGGCTAGTCAGAAAACTGAGGTTATGTCTACCCTTCGTCCAAAGCAGGAGAGAAAGAGGGAAGATGGCGGCTTGGCAAGCGCGACGGAGACAGACTCGAGTGACAGATGTCAGTTTTGTTTATAACCTCACTTTTCCAGAGACTTTTTAGTGATCGAAAAACCGCTAAAGATGACTCAGAGCTATCCAGCCGACTGGGATATTGAGAAATACAAGGACGACACTGAGCCTGAGCATCACTGGCTGCTCAGGAGCGGGTTCATGGAGACTCACCGGGGGAGGTTCCCCGAGAGGTACCTGGTGGCCCTGGCCAAGGTTTTCACCAATATTGAGTTCCTGGGGTGCAGGTAGGGCTTCTGTAGCTAGGGGGGCTCTGACTTGGGGTTTTAGTTATCCAGGTCCGGTCATGGTGAGGATTGCGGAGCTGTCGAAAGATGTGGCAAAGTCTTACCGAGAGATTAAGAAGACGAAGCTGCAGAGGACGTTTATATCGGCCTCGAATGCTGCCGAGAATAAAATAAGTGAGTTCTGGACATTCAAATTTTGTTTGGAGTGTTGTAAAGTTGGCTGTGTGTATAAAATAATCAGTTTTGGGGAATTTTGAGTGAAACGGTTGGTAGAAGTAGTGATTTTTGTTGCCAACTTAAATCTAATAATAATTCTTCACAAACAGATGACGTATTACATCGTATTATGACATTTATCAGTACTACCAACTACAAAACTTCCCTTTTTGCTTTAATCATCCACTGAACACTACCAACTTCTACATTCTTCAGTACTACCAACTAAGAGATTAGTTTCAAGTGTTGCCAACTTAAATTTATGATATTCTAGCGAGCGGTTGCAGTTTCACCAACTTAAGGATTAACTTTTTATTTTCAAAAGTTTTAGTTTTTAATTTTTGGTTGGTAATTGTTTAATAACTGCGAAGTTTCGTTTTGTTTACATTAAGGCCTTGGGCTCCAACATGGTGGGTGTTTTTTACTCACATTTATTCGAAAATATTCTTGAAAATGGTAAAAGTGTCAAAGTGACGAATGTCAAACTTGCAGTTGTTTAAAGATTCCCACTAGCTCATATTCTCATTAGTTCAAAAGCTTAATCTTTAGTTCTTAATTCTTAGTTGGTAATCGTTTAATTACTGCGACTTTCATCTTGTTTAAATTAATGCTTTGGGCTCCAACATGGCGTTATTTTTCCCTCTCATTTATTGGAAAACTTTGAAAATGTTTTTGAAAATGGCAGAAGTGTCAAAAATGTCAAACTTTCAATTGTTTAAATCTTGCCACTACGTCAAATTCTCATTTGTTCAAAAATGTAGTTTCTAGTTTTTAATTTTTAGTTGGTAATCGTTTAATAACTGATGCGACGTTTCATCTTGTTTACATTAAGGCTTTGGGCTCCAACATGGCGTTATTTTTCCCTCTCATTTATTGGAAAACTTTGAAAATGGTAGAAGTGTCAATCAAAGTGACGAAAATGTCAAACTTTCAATTGTTTAAATCTTCCCACTACGTCAAATTCTCATTTGTTCAAAAATTTAGTTTCTAGTTTTTAATTTTTAGTTGGTAATCGTTTAATAACTGATGCGACGTTTCATCTTGTTTACATTAAGGCTTTGGGCTCCAACATGGCGTTATTCTTCCCTCTCATTTATTGGAAAACTTTGAAAATGGTAGAAGTGTCAATCAAAGTGACAAATGTCAAACTTTCAATTATTTAAATCTTCCCACTAGCTCCAATTCTCATTAGTTTAAAAGCTTAATTTTTAGTTGGTAATCGTTTAATTACTGCGACATTTCATCTTGTTTACATTAAGACTTTAGGCTCCAATATGGTGGGTGTTTTTTTTTACTCTCATTTGTTCTATTCGAAAACTTTGAAAATATTTTTTTAAATGGTAGAAGTTTCAGTCAAAGTGACAAATGTGAAACTTTCAATTGTTTAAATCCTCTCAATAGCTCAAATTAGTTTACAAGCTTAATCCTTAGTTTTTGACTTTTAAGTTGGTAAGGCTTTGGGCTCCAATATGGTGGATGTTTTTTACGCACATTTATTCTAAAGCTTTGAAAATGGTAGAAGTGTCAAAGTGACAAATGTCAAACTTCTCATTGTTTAAATCTTCCCACTAGCTCGAATTCTCATTAGTTCAAAAAATCAAACTTTTAGTTTTCAGTTAACAGTTGGTAGGCATTTAGTTTAAGCGGTGGTCTTTGGGTGTATCGTTGCCAACTTAAGTTAGGTATTAGTTGGTAACATTATAGTGACTTTTGTCCATACTACCAACCTTTCCTCTTCTGCTAACTTACTTTTTATCTTTTCCAGAAAAACGCCAATCCGATCCAGGCTCCTTCACCAGTGTTGCCAGCACAAGCGGCACAAAAAGACCCAGAAACTACCAATAAATTTTTTATTTCAAATACATAACCTACAAATCATTAACCAAATCCGTGTAAATTATTGGAAAATGCTGCAACCTCCCACTACTCCACCCCACCGAAAGACACGCCCCCTTCCCGAAATTCCTCTGGAACCCCACCGAGCTCGGCACCTCGCTACTCAACCCGACAATCACCGAGCTCGGCACCAATCGCAGCACCGGAACCCCCACCACGCTGAAAACGGCCACCCCATTGGTCTCCTTGAAGGTCACGGCCAAGTGCCTGCCCCTGGGGTCCGTTTCCATCGACTGCACGATCCCCCCCACCACGCACCCCTCCAAGTCCATCTTTGACAGGTCGAAGAGGGGTACCGCGTGATCGCTCGAATCCAAGTTGGCGGCGAAAACCTGATCTGTCTTTACTGTCAAACCGTAAATGATAGAGTCCGTGTTTGTGGCGAAGAGCAGGTGGGAGCCGCAGTTGGACCAGCAGGCCGCTTGGACTCTACCCGAAAGTACAGTCCAGCGGTCGCTTATCCACTTTTGACAGTCCCAAATTCGGAAGACAATTCCGTTGGAGACGCTCAAAAGTTTGTCCTTGGCGGGCGACCATTTTAATAAAATGTTGCCGTGCTCTCTAGAGCCTTTTAATTGGTTGGTTTTGTTGAGTTCCACGTCCCAGATGAGGATGGTGGAGTCGCAGGCGGCTGCGCTTGCCTATAGAACATTTTATTGTTAAAAAAACATTTTATTTAAATGTTTGGAAAGTCTCAGAAACATTTTAGTTTCGTTGCTGACAACTTCAAATGACGGATATAACGTCAAAAGTGCAAAATTATTGACGTGTCAGAACATTTTATTGCTAAACAGTATGAAAGCAGAAAAAATGTAAACATTTAATTAAAATGTTTGAAAAAAGCCTAACGAAAGTCGAAAGGTATGTGAAAGTAACATTTAATTAAAATGTTGGAGAAACATTTTATTGCCAACAGAATGAAAGTTTAGAGAAAATGGAGAAACATTACTAATCAGAGGAAAAGCAAGAACTGTATATGGAAGTAACATTTAATTAAAATGTTTGTGAAGCCTCCAAAACATTTTAATTGTATTATTTCAGGAGGTTGCATATAGAACATTTTATTGTTAAAAATTATGAAAGTTTAGATAAAATGGAGAAACATTTTATTTAAATGTTTGGAAACTCTCGGAAACATTTCAGTTTCGGGCGGCTGAACATCTATGCCGACTTCAAATGACGGATATAACGTCAAAAGTGCAAAATTATTGACGTCATAGAACATTCTATTGCTAAACAGTATAAAAGTAGAAAAAATTTAAACATCTAATTAAAATGTTTGAGAAGTCTCCAAAACGTTTTCATTAAAAGTACAAAATTATTAACACACGTCGAGGAAAAGCCTAACGAGAGGTATGTGGAAGTAACATTTAATTAAAATGTTGGTGAAACATTTTATTGCTAAACAGTATGAAAGTTTAGAGAAAATGGAGAAACATTTAACTAGAGGAAAAGCAAGAACTGTATATGGAAGTAACATTTATTTAAAATGTTTGTGAAGCCTCCAAAACACTTTAATTGTATATATTATATACATCTTTTGTAATTATTGGATTTTTTTCAATTTTTTATTTTTATTTTATCAGATTTTTTTGATGTTTTTTGCAATTTTTGAAAAAATTACGAATTGTTTCTCCATTTTTAAATCGAAAACTTACCAAAATGTCACCCCGGGGGCTCCACTCCACACTCATCACGGGGGCATGCCCCGGCCTCTCCAGCATTATCGTATTACTAACCGAGGGCCGAGACACCAACGAGTTGAAATCCACGTTCCAAATAATGACGCCCCCCTCGTGCCCCACCGCAATTTCAGTCAAAGACAGGGGCCTCCAAGCGAGACACGTAATATTTTTCTGCCGCTTACATCGTAACAGAGGCACGTAATTATTATCGTTGCAATAAATCCTCACACTGTCATCACTAGTGGCCACGGCCAACCGCGAGGAATGGGGGTGCCAACACACCCCCCTAATGGAGCTGTTCACCCAGTTCCTCGTCTGACTCATGTCTTCGATCAGCTCCTCGTCGTTGTAATTCAAAATTGGGTTGATCATGGCCTGCACCTTGTTGTAGTACTTGAGGAGGCTTAGCAGGAAGTGGGCTGTGCCCGAGACGAGGAACTTCCGGTCGTGGGAGGCTGTGTGCAGGGCTTCGAGGAAGCCCTGCTCCGAGTAGACTTGGGTCAGTTGTTTCAGGAAGGGGGTGTCCGTGGGCAGGAATAGGGCTTTGCCCTCGTCGCGGGGCCCCGTGTAGTGCAGTAAATCGCGCGTGATGTGGATTTTGGGGTGGTTTTCAGTCTGGAAAGAGGTTTTCAAAAAAGTGACATAACCTCAAAAAACAAACCGAGGTGGTGAAGGCCCCCGGGGAGGCATTTTCGGGGGTGGAGCACCGCATGCGGCCGTTTATCTCGCAGATTGTGATTTCACCCTCGTTGGGGACGGGAAAATCCGATAAATTCCTCATTTTGCGCGGTTTTTCGGTTTTTCTTTGGAAATCTGTCAAATAGCTGTCACAGTGACGTTTCAGGATCGACCAATGGCGCGGCGGGGGAATTGCGCGGGCGATTCGAAAATCAGTTTCGACGCGAATTTTAAACTTGCCATTATTAATCATTCTCATTTTATGGCAATTTTCGGTGAATTTTTTAACGTTTTTCTTTTAAATTTGACGTCGTGATGTGGATTTTGGGGTGGTTTTCAGTCTGGAAAGAGATTTTCAAAAAAGGGACATAACCTCAAAAAACAAACCGAGGTGGTGAAGGCCCCCGGGGAGGCATTTTCGGGGGTGGAGCACCGCATGCGGCCGTTTATCTCGCAGATTGTGATTTCACCCTCGTTGGGGACGGGAAAATCCGATAAATTCCTCATTTTGCGCGGTTTTTCGGTTTTTCTTTGGAAATCTGTCAAATAGCTGTCACAGTGACGTTTCAGGATCGACCAATGGCGCGGCGGGGGAATTGCGCGGGCGATTCGAAAATCAGTTTCGACGCGAATTTTAAACTTGCCATTATTAATCATTCTCATTTTATGGCAATTTTCGGTGAATTTTTTAACGTTTTTCTTTTAAATTTGACGTCGTGATGTGGATTTTGGGGTGGTTTTCAGTCTGGAAAGAGGTTTTCAAAAAAGTGACATAACCTCAAAAAACAAACCGAGGTGGTGAAGGCCCCCGGGGAGGCATTTTCGGGGGTGGAGCACCGCATGCGGCCGTTTATCTCGCAGATTGTGATTTCACCCTCGTTGGGGACGGGAAAATCCGATAAATTCCTCATTTTGCGCGGTTTTTCGGTTTTTCTTTGGAAATCTGTCAAATAGCTGTCACAGTGACGTTTCAGGATCGACCAATGGCGCGGCGGGGGAATTGCGCGGGCGATTCGAAAATCAGTTTCGACGCGAATTTTAAACTTGCCATTATTAATCATTCTCATTTTATGGCAATTTTCGGTGAATTTTTTAACGTTTTTCTTTTAAATTTGACGTCGTGATGTGGATTTTGGGGTGGTTTTCAGTCTGGAAAGAGATTTTCAAAAAAGGGACATAACCTCAAAAAACAAACCGAGGTGGTGAAGGCCCCCGGGGAGGCATTTTCGGGGGTGGAGCACCGCATGCGGCCGTTTATCTCGCAGATTGTGATTTCACCCTCGTTGGGGACGGGAAAATCCGATAAATTCCTCATTTTGCGCGGTTTTTCGGTTTTTCTTTGGAAATCTGTCAAATAGCTGTCACAGTGACGTTTCAGGATCGACCAATGGCGCGGCGGGGGAATTGCGCGGGCGATTCGAAAATCAGTTTCGACGCGAATTTTAAACTTGCCATTATTAATCATTCTCATTTTATGGCAATTTTCGGTGAATTTTTTAACGTTTTTCTTTTAAATTTGACGTCGTGATGTGGATTTTGGGGTGGTTTTCAGTCTGGAAAGAGATTTTCAAAAAAGGGACATAACCTCAAAAAACAAACCGAGGTGGTGAAGGCCCCCGGGGAGGCATTTTCGGGGGTGGAGCACCGCATGCGGCCGTTTATCTCGCAGATTGTGATTTCACCCTCGTTGGGGACGGGAAAATCCGATAAATTCCTCATTTTGCGCGGTTTTTCGGTTTTTCTTTGGAAATCTGTCAAATAGCTGTCACAGTGACGTTTCAGGATCGACCAATGGCGCGGCGGGGGAATTGCGCGGGCGATTCGAAAATCAGTTTCGACGCGAATTTTAAACTTGCCGTTATTAATCATTCTCATTTTATGGCAATTTTCGGTGACTTTTTTAACGTTTTTCTTTTAAATTTGACGTCGTGATGTGGATTTTGGGGTGGTTTTCAGTCTGGAAAGAGATTTTCAAAAAAGGGACATAACCTCAAAAAACAAACCGAGGTGGTGAAGGCCCCCGGGGAGGCATTTTCGGGGGTGGAGCACCGCATGCGGCCGTTTATCTCGCAGATTGTGATTTCACCCTCGTTGGGGACGGGAAAATCCGATAAATTCCTCATTTTGCGCGGTTTTTCGGTTTTTCTTTGGAAATCTGTCAAATAGCTGTCACAGTGACGTTTCAGGATCGACCAATGGCGCGGCGGGGGAATTGCGCGGGCGATTCGAAAATCAGTTTCGACGCGAATTTTAAACTTGCCATTATTAATCATTCTCATTTTATGGCAATTTTCGGTGAATTTTTTAACGTTTTTCTTTTAAATTTGACGTCGTGATGTGGATTTTAGGGTGGTTTTCAGTCTGGAAAGAGATTTTCAAAAAAGGGACATAACCTCAAAAAACAAACCGAGGTGGTGAAGGCCCCCGGGGAGGCATTTTCGGTGGTAGAGCACCGCATGCGGCCGTTTATCTCGCAGATTGTGATTTCACCCTCGTTGGGGACGGGAAAATCCGATAAATTCCTCATTTTGCGCGATTTCTCGGTTTTTCTTTGGGAATCTGTCAAATAGCTGTCAGAGTGACGTTTCGGGATCGACCAATGGCGCTGGGCAATTGCGCGGGCGATTCAAAAATCTGTTTCGGGGCGAATTTTAAACTTGCTGTTATTAATCATTCTCATTTTATGGCAATTTTCGGTGACTTTTTTAACGTTTTTCTTTTAAATTTGACGTCGTGATGTGGATTTTGGGGTGGTTTTCAATCTGGAAAGAGATTTTCAAAAAAGTGACATAACCTCAAAAAACAAACCGAGGTGGTGAAGGCCCCCGGGGAGGCATTTTCGGTGGTAGAGCACCGCATGCGGCCGTTTATCTCGCAGATTGTGATTTCACCCTCGTTGGGGACGGGAAAATCCGATAAATTCCTCATTTTGCGCGATTTCTCGGTTTTTCTTTGGGAATCTGTCAAATAGCTGTCAGAGTGACGTTTCGGGATCGACCAATGGCGCTGGGCAATTGCGCGGGCGATTCAAAAATCTGTTTCGGGGCGAATTTTAAACTTGCTGTTATTAATCATTCTCATTTTATGGCAATTTTCGGTGACTTTTTTAACGTTTTTCTTTTAAATTTGACGTCGTGATGTGGATTTTGGGGTGGTTTTCAATCTGGAAAGAGATTTTCAAAAAAGTGACATAACCTCAAAAAACAAACCGAGGTGGTGAAGGCCCCCGGGGAGGCATTTTCGGTGGTAGAGCACCGCATGCGGCCGTTTATCTCGCAGATTGTGATTTCACCCTCGTTGGGGACGGGAAAATCCGATAAATTCCTCATTTTGCGCGATTTCTCGGTTTTTCTTTGGGAATCTGTCAAATAGCTGTCAGAGTGACGTTTCGGGATCGACCAATGGCGCTGGGCAATTGCGCGGGCGATTCAAAAATCTGTTTCGAGGCGAATTTTAAACTTGCCGTTATTAATCATTCTCATTTTATGGCAATTTTCGGTGACTTTTTTAACGTTTTTCATTTAAATTTGACGTCGTGATGTGGATTTTGGGGTGGTTTTCAGTCTGGAAAGAGATTTTCAAAAAAGTGAAATAACCTCAAAAAACAAACCGAGGTGGTGAAGGCCCCCGGGGAGGCATTTTCGGGGGTGGAGCACCGCATGCGGCCGTTTATCTCGCAGATTGTGATTTCACCCATGTTGGGGACGGGAAAATCCGATAAATTCCTCATTTTCCGCGGTTTTTCGGTTTTTCTTTGGAAATCTGTCAAATAGCTGTCACAGTGACGTTTCAGGATCGACCAATGGCGCGGCGGGGGAATTGCGCGGGCGATTCGAAAATCAGTTTCGACGCGAATTTTAAACTTGCCATTATTAATCATTCTCATTTTATGGCAATTTTCGGTGAATTTTTTAACGTTTTTCTTTTAAATTTGACGTCGTGATGTGGATTTTGGGGTGGTTTTCAGTCTGGAGAGATTTTCAAAAAAGGGACATAACCTCAAAAAACAAACCGAGGTGGTGAAGGCCCCCGGGGAGGCATTTTCGGTGGTAGAGCACCGCATGCGGCCGTTTATCTCGCAGATTGTGATTTCACCCTCGTTGGGGACGGGAAAATTCGATAAATTCCTCATTTTGCGCGATTTTTCGGTTTTCTTTGAAAATCTGTCAATTAACTGTCAGAGTGACGTTTCGGGATTGACCAACGGCGCTGGGGAATTGCGCGGGTGATTCAAAAATCAGTTTCGGCGCGAATTTTAAACTTGCCGTTATTAATCATTCGCATTTTCTGGCAATTTTCGGTAAATTTCTTAACGTTTTTCTTTGAAATTTGACGACTTGATGTGGATTTTGGGGTGGTTTTCAGTCTGGAAAGGGGTTTTCAAAAAAGTGACATAACCTCAGAAAACAAACCGAAGTGGTGAAGGCCCCCGGGGAGGCAACTTCAAAGTTCTCAAATTTTGAAAATTAATTTTGAACATCCCGTGCCAACTAAAATTAAAACCCTCAAAGATAATGATAGGTACTACAGATGTTCTATATTTTTCTAGTTTACTCTTTTACGGTAGGGTTAGCCAGCGCCACATTTCTGAACGAAGCCCTGTGGGCCCTGGTGCTTCTGTCAGTCTGTCACTGTCAATCTGACGTTTAGTGCAGGGTGAGGTTATGTTGTCAATAAAAGTCACATTTTTGCTAAAGTAAAACTGGATTTATTTATGAAAAAATAAAAACAATTCACACTGAAGGCATATAGGACCTTGATTTACTCGCTTCACGTTCGATTTCTTCAATTGTAATGGCTGAAGGATTTCTACTAGATTTCTACGATGAAGTTGAAGAGGATGTTTTAAAGGAAGAAATTAAAGAGGAATTAGAGGAGGAAATCGTAGAGATAAAAGAAGAAGTTAAGGAAGAAGTTGAAATCAAAGAAGATTTGCTTAATGCAGACGAATGTCTTGAATTGTCTCACTGTGGAAACGAAGCCAAACGGTTTCACTGTGAAAAATGTGATGATAAAGCTAACCGGAAAGGCAGTTTGCATCGGCATTTTGTTGCTAAACATCAAAATGAAGACAAAATAAGATGGTTTAAGTGCGGGTACAAAAGTAAAAAGGAGAACAACCTGAAGCAGCATTTGATTAGCAAACATGTGGACAAAGATCTTATTAATTGGTTTGAGTGCGACAAATGCTGCTTCAAATCTAAACAAAAAGAAAATCTGAAACAGCATTTGATTTATAAACATCTCAATGAAGACGAGATCAGATGGTTCAAGTGTGACAAATGCGACTACAAAGCTAAAAAAAACGGCAACCTGAAAGCGCACATAACTACTAAACATCTCAAGAAAAACGTGTTTAAATGGTTCAAGTGCGAGAAATGCGACTACAAAACTACGCTTAAGAACAATCTGCAACGCCACGTAACTGCTAGACATCTAAGCGAAGAGGAGATAAATTGGTTCAAGTGTGAAAAATGCGATTATAAAACTAAGCAAAAGAAGGGCCTGAAGATACACATAATTGTTAAACATCTCAACGAAAATGAGATTGAATGGTTCAAGTGCGACAAATGCTGCTTCAAATCTAAACTAAAGGATAATCTGAAACAGCATTTGATTTATAAACATCTCAATGAAGACGAGATCAGATGGTTTAAGTGTGATAAATGCGACTACAAAGCTAAAAAAAACAGCAACTTGAAAGTGCACATAACTACTAAACATCTCAAGAAAAACGAGTTTAAATGGTTCAAGTGCCAGAAATGCGATTATAAAGCTAAGCATAAGCGTAATCTTAAGCGCCACGTGAACAATAAACATCTAGATTTAAGCGAGATCAGGTCCGAGAAATGCGGATTCAAAACTGATTCGAAGTTAAATGAAACCAAAATCAAATATTGCCATAAATGTGACTACAAATCTAAAGTGAGGGGCAACGTAAAACGGCATAGAATTGCTAAGCATCGAAATGAAACCGAAATTGAGTCCTTCCAGTGCGAGATATGCAGCTTCAGAACTGAAGTAAAGCGTGATTTGAAACGGCACATATTTGTTGTACATTTTCTATAGACTGTGTAATGTTAGAAAGCATAAAACTTTGAAAAAACTGTCTCTTGTACTCCTACTGCCCACCTAACTAAAAAACGTACCTTCGCATATCAAATGAAAGCCCTTGGAAAATGCTATTCACTGTTCTAAGTACTTTGAGAATTTAGCGAACCGTTTTCATGTTAGACAGAAAAATGTATTGTATTCGATTTTACTATAAATTGGAAATCCGTGGAAAGTTTAGGTAAACTATAAAAAAATCGTTTTTAGCTTTTTTGGAGGTTTAATTTTAGCTGTCCCACACGGACCAACAGTGACCTATCCAAACAAAGCTAAAATCGATTAAACTCGCTAGACATCTGATCAGTCACATTTTTAGTCCACATATCAACAATTTTTGCAGTGAGTTTTTCAAAACTTGCCACAGATTTCTAATTTCTAATAAATTCGAATACATTACATTTTTGACTCTAACATGAAAACGGTTCGTTAAGTTCTCAAACTACTTAGAGCAGTGAATAGCATTTTTCAAGATTTAAGATTTTTACGTTGATTGGGGTGGGGGTGAAATTCGCAAACTGAACAAAGCACAGTTTTTATAAGAAAATAAGATGAAGACCTTATTGCAGAGGCTTGAAAACAGCTCTGATTCAATTTTATTTGTTACGCTATGTACAGGGTGCTCAAAATTTATTTTCAAAATTTGAGAGTTTTGAAGCCATTTTTCTCAACTTTTTCAAATGGAACATGCTGTATATTTTTAGCTAGCGTAATGTAGAATTCATAAAGGAACGTTTTTTGTCCTAGAAACATATTGGTTATTTTCATCCGTTTTCGAGTTATTCGCAGATATTACAAATTTTCTTGCTTGCAGACAATTATTAAGTACTTACAAAAAAAATAGATGTTCAAAATGTTCTGTATTTTGGTTCATGAACCATTTAATTGGTTTTTGAAGAGACATTTCTATTATCTTTAACATTTAGTATAAGAATAATTTGCCTACTCCTACAAACAAAAATACCAAAATTTCAAATGAAGTTGTTAAGTGGAAATGTCTTCATGAACAAATTAAATTGTTCATAGTACTACACAGTGTTAGTCTGAGTGCTTATGTTACAATTTTAAAAGTTAAAGTTGTCTGCATACAAGAAAACTTGAAATTTTTCCGAATAACTCGAAAACGGATGAAAATAACCAACATGTTCATATTACAAAAAATATTCGCTGATAAAGTCTACATTACACTAGCTAAAAATATACGGGGTGTTCCATTTGAAAAAGTTGAGAAAAACAACTCAAATTTTGAAAATTAATTTTGAACACCCTGTACATCGGGTGACAACTAAAATTGAATCAGAGCTTTCTTCGAGCCTCTACAACAAGGTCCGCGTCTTATTTTCTTATAAAAACTGTACCTGCAAAATGGGGAATTTTTAAGCTGAATGATGTAAACTCCCATTTTCTTTGAAAATAGTTTTTTACTCCCAAACCAGAGGTTCAAAAGCCGTAATATTTTAGGAGTGAATAATGGCTTCTAGGGGGTTGCAAATATGCTAAAATATGCCGGGCATTCCATTTAAAAAAAGACGACTTTTCCTACTCAAAATTTTTTAGACCATCCTGTATAATTAAAAATATTTTCCTGAGATGCGCCTTCATTTTGAACATTGACCAATCAAATTGCTGAGTTAAGTGAGTCTTCTCAGATAAATGTGTAAATGGAAAGCAGCAAAATTTGACCGTTTCTGAGAAAAAAAATATTTTCGATTTTCAGAGACCGAAACGTCACTGAACTTAAAAATTAATATCTTCAAAACAAAAGATAGCATTGCCTTTTCATTACACAAATCCCGGGTCTAGAATAATAGGCTTCTAGACGACTTAAATGGTGGAAAATTGAGCTTGAAACTTTGACCTATTATATCCGAAGTTGAGGGTGCCGCTAGATTCATTTTCGGTAAATGCGAGCGAAAAACAACCCTCACCTTCGGACGTCGCTTGCAAGAATTAGGGGAGGACTTTTTAATGCAGAATTTCACGAGGAATATTCCTGATTAGAGTAATTTCTCGTCCGTTTGATAGTTTAGCTGAAAAATGCTAAAAACTAGTGCCTTGTCCACGTCTGGTAGTAGGTTTTTGTCAAAAGAGGGATGAAGCTTACACTGGGGAGGTGTTAAGTTTGCAACCCTTCATTTCAGGGCCCATCAGCAGTTCGTAACAAAAATTTCGTAAATATATAAATATGTTCTACTAAAAACTCTAATTTGACTGTTCTACAACTTCGGACGTCGTTTGCGAGAATTAGGTGGCGATAAGCAAAATAATCAAAAGGACTTTTTTAATGCAGAATTTCATAAGAAATACTTTTGATTAGAATAAATTTTTTGTCAGATGGATAGTTTCGCCGAAAAATGCTAAAAACTAGCATCTTGCCACGTTTGGGGGTGGTTATTACGAAGGCGTAGAAGGGCCAGGCTGTGCTGCTTTATGTTAATTGACACTTTAAAGTTGCAATTAGCTTAACTGACACCTTAAACTTGCAATTAAGCCTTAATTGACAGTTTAAACTTGCAATTAAGCCTTAATTGACAGTTTAAACTTGCGATTAGCTTAATTGACACTTTAATCTTGCAATTAGCTTAATTGACACCTTAAAGTTTCGATTGGCTTAATTGACACTTTGAACTTGCAATTAGCTTAATTGTCAGTTTAAAGTTGCAATTAAGCATTAATTGTCACTTTAAACTTGCAATTAGCTTAATTGATAGTTTAAACTGTCCATTAAGCTAATTAGGGTTTCCATCAATTAAGAGATAGACAATATGGAGGCAAAATTTGACAATGCCCGGTATGCAAAAGCAATGTAAAAGTCTGTCCTTGTCAAATTTTGCCTCCATATTACGTCACGAAATAGAGAGACACCTACAAGTTTGAAAACCTGCGAAGGCGTAGAAGGGCCATGTTGTGCTGCTTTATGTTAATTGACACTTTAAAGTTGCAATTAGCTTAACTGACACCTTAAACTTGCAATTAAGCCTTAATTGACAGTTTAAACTTGCAATTAAGCCTTAATTGACAATTTAAACTTGCAATTAGCTTAATTGACACTTTAAACTAGCAATTAAGCCTTAATTGACACTTTAATCTTGCAATTAGTTTAATTGACACCTTAAAGTTTCAATTAGCTTAATTGACACTTTAAACTTGCAATTAGCTTAATTGTCAGTTTAAACTTGCAATTAAGCCTTAATTGACACTTTAAACTTGCAATTAGCTTAATTGACAGCTTAAACTGTCCATTAAGCTAATTAGGGTTTCCATCAATTAAGAGATAGACAATATGGAGGCAAAATTTGACAATGCCCGGTATGCAAAAGCCTAGGCAAAAGCAATGTAAAAGTCTGTCCTTGTCAAATTTTGCCTCCATATTACGTCACGAAATAGAGAGAGACCTACAAGTTTGGAAACCTCCATTGCAAGTTTAAAGTGTCAATTAAGCTAATTGCAAGTTTTAAGTGTCAATTAAGCTAATTGCAAGTTTAAGGCGTCAATTAAGGTTTAATTGCAAGTTTAAGGTGTCAGTTAAGCTAAATGCAAGTTTAAACTGTCAATTAAGGCTTAATTGTAAGTTTAAGGTGTCAGTTAAGCTAATTGCAAGCTTAAAGTGTCAATTAACATAAAGCAGCACAACATGGCCCTTCTACGCCTTCGTAGAAACCTCCATTGCAAGTTTAAAGGGTCAATTAAGCTAATTGCAAGTTTTAAGTGTCAATTAAGCTAATTGCAAGTTTAAGGTGTCAGTTAAGCTAAATGCAAGTTTAAAGTGTCAATTAACATAAAGCAGCACAACATGGCCCTTCTACGCCTTCGTAGGTTTTCGCCAAATAAGGGATGAAGCGCACACTTGGGGGGTGGGAACTTTTCGGTCCTTCATTTCAGGTGCCAACAGGAGTCCGTACTAGGTATTACTAGTTTTTATTTATGAACTTATAAATTGTTCCACTTTGGTTATTGGATTTTCAAATTACCAGAATTTTCGTTAGTTAGAATATTGATGGGAATTTTCAATTTTGGACTTTTTTGGATATTTTCATGAAATTATTGGACTTTTTTTGTGAAATACTTGAGACAAGAGTCTAGAAAGACCAACTCTAGACGGCAACACTATTTAATTCTTGTGTGCTTCATAACAATAAACGTAAGAAGAAAGCCCTTTATTGCCCAAATATCAGATTTCTAATGACCGAGAAGCTTTAGCAAAAGAGGAACAAGAACGGGAAGGAAAAGCAAAACACGCGATTGCTTAAAGCTACTGCCGGATGAAGGTCTGGAATGCTGATCAGAATATCGCCTTTGTTCCCATTTTGGTCTTCTCCTTTCTGCTTCATACTGTGTGGTCCTTCCTTTTGTCGTCAATTCTGCCAATTCCTTTCCATATCGTCCTGTCGATTCTTGTCCTGTCAATTCCTCTCCATATCGCCTTGTCGAGCTTCGTGCTTCTACCGTAGATTTGGGCTTCTCCGTTTCGGGTTCTACTGGAGAAGCTTCAAACGGTACCTTCAAATTGGTCTTTTCGCGGATGAAGGAGTAATGAGCTTCAATTTTCGTAAACGCAACTGCTTCAATTGTGGAGAAGGTTCCGGTCGCTATTCCTACGACGACATTATTGCACACCGCGAGGCTATTATTGTACGTTTCACCGAAAAACACACTGCTAAGTTTTACGCAAAAAACTGCTCCGCTACTTATTTGCTTTCCATCCAAATTTCGAGTTTCCTTACAGTCTACTAGTTTTTCGGTTGTGCAATTATCGTCGATCTCGTCTGCATCGTGGCCATAAAGAACTAGTTCTGTGCAATTATCGGTGAAGCCTCTCGCTTCAGGCCAAGGAAGGACACCAGACCAACGGGGCAACACGCCCTTTGCTGACACAAGGCCCAGGTTGTAGTCCTTAAGGTCGGACTTTTCGTGCAGGATTATCTCCTTACACGCGACTTGCTCTGCTCCGCTTCCAATTGCACACTCCTTTAGTTTTCCGGAGCAACGATGGTCTAGTTCATCCCTTCGTGCCAACACCCATCGGTCTGATAAAATCAATCCATGAAATTCAACTGAAAGTCCACAGTGTATGGCAACCATGAAGGACGGATTCTTATTTTCCGAGCAGGTAAAAATTCCATTCTCTTTCTTGTTTGGAGATTCTTCGGATGAGGAATCAGGAAATGCAAGTAAGATGATGTGTAGACTCAATACCGTCTGAAAATGGATCATTTTACAAAGAAAATTTTGATAGAAAAAATGTCGAGGGTTGTCACAAAAATGTCATCGAACGAAATTCCCTTTGATGCCTTTGATTTTTTCTTCGAGCAAGAAAAGGCGTCAAGCGTTCTCGTACGATGATGCTTTCTGGAGTTACAGTGGTTCAAGAGTTTTAGTGCCGTAGAAATATGCGAGGCACTCTTGTTTTTGCTTATTCACTCGCTCGCCGTATCGATTGCTCCTCAGTCTGTCCGTCGGATAACTTGAGAACTGATTCAGATATCGGGTTGAAACTTGGTTGGCTTTGTCTTTTTTGGGCCATATCGGACCAAAGGGGTGTGAGCTAGGGGTGAAAATACGAAAAATTATTAATTGCAATAACTTGAGAACTACTGGAGGTATGCACGTTCGACCTTCACCTAACTTAGATCTGAAAACCTTTAGGAGCCAATCGTGCAACCGGAAATGCCATTTTGGCACATCAGCTTTTAAATTTTAAATGCAAACCCCCATTTTTCACGTCAAAGACCTTCAAATTCTGCTTCTAAAAATGTATTCATTCTTAGTGTCCTTTTGACCAAAAATAGAAAAAATTGATTTTTATCGGATTTTAAAATCGCGGTAGAGCTCAAGCCCCTGAACCGATTTGGTTGAAATTTTGCACATGGGGATTGTATTACACGTCGAAGAGCTGAGCAAATTTTGAATTCAATCGACTCACGGAAATTGCCGTTTTGGCACACCAATTTCCAAATTTAAAATTACTCCATCATTTAACCATTAAAAACAAGTTTTTGAAAGATTATTATTATATATAAATGAGGAAACAATATTAATTTGGCATGAAGACTAATGTAGGGTGTATCCGCCCCTGGACTCAAGTTGAGTCAAATACATACAGGGTGTTCTCTGCAAATTTTTAAACATCATCGACTTCATTGGTCAAAAAGTCAATTTTATCAAATGGAATGCCATAACAATTTTATGGCACATCGATGCAGTATTTAATTTCTATCATTTTAGTCTACACTTTTGTCACATTTAAATAAACAGTTTTTGTTATATTTCTATGTATTTGGAATTTGACCAAAATTTTATATTTTAAAACAGAATTAAAATAAAATAAAATTTTCATTTGAGCAGAATTAAGGAACTCTAAAGGCTCCTAAAATCATAGCTAACTTTGGTTATTAAATCGTGCTAAATGTGAAATTTTGGTCAAATTCCAAATACTTAGAAATATCACAAAAACTGTTTATTTAAATATGGCAAACATGTAGACTAAAATAATAGACAATTAAATTCTGCATCGATGTGCGATAAAATAGTTGGGCATTTCATTTGAAAAAATTGACTATTTGACCAATGAAATTGATGATGTTTAAAAATTTGCAGAGAACCCCCTGTATGTATTTGACCCAATTTGAGTCCAGGGGCGGATACACCCTACATTAATCTTCATGCCAAATTAATATCGTTTTTTCATTTCATACTGTAAGGATGTGACAGCTTTTTGAAGGTAGGTCTGCACTTGGCATAAAAAAGAATGTCTATTTGCGGTATAACCGGAAGTGCGCCATTGATGAAAATATTTTACGTCGATTCAAAATTAATTGAAACCCCTGTGTACAAATTTTCAAGACGATACTAGAAACAGTTCTCCAGATACGGCTAACTGACGCTCGTCGAGGGATACCCTGTATATAGGTAAATTTTTATTACAGATGCAGTTTGTTTGTTTCCTCTACTTTATGCCAGGGATACTTTGCTGCAACTACCTTGTTTGAATTTATTATAATATAGTCTAATTTTTAAAAATAACACAATTATATTTGTAGCTATAATCTTCTGTGCGTTCTACCATTCCGTAGTTTGGTTGATTCCTTCGAAGAAATAAAAAAACCGGTGTCTAACATAAGTAACCACAGCTCTACAGTTTACGAATGTGAGGAAAGCAGAAATATGGCTCCCATCCTTAATTTTCGACCTCGACTTACTCTTCCTTCTGTTCCTTATCTCTCTTGGCCTAAAATGAGGCAAGGTTAACAAATGGTATTTTTCTTGCAAGTACCTACTTCCGTTATTTCTATCAGCACGTTGTTCGATTGCAAGTAACTCCTGACTTCTTCCAGTACTTCCCTATCCTCCATTGGACTTAGTTTAATTTTCTTCCCGAGCATTTTCTGATTTTGAACGAGAAATCCAATAATATCCATTGATCCACTTAACACAGCGTTAGTTAAAGGTGTTGCAGTTCCAGCAATAGAATCAACGTTAGCCCCATTTGCGATCAAAATTTCCACAATTTGAAGATTTCCCCAAGCTGTTGCACACAATAACGGAGTCCAACCTTCCTTATTTTCTGCATCAACCAGTGCTCCTTTCTTAATAAGAAGTTCAGCAGTTTCGACATATTCCACATCGTTGGTCTTTCTATAACGAGATGTGTATTTGAAGAAACCTCTTTGGGAACAAATGTGTAGGGCCGAGTCACCATTCTTGTTTCTAGCATTAATATCTGCTTTACGACTTAGCAGATAATTAATTGCGTTGATATTCCAACAGGATGCGGCCAGAATTAAAGGACTATTTCCTTCTTTGTTTTGGAATTCTATGTCGTCCAGTTTTTCGACGAGGCAGTGGAAGATATCTGGACTAATTGCAAAATCAAAAGAGGTGTTACCTTCGTTGTCGGTGAGGTGGATATTAGAGCCGTGATCTACAAAGCATTGTACGACATAGTAGCTCCCAAGTCGTACAGCTAGCATTAAAGGTGTTTGTCCATTCGAATCTTTGCAATCAATCATAGGATTTGCTTCAAGCAGAATTTTAATGACGTCCAAGTCATAAGCAGAGTGCAAAACAGTATTTGAGGCTGATCTAGAGCGGAAAACAGTTCTTCTCTTCCTGAAATAATAATTGATGTCAACGCCGTGCCTTATCAGACTTTTGATGACATCAATGTGTTTAGATCCTGAAGCGAGTAGTAGAAGTGTTTCTTCTTGGAGTCCATACGTTTGACGGTTTGAAGTGCCGTTCAAGTCAACTTTTCCTCCATTCGCAACCTTTTGCATGAACCTTGAGTACCATTCGTCTTCCGTTGAGATTATATTCGATATTAAGTCTTCGTAACCTTTTAAGTTGGGAAAATCACTGATGGCAACATCAAATTTTGCTCCATTGTCCAACAAATAATTTGCTATTTTAATATTGCCTTTTCTAAGAGCTACCTGCAAAGGTGTCTCTCCTGTTTTATTGGTGGCATTGGTGGTAGCGCCCTTGCTCAGCAGAAAATTTAGAGCTGTGAAATTTCTATGACTTCGAGCTACCAAGTGCAAAATAGAATCACCTTCACGAACTGTCTTACTGTTAACATCTGCGCCTTTGTCTATCAGAAATTTTAAAGCCAAATCAGTATAATTATTCGCAAAGGGTGAATATTCAGCCGCGCATATACCAATGTACAATGCGTGTAAAATTGTGCGCCCAAACTTATCAGTTGAATCCACGTCGATTGTTCTGCTGTTGATGACGTATTTTATAAATTCGAATGCAAAAATATATTGTGGGATAGAGGTAAAATACACATTAAGGTGAACACGAGACAATTCCATCGTAGTTGGCGAGGAGCAAAAATTGTCGAGAATTCCTCCATGCTTGAGCAAAATTTTTACAATTTCAAATCGACGTTCACGAATCGCCCAATTCAAAGGAGTATTGCCATTCCGGTCGGTTCTATGAATATCTGCTTCCTGTTCAATGAGAAAAACTAATACTTCTAGGTTTTCATTTCTACTTGCGTAATGAATGGGATAATTGCCTAATGAATCCACCAAATTAATAAGTGCTCCCTTGCCAATTAAATATTTTACCAAACTTAAACCTCTCCCAGCGCAGGCATAATGGAGGGCTCCTGCTTCCGCATTCGGTAGTAGGTTAACGTTTGCATTATTTTCCACCAACAATTGGGTTATTTCAAAATAACCTCTCATAACAGCACGATTTAGAGGAGTTTGCCCACTGGAATCTGTCGAGTCAATTTCAAAATTGTTGGCAACTAAATATTTGATAATGGCAAGGGGCCCATGTTCAACAGCGAAATGCAACAAATGACTACAAACTGCTCCTCTTTCTACTAAAAATTTCACGCATTCAAGAGACCCACTCTTAACTGATCTTTCCAGAACATTTCGACCTTGCCCGTCTTTTAGAACCAGGAAAAAGAAATTTAATGATATTTATGCTTCCGTTGGATGCAGATTCAAAGAAAAATTCCTTCAAATTCATGTTGGGAGTAATGAAATCGGCAAAATTGTCTATCAGAAACTCAGCGAGTAGAAAATTTCGAGATTTTGCGGCAATCTCGAATAATTCCGTGGCCTTGGTGGGATTTCTTTGGATTAATTCCTTCGGAGAATCCAAACGGTCGTTCATGATGGCTTTTGTGAAAAGACTGTCACAAATATATAGCTCGTATGGCTTCCCCCAATGCCTCTCAGCTTCCCTAAGGCAATCCCTCAAAATATCGCCAGTTCCGTCCATTCTTATCAAGTCTTCCCACCTTTCTTCTACGAGATACTTAAAAATTGCTTCATTAGCAGCTGTCCAACGGTTTAATGCTTGAATCGGAAATCTTCCTGTATTGTCAGCAATCCATAATTTTGCACCTGAATTTAATAACATTTTAATCATTTCAAGGTCCAGATTGCACGAGAAAGCGCGATGCAATGAAGTCAAGCCTTCGGAGTCTTTCAAGTTCAAATCAGCTTTATTTCTGATTAGAAACTTGACGCTTTCTCTATCAGTAGTAGTCACATCAAGAAACCTGGAACTTCTAGTCACACTAGTGACGTGTTGAAAAGGCAATATGTTGGTATATTTGTTGGGTACATTCACAAGGGCAGAAAATAATGGCATGACGTCTAATTTGCCCATTGCAGAAAATAAAAGTGTGTTACCATTGCTATCGATGGAGTTTCTGTCAGCTCCTTTATGGAATAATATTTGGATCACTTCCATTCTCCCATTTTCAGCCGCCACGTGAACAGCTTCGTCTAAGCAGAACCTGTCAGCAGGGTAGTTCTGCAAAAGGTGTTCCACAAAGTGGACTTGTCCAAAAAATACGCTAAGATTTAATATCGATTGAAAATTTTTACAGGCTACTGAGGTGAAGAACATCTCGAAGAGATCCAAATAACCTGCTTTTATTATACTCGCTAAAATTGTTTGTTCCTCTTCGTATTCCAACTCAACATTTTTCAATTTCTTCAAAAAATACGTAGCAAATTCCATTTTCTTGCAAACTATTGCGAAACAAGTAATAACACTAACTTCCTTCTGGGTAAGTGCCAGTTGATATTTATTTTGGAGATATTTTATTAAATCAAGATATCCCCACGAAGCTGCTATGTTAGAAAGCCCAAACAAGCTTATACCCTCCATTGAAGCCTCAAATTCGCCCATATCCATTGCCAAACTTATGTGTATAAAAGAGTTGGAAATGCTAATACTTCTCATTTCCAAAGCAACATTTGAGGGATAGTTTAAGGAAGCAATTAGGTCCAAGTGATTTACCAAAGGCATTTCCACGAAAGGTTTTACATATCTATCGATTGCCATAGTCTTCTTACAAATATCCTGTCGTCCCAAAATCAGAGCCATTAGAAAGAGATTTGTGCCAAAGATATTCTCGAATTCTATAACTGGAAAGTCATACAGCAATTTAACCAAATTCAACAAATTGCTCTTCACGCTGTGACACAAAATATTGCAAATATCGTAATTCTGCAGGCCATGCAAATTAATTCTTTTAAACTGCGCCATTCTGTCAAGTAATCCCAAGCACATTGATAAATCAGCGTAAGAAATGGCATCTATTCTGAACAAATCGTCAACAGAATTCCAAAGTTCTGCTTTTTTGGTCAAAAAGTCGACGATTTCTGTAATCTCCGGATCGTCTACATTTCCGTCGTATTTCATATCAGAACCATTGACGAGGTAAGTGTCTTCAATGAATTCGCTCGGAATTCGAAGAAATTTTCTTCCCCAAGACATTGCGAGATGCAGAACCGTTCTCCCTAATTTATCGCTGCTAGAAATACTTTGCCAATTTCGCTTTAATGCCTCCGAATCTTTGTAAACGACAGCCACGTGTGCAGGAGAGTCCTGACCGGCCAACAAATCAAACATGATTCTAATATTATTGAATTGCTCCAAAAAATGAAAATTTTTCAAGTTGGGAACTAGAGAATGGTTCTCGAGAAGAAATAACGCGGCGAAATAGTCCGCAAATGTCTGATGAGAAAAAACGGTTTTTTCCTTTACCCCACCATTCACCAATAGACCAACAGGGTCAGTTTTTTTCTCAGTTTCACTCAAAACATCTCGCATATGAGAACAAATAATTTTCAAGTCAACCTTTGATTCGAAGCAAATCTTAAATCCCATCAATTTATACTTTTCCAGGCAGTCTTTTCTTAGACATCCTAAAAGATGCTCGTTTACATCATCCGCGTGGCATTTATTATAAAAAACTCTTATTTTTCCCTCGAAGAAATACTGATACAATTCTGTGATAGTCAAAGGCCGATTGAGAATTTCCAAGTCCTTGGAGCTTTGATGAAGAAAAAGCTCTGTCAACATATAAGCTTGAAGAGGCACCCCCAAAATGCTGTGAGCCCCCAAGTATCCAATATTCTTCGTTATTTGATCAGAAATTTTTCGTACTTCTTCTTCGGCGTACTTCTTGCAAAGGCGGTTGGTTATATAACTTTTCTGCTGTTCTACGTCGAATTCCTGAATATTTTTAGCAAATACCTTGAACGTCTCTTCAAGAAAAGGCTTCAAGTTACATCTAGAAGCAAGCCATTGTCGAATATTTAGCTCACCGATTCCTTTAATAAGCTTAATAATATCATTCTTTTTAGTTTCATCCTGAAGTTCGTCCAAACCGTCCCAGAATATTACGATCCTCCTCATTCTATAAAATTCTTGAAAAATTTTTGCTTCAAATGACGGTTGGTCTTCGAGAAGATTCGCAATGAACAAGTCGGCGTCCTTGTATTTCAATGCACGTTCTGTTTGCTCTCGAGCATTGAAATAGATGGCCCACAATTTTTTATCGCAGTGTGTTTTAAAATTTTTCATCATCGTGGACTTTCCCATGCCTGGATCCGCACAAATTATATTCATTTTATTGCTAGTTTGTAAAACGTTCGATTGTTTGTCAAATAAGCTCGATGATTGTTCCTGGAATTTTTTTAATCTATCGATATTGCTGCTATCAATCCATTCCAGATAACCTTGCAAATACCTGAAGTGAAAATAATTCTCTTTCACGTATCTTGTCCGAATTTTCTCAAAATCATCAGGTGACGATGTGATATGCAGAATTTTTTTGTCCTTCGGATCTTTGGTAAAAACGCTTAAGCCGTTGATAACCACGAAATCTTTATTTTCGATCACAGGTTTTAAATCGTCGAATTTTTCCTCGCAAACAATCACAATTAAGTCATCAGCAGTTGCTTTTGCCAAAAAATCGGTTTTCACAATCGTCTTTGGCAGAACTCTCTCGACGTGGCAGTCAGGAATTTGCTCCTTTTTTCCTCCGACTTCAAAAATCTCATTTGCCATTTTGAATAAATCATCCGTGGTGATAATTTTCGCTATTTCATCGTCGGACTCTTCCATAAATTCGCCAAGTTTGCAGTCACGTCCTTGAAACTCACACGGAAATTCAGTAAGAATTTTTTTGTAAATATCCAAGTCGAGCAGTTTCAAATCGTGCAAGTTTTGAAAAGTTTTGAATCCGTCAAAGCTCACTTCTCCTGAGTTTAGCAAAATAATTTTTTGCTTTCCTTGGTTGTTTTCCAGAAGAAACCTAACCGCTTTGATGGTTGACTCTCGGGAGTTTTCTGCAACTTCAATTATCCTCGGAGATGTTTCTGGTGTCCAAATTTTGTCCGCAAAGTCGTTTGGTTCTTGCAACACAGTGATGTCAAAATTTAGTATTGCTTTCCTTAAAATATCATTTAAAAATTTACAACATTGCTCAGTTGCCTTCATCTTTGGGCAGAAGATGGATACTAGTTGTTCGACGATTTTTTCTTTGTTCAACTTCGCTTTTCTCCCTTGTTTTTCATTCCATTTTGTCACAAAATCTTGATATTTTAAAAAATCGTCCTTTTTACCCAAGAACGACTCTTCCAAAATCTTCACAATTTTGCTTTTCAATTGACTAACGTCGTCTTGGTTAGTTTTGAGGATTAAATTTTTGAAAAAACAAATTTCCTCTTTTGTCGCATCAGGATTTTTCCCTCGATCAATGGAGAAACCGTACGTGTTGTCGGACTTCTGGAAAATTTCGACAATAAACGCCTGTTTGTTCTCTTTTGAGTTCACTTTCAATTCCTCGACCTTCGCTTTCAGACAAAATTTCTTATTCGTGTGAAGGATGTACGTAAACTTTTCGTCAAATATTTTGACCGTGTCTAAACAATACTGTCTTAAACTAAATTTACCAGATGGCGCCTCCAAGGCTTCGATTTGTAAGTTGCTTCTCTCTTGGTGTTTCATCTGAAGAGCGAAATTAACTTCTTCTCCGTTTTTCATTTTCTTGCTGACGACAAGATCGTCAAAACTGCCAAACTTGTCATCATTGCAAGAAATCCAAAAATCTTCCACCTCTGGATCCAAAGATAAACTCAGAGTTTCGAATGCGACCATCAATTCTTCAAATTCTTTTCCCTTGTCGGTTGTTCCTGGTCGCTTGCGAAATTTCTGCAATTGGGGCCTCGTGGTATCAAAAATGTCTTAACAAAATCTTCTTACCTTATCCATTATGCTCATTTCTTAGATTATAAAGAGACAAGATAAATGTGACTGGCAACTGTGAACTGTGATATCATCGCAGATTAACAAAATAAAAAATAAAACAGATTATTGAATTTCTATAAGAGCATTTAGGTATCTTATCTCACCAAGTAAATGAACATAATCTTATTATTGATCAAAGCCGCCAGTTATAATGTCGGCAGGATCTAAAAGAGAACATGGACAAGATATGATATTCAGGAAAATATTGGGCCCCAGATTTCCAAATTTTGTCCAACAAGCGAGCGAGCGATTTCACTAACACTACAGTGATGCCTGCGCATGTTTTGGCACTAATAGCCATTTAAGAGAGTTAACCTTCCGAACGCGCACCTAATGCCGTAGGTAGGTTAACCTTTAAATATTACAGATTCCAGTTAACCTTCAAACTGCAAAGTCTTAAAATTCGTTGCAAGATAGTTTAACTTCGAGAACGAAAAAGATAAGCGTACAGGTTAAAAATTACAAGTTAACCTTCATACCAAAAAAGTTACATTCGTTTTGCTTAGCTTATATAATGTGTTTCGGGTAAATAATGGTTAACTTTCAAAATTTACACTTTCCAAACTACAACGGCAAGTGCCATTTTGGCATGTCAACTTTGAAAACAATTAACTCCCATTTTCTCTATCAGCACATGAAAAGTCTTCAAATTTTGTTTTCAAAATTGGATTCAAGCTTAGTGACCTTTTGGCAAAAGATCGTAAAATTTAGAAAAATCGCAGAAAACACCTTAGGTTTGGTGGAGTAAAACTTATAGGTATAGTAAATAGTAAAATGTACTTGATATTGGTGATAGGATTGCATCATTCTCTAAGTGGGGAGGTTCCAGCCGCTTCCGTAGCTACCCCTTCTTTTCTGAAATCCTATTGATTTATTTATGAACAACCGAAGTAAGTAAATACGCAAGAAGTTATGTAACACCATAGAAATAAACTCACCCTTGTAAATCATAAAGGGGTACATTCCTGAGGGGGTGAAAAGATGAATTTCCGAATGGCCGCAATTTTTCGATGAATTGGATTAGGGTGGTAAAATTTAAAACACGGCGGTTTTCTTTGGAGCATGTGCGGGTGGTGAAACAGGGGGTTGGAGTTTAGGGATTGAAACGTTTATTTAATTATCATTAAGTATTTTTTTCTATTATTTTTTTTCCTCCTTAACTCATTCCAACTTCTGGAACTTAGGGCAGAAATTTATCAGCCAAAAGGCTGTTTCTGTCCTCTTGAGTGTTATATTTCTATTTTTTCTCTCATCTTTGATTGTATTGTAATTAATTTCTATTTCACTTAATAAACGTATTCTTATTATTATTATTATAACTTTACACAGAGAAACAATATCTGCTGTGAAGCTGAGAGGTTTTACACATTGTATCCTAGAGATGGATAAGTGAATTTTAGGACAGATTTATTGAAGGGGATGAAAGTTATTCGATAGATTTCTATTGATGGTACAAAAAAGGACTTAACCATGATTCGCGAAAAAACACCCTTAAAGGCGCTACAACCTCTAACATGTAGAAAAACATTAATACAAGAAATCAAAAACTGCTTAACGTATCAAGGCTGAATTTGGTGCTTCAATTCCCAGTGGCACTGTAGGTGGATGGGATCTAACAAGGGGGATTAAATTTAAGGGTTGAAACTGGGAAATTTTTCAGGTAAATGGTGGAACAAAATTAGGGGGTTCGATGGATTTAGGTCAACCATTGAAGAAAGTCTTATGTGTCTTCAACCTAATACCAATCCCTAGACTGCTAACAACCCCTAACCTGAGTAAATATATTTTTTATTAATTTTCTCGGGCCTTTTTGTGCTTCTTCTGTAATTCAAATTCATTTTGATTAACTTTTAGCCTGTCCACAATTTTCAACCCCTCACCCTCAAAACCCTCAAAAAGCTATATTTATGCAGACCGCTTTTTTTCGCGTAATTTTCACCCCCCTTGATATTTCATCGCCCTTCATGTTTCAACCCCTATGGCGCCCTTCGCAATATGGCTTTTTATCCCCCTTTACGATTTTTCAACCTCCTAAGTATTCATTTTGCAAAATTCGCGTTTTTGTTTACCTTTTTCACTTTTTTCAACCCCTCTCGCAATATTTCAACTCTCCAAACGCAAAATTTGGGTTACTTTGGTGTAATTTTCTGTAAATGTGCTTTTTCTGTTCATTTTCTACTTTCTAATTCTGTGGCAAGAATTTTTTAACATTTCGCCTTTTTGACACATCTGTGCGTTTGCGGAGGCACTACTACTAGGTGCAGATTGATAAAATTTGCACCCGGTTCCACCAGTAAGACCAGCCGCCCCTACATACACATTAACGTAATAAACATCTACAGGGTACACATCGCGTTGATGTACATCTTCCGGTTATTTGGTTATTGGATTTTCAGATAACCAGAATTTTTGTTAGTGTACCGGGTGGACCAACACTATTGCCCACCTCAAAAATTGCCCTTTATTTTAAAGCTGGGACTTCGAAATTTTTACAGTGTATATGGCTACCAAGCACCCTTCAAATGAGGGCAAAAGTTTATCTGTCATGCAAAAACTGTGACGTCACGAAATTTTGAAATATCGTTTTTCCAAGAAAAAAAAAATGTTTACCCATAAAATCGTTTTTTGGGCTAATACCTTTATGTTAAGCCCATTTTTTTAAATTTCCGTCATCATATTAGCCAACTGTAGCAAGCTAAAAATGGTCCATTTTTATTCACAAGTCGGCCACGTAAACAATTGACTACTATGCGAGGGCTTTCTTGGATAACAGCGTACGCTTTTTTCATCTGTCACCAGTTGACAGCGACACGACGCGGCAATTGAACTGCGAAATTGTTTTTAATTTTAATAAACGTGGATTTTTGTAACGAATAATGTTGAAATATCGGTTTAAACTGGGCATCCACCATTTAATTCGCCCACCCAAGGTGCCAGGAGAGGTTACGAGCACGGACATTTTATCAGATGGCGGTGGCGGCGTGAAAAGAGGCTCCAGTTTGTGTGAAGGGCTCCGGTTTGTGTGAGGGGGTTTTTTCAAATAGCCATTTCCATAATTCGCATTATTCCATACTTATGTAATTCCACAGGTAATTATTTTGTTGTTATGGCCTGTTTTTTAGTTGGCATTTTTAGGTTAAGTGAGTCGACTTAGTTTGCCCCGTTGAGACTAATATCGAGGACTAAGATATTCACAGCCCAGAATTTAACAGCAACTCGTGTCAAATAAGGACCAAGGAATCGTTTTGCATAACATAATTCATATTCAAAGATAAACTGTAATCGAAGGTGGTGCAAGTGTCAATTTTCGATTGGCAAATACCTCGTAGGTACCTCCTAAACAAAATCAAGACGTTAATAATTGATGCTTTGAAGTTGGTGAAGCTCAAGTTATTATTTGAACAGCAGAAGCAAAAAGGTGCAATGTGGAATTTAATAATCATCATCATGGTGGGCAAATAAGGACTAATTAATCATTGATCACACGACAAGCCATCCAGTGCATAAACAAGACGTGTGTGTGTGCCTGAGTTTCAATTTTTGTCATTAGAATGAACTAAGAATACTTTATTAAACAATAATTGCCTATTAAGTAAATTTAATAAATCAGGCTTTCATATTTTTACTTGAATTTCGCGCATTTATTTCATTACGCACGTTAATTTCCCGCTCAAACTCTTCCAACCCCTTTTAGCTAATCATTAGTCACCCACTAGTGTGATTAGTGTGTGAATTACAATAGTGTTGCAGTGTTTAGGTTGCTAATTTTGAGAAAAATTGCTATTTTGTGAAATCTTCAACCTCTTGAAGAGAAGTGTTTTGCAAGTTAGTTTTACATACCTACTTGTCAGCAGTCGAGAAATGAAGCAATCAAGCGGCATAAGTAAGTCATCGATTCTAAGAATATTAAAAAGGCACAAATTCCATGCATATCACATCGAACTGCATCAGGAACTACATGGAGAGGATTTTATGAACAGGGTGAGATTTTGCACGTGGGCCCAAGAGAAACTGCAGGAAAATCAGGACTTCTTCAAGTTTGTGCTTTTCACCGATGAATGCACATTCAAATCTAATGGGCACGTAAACAGGCATAATATGCACTATTGGTCGGTGGTTAACCCACATTGGATGAGAGAAGAAAAAACACAAGACATATGGTCACTGAACGTGTGGGGTGGAATTATTGACAACCGATTAGTTGGTCCATTCTTTTTTGAAGGCCATCTGACTGGTGCGATGTATGCAGAGTTCTTAAGAAATTCATTAGATGACTTACTAGAAGATGTGCCATTAAATGTGATCCAAAATTTGTGGTTTCAGCAAGATGGTGCGCCTCCACATTTCAGTCGAGAAGCTCGTGGTGTGGCAGATGAAAAGTTTCCAGATAAATGGATTGGTCGTGGTGGTCCAATTGCTTGGCCAGCTAGATCTCCCGATCTCACACCTATGGATTTTTTCACATGGGGAGTTGTGCAAGAAATTGTGTACAGAACACAGCCAACCACGAGACAAGACATGCAGCAACGACTCGTAGATGCCTTCCAGACAATCAATGAACGAAATAAAGCAGCTACAGTCCAAAATTCATTTCAGCGACGTGCTCAGATGTGCATCGAAAGAGAAGGCCACCACTTTGAGCAGTACCTGTAATCAGGTAAGTACTTTTTGTGAAGTGATCTGTGCTATAGTGGTTGCAGTGCAGTGAATTTGGTGATGATTGTGTAGTGATGGGTTGTGGTAGTGAGTAATGCATCACTTTAGGTAAGTACAAGCCGTAAGTTCCTTGTACACAATTTTGTCTATGATGATTAGTAGAGCTCTTTCACAATATTTGAAGGATCCACAATTCTGAGACATCCAAAACAGCTAAAAGACCATAGTTTATGTAACACAATCAGTCAATCAAATTCAATTTATTGTTGTTAGTTTGATCATACAGGATTTAAGTTTCAATTTATATCCTTGAAAAATTATAATTATTGTGATTGCAACTTCAACTTTACAGCAACACACTTTCGCCAGCTAAAAACACTTGGTTTTACATCACCCTACAATTTACCAAACAATTTAACCCAACTAGTTAAGAAATGGCATCGGGCTATAATTCTTCTACCTTCGGCTACAGTGTATCTCTGAATTTTAATTATGTTAGTTGAAACGATAGTTTAACAATTCCTTTGCCCTTATTTAGATCAGATGATGTTAAATTTAGAGGCTGTAAACATCAATTTTGTTATGCAAAACGATTCCTTGGTCCTTATTTGACACGAGTTGCTGTTAAATTCTGGGCTGTGAATATCTTAGTCCTCGATATTAGTCTCAACGGGGCAAACTAAGTCGACTCACTTAACCTAAAAATGCCAACTAAAAAACAGGCCATAACAACAAAATAATTACCTGTGGAATTACATAAGTATGGAATAATGCGAATTATGGAAATGGCTATTTGAAAAAACCCCCTCACACAAACCGGAGCCCTTCACACAAACTGGAGCCCCTCTTCACGCCGCGCCGCCACCGCCATCTGATAAAATGTCCGTGTTCGTAACCTCTCCTGGCACCTTGGGTGGGCGAATTAAATGGTGGATGCCCAGTTTAAACCGATATTTCAACATTATTCGTTACAAAAATCCACGTTTATTAAAATTAAAAACAATTTCGCAGTTCAATGGCCGCGTCGTGTCGCTGTCAACTGGTGACAGATGAAAAAAGCGTACGCTGTTATCCAAGAAAGCCCTCGCATAGTAGTCAATTGTTTACGTGGCCGACTTGTGAATTAAAATGGACCATTTTTAGCTTGCTACAGTTGGCTAATCTGATGACGGAAATTTAGAAAAATGGGCTTAATATAAAGGTATTAGCCCAAAAAACGATCTTATGGGTAAAAATTTTTTTTTTCTTGGAAAAACGACATTTCAAAATTTCGTGACGTCACAGTTTTTGCATGACAGATAAACTTTTGCCCTCATTTGAAGGGTCCTTGGTAGCCATATACACTGTAAAAATTTCGAAGTCCCAGCTTTAAAATAAAGGGCAATTTTTGAGGTGGGCAATAGTGTTGGTCCACCCGGTACAAGAATATTGGTGAGAATTTTGAATTTTGGACTTCGATATTTTTAGGGAATTATATATATATATGGACTTTCTTTTGAAATATTTAAGGCTCGTTTAACCAAGTCTTCAATTGTTGTGTGCTTCATGTATTTAGTTGAACAATGAACGTAAGAAGAAAGCCCTTTATTGCCTGAATATCAGATTTCTAATGACAGAGAAGCTTTAGCAAAAGAGGAACAAGAACGGAAAGGAAAAGCAAAACCCGCGATTGCTTGAAGCCACTGCCGGATGAACGTCTGGAATGCTGACCAGAAAATCGCCGTTGTTCCCATTCTGGTCTTCTCCATTCTCCTCCATCCTGTGTGGTTCTTCTTTTCGTCGGCCATTCTGCCAATTCCTCCCCATATCGCCTTGTCGAGCTTCGTGATTCTTCCGTAGATTTCAGCTTCTCCCTCTCGGAATCTCCTTCAAACGGTACCTTCAAATCGGTCTTTTCGCGAATGAAGGAGTAATGAGCTTCAATTTTCGTAAACGCAACTGCTTCATTTGTGGAGAAAATTCCGGTCGCTATTCCTACGACGACATTGTCGCACACCGCGAAGCTATTATTATACGCAAAGACACCTTTTGCGCACAAAAATCGTCCGCTTCTTATTTGCTTCTCAGTCAAATTTCGAGATTCATGACAATCTACTACCCTCGCGGTTGTACAATTTTTCTTGGACTCTTTTGGATCGTGGCTATAAACAACTAGTTCTGTACATTTATCTGTGAAGCCCCTCACTTCAGGCCAAGGAAGGAATAAATCCCAACGGAGCAACGTTTCCCTTGTTAACAAAAGGCCCAGGTTATAATCGTTGAAGCTGTAATTTTCGTGGAGGATTACCTCCTTACAAGAGGTTTGCTCTTCTGTTCCTTCTTCAATCTTACACCAGGTTACGTCTTTGAGGCAATGTTGAAGTTCATCCGCTCGTGCCAACACCCATTGGTGTGATAACATGAAACCATTAAGACGATGATCCGTAGCGAAAAGTCCACAGTTTATGTTTAGCATGAAGGACGGATCCAGATTTTTCTCGCAGGTTAAAATTTCGTTCTCCTCTTTTGGAGATTCCTCGGATGATGAACCAGCAAGCAGGATGATGTGTAGACTCAATACCATCCGAAAACGGACCATTTTGGTAGACAAAGTAGAAAAAATTCGAGGTCTGTCACAAAAATGTCATCGAACCAAATACCTTTTGATCTTTGTGCGAAACTTGGAGCAGATTTTGACTCTTTTCTTCGCCCATTTCATTCGTTGAGTATTATCGCTTTCTTTATTATGAAGCCATCAGAACCAATTAATATTCTTCACTGTAACTTTTGAACGGGTAAGTGGGTTTCAAAATTTTACGCTTCGGCTTACTGAGGATTTCACATCTCAAAATTATGCATCACAATCAATTATTATACGTAGTGGTACGGTATAAATGATATACGTTTACGATCTACCGTTTTTTTTTCCATACCTATTTTATACCTATTATAAACGTTAATTTCGTTGCAAAGTTGGTAGAAAACAAGTCTATCATGAACGCATAATAATTGTCGTTTATAATACGTTGGATTTCAACGACTAGTATTTATTTATACGTATATTACAAATGATTCTGAGACATTAATTATACGCATGAAGAAGTTTTTTAGTAGGTTATATCAAGTTTAAGCACAAACGTCTATTTATCGTTTATAAAACCTCGCATTTCAACGATTAGAATTTATTTATGGGTAGGTACGTTCATAACAAATGATAAGTACTGGGACGTTGATTACATTCATAAAGTTATAAATTGTTGTAAATAAAACAATAAAACATTAACCCCTAAAAGGGGTTAATGGAATACGCATAGTAAGTGTCTTTTTTATGCGCATAATATATTCTTAATCAACACGTTTAATAGACGTCAATTTTTATGTATATTAAACGTTGTGTTTCAATGGGTAATAAACGTTGAAACGGGCGAACATATGGCGGTATATCACACGTTGAAATTTTTCCGTATATAGACGAGTATGTCTGACATTTAAAAAACGTTTTATAAACCACCCTGTGTTACTTGGGAAGGGGCCGAAATGTTGTTTAGAAAATTGACCACGAACGAGGTTCAAATTATGTTAAAAAGCCCCCTCATAAGGCTTTTTCCAATAGTTGACCGAAATCTATCGAACCTCGTAATTGTATACCACCATTTACTTGAAGAGATTTCTAGTTTCAACCCTTAAATTTCATCCCCCCTTGTTAGATCTTAGAGAAAATTTGTTCATCCGCCTACAGTGTCACTTACCAAATTCTGGCTTGATACCCTAAGTAGTTTTTGAGTTCTCGTGTTATTGTGATTCTGCATGTTAGGAGTTGTAGCTCCTTTAAGGGTGGTTTTTCGCAAAATGAACACTTTTTTTGAATCAGTAAAGGAAAACTATCGAATGACGCTATTTTCGACCAATACTAATTAAGGGTAATTTTGAGTTTCAACGCCTAATTTCCACCCCGTCTGTCCGATTTTATTGAAAATGCATCCCCCGTAAGATTTCATCGAAAAATGTGTAAACGTTGAGTTTGAAAGAGCTGCGTGCAACCCTTGCGGAGTTATCATTTTTCTTGTGGTTTTCATCCCTCGAAATTGGCACCCCCTCACTTTCAACAGACTTGAAGGTCGAACCAAGTTTCAGTAAGATCCCTCCAGTAGTTCTCGAGTTATTGCAATTAATAGTTTTTCGGTTTTCCACCCCTAGCTCCCAACCCCTTGGTCCGATATGGCCCAAAAGCAATCCCCGTCTTACTTTTTGGGAGACAAAGCCGAATACCAAGTTTCAGCCCGATATTTCAATCCGTTCTCAAGTTATGCGACGGAGAGTCTGAGGAGCGATCGATACGACGAGCGAGCGAGCATTTATAAGCTAAAACAAGAGTGCCTCGCAAATTGCTACGGCGTTAAAAGTAAAAATCATCACTTAATAATTTTATACAGCCGTAACAATTATCCCGGCCGTAGCCGTAAACACGACAAAATGATTGCCTCGAATCTCCATCTAAAGGTGCGGAGCGTTTTAACAGCTCTGAATTAGCTCGTATTTACGGTATTTTATTGGTAGATATCGGCACGTCAAAAACAACGTCGTAAATTGCAGGATATGAAAGGTAAGTGCCGCACACCTGTTGGTGGACGCTTTTCAATCGCTGCGTGGACGTCGAGGTTTTACGACGGATTAAGCTGTAAGTCGGCCGAAATCGCAATAAAAGTTAAAATTATTCATTGAAAAGTTTATCGGGGCATAAAAATCGCGTTAAACTTCATTGTGTCCCTGATGTTGTTCGTTAAACGGCCAAGAGCGCTTCCGAAACGGGTCAACAAACCTGTAAATGCTCTCCTGTCGGATGGCGAGTCTTAATCTGTTTGCTCTTGGGTTAATTTATCAAATTGGGATTAGGGAATTTTGATCCGTGAAGTTGTTGCACTTAAGTTGGCATTACTGATTGGTTTTATTGTTCTAAATTGGCAATAGGCGTGTGTGCTTGAAGAAAATCGAAAATGTTGGGGTTTAGGTTGGCAGAACTTAATCGACACTCGAATGCAAGAGCACATAATGCAGCAGTTGGTATCACAAACTAGTGTTGGTAACCCTGATTTTTTAAATAATTTGGTACCTAGAGTTGGTAATCTGTTTGCTCTGTAGTTACTTTATCAGTTTGGGATTAGGGAATTTTGATCCGTGAAGTTGTTGCACTTAAGTTGGCATTACTGATTGGTTTTATTGTTCTAAATTGGCAATAGGCGTGTGTGCTTGAAGAAAATCGAAAATGTTGGGGTTTAGGTTGGCAGAACTTAATCGACACTCGAATGCAAGAGCACATAATGCGACAGTTGGTATCACAAACCAGTGTTGGTGATCCTGATTTTTTAAATAATTTGGTACCTATAGTTGGCAGTTAGATTGGCAACCCTGATTGTCTTTCTCACTTGTGACAAGTTTTTAGTGACTTTCTCTTCGCTAGATTGGTGAAATCGTCCCGTGAAAAGAATCTGGTTACTGTTAGATTCAAATAGTTGGAAAATAAATAAAGAAAATAACAGTTACGCTTGTTATTTCTTGCTGTTCGGTTGGTAAACTTTGGCAACCAAACCGAAGTGCGGTGGCAACACTGCTTTTCGTGATTATTAAATATTAATGAAATAACCTATTTTTCATAGTTCTATAGCTATTTTTTTTGTTCTTCGGTTGGTAGAGCACATTTTATGTTGCAACGAATAAATTGCATCGAAAACTAGTTTTAGTAATTTTTATAATGCAGCGTTGGCAATATCTGATTTCTGCAGCAATATTTTATCCTCAATGATACTTCTGTGATTAACGCTTGAAATAAATCTGGTTACTTACAGTTCAACAGTTGGTATAACATAAGTAAAGAAAAACATCTACTTTTTAGAAATTTTGTTCCGTTAAGGTGGTAGTACAAGTTGCAATTTTTCTTCGTTTTTATCGTTTCCCAGTTAGTTGGTACCTCTGATTGGACAGCCTGCAATAAAGTTTGTTATTTCTCACTGTTCGGTTGGTGTTGGTGAACTAAAAGGTGAGGTGGCAATACTGTTTTTGGTGATTATTAATAAAATAATCAATTTTTCATAGTTCTAGCTACTTTTTTGTTCTTCGGTTGGTAGAGCACATTTTATGTTGCAACGAGTAAATTGCATCGAAAACTAGTTTTAGTAATTTTTATAATGCAGCGTTGGCAATATCTGATTTCTGTAGCAATATTTTATCGTCAACTTCTGTGATTAACGCTTGAAATAAATCTGGTTACTTACAGTTCAACAGTTGGTATAACATAAGTAAAGAAAAACATCTACTTTTTAGAAATTTTGTTGCGTTAAGTTGGTAGTACAAGTTGCAATTTTTCTTCGTTTTTTATCGTTTCCCAGTTAGTTGGTACCTCTGATTGGACAGCCTGCAAAGTTTGTTATTTCTCACTGTTCGGTTGGTGTTGGTGAACTAAAAGGTGAGGTGGCAATACTGTTTTTGGTGATTATTAATAAAATAATCAATTTTTCGTAGTTCTAGCTACTTATTTTGTTTTTCGGTTGGTAGAGCACATTTTATGTTGCAACGAATAAATTGCAACGAAAACTAGTTTTAGTAATTTTTATAATGCAGCGTTGGCAATATCTGATTTCTGTAGCAATATTTTATCGTCAATGATACTTCTGTGATTAACGCTTGAAATAGATCTGGTTACTTACAGTTCAACGGTTGGTATAACATAAGTAAAGAAAAACATCTACTTTTTAGAAATTTTGTTGCGTTTAGTTGGTAGTACAAGCTGCAATTTTATTTCGTTTTTTTATCGCTTCCCAGTTAGTTGGTACCTCTGATTGGACAGCCTGCAATAAAGTTTGTTATTTCTCACTGTTCGGTTGGTGTTGGTGAACTAAAAGGTGAGGTGGCAATACTGTTTTTGGTGATTATTAATAAAATAATCAATTTTTCATAGTTCTAGCTACTTTTTTTGCTCTTCGGTTGGTAGAGCACATTTTATGTTGCACCGAATAAATTGCATCGAAAACTAGTTTTAGTAATTTTTATAATGCGGCGTTGGCAATATCTGATTTCTGTAGCAATATTTTATCGTCAATGATATTTCTGTGATTAACGCTTCTTGAAATAAATCTGGTTACTTACAGTTCAACAGTTGGTATAACATAAGTAAAGAAAAACATCTACTTTTTAGAAATTTTGTTGCGTTCAGTTGGTAGTACAAGTTGCAATTTTTCTTCGTTTTTTTATCGCTTCCCAGTTAGTTGGTACCTCTGATTGGACAGCCTGCAGTAAAATTTGTTATTTCTCACTGTTCGGTTGGTGTTGGTGAACTAAAAGGTGAGGTGGCAACACTGTTATTGGTGATTGTTAATAAAATAATCAATTTTTCATAGTTCTAGCTACTTATTTTGTTCTTCGGTTGGTAGAGCACATTTTATGTTGCAACGAATAAATTGCAACGAAAACTAGTTTTAGTAATTTTTATAATGCAGCGTTGGCAATATCTGATTTCTGTAGCAATATTTTATCGTCAATGATACTTCTGTGATTAACGCTTGAAATAAATCTGGTTACTTACAGTTCAACAGTTGGTATAACATAAGTAAAGAAAAACATCTACTTTTTAGAAATTTTGTTGCGTTCAGTTGGTAGTACAAGTTGCAATTTTGCTTCGTTTTTTATCGCTTCCTAGTTAGTTGGTACCTCTGATTGGACAGCCTGCAATAAAGTTTGTTATTTCTCACTGTTCGGTTGGTGTTGGTGAACTAAAAGGTGAGGTGGCAATACTGTTTTTAGTGACTATTAATAAAATAATCAATTTTTCATAGTTCTAGCTACTATTTTGTTCTTCGGTTGGTAGGGCATATTTTATGTTGCAACGAATAAATCGCCCTTGGGCCGACAAGTTCCCAGGAATACCTTCCATCAACCTCAAAGCAGGCGACGAGGACGCTAATCTGTCCAGCCTGCCAAACCTGACCTTGTCACTTTTCCTGTCAACTTAATTTTTTTACATTTACATTCCGTTTGAAATACCCTCGCAAAATGGACAACAGAGACCCGGAAAACCCCAACCAGCGCCCCCCAAACCCCAACTTCTTCAACCAACCCTACCGACGACTCAACGAGGAAGACGACATCATCGGGCAGCGCCCCAGCATCATCCTCCCCCGCCTCCAGGAAATCGAAAAGCTCTTCTTCGAGCTCGTCCAGTCAGGTACCAACCCCAACCCCAACCCCTCTAAATTCTAAATCCAGGCGACGTGGACGCCGTCAACGAGTTCCTCCAAAACAACCCTGGGTTCAACATCAACTGCTCGAACTTCCAGGGCATTAAAGCCCTTTTAATCGCGGTTAGGACAGCCCACGAGTCCATGGTGGAGGCCCTCCTCACGCATCCAGACATAGAAATCGGGGATTGCGTCCTCCACGCGATCAAAGGGAACCAAGTCAAAATCCTGGAACAGCTTCTGGAGAAGATTCACGCGACTGCTCCGAGTTTGGAGTACGTTGGAGTGACTCACAGCTCGGATTTTGCAGACAACATTACTCCACTAGTGCTAGCTGCGCAGTGTGGCCACTACGAGATTATCCAAATGCTGGTTGAGAGAGGACACACGATCAGCAAGCCTCACCCTCCGAACTGCAGATGTATGGAGTGCAGGGAGCAGCTAGAAAGAGACGACCTTCTCCACGCAGAGCAAAGCAAAATCGAAAGATATAAAGCGATCGCCAATCCTGCGTACATTTCCCTGTCAAACACCGATCCGATCCTGTTTAGCTTTCAATTGTCGGTGGAGTTGAGGCAGAGAGCTCTGCTTTCTCCAGGATTCAAGACAATTTACCAGGAGCTCGCAGACGACGTCAGCAACTTCGCTGTTGAGCTTTTAGGCACAAGCAGAAATTCTGGAGAAGTTGAATTGATCCTGAACCAGAAGGGAGGAATTGGCAACATTTTGCAGTACCCTCGCCTGGTTTTGGCCATGGACTATAAGCAGAAGACCTTCGTGGCCCATTCTTACACGCAGCATTTGGTGGAGACGGCTTGGCGAGGATCGTGGCACGAATACGTGTTAAAACCTGTCTGGGCCAAGTGCCTTTATCCCTTCACACGTGTCCTAACCCTTCCAATGGTCCTGCTGATGCTGATAGCCACCCCGAGGCACCCTTGGGTGATGTTTTGGAATATCCCTTTGAACAGAATGTTCAGCCACGTGGCGTCGTACATTATCTTTTTGGTGTTGATATTTTTGCAGTCGAATGTGTCGAAGAGCAAAGAGAGGAGGTATCCTCCGAATTCGGGGCTTGAGCCTGTAAGTACGGACGGATTTGAATATCCTTGCCCGTGTTAAACTTCAAAGTCCCACATTTTAACGGCTTTTAATATATTCTGTCGATTTACGTTAACTTGTGCGTTAACTTCCAAACCTCTTTATTTCTAGAACAATTAGACAGGTAACCTCCAAAACTGAAGACTGACAACCTCTTATTGTTACGCAAACTAACCGTCAAAGTGGAAAGAACGCACATTAAAAGATATGTGCAGTTAAACTTGATATTAAAGCCGTTATTTTAACCTTGTTAACTTTCAAAATTCACAACTTCGTATAACAGGTTTTAATTAGTAAACTTTATTGGTTTTCAAGTTAAAGAGTACCTATTTACCTACATTTAAAGGTTTTAACGATCCTTGACTTCAAACTAAGTTAACCTTCATGTGTCAACCATTTATCGTCATGACAGTTAACCTTCAAATCAGATTGACCTGCGGCCTTAGTTTGCCTAGGTTTTTTTGGGGCTTGGGGCGTTAATAACTTGGTAACCTTCAAAATTTGAATGTCCTTGCCCGTGTTAAACTTCAAAGTTCCACATTTTAACGGCTTTCAATATATTCTGTCGATTTCCGTTAACTTGTGGCGTTAACTTCCAAAATTCGTTATTTTTAGAACAAGTAGGCAGGTAACCTCCAAAACTTGAGACGGACAACCTCTTGTTTTTACGTAAACTAACCTTCAAAGTGGAAAGGACGCACATTAAAAGATACGTGCAGTTAAACAGTCAGTGGCGGCTGGTCAGAGGCGGCTAAGGAGGCTAAGCCTCCTCAAAATATTTTTCGCGGGGCTACCGCTCCCCTCACCCTCCATTATCGCAGTGTGTTTCCCCGAAAATCCTCCCGTTAGCCTCCGCATTTAAAAAAAGCCACTGGAAACTTGATATTAAAGCTGTTGACTTTAACCCTTGTTAACTTTCAAAATTCATGAACTTCGTATATCAGCTGTTGTAACTTTCAAACTAAAATTGCCCTGCGGATGAGGATCAATAAGCTCGAAATTTTTAAGAAATTTCAAGACAATTTTCGTCAGGTGATAGTGATCTTCGTCGTCGGGAACTTCTGGAACATGTTCCGGATGTGCTTCATCCAGGGCGCCTCCCGCTACTTCCGGAAGCTCTGGAACTGGCACGCGGTCACCTCCAACTGCTTCTTCATCCTCACCTTCATCTTCTGGCTGGCCTCCTACGTGGACGCCCGGAACAACGACCAAGTGGACCTCGAGCGGAAATACTGGAACCAACTAGACCCCATCCTCCTGGCCGAGGGCACCTTCGCCATCGCCGTCATCATGTCCTACTTCAAGCTGATGTTCTTCTACCGCCTCAGCTACTACCTGGGACCCGTCCAGATCTCCCTCGGGAAGCTCTGCGCGGACATCTCCAAATATTTCGCCATCTTCCTGGTCATCATCCTCTCCTTCACGGTGGGCATGTGCAGGTACTACAGCTACTACGACTCGATGGTGCAGACGGACTCGAACGGCATCAAAACCGCGCAAGTCTCCTCCTTCACGGATTTTACTTCGACTCTGAAGACCTTCTTCTGGGCGGTTTTGGGGCAAAGCTCCTTGGAGTCGGCGGATGTCATCATCGAGAACCTCCCGGGGGAGACGGAGAACACGTCCATCATCAACAAGCACGGGTTCACGGAGGCGGTGGGGTACGTGGCCCTCGCCATCTTCCAAGTGGGTTTCACTTACGTGCTATGGGTGCTGTTATGCGACAAATTCGTTGCAGGTGGTGTCCGTGGTGATGATCATGAACATGCTCATCGCCACCATGTCCAACACGCAGCAGAGGATCTCCGACAACCTGGACACGGAGTGGATCTTCGGCAAGACGGATTTTTACCTCGAGTACATGCTGCAGTCTACGCTGCCTTCGCCGTTGAACCTCATCCCCACTCCGGGGGGTATCAGCAAGTTCATGGAGTTGTTCCAGGTGCCCAGGACTGACCTTAAGGGTAGATTTTAGCCCTTAAAGTTGGAATTGCTAATTTTTGGGGTAGATTTGGAGGCGAGGAACGAGTACCCGGCGCTCATGTCCCAGCTGGTGCAGAGGTACTTTAGGCTCAAGGACGATTCGGCGATGGGCGATGCTGAGGCCCTCAAGTTGGACGTTTCTGATCTTAGGTCGGCTATTGATGCTTTGATTGATAATAAACAAGAGTGAATTGAGTTTTTAATTTGGGGAATTTTGGTTGGGTTTGGTTTTTGGTTATGGTGGCAGCATTGTTAAAGCCGAAGGGGCAACCACTGCGTTAGTCCGAGGTACGCCCTTAGATTTAATCAGCTTTTAGTCTGTTAGTCCGATTCAGTCCAATTTAGTCCAGTTTAGTCTGATTTAGTCAAGAGCTTAGTGAACTTAGACCAGTTTAGTCCAATTTATTTAGCGTTAGTCTGACACAGTTTAGTGCTAATGGACTAAATCGAACTGAACCGCACCCATTTTGGACGCCGAATGAGGCAATTAAGTCCGATTTAGTCCAATTAAGTCCATTTAAGTTCACTTTAGTCCAATTTAGTTCAAAATGTTCCAGGCTAGTCCACTTTAGTCCAGCTTACTCAGCTTTAGCTAAACTTAGTCTGATTTTGTCCAGCCTAGTCCAATTTAGTCCATTAGTCCTGTTAGTGCTCAAATAGTGCGGCCTAGTCTTAGTCCTTGGTGCATTTTTTTGTGAGTGGTTGCCCCCTCGGTTGAAGGGTTCCTAGAGCGCCTATAGAAGCTTCACTTCAACAAGCAACAACATTTTTAATTGAAATGAGGCCAGCAGCAGCTTAATGTGAAAGAACACCATTTCTCGATTTTTAATAAAAAAAAGTTTGAACTTTAAACAGCTTTTTTTTAAATTTTTGACGGTTTATTGGGCGTCCTGAAAAATTTGGCAATAAACGGTTACGTAACGTTTATTATTCACAAGTAATATAGTAAATATGTGCAAAATATTCAATAAAACCGTATTTTACCGTCTTTTATTAACATGTTTTTGCTGGCTAGACTGCTTTTATTTATCGGCCCATCTAGGGATGAAATGCGAGGAATGTAAAACAATCCTTTAAGTCCATGCAGGCGCTCGGACAAGTGCGCGAGTTCAATTTATGGCTTAGTTGCTGTAGTGGCAACATGTGTGCACTAGTCGGTACCTACCTGCAATTACACAATTTTTTTCCATGCGGCAAAGAGAATATTCCTGGAATCTTTACTGTAGGCTCTTATTTGCACCATTCCGCTATATAAATTACGAGAAATTCGAGCAGTTGGTTATCTATCAAACATATTGCGTGAATGTAGCAAAAAAAACAAAAAAATAATTAATTGTATGATTGCTGTAATTAGGTAAAAATTCAAGCCTTGTGCTTTTTTCACTTTTGAATTTTTCGATTTTTCCTTACAAGCTTATAATAACTCTTCAACCAATCGAGATGGAACTCTAATCTTCGTATTTTTAGAAACTCCTCGAAAAGAGCTCTCGTTTGACATACAACACACTATTTTTGTCGATTTTGAACATATGTGCCGTTTTGTCCTAGTATTTTTGAATCCGCGTAATTTCAGTACCGACCATCGTAGAAAACTGATTGAAAATTCGTTTGAAAGGTCCGGAACACATGTCTTTTTTATCTGCTAATTTTTGTTATTTTTCCAAATTTTGCTGGTTTCAAACTTCTTCAGTTTTTCGCTTAGACACATGTAATTCTTTAAGCGATTGAGGCAGAATGTTGATTTACGTATATTTACAAACTCCTTGAAAAGGGCTTTCATTTGACATACAACACGACTATTTTTGCCGATTTTTGAAAACTAGTGCCGTTTTGACCTCTCATTTTTGAATGCGCATAACTCCGTGACCGATTATCGTAGAAAACTGATTGAAAACTTATTTGAAAGGCCTGAAATACATCTTTTTTCTCCTCTGCTAATTTTTATTCCTGGTAACAACTTTCTTACATTTTTCGTTTAAACACATGTAATTCTTTAAGCGATCGAGCCAGAATGTAAATTTACGTATTTTTAGAAACTCCTTCAAAAGAGCTTTCATTTGACATACAACACGACTATTTTTGCCGATTTTTGAAAACTAGTGCCGTTTTGACCTCGCATTTTTGAATGTGCATAACTCCGCGACCGATTATCGTAGAAAACTGATTGAAAACTCATTTGAAAGGTCTGAAACACATCTTTTTTTCTCCTCTGCTAATTTCTATTCCTAGTGACTTTCTTACACTTTTCGCTTAAACACATGTAGTTCTTTAAGCAATCGAGCCAGAATGTAAATTTACGTATTTTTAGAAACTCCTTCAAAAGAGCTTTCATTTGACATACAACACGACTATTTTTGCCGATTTTTGAAAACTAGTGCCGTTTTGACCTCGCATTTTTGAATGTGCATAACTCCGCGACCGATTATCGTAGAAAACTGATTGAAAACTCATTTGAAAGGTCTGAAATACATCTTTTTTTCTCCTCTGCTAATTTCTATTCCTAGTGACTTTCTTACACTTTTCGCTTAAACACATGTAGTTCTTTAAGCAATCGAGCCAGAATGTAAATTTACGTATTTTTAGAAACTCCTTCAAAAGAGCTTTCATTTGACATACAACACAACTATTTTTGTCGATTTTTGAAACTAGTGCCGTTTTGACCTCGCATTTTTGAATGTGCATAACTCCGCGATCGATTATCGTAGAAAACTGATTGAAAACTCATTTGAAAGGTCTGAAATACATCGTTTTTCTCCTCTGCTAATTTTTATTCCTAGTGACAAATTTCTTACATTTTTCGCTTAAACACATGTAGTTCTTCAAGGAATCGAGCCAGACTGTAAATTTACGTATTTTTTGAAACTCCTTCAAAAGAGCTTTCATTTGACATACAACACGACTATTTTTGTCGATTTTTGAAAACTAGTGCCGTTTTAACCTCGCATTTTTGAATGTACATAACTCCGCGACCGATTATCGTAGAAAACTGATTGAAAACTCATTTGAAAGGTCTGAAATACATCTTTTTTCTCTTCTGCTAATTTTTATTCCTAGTGACAAATTTCTTACATTTTTCGCTTAAACACATGTAGTTCTTCAAGGAATCGAGCCAGACTGTAAATTTACGTATTTTTAGAAACTCCTTCAAAAGAGCTTTCATTTGACATACAACACGACTATTTTTGTCGATTTTTAAAAACTAGTGCCGTTTTGACCTCGCATTTTTGAATGCGCATAACTCCGCGACCGATTATCGTAGAAAACTGATTGAAAACTCATTTGAAAGGTCTGAAATACATCTTTTTTCACCTCTGCTAATTTCTATTCCTAGTGACAAATTTCTTACACTTTTCGCTTAGACACATGTAGTTCTTTAAGCAATCGAGACAGAATGTAAATTTACGTATTTTTAGAAACTCCTTCAAAAGAGCTTTCATTTGACATACAACAAGACTATTTTTGTCGATTTTTGAAAACTAGTGCCGTTTTGACCTCGCATTTTTGAATGCGCATAACTTCGCAACCGATTATCGTAGAAAACTGACTGAAAACTCATTTGAAAGGTCTGAAACACACCTTTTTTCCTCTCCACTAAATTTTATAGTTTTCGTATTTTTCCTGTTTTCAAACGTCAGTTTTTCGCAACTTAAACCACACATTACCTGTTTAGTATTCTCCGTGCCCCGGCAAGGAACTGTCGCGGCTTATTATTATTGCTATTACGATTGTGCTAGAAAACAGCCATCAATATCTTGATTGGCTGATTAAAGACATGTACCGGCATTATTTATGTCCGTGACAGCGGTGATTGGTTGATGAAGTGGAGCATTTTTCTCTATAAAAGAAAATAAATCCGCTCTAGTTGCAACGTGATTGATCATTGGCCAACTCCACAATGTTGCCGGTAATCCGGCTCGGGATTATTGAAATGAAATTCTACTGAATATGGAGCAATGCACCCATTACTATTTTATAAGTTTATTGCTCACATTTTTCTATTTACGGTCTCCGACTTACTTCCACACTAATTCTATCGAAGCTACGAAATCTTTTTGAATGGTTGCCCAATGCGTTTCGACTTTTTATATGTTTTTTCATTTAAATAGTCAAAATGAGTGAAAAATGTCAAATCATGCTTTAGCAACACATTTTAAGGTAAAAGGTACCGAAGTTTAACGTTTTCTAGACCGCAACGGCCAAACCACGATGAATGCACCGGTTCTCGTCGAAAATAAATAATTTAAAAAAATGGTGTGCGATGTAAAAATTTTAACTTTCTGTCCAATAGTGAATAATTAATGCAGGCGTAACCACGGAATTATAATTTTCAATCAAAGACGTGCCAATAATCCACTCATCATCCTTCACGCATAATGAGATCACTTTTCCACCCTTGCTGTTAAAGCTTTTGCTTGTTTAACGTTTTCTGGACTGGTCGGATGCACTGGTTCTCGTCGAAAATAAATAATCTTCAAAATGGTTTGAGGTGTAAAAATTTCGTTTAAATAATCAAAGTGATTGAAAAATGTCAAATCATGCTTTAGCAACACAGTTTAAGGTAAAAGGTACCGAAATTTAACGTTTTCGGCCACACCACGTTGAATGCACCGGTTCTCGTCGAAAATAAATAATTTAAAAAAATGGTTTGCGATGTAAAAATTTTAACTTTCTGTCCAATAGTGAATAATTAATGCAGGCGTAACCACGGAATTATAATTTTCAATCAAAGACGTGCCAATAATCCACTCATCATCCTTCACGCATGATGAGATCACTTTTCCACCTTTGCTGTTAAAGCTTTTGCTTGTTTAACGTTTTCTGGACGAGTCGGATGCACTGGTTCTCGTCGAAAATAAATAATCTCCAAAGTGGTTTGAGGTGTAAAAATTTCGTTTAAATAATCAAAGTGATTGAGAAATGTCAAATCACGCTTTAGCAACACATTTTAAGGTAAAAGGTACCGAGATTTAACGTTTTCGGCCACACCACGTTGAATGCACCGGTTCTCGTCGAAAATAAATAATTTAAAAAAATGGTTTGCGATGTAAAAATTTTAACTTTCTGTCCAATAGTGAATAATTAATGCAGGCGTAACCACGGAATTATAATTTTCAATCAAAGACGTGCCAATAATCCACTCATCATCCTTCACGCATGATGAGATCACTTTTCCACCTTTGCTGTTAAAGCTTTTGCTTGTTTAACGTTTTCTGGACGGGTCGGATGCACTGGTTCTCGTCGAAAATAAATAATCTTCAAAATGGTTTGAGGTAAAAATTTCGTTTAAATAATCAAAGTGATTGAGAAATGTCAAATCACGCTTTAGCAACACATTTTAAGGTAAAAGGTACCGAAATTTAACGTTTTCGGCCACACCACGTTGAATGCACCGGTTCTCGTCGAAAATAAATAATTTAGAAAAATGGTTTGCGATGTAAAAATTTTAACTTTCTGTCCAATAGTGAATAATTAATGCAGGCGTAACCACGGAATTATAATTTTCAATCAAAGACGTGCCAATAATCCACTCATCATCCTTCACGCATAATGAGATCACTTTTCCACCTTTGCTGTTAAAGCTTTTGCTTGTTTAACGTTTTCTGGACGGGTCGGATGCACTGGTTCTCGTCGAAAATAAATAATCTTCAAAATGGTTTGAGGTAAAAATTTCGTTTAAATAATCAAAGTGATTGAAAAATGTCAAATCACGCTTTAGCAACACATTTTAAGGTAAAAGGTACCGAAATTTAACGTTTTCGGCCACACCACGTTGAATGCACCGGTTCTCGTCGAAAATAAATAATTTAAAAAAATGGTTTGCGATGTAAAAATTTTAACTTTCTGTCCAATAGTGAATAATTAATGCAGGCGTAACCACGGAATTATAATTTTCAATCAAAGACGTGCCAATAATCCACTCATCATCCTTCACGCATAATGAGATCACTTTTCCACCTTTGCTGTTAAAACTTTTGCTTGTTTAACGTTTTCTGGACGGGTCGGATGCACTGGTTCTCGTCGAAAATAAATAATCTTCAAAGTGGTTTGAGGTGTAAAAATTTCGTTTAAATAATCAAAGTGATTGAGAAATGTCAAATCATGCTTTAGCAACACATTTTAAGGTAAAAGGTACCGAAATTTAACGTTTTCGGCCACACCACGTTGAATGCACCGGTTCTCGTCAAAAATAAATAATTTAAAAAAATGGTTTGCGATGTAAAAATTTTAACTTTCTGTCCAATAGTGAATAATTAATGCAGGCGTAACCACGGAATTATAATTTTCAATCAAAGACGTGCCAATAATCCACTCATCATCCTTCACGCATAATGAGATCACTTTTCCACCTTTGCTGTTAAAGCTTTTGCTTGTTTAACGTTTTCTGGACGGGTCGGATGCACTGGTTCTCGTCGAAAATAAATAATCTTCAAAATGGTTTGAGGTGTAAAAATTTCGTTTAAATAATCAAAGTGATTGAAAAATGTCAAATCACGCTTTAGCAACACATTTTAAGGTAAAAGGTACCGAAATTTAACGTTTTCGGCCACACCACGTTGAATGCACCGGTTCTCGTCGAAAATAAATAATTTAAAAAAACGGTTTGCGATGTAAAAATTTTAACTTTCTGTCTAATAGTGAATAATTAATGCAGGCGTAACCACGGAATTATAATTTTTAATCAAAGACGTGCCAATAATCCACTCATCATCCTTCACGCATAATGAGATCACTTTTCCACCTTTGCCGTTCAAGCTTTTGCTTGTTTAACGTTTTCTGGACGAGTCGGATGCACTGGTTCTCGTCGAAAATAAATAATCTCCAAAGTGGTTTGAGGTGTAAAAATTTCGTTTAAATAATCAAAGTGATTGAAAAATGTCAAATCATGCTTTAGCAACACAGTTTAAGGTAAAAGGTACCGAAATTTAACGTTTTCGGCCACACCACGTTGAATGCACCGGTTCTCGTCGAAAATAAATAATTTAAAAAAACGGTTTGCGATGTAAAAATTTTAACTTTCTGTCCAATAGTGAATAATTAATGCAGGCGTAACCACGGAATTATAATTTTCAATCAAAGACGTGCCAATAATCCACTCATCATCCTTCACGCATGATGAGATCACTTTTCCACCTCTGCTGTTAAAGCTTTTGCTTGTTTAACGTTTTCTGGACGGGTCGGATGCACTGGTTGTCGTCGAAAATACATAATCTTCAAAATGGTTTGAGGTAAAAATTTCGTTTAAATAATCAAAGTGATTAAAAAATGTCAAATCACGCTTTAGCAACACATTTTAAGGTAAAAGGTACCGAAATTTAACGTTTTCGGCCACACCACGTTGAATGCACCGGTTCTCGTCGAAAATAAATAATTTAAAAAAACGGTTTGCGATGTAAAAATTTTAACTTTCTGTCCAATAGTGAATAATTAATGCAGGCGTAACCACGGAATTATAATTTTCAATCAAAGACGTGCCAATAATCCACTCATCATCCTTCACGCATAATGAGATCACTTTTCCACCTTTGCTGTTAAAGCTTTTGCTTGTTTAACGTTTTCTGGACGGGTCGGATGCACTGGTTCTCGTCGAAAATAAATAATCTTCAAAATGGTTTGAGGTAAAGATTTCGTTTAAATAATCAAAGTGATTGAAAAATGTCAAATCACGCTTTAGCAACACATTTTAAGGTAAAAGGTACCGAAATTTAACGTTTTCGGCCACACCACGTTGAATGCACCGGTTCTCGTCGAAAATAAATAATTTAAAAAAATGGTTTGCGATGTAAAAATTTTAACTTTCTGTTCAATAGTGAATAATTAATGCAGGCGTAACCACGGAATTATAATTTTCAATCAAAGACGTGCCAATAATCCACTCATCATCCTTCACGCATGATGAGATCACTTTTCCACCTTTGCTGTTAAAGCTTTTGCTTGTTTAACGTTTTCTGGACGGGTCGGATGCACTGGTTCTCGTCGAAAATAAATAATCTTCAAAATGGTTTGAGGTAAAAATTTCGTTTAAATAATCAAAGTGATTGAAAAATGTCAAATCACGCTTTAGCAACACATTTTAAGGTAAAAGGTACCGAAATTTAACGTTTTCGGCCATACCACGTTGAATGCACCGGTTCTCGTCGAAAATAAATAATTTAAAAAAATGGTTTTCGATGTAAAAATTTTAACTTTCTGTCCAATAGTGAATAATTAATGCAGGCGTAACCACGGAATTATAATTTTCAATCAAGGACGTGCCAATAATCCACTCATCATCCTCCACGCATAATGAGATCACTTTTCCACCTTTGCTGTTCAAGCTTTTGCTTGTTTAACGTTTTCTGGACGGGTCGGATGCACTGGTTCTCGTCGAAAATAAATAATCTTCAAAGTGGTTTGAGGTGTAAAAATTTCGTTTAAATAATCAAAGTGATTGAAAAATGTCAAATCATGCTTTAGCAACACAGTTTAAGGTAAAAGGTACCGAAATTTAACGTTTTCGGCCACACCACGTCGAATGCACCGGTTCTCGTCGAAAATAAATAATCTGCAAATTGGTTTGCCGTGTAAAAATTTAAACTTCCTGTCCCATAATGAGCCATTAAAGCAGGCCCGCAGGTATCTCCCGCACAATGGGAGTAGGCGGAGTCCCACGGGCTTTATATCCAAACCGTGACATACGCTCCAACCATGGAATTATAATTTTAAATAAAGACGTACCAATAATCCATTCATCATCCGTAAATTCGACGATTAAGTGACCACGAGGCATAATAACGAGATGCGGGCGGCTGATAGCTTTAACATTTATGTTTCTATCTGTTGCTATTATCGCGGGAATTAGCGTGAATTGTTTATGGAAAAGTGACGAATTGTGAGGTAAATACGTCGAGGATCAAAGGGGAAATATTTAAGTTTTGAGATTTATTTTCGGCGGTGCAGAGGATAATAATCATTTAACGAAACTGCATTTAAGTTGTAAATGTCGCCGCTGATTTATATCGCGCTACCGGGCTGTAGTTAAAATTTACACCTATCAGCATCTTTCTGTTAAATTACAAAACAGATGCCGTAATTAAAAAGAAAATTAAAAGGTAAGTCAACTCCGTGTTTTTAGCATAATTTTAACGGTAATTCCAAAACACTAGGTATGTAATTCCACGAAAAGGAATTTTAAAGGAAAATTTGCCGCTAAAGCAATGATTTACCGCAATTTAGTTGCAACTCGTAACTTCAAAATTAAGTCGAACAACCTTATTTGTAATTCCAAAACAACGAAATAAGTATTTATGTAGGTAATTCCAAAAAAGGAACGCCCAAAATTTTAATAATTTACATTTTTTCCGTCTCTTATTTCATGTCAACTGTAATTCCCAAAGTACCAGTGGAATTTTAGTTTCAACTGTAATGCCACACTATTTTAATAACTGCAACTGCAACCGCCTAAGTAATTCTGAAAATTTCAACGTTATTTTACTGCACCTGCAGACAAATTACCAAAGGTACAAGCATGTAATTCCAAAGAAAATACAAGCAAAATAATTAACCAAAACTGTAAGGCATACAAAATTATTATACTTGTGTAATTCCCAAAAGAATACGTAATTCCAAAATTAAGGCATTTTAAGAGAAACTTTATTAATTATAAGTGTATCTACACTTTAATTCTCAAAAATTATTGTAAATACATAACTCTAACAATGAAAAAAGCAACAGCCCGTGTTTCGAGCACAAAGTGGTCATCATCAAAGATAAATTAAACAGTTTAGCTTTGTTCGAAACGCGTCAGCAGTTTTTCGATGTTTCTAGTTATAACGAAACTTTTCTGTAATTCCTAAAATTATAAATAAATAAATTCAAGGTAAGTAAAGAATCCCTAAATAAGAACTACTTGTATTATATCTTTCTACTGTCTTCCACACAAAATAACGCACTGTAATTCTTAAAATCCTTCTCGTAATTCCAAACGATTTTGTCAGCATTTAATGACAGTAATAGCAAAGCGAAATTCTTAGTAATTTTTAATTGTTTGAAACGGATAAATGGATAAATGAATACTTACTTTAATGTCATTTGGTTTAAATTTATATGTTCGGCATAGGTGTGATACATGTAATGCCAAAAACATGTTCGAAAGGTTTGTAATTCTCAATTGCCATTTCCAGGCACAATTCGCTTACTACAAAATGTTTAAAAAAAACTGCTGTTTTTTTTGCATATTCGTATTACAAAAATAATTGTGTAATTCTTAAAATATTTCAAAATCGTGTTCATTATTCAGTTTGTAACATCTTAAGGCAGAACTAAAGCTGGAGTGAGAAAGATCACATTTTCTTGATTAGTTAAGGCCATCTAAGGCAAAATTTATTATTATTGATTAAAATATTACCAACAGGGAGTAAAGGATTCAAGCTTTCTCTAGGGAGTAAAGTGATTTGTTTTCAATATTATGTAATGTTGATAATTTTTACCGGCAGCGGTAGGAGAATGGGTGTTGTCGAATTGGTACAAATTAGGAACGTTAATATTGGCGATAAGCCGAGATTCGGACAAAATTGCAAAAAACTATATAGATAGAGGAAAAAATGGTACTAAACCCAAATAAATCATTTTTCTCAGCGCAAAATCGCTGAACGAAGAATCTTGACGCATTTGATACGGGAAAAATTAATTTTGAACTTGGAAGAAAAATAGTGAAAAAACCAAAAAGGGCTAAGTCGAAAATTAAAAGTTGCAACTGACCCTCAAGTGCGACGTATCATTTAACGTTGAAATTTCCTAACTAGACCATTGGTGGTGTTTGTTTTTAAATCTGACTAACTTTGGTCGAAAGAATATTGAAAAATACAAAAAAGCCAGAAAATTGTCGCAGAGTCGAACAAAATAATTCTTTCAGTGCAAAATGGCTGAAAGAGGAATCTTGATGCGTTTGATGCGGAAAAAACCAAAAAGGGCTAAGTCGAAAATTAAAAGTTGAGATTGGTCCCCAAGTGTGACATATCATTTAGCGCTCAAATCTCCTAACTAAACCATTGGTCGTGCTTGCATTTAAATTTGGCTAACTTTGTCAATAAAAAGTTTTGAAAAAAGCTAAAGAATACAAGAAAATTGGTACAAAATCATTTTTTCAGTGAAGAATCGTTGAAAGAGGAATCTCGGCCGATTTGATGCGGGAAAAGTCAATTTTGAAGGCGGGAGAAAAATTGTGAAAAAACCAAAAAGGGCTAAGTTGAAAATTAAACATTGTAATGGGCCCTCAAGTGCGACATATCATTTAACGTTGAAATTTCCTACCTAGACCGTTGGTGGTGTTTGTTTTTAAATCTGACTAACTTTGATCGAAAGAATTTTGAAAAATACAAAAAAACCAGAAAATTGTCGCAGAGTCGAACAAAATAATTCGTTTCAATGCAAAATGGCTGAAAGAGGAATCTCGACACATTTGATGTGGAAAAACCAACTTTTAATGTTGTGGAGTAGTTGCGAAAAAACCAAAAAGGGCTAAGTCGAAAATTGGAAATTGTGACAAACCCCTAATTGCGACCATTCGTTTAACGTTAAAATTTCCTAACTAGGCCCTTGGTGCTGTTTGTTTTTAAATTTGACTAACTTTGACAGAGAAAAGTTTGAAAAAGGCTAAAAAGTGAGGGATAATTCTTGCAGAATCGAACAAAATCATTTCTTTCAGTGTAAAATTGCTGAAAGAGTAATCTTGGCAGGTTTTATATGACAAAAAGTCAATTTTGAACGTGGAAGATAAATTGTGAAAAAACCAAAAAGGGGTAAGTCGAGAATAAAAAGTTGTAATAGGCTCCAAAGTTTGAAAACAGCCAAAAAAAGCAAGAAAATCGTCACAGAGTCAAACTAAATAATTTTTCTCAACACAAAATCGCTGAAAGAGGAATATTGATGGATTTGAGATGGCGAAAGTCAATTTTGAACGTAGAAGAAAATTTGCGAAAAAACCAAAAAGGGTTAGATCTGAAATTAAATATTGTGATAGACCCCCAAGTGCGACATATCATTTAACGTTAAAATTTCATAGCTAAACTGTTGGTGGTGTTTGTTTTTAAATTCGAGTAATTCTGACCGAAAAAAGCCACAACACCCGAGAAAATTGTCGCAGAGTCGAACAAAATAATTATTTTCAGTGCAAAATGACTGGAAGAGGAATCTCGACACATTTGATGTGGAAAAGCCAACTTTTAATGTGGTGGAGTAATTGCGAAAAAAACCAAAAAGGGCTAAGTCGAAAATTGGAAATTGTGACAAACCCCTAAGTGCGACCATTCGTTTAACGTTAAAATTTCCTAACTAGGCCCTTGGTGCTGTTTGCTTTTTAAATTTGACAGAAAATTTGAAAAAGGCGAAAGAATGAGAATCGAACGAAATCATTTCTTTCAGTGCAAAATTGCTGAAAGAGTAATCTTGACATATTTTATGTGAAAAAAGTCAATTTTGAACCTGGAAGATCGATTGTGAAAGTTTGATAAAACCAAAAAAAGCGAAAAAATAGTCACAGAGTCAAGCTAAAATCAATTTTTTCAATACAAAATCGCTTAAAGAGGAATATTGATGGATTTGAGACGGCGAAAGTCAATTTTGAACGAGGGAGAAATATTGCGAAAAAACCAAAAAGGGCTAGATTTAAAATTAAAAATTGTGATAGACCCCCAAGTGCGACATATCATTTGACGATAAAATTTCATAGCAAGGCTGTTAGTGTTTGTTTAAAAAAAAAATTCGACTTATTTTGACCGAAAAAATTGAAAAAGCTACAGAATTCGAGAAAACTGTCACAGAATCGAGGCAAATAATTTTTTTCAGTGCAAAATGGCCGAAAGTAAAATCTTGACGCGTTTGATGCAGGAAAATTCAATTTTGAACTTGGAACAACGATCATGAAAAAACCAAAAAGGGCCAAGTCGAAAATTTAAAGTTGTAATAGACCCCAAGTGCGACATATCATTTAACGTCAGAATTTCCTGACTAGATCACTGATGGCGTTTGTTTTTAAATTCGTCCAACTTTGATGGAAAAAAGTTCGCAAAATTTCCAAAATTTTAATAAAAACCCAAATCGATCATCAAAATTCCGCCAATTTGCAATTCAGGCGACGTTCCGCTTCGCAAATTTCTCCTCAAATTCAAATAACTGGAATTATTCTTCAAGCACCCATTTGCATTTTAAGCAAATAACAGAAAACGCGTTATTCGGAGCACAACGTTAACCCACAAAATATCAAAAATACATAAAGTAAAAGCCGCATTACTATCATTGCTAGAATTTTACGACGGCCATTCAATTGTAAAACCATAAAAATGACTCGAAGCCGTGTACCCAGTTGTAGGCAATAATAAACAGGAAAGTATAAATGACGAATGATTGATGGGATGTGGCTATGCGCATCAACACCTGTCCATCAATCAGCTATCTTGTCCCATTGAATCGTAATTAAGGTCCGACCATGGACATAACGGGATATGGGCAATAAAAGTGAAACGTCTAGGATTCGAGTCTACGTTTAAAATTGAACATTTTAATATTTTTACGGGCGATAATTGTCGCCCATTGTTCTCGCCGGATTATGAAATCCGTCAAGTTCACTGGCGAGAAAAAAAGAGGAATATTTTCCCGAAAAGGCAGGAATGAGTCATACCTGGACGGTTCAATCGGCATGTACTAATACAGGCATGAATTATTCAGGTTTCCGAAACTTGGCGGAGATGGAAAAGAGAGCTAAATTTAATATATTAAGGCCGTTTGCGTCGCAGTTAACGCATTTATGTTGTCGTTAACATGTTTCGGACGTCGTTAAAGTCGGTTGTAATGAGGCTTAATGAGGTGTCTTTAGGAATTATTGGCTTATCTTTTGGAGTTTCTTCAGTTTAGTTACGAAATTTTAACGTTAAGCGATGTGACCTTAGCCCTTTGTCGTTTTTTCACAATATTTCTTCTACGGACAAAATTGACTTTTCCGGAGTAAAATTGGTTAAGATTCCTCTTTCAGCGATTTTGCGCTGAGAAAAATGGTTTTGTTCGGTTTTGTGCCAATTTTTCCTATATTTATATAGTGTTTTCGTTTTTGCCCAAATCTCGGAGTCTCGCAAATGTTTACTGTTTTAATTGTGCCAATTCTATTACATTTAACCAATATGAAATGGCCAATATAAAAAAAAACGTTCCAAGTTAATTTTTGGCCTGGCCCTTTTTGGTTTTTTCATAATTGCTGTTCCACGTCCAAAATTGACTTTCGCCGCACCAAATGCGTCAGGATTCCTCGTTGAGATATTTTGCGTTGAAAGAAATTATTTTGTTTGATTCTGTGGCAATTTTCTCGTATTCTTTGGCCGTTTTTCAAATTTTTTCGTTGAAAGCTAATCAAATTTAAAAACAAACATCACCAATGAGCTAGTTAGCAAATTTTGAACTTAAATGATACGTCGCACTTGGGGGTCTATCGCAAATTTTAATTTTCGACTTAGCTCTTTTTGGTTTTTTCATAATTACTTTTTCACGTCCGAACCTGAATTTTCCCACATCAAATGCGTCAGGATTCCTCTTTCAGCGATTTTGCAGTAAAAAAATATTTTCTGTGACAATTTTATCGCGTTTTTTGGCTTTCTTCAGACTTTTCTCGGCTGAAATTAATCAAACCTAAAAACGGACAATAATAATGGTCCAGTTGGGAAATTCTAACGTTAAATGATATGTCGCATTCGGGGGTCTATCACAACTTTTAATTTTTGACTTCGCCATTTTTCACAATCTTTTTTCCACTTTCAAGATTGACTTTTCCCGCGTCAAATCCGTAAAGATTCCTCATTCATTGATTTTGCACTGAGAAAAATGATTTTGTTCGGTTTTGTGCCACTTTTTCCTCTAAGTATATAGCGTTTTTCTTTTTTTGCCCAAATCTCGGAATGTAACAATTATTCACTACTTTAATTGTGTCAGTTCTATTACATTTACCAATCTGAAATGGCCACTATAAAAAACTTTTTTGGCCTGGCCCCTTTTGGTTTTTTCATAATTGCTGTTCCACGTCCAAAATTGACTTTCCCCGCATCAAATGAGTCAAGATTCCTCTTTCAACGATTTTGTATTATTTTGTTTGATTCTTTGGCGATTTTCTCGCTTTTTTTGGCTTTTTCAAACTTTTTCGATCAAAGTTAGTCAAATTTAAAAACTAATTTTAGCGTGGGAGCCTATCACAACTTTTAATTCTCCACTTAGATTACTCTTTCAGCAATTTTGGCACTGAAAGAAATGATTTTGTTCGGTTTTGTGTTAGTTCTTTCGTGTTCTTTATCTTTTTTCAAAACTTTTTATGGCTAAAGTTAGGCAAATTTAAAAACATACACGACCAATGGCTTAGTTACTAAATTTGAACTCTAAATGATATGTCACACTTAAAGACATTAATCTCAACTTTTAATTTTCAACTTAGCCCTTTTTGGTTTTTTCATAATTGCCCTTCCACGTCCAAAGTTGGCTTTTCCCGTATCAAACGCGTCAGGATTCCTCTTTCTACCATTTTGCACTGAAAAGAATTATTTTGTTCGACTCTGTGACAACTTTCTAGCGTTTTTTGGCTTTTTTCAAACTTCCTTCGGTCAAAGTTAGTCAAATTTAGAAACAAACACCACCAACGGCCTGGGTAGGAAATTTTAACGTTAAATGATACGTCGCACTTGGGGGCCCATTACAATGTTTAATTTTCAACTTAGCCCTTTTTGGTTTTTTCACAATTTTTCTTCCGCTTTCAAAATTTACTTTTCCCGCATCAAATCGGCCGAGATTCCTCTTTCAACGATTCTGCACTGAAAAAATTATTTTGTACCAATTTTTTTGTATTTTTTATCTTTTTTCAAAACTTTTTATTGCCAAAGTTAGCCAAATTTAAAAGCAAACACGACCAATGGTTTAGTTAGGAAATTTGAGCGCCAAATGATATGTCACACTTGGGGACCAATCTCAAGTTTTAATTTTCGACTTAGCCCTTTTCGGTTTTTTCACAATTACCTTTCCGCGTCCAAAGTTGGCTTTTCCCGCATCAAACGCGTCAAGATTCCTCTTTCAACTATTTTGCACTGAAAAGAATTACTTTGTTCGACTCTGTGACAATTTTCTGAAGTTTTTTGGCTTTTTTCAAACTTCCTTCGTTCAAAGTTAGTCAAATTTAGAAACAAACCCCACCAACGATCTAGGTAGGAAATTTTGACGTTAAATGATATGTCGCACTTGAGGGCCCATTACAATGTTTAATTTTCAACTTAGCCCTTTTTGGTTTTTCACAATCTTTCTTCCGCTTTCAAAATTTACTTTTCCCGCATCAAATCGGCCGAGATTCCTCTTTCAACGATTCTGCACTGAAAAAATGATTTTGTACCAATTTTTTTGTATTTTTTATCTTTTTTCAAAACTTTTTATTGCCAAAGTTAGCCAAATTTGAAAGCAAACACGACCAATGGTTTAGTTAGGAAATTTGAGCGCTAAGTGATATGTCACACTTGGGGAGCAATCTCAACTTTTAATTTTCGACTTAGCCTTTTTTGGTTTTTTCATAATCGCTTTTCCACGTGCAAAATGGGCTTTCCCCGCATCAAACGCGTCAAGATTCCTCTTTCAACCATTTTGCACTGGAAAGAATTATTTTGTTCGACTCTGTGACAATTTTCTGACGTTTTTGGCTTTTTTCAAACTTCCTTCGGTCAAAGTTAGTCAGATTTAAAAATAAACACCACCAACGGTCTAGGTAGGAAATGCTAACGTTAAATGATATGTGGCACTTGAGGGCCCATTACAATGTTTAATTTTCAACTTAGCCCTTTTTGGTTTTTTCCCGCATCAAACGCGTCAAGATTCCTCTTTCAACCATTTTGCACTGAAAAGAATTATTTTGTTCGACTCTGACAATTTTCTAGCGTTTTTTTGGCTTTTTTCGAACTTCCTTCGGTCAAAGTTAGTCAGATTTAAAAACAAACACCACCAATGGTCTAGGTAGAAAATTTTAACGTTAAATGATATGTCGCACTTGAGGGCCCATTACAATATTTAATTTCCAACTTAGCCCTTTTTGGTTTTTTCACAATCTTTCTTCCGCTTTCAAAATTGTATTTTCCCGCATCAAATCGGCCGAGATTCCTCTTTCAACGATTCTGCACTGAAAAAAATATTTTATACCAATTTTTTTGTATTCTTTATCTTTTTTCAAAACCTTTTATTGCCAAAGTTAGCCAAATTTAAAAGCAAGCACGACCAATGGTTTAGTTAGGAAATTTGAGCGCTAAATGGTGTGTTACACTTGGGGACCAATCAACTTTTAATTTTCGACTTAGCCCTTTTCGGTTTTTTCATAATTACCCTTCCGCGTCCAAAGTTGGCTTTTCCCGCATCAAACGCGTCAAGATTCCTCTTTCAACTATTTTGCACTGAAAAGAATTATTTTGTTCGACTCTGTGACAATTTTCTAGCGTTTTTTGGCTTTTTTCAAACTTCCTTCGGTCAAAGTTAGTCAAATTTAGAAACAAACACCACCAACGGCCTGGGTAGGAAATTTTAACGTTAAATGATATGTCGCACTTGGGGGCCCACTACTGTTTTTAATTTTCGACATAGCCCTTTTTGTTTTTTCCACAATCTTTCTTCCACGTTCAAATTTGACTTTCCCCGTGCCAAACCCGCCAAGATTCCTCTTTCAGCGATTTTGCACCGAAAAAAACAATTTGCTTGGATTACGTGCCAATTTTTCCTGATAATATATGGTTTTTCGCTTTTTCGCAAATATTGACCGTTCCAGTTGGGCGAATTCCGTCACATCCACTCCCCTGAAGTGGCCACTCAACCCCCACGTCCCCATATCAGAAAATCCATCCACTTTATTCCGAGTCAATAAAAATCACTAAGCCGCCACTCGACGGCAGCAAAACAAAAGCGGGCCAATTAAGCGCACTTCGGACGAGTGCCGTTAATCGCCCGGCCATAAGCGACTGTTACACGCATCCGGTAGTCGTTGATGTCGCCGCGGACACGTCGGAAATATATTTCGAGGATCGCGCGTGCTTAGGGGGCGTACCGAATCTAGCAGGCCGCGTCCGCTTCTTCGGATTTCAGCGATTTCAGTATCGCCCGGTCCTCGAATGCTGAAGCAGCGGAGGCTCGTTCAGGTGACGACGCGCAGCGGGTTCGAAAGTTGAAAATTGTTAGTGGTTTGGAGAAAATGTGCCCGGATACTGAAACTGAGAAAAATTTTGCCTACAAATATTTGTGGTCGCATGTTCGGACTTGAAAAGTAAGTCGACAGTTTTTTCACTTTTTGCGATATCGCATTTTCTGCTTGGAATGAAAATTATTGTAGCCATAACTGAAGACTTGAGTCTTGTAATGGAAATTTCCAGTTCCAGTTGACAGAAATTAATGATTTTTTAATGGAAATTCAGTTTTAATGCAATTCCCGCTCGTGGATGCTTAATGGAAATTTCCAGTCATTTTCAATTCTAATGGAAATGATGCGTTGGGTCATCGATTTAAAATTTTATCGGAATCAATCAATAAATCAAAATATCGCTACTTGTTTTAGTAACTTTTGAGTTGTTTAGTTACTCATACTGGAGTTTTAATAATAGTAATGCGTGAAGAACGTTGAAAGAGCAGTGTTGCCACTCGTAATTTATGGACAAAATTGTTGTCACGGCGAAAAAGTAATACCAACTGCCATGTCAACATTTGTGGAAAACACTAAAATGGAACCAGATTTCTAAGTGACAGTTTTTTAACTTTTTGCGATATCATATCGCACGGCGTTATCTTCATTTCCCCCGCCTGACAAAATATTGTAAAGACTTGACGCTTGTAATGGAAATTTCCATTTTCCGTCTACAGAAATTCGGTTTCAGTCAGTGAACATCTTAAAATTGCGTGATTTCAAGATCTTTTTAATGGAAATTTCCAATTCCAGTTCGTGGATACTTAATGGAAACTTCCAGTAATTCTCAACTCTAATGGAAATTAAGAATATTTGATTTATGTTGCGGTGGGTCATCGATCTAAAATTTTATAGGAAGTTTATTGGCTAGGTATGCTGCAGAATCAAAATATCACTACGTGTTTTAGTAACTTTTGAGTTGTTAAGTTGCTCGTACTGGAGTTTGATAATAGTGATGCGTGAAGAACGTTGAAAGCAGTGTTGCCACCCTGCCATGTCAACATTTGTGAAAAACACTAAAATGCAACCAGATTTCTAAGTTATACTTTAAGATGGTAATATGTGCTAGACTCTTTTAATCTTAGTTGGCGGTTGACATAAAATTTCAATTACTAACGCATTTAGTAAGAAAACAGTGTTGCCATCTGCATGTCTCTTTTTTCCCCTAACAACAGAGATACCACTATTAAAAGAAAAACCACTGCCAACTGTTATTTAAAAAAAGTAAAACTGATAACTTTAATATTCCTCATCATTTACTTTAATATTGTTTCTTTTAAACAGTACTGCCAACTGACCACTAAAAAATTGGAAAATTAATACAAGTCTTTTAGTGATTTGCACGTCGTTTGGCTGGTTAAGATGAAATTTCAATAGTTCTTTTGTTGTCAATATTTTTTATGTCAGCAGTTGGTAGCACTGAGGAAGCTATTTTTCAGCACCTACCGGTAAATACTAGATAACTACCTATTTTTCACGTTCTCTTGGATTTTGAGGTTGGTATTACTGATGTTTATAGAATGGACGAGTTTCCTTGGTATAAAAAACACATTTTTCATGTTTTTAAGTTGGATAAGCTGCTCGTCAGATTGCGGTTGATATTCAAAGGTTGGTACTTAACTGGAGCCGGGATTCACAATTTCAGCGAGTACCAACTTGTGAAAATAGCAAAAAGTCACCAAATTTGCATTACTGAATGAACAGAATTGTATTTTCTTAAGTTCGCGGGTCTGAAAGACAGTAATAGCAACTGTCAAATAAAAAACTCGCAGCAGACTGTCATTGTTTAGTAACTTTTGCCTCCCTTGGTTGGCTGAACTGAAATTGCATTTGTGGCGTTAGCAAGTTTTAAGTTGGTAATCTGAAAATCAGTTTTATACGGTGACAATGTCTGAAATGAAAATACCAGGCATACCAACTGTCGCCTCGCCTGAATAGGTTTGGAATTAATTGCAAATATTCTTAATAAGAACCAGTGTTACCACCCTCACTTTTTAACAAAACGGTTCGGTAATAATTCACAAAAAACAATCCTACCAACTGTAGCAATAGTTACTAGCATTACAGGCCAGCTTTACTACGAAAACAGAAAATTGGTTTAAAGACGTCCTTTGGTACTTTTCGCATCGTTCGGTTGGCTACAACGAAACTATATATTAACAAGTTCTTCAATTGTTTAAGTTGGTAACACTGTAAACTCTTGATCTATTTGAAAATGGTTAGGTACTAAAAATTTTAGCGCTGTTTGGTTGGTTTATCTTTAGTGGCGTCAGGTTGGCAATAATAACATAAAAACCAGGAACTCCAACAGATTTATCTAGTAATGTTTGCAATTTGTGTGGAGTTCTGTTTTACCGACATAATTTACGTCACAAATGTCGGTAAAACAGATATTATTCTGACTTCTGTAGTTTTTTCAGCTTGTCGTTTCAGTGCTGCCAATTGTACAATTGATAAAAATGATTGGGTAATAATTGTAGAAAAAGCAGTCTTACCAACTGTAGTAGGCACAAACAGAGTGATCAATGGTTGCAGTATTACATGTCAGCCTGACAGCTAAAACTGAAAATTAATTTCAAAAACGTCCTTGGTGACTTTCGCGTCATTAAGTTGGTAACATCGAAAAACTTCGCTGTATTTTTTTAAAGCATTTCTACTAAGTATACGGATTTTTACTTTACCGATATTTTGCTTCAAAAATGTCGGAAATGTCGGTAAAGCAGAAATCTTCGAATTCTTTCCCTGCTTTTAGCTCGATATTACAGTGCTGCCACTCCCGGTTACTTGTAAAAATCCCCAGATAACCAGAGAAAGAGCATCTCACGTTTCTAATAAATTTCCAACATTTTTAGCAAAAAACAGTGTCACCAACCTCACCTCTTGACAAAAACGGTTCGGTGATAATTCACAAAAAACATTCCTACCAACTGTAGCAATAATTACTAGCATTACAGGCCAGCTTTACCACTAGAACAGAAAATTGCTTTGGTAATTTTCTCTTCTTTCGGTTGGCCATAATTAAACCAAGTATATTAACAATTTTTTCAATTTCATAAGTTGGTAACACTGTACACTTTTGATATAGTGGCCGATGTAAAAATGATTACTAAAATTTTTAGCCAATGTTGTCTCAAAGATTGAAATTATACTGGAACGCTTTTTCCTCAGTTTTATTTTAGTGGAGTGAGGTTGGTAATCCTTGCACAAAAAACAGGAGTACCAACGACCGCTTTTTAGAGATTTTCCTGGTAATAGTGCAATTTGTGGGGATTTTTGTTTTATCGACATATTTCACGTCGCAATAATATCTGTTAAACAAAAATTCTTCTGGTTCTTGTAATTTTATTGACATTTCAGTGCTGCCACCCTTACACTTAGATACTAGTAAAAATCCCGAGTTAACCAGTTGTGCCAACACGCTTTTAATTATGTAAATGTTTTTAGTAAAAAATCAATGTTACCAACCTCACTTTTTGACAAAAACGGTTCGATGATAATTGTACAAAAAGCACATCCTACGGAGCTGCCAATAGTTACTAACATTACAGGCCAGCCTTACCACTAGAACAGAAAATTAATTTAATAACGTGTTTTGGTACCTTTCACGTCTTTCAGTTGCCTACAATGAAACCATAATAACAACTTTTTCAATTTTTTAAGTTGATAGCACTGTAAACTTTTGATTTCTCCAGTTTTACTGGTGTGAGGTTGGCAATCCTCACACAAAAAACAGGAATACCAACTGCATTTTTTAAAGCATTTTCCTTGTAATGTGTGCAATTTGTGTGGATTTCTGCTTTACCGACATTCTTTACGTCACAAATGTCGGTAAAACAGGAATTATTCTGATTTCTGTAGTTTTTCAGCCATTTCAGTCTTGCCACAGTTGGCAGTAAAAATACAAACTCTTCAATGTTTTAAGTTGGTAACACTGTAAACTTCGTTATCGCGCTATGGAAACTACATTTCAGAACTGCCACAGTTGACAGTAAAACAAACGCTTCAATTTCTTAGGTTGGTAACCCTGTAAGCTTCGTTATCGCGCCGAAAATTACAGGGTTGCCAATGGTAAATATTTTTTATCGTCATCATCATCATCATTTTATTAAATATCTTTCTGTTTAGGTTAATCAATCAATGTCTTAGTTTTTCCAGCTCGACATTTCAGTGTTGCCACTCCCACAGTAACGCGCAAAAATCCCCAGATAATTAGTTGTGCCTACAAGTTGACTAAAGCAGCAATTAAGCGTTCTAACATCCTCGATCGAGATAATCCCCCCTCGCCTGTTAAACACGATCCACGTAAGAATGAAATTTTCCACCCCCACCGGCAATTTAATTACCCCCAAAACGCAACTTGCATAGTTAACGAGTTTATTAATTAATCGCGGAAAGCTCCGGAATTAGCGCCCGAGCGAGGAAATTTTTTGCCCCCTGATTTACGGCGGGAATAATCTCGCAATTTAATCTCGACGCGCGATCCATCTCGCGCCCGATGGAGGCGAAAAATTCCAATTATTTCAATCACGGTAATTGTCTTCAATTATGCGAAGTAGCTTCCGATTCGGCGGAAATGTGGAAAATGTTCGCGTTTAATGAACTGGCGTGATTTTCCTGCCGGCGACTCGAGCCCGCAGGATCACCGTCTAGACTTTATTGCCGAGGAAAGCTCGGAATTTCACTTTCCTTGGGCTGGTATTTATTTTTCGTGTGGCGAGTTGATGAGTGGTATTATTAGCGTTTTCGATGTAATGACTAATGAATTACTAAATATAAACGGAAGGTGGCCCACTAACCCCGAACGGGTCGCTTTTGTGGCGATAATTGGAAGCGTTACACGCGCATTTTTCGCGGAAAGTGATAATGAAAAGTTTTATGGAACGAGGATTATTTTATTAGAGTTGTGCGTTTTTTAACCCGTGATTTTGAACAAAAAATGAGTTTGTTAGATTCTGAGGCAATTTTCCCGGGAAAAAATCGGTCTAAGTTGGTCAAATTTAAAAACAAATAGCACCAATGGTCTAGTGAGGAAATTTTAGCGTTGTATGATATGTCGCACTTGGGGTTTATGACAACTTTTAATTTTCGACTTGGCCCTTTCGGTTTTTTCACAATCTTTCCTCCACGTTTAAAATTGACTTTCTCAGCATCAAATAAATCACGATCCCTCTTTCCGCGATTTTGCCCATAAAAAAATGATTTAGTTCGATTCTGTGACAATTTTTCCTTTTTCTGTAGCGTTTTTCAAACCACTTTCGGTCAAAGTTAGTCAAATTTAAAAACAAACACCACCAATCGTCTAGTTAGGAAATTTTAGCGTTGTATGATGTGTCGCACTTGGAGTTTATGACAATTTTTAATTTTCGACTTGGTCCCTTTGGTTTTTTCACCATCTTTCCACCACGTTTAAAATTGAGTTTTTCAGCATCAAATAAGTCAAGATTCCTCTTTCCATGATTTTGCTCGGAAAAAAATTATTTAGTTCGATTCTGTGACAATTTTTCCTTTTTCTGTAGCGTTTTTCAAACCTCTTTCGGTCAAAGTTAGTCAAATTTAAAAACAAACACCACCAATCGTCTAGTTAGGAAATTTTAGCGCTAAATGATATGTCGCACTTGAGGGTCTATAACAACTTTTAATTTTCGACTTAGCCCTTTTGGTTTTTTCACAATCTTTCCTCCACGTTAAAAAATAACTTCTTCTGTATCAAATGGGTCAAGATTCCTCTTTCAGCTATTTTCCACTGAATAGAATTATTTTATTTCGTTCTGTGACAATTTTCTCGCGTTTCTTTAGCTTTTTTCAAACTTTTTTCTGTCAAAGTTAGTTAAATTTAGAAACAAACAGCACCAATGGTCTAGTTATGAAATTTTAGCTCTAAATGATATGTCGCACTTGGGAGTTTATAACAACTTTTAATTTTCGACTTAGCCCATTTGGTTTTTTCACAATCTTTCCTCCACGTCCAAAATTGAATAATTCCACATCAAATGCGTCAAGATTCCTCTTTCAGCTATTTTGCACTGAAAAAAATGATTTTATTTGGTTCTGCGACAATTTTCTCGCGTTTTTTTAGCTTTTTTCAAACTTTGTTCTGTCAAAGTTCGTCAAATTTAAAACTAAGCGGCACCAATGGTCTAGTCAGAAGATTTTAGTGCTAAATGATATGTGGCACTTTGGGGTTTATAACAACCTTTAATTTTCGACTTAGCCATTTTGGCATTTTCACGATCTTTCCTCTACTTTTAAAATTGACTTTTTCCGTATCAAATGCGTCAAGATTCCTCTTTCAGCAATTTTGCATTGAAAAAGATGATTTTGTACGATTCTGTGACGATTTCCATTCTTTGTTTGTCTTTTTTCAAGTTTTTTTCGGTTACAGTTAGTCAAATTTAAAAACAAGCACTACCAACGGTTTAGTTAGGAAATTTTAGCGTTAAATGATATATCGCACTTGAGGGTCTATCACAACTTTCAATTTTCGACTTAGCCCTTTTGGTTTTTTCATAATCTTACCTCCACGTCCAAAATTGAATTATTCCGCATCAAATGCGTCAAGATTCCTCTTTCAGCTATTTTGCACTGAAAAAAATTATTTTATTTGGCTTTGTGATAATTTTCTGGCGTTTTTTCAGCTTTTTTCAAACTTCTTTCTGTCAAAGCTCGTCAAATTTAGAAATAAGCGGCACCAATGATCTAGTCAGGAAATTTTAGTGCTAAATGATATGTCGCACTTGAGGGTTTATAACAACTTTTAAATTTCGACTTAGCCCTTTTGGTTTTTTTACAGTCTTTCCTCCACTGTTAAAATTGACTTTATCCGCATCAAATGCGTCATTATTCCTCTTTCCGCGATTTTGCACTGACAAAAATGATTTTGCTCGATTCTGTGACGATTTTCATTCTTTATTTGTTTTTTTCACACTTTGTTCGGTTACAGTTAGTCAAATTTGAAAACAAACATCACCAATGGTCTAGTTAGGAAATTTTAGTGTCAAATGATATGTCGCACTGAGGGTCTATCACAACTTTCAATTTTCGACTTAGCCCTTTTGCTTTTTTCACGATCTTTCCTCCACGCTCAAAATTGACTGTACCGACCCCAAATTCTCCAGAACTTCTCTTTCGGAGATTTTGCGCCGAGAAAAATTATTTTGTTCGTTTTTGTGCCAGTTTTCACTCAAACTATATAGTTGTCAGTTATTAAACGCATATAATTAAATTTTTCCGCAGAGCAGAAAAATAAAAACTTGGTCGGTTACTTTTTTAGACATTTTCCACCGTCGCCAACCGTTTGAATCAAAAAAATCGAAATTGGCCTGATCGCCTCGCAAACGCGTTATCGCCCACGCCTCGCAATGTCAAAAAGTCATTATTATGTAAATGCGGGAGCCTCTTTGGTGGCACCCGGGGCAGATTTACGCCCAGACCGTATATATCATTAACTTTTTGTCGTAAATGCATTAATTCGAGCAAATTACACACATTATCTGGTATTTTAGACCGGATTAATTCATTTTGGGTTCGAGAATTGAGTTGTTGGAAAACGGATCTCGTGGTTGGTTGAGTAAATTGTCGGTTAGATGCCCACGTAACTAGGAGGTGGCCAATTGCCTTCTAATGGTCGTTTATTAGGTGGATTTAATTTATGCATTGGAGACGCCATTATATGACCGATTTCTTGAGGGGAATAAATTATGAAATGAAGCAATCGAATGATTATTTATTATATGATTGCGCTTTATTTCGCAGATTTTCGTAGAAACAGGGTGTCATTTTACAAACTAAAAAAAAAGAAAAAAATGAGAAACAAAAAGAATTACAGAAAAAAAAGATGTGATTGCATTATCCTCTGATCTTTGTAACATGTGATGCGGGGAGGTTAAACACATTCATTCTTTATACCGACTTGTCGAAATAGGGTGAGTCATCATGATTATTATAAACTAAAGAAAAAATAAAAAGTAGAAAAACAGTTTTAGATCATTCGCGGTTGTAATAGTAAATTATGACTAATTAAAAGCTTTTTCTGCAAATTATAACTGATTCACTGTTGTAACTGTAAATTATGACAAAATGACAGTTGTGAATTTTAACTAATTTACACTTGTAACTGATTCACGGTTATAACTGTAAATTAGGTATGACTAACTCAAAGCTTTTTCTGTGAATTAGGTTTCTCTTCTACTGTTCTGGGCAAAACTTTAAACAGATATAACTCGAAAACGAATTAACGTAAATACTTGACTAAAACGCTGTGATAAAGCGCTTCGAATAAGCTTTGATTTGGTGTATCTCAAAGTACCCCTATCTCACCATTAAAAAAGTTTTATGGCTAAATTTTAGCCCCTTGCAAAATTATAATTAATTTATAATCCTAAAACTATTTAATTTAAAGAATTGACAATAACGGCATTTGAAAGGCATCGAGAAGAGCTTTCACTTGATAAGACTTCAAACTTATCTAGTTTAGAAATTTCCAAATTTCAAAACTTTAAACGGACATAACTCAAGAACGAATTGTCGTACAAACTCGACTAAAACGCCATTTAAAAGGTATTTGAGAGAGGGTTAATTTGATGTATGACAAAGCACCCCTTTCTCATTTTCAGAAATATGACTTGGGCTAAACTTTAAACCCTTTAAAAATTTTGATTAATCATAATTTGAAAACTAATTAGCGTAAAGAGGTGGTGGCAACAACATTTTACAGGCATTGAAAGTGATCCTAAAGTTTCCTCGTTTAGTGTTCTGGGTGGAAAAAAAATTAAACTTATGCCTAATTTGAAACAGATGTAACTCGAAAACGGATCGGCGTAAGCATTCGACTAAAATGTGATTTTAAAGCCCTTGGAACGGAGTTTAATCTTGTGTATCGTAAAGTACCCCTTTGTAATTTTGAAAGAAGAATCGAGACCAAATTTAGACCTTCCAAAATTTTAATCGTTTATAACTCCAATACTAATTAACTTGAGAGTTGGTGATAGAGTCATTTGAAAGGCCTCGAAAAGAGCTTTTGTTTGATGTAATGCAAGACAGCAAAGTTTTCTAGTTTATAAATTTCGATCAAGGCCAAATTTAGTAGCAAATAAAGTGGGTGTAACTCGACAATTGTTCTGCAAATTTTTTTTTCTAAAACTAATTAACGGAAAGTTGCAAGTATATTTTTAGTCTTAAAAAAAGCTTTCGTTTGATATCTATTTTGTCATAATAAAATTTTCTCGTCTAGCGTTCTTGGCAAAATTTTAAACAGATATAACTTGAAAACGAATTGACGTAAAGATTTGACTAAAACGCGGTTTTAAAGCGCTTCGAATAAGCTTTAATTTGGTGTATCTCAAAGTACCCCTATCTCATCATTAAAAATGTTTTAGGGCAAAATTTTGGCCCCTTGCAAAATTATAATCATTTATAATTCGAAAACTATTTAACTTAAAGAGTTGATAATAACGGTATTTGAAAGGCCTCGAGAAGAGCTTTCATTTGATATAATGTAAGACGGCAAACAACTCATCTAATTTAGAAATTTCGGTCAGGGCCAAATTTAGACCCAGACAAAACTTTAAACAGACATAACTCAAGAACGAATTGTCGTACAAACTCGACTAAAACGCCATTTAAAAGGTATTTGAGAGAGGATTAATTTGATGTATGACAAAGCACCCCTTTCTCATTTTCAGAAATGACTTGGGCTAAACTTTAAACCCTTTAAAAATTTTGATTAATCATAATTCCAAAACTAATTAGCGTAAAGAGGTGGTGGCAACAACATTTTACAGGCATTGAAAGTGATCCTAAAGTTTCCTCGTTTAGTGTTCTGGGTGGAAAAAAATTTAAACTTATGCCTAATTTGAAACAGATGTAACTCGAAAACGGATCGGCGTAAGCATTCGACTAAAATGTGATTTTAAAGCCCTTGGAACGGAGTTTAATCTTGTGTATCGTAAAGTACCCCTTTGTAATTTTGAAAGAAGAATCGAGACCAAATTTAGACCTTCCAAAATTTTAATCGTTTATAACTCCAAAATTAATTAACTTGAGAGTTGGTGATAGTCATTTGAAAGGCCTCGAAAAGAGCTTTTGTTTGATGTAATGCAAGACAGCAAAGTTTTCTAGTTTATAAATTTCGATCAAGGCCAAATTTAGTACCAAATAAAGTGGGTGTAACTCGACAATTGTTCTGCAAAATTTTTTTTCTAAAACTAATTAACGGAAAGTTGCAAGTATATTTTTAGTTTTAAAAAAAGCTTTTGTTTGATATCCATTTTGTCATAATAAAATTTTCTCGTCTAGTGTTCTTGGCAAAATTTTAAACAGATATAACTTGAAAACAAATTAACGTAAAGATTTGACTAAAACGCGGTTTTAAAGCGCTTCGAATAAGCTTTAATTTGGTGTATCTCAAAGTACCCCTATCTCATCATTAAAAAAGTTTTAGGGCTAAATTTTGGCCCCTTGCAAAATTATAATCATTTATAATTCGAAAACTATTTAACTTAAAGAGTTGATAATAACGGCATTTGAAAGGCCTCGAGAAGAGCTTTCATTTGATATAATGTAAGACGGCAAACAACTCATCTAATTTAGAAATTTCGGTCAGGGCCAAATTTAGACCCAGACAAAACTTTAAACAGACATAACTCAAGAACGAATTGTCGTACAAACTCGACTAAAACGCCATTTAAAAGGTATTTGAGAGAGAATTAATTTGATGCATGACAAAGCACCCCTTCTCATTTTCAGAAATGACTTGGGCTAAACTTTAAACCCTTTAAAAATTTTGATTAATCGTAATTCCAAAACTAATTAGCGTAAAGAGGTGGTGGCAACAACATTTTACAGGCATTGAAAGTGATCCTAAAGTTTCCTCGTTTAGTGTTCTGGGTGGAAAAAAATTTAAACTTCTGCCTAATTTGAAACAGATGTAACTCGAAAACGGATCGGCGTAAGCATTCGACTAAAATGTGATTTTAAAGCCCTTGGAACGGAGTTTAATCTTGTGTATCGTAAAGTACCCCTTTGTAATTTTGAAAGAAGAATCGAGACCAAATTTAGACCTTCCAAAATTTTAATCGTTTATAACTCCAAAACTAATTAACTTGAGAGTTGGTGATAGAGTCATTTGAAAGGCCTCGAAAAGAGCTTTTGTTTGATGTAATGCAAGACAGCAAAGTTTTCTAGTTTATAAATTTCGATCAAAGCCAAATTTAGTACCAAATAAAGTGGGTGTAACTCGACAATTGTTCCGCAAAATTTTTTTTCTAAAACTAATTAACGGAAAGTTGCAAGTATATTTTTAGTCTTAAAAAAAGCTTTCGTTTGATATCTATTTTGTCATAATAAAATTTTCTCGTCTAGCGTTCTTGGCAAAATTTTAAACAGATATAACTTGAAAACGAATTGACGTAAAGATTTGACTAAAACGCGGTTTTAAAGCGCTTCGAATAAGCTTTAATTTGGTGTATCTCAAAGTACCCCTATCTCATCATTAAAAATGTTTTAGGGCAAAATTTTGGCCCCTTGCAAAATTATAATCATTTATAATTCGAAAACTATTTAACTTAAAGAGTTGATAATAACGGTATTTGAAAGGCCTCGAGAAGAGCTTTCATTTGATATAATGTAAGACGGCAAACAACTCATCTAATTTAGAAATTTCGGTCAGGGCCAAATTTAGACCCAGACAAAACTTTAAACAGACATAACTCAAGAACGAATTGTCGTACAAACTCGACTAAAACGCCATTTAAAAGGTATTTGAGATAGGATTAATTTGATGTATGACAAAGCACCCCTTTCTCATTTTCAGAAATGACTTGGGCTAAACTTTAAACCCTTTAAAAATTTTGATTAATCATAATTCCAAAACTAATTAGCGTAAAGAGGTGGTGGCAACAACATTTTACAGGCATTGAAAGTGATCCTAAAGTTTCCTCGTTTAGTGTTCTGGGTGGAAAAAAATTTAAACTTATGCCTAATTTGAAACAGATGTAACTCGAAAACGGATCGGCGTAAGCATTCGACTAAAATGTGATTTTAAAGCCCTTGGAACGGAGTTTAATCTTGTGTATCGTAAAGTACCCCTTTGTAATTTTGAAAGAAGAATCGAGACCAAATTTAGACCTTCCAAAATTTTAATCGTTTATAACTCCAAAATTAATTAACTTGAGAGTTGGTGATAGTCATTTGAAAGGCCTCGAAAAGAGCTTTTGTTTGAAGTAATGCAAGACAGCAAAGTTTTCTAGTTTATAAATTTCGATCAAGGCCAAATTTAGTACCAAATAAAGTGGGTGTAACTCGACAATTGTTCTGCAAAATTTTTTTTCTAAAACTAATTAACGGAAAGTCGCAAGTATATTTTTAGTCTTAAAAAAAGCTTTTGTTTGATATCCATTTTGTCATAATAAAATTTTCTCGTCTAGTGTTCTTGGCAAAATTTTAAACAGATATAACTTGAAAACGAATTAACGTAAAGATTTGACTAAAACGCGGTTTTAAAGCGCTTCGAATAAGCTTTAATTTGGTGTATCTCAAAGTACCCCTATCTCATCATTAAAAAAGTTTTATGGCAAAATTTTAGCCCCTTGCAAAATTATAATTAATTTATAATCCTAAAACTATTTAATTTAAAGAATTGACAATAACGGCATTTGAAAGGCATCGAGAAGAGCTTTCACTTGATAAGACTTCAAACTTATCTAGTTTAGAAATTTCAAAATTTCAAAACTTTAAACAGACATAACTCAAGAACGAATTGTCGTACAAACACGGCTAAAACGTCGTTTTGAAGGTCTTTGTCAGAGGTTTCATTTGATGTACGGAAAAGTACCCCTCGAGCAAAATTCCAAGTTTTCCAGCAATTCAAACATTAAATCCCTGCCTGCGGATCGTGTCCCTACATAAACATTTTTTCAAGAGCATGACGTCCGCACAAAACGCTAATCCATCACCCCAAGTGCGAATGCACAATGCAAATAACTTACAGCTCGCCCCACAAACAGACCTAATTGCATTCGACCTTTCTATAATTACCTCCGAGAAATAAACCGCAAATGGTAAATATTTATTCAAAATAGATTTTTTTCAAATTCCGTTAAAACGTGTTTAACATGCCGCGAACAATGTCGTTTGTGACAAATTGCGAATAATCCTATCTAAATTCCCGATCGCCGGCCGCGGAACGACTGCCAATGAGGATTATGAAATAACGGTCGCTCGTTAAAATTTAAAAATATTTATTAAAAAAAAAACGTGGGTGAGTGATGGGCCGGAAATGTGTTTCTGGAAGACTAACAAGTAACATTCGTGTTTGTTTGTGCAATTTAATCAGACACTTACAAGTTTTAGTTATGAGCCAGGTATCGTGTTTTTGCAGCACTTATTAATTCAAAATCGACATCAAAGGTGTCTGTAAATTTTAAAATTAACTGGAAACGAGCTGCGCGTACTTGATTAAACTAATAAGCAGGAAAGACGGCCGGTTTTAATTTAATACAAATTGCAATTTCTTGCTTGTTATTAGCCGTCACTTTTTCGTCAGCCTTATCGGTTAGTATTTTTTTGGGTCAACCCTTTGACGACCAATAACTATTTAATATAAATTGCAATTTCTTGCTGATTATTAGCTGTGACTTTTTCGTCACCCTTATCGGTTAGTATTTTTTTGGCTCAACCCCCTTTGACGACCAATAACTATAAAACGAACGGATCGCATCAACAACTAATTTTGAGACCCCATCGAGGCGTCGACCCCTCAATCCACGAATTGCGTAATCTCAAAACGGGCGTAATTGCCCACTCAGCGTCCTTTGATAAAGCGTCGCGACGTCAATTTACGACTGCATTTTATTGCCCGCCGCTGATAACGTACATTTCCCGATCGGTTATTTTCGAATCCGTTCATGAAGTTGACTTTCCGTTTGTCAAAACAATAAAACGGAGGCCGGGGGCCCTCTTTCGCATTTATTTCGAGAGTGGAGCCGGCATTATCACTTCCTGGTCTATTTTGGGGGCACTTGATAATCGATTTCATGCGGTTTCGGGGGCTGATTGATGCCATACGGAATTTTGACGAGTTAAGTTCGCGATAATAGATTAATTACATAAACATATTAATAGTTTTATAATTACGGATGCGTAGAAGCGATGCATTTCTTTTTATTTTATAATTCGCAGAAAAGGCTTTGAACTAGCTACAATTTACAGTTACAATCGTGAATTAGCTAAGATTCACAGCTACAACTATAATTCACAGATAAAACTGAATTAGTCATAATTTACAGTTACAAGTGTCAGAAAAAGCTTTGAATTAATCATAATTTACAGTTACAACTGTGAATTACACAGTTACAACTGTGAATTAGCTATAGTTCACAGATAAAACTGAATTAGTAATAATTTGCAGTTTCAACTGTGAATTAGCTTTGAATTAGTCATACCTAATTTACAGTTATAACCGTGAATTAGCTAAAATTCACAGTTATAGGTGTAAATTAGTTAAAATTCATAATTGCAACTGTCATTTTGTCATAATTTACAGTTACAACTGTGAATTAGCTATAATTTACAAAAAAAGCTTTTCGTTAGTTATAATTTACAATTACAACCGTGAATTAGCTAAAATTCGCAGTTGCAACTGTGAATTAGCTACAATTCACAGATAAAACTGAATTCGTCATAATTTACAGTTACTACCGTGAGTTAGCTAAACAACTGTGAATTACACAGTTACAACTGTGAATTAGCTATAATTCACTGATAAAACGTTGCTGCCTTACATCATAATATCAAACAAAAGCTCCGTTTGAGGCCTTTCAAATGCCGCCTTTTTCAATCCTTTCAGTTAATTAGTTTTGGAATTATGAACGATTAAAATTTTGCAAGGGCTAAATTTGGCCTCGATTCTTTTTTCAAAATTACGAAGGGGTACTTTATGATACACAGGATTAAGCCCCGTTCCAAGGGCTTAAAAATAACATTTTAGTCGAATGCTTACCCCGATTCGTTTTCGAATTACATCTGTTTCAAATTAGGCAGAAGTTTAAATTTTTTTCCACCCAGAACACTAAACGAGGAAACTTTAGGATCACTTTCAATGCCTGTAAAATGTTGTTGCCACCACCTCTTTACGCTAAGTAGTTTTGGAATTATGATTAATCAAAATTTTTAAAGGGTTTAAAGTTTAGCCCAAGCCATATTTCTGAAAATGAGAAAGGGGTGCTTTGTCATACGTCAAATTAATCCTCTCTCAAATACCTTTTAAGTGGCGTTTTAATCGAGTTTGTACGACAATTCGTTCTTGAGTTATGTCTGTTTAAAGTTTTGTCTGGGTCTGGCCCTAACCGAAATTTCTAAATTAGATGAGTTGTTTGCCGTCTTACATTATATCAAATGAAAGCTCTTCTCGAGGCCTTTCAAATGCCGTTATTATCAACTCTTTAAGTTAAATAGTTTTCGAATTATAAATGATTATAATTTTGCAAGGGGCCAAAATTTAGCCCTAAAACTTTTTTAATGATGAGATAGGGGTACTTTGAGATACACCAAATCAAAGCTTATTCGAAGCGCTTTAAAACGGCGTTTTGGTCAAATCTTTACGTTAATTCGTTTTCGAGTTATATCTGTTTAAAGTTTTGCCCAGAGCAGTAAAACAGAAAATTTTACTATGTCACAATGGATATCAAACAAAAGCTTTTTTTAAGACTAAAAATATACTTGCAACTTTCCGTTAATTAGTTTTAGAAAAAAAATTTTGCAGAACAATTGTCGAGTTACACCCACTTTATTTGGTACTAAATTTGGCCTTGATCGAAATTTATGAATTAGAAAACTTTGCTGTCTTGCATTACATCAAACAAAAGCTCTTTTCGAGGCCTTTCAAACGCCTCATCACGAACTCTGTAAGTTAATTAGTTTTGAAGTTATAAACGATTAAAATCTAAATTTGGCCTCGATTCTTTTTTGAAAATCACAAAGGGGTACTTTATGATACGCCAGATTAAACCTCGCACCAAGAGCTTTAAAGTCACATTTTAGTCGAGTGCTTACGCCAATTCGTTTTCGAGTTACATCTGTTTAAAATTTTGTAAAAGTTTGAATTTGGTTTCACCCAGAACACTGAACGAGAAAATTTTAGGATCACTTTCAATGCCTGTAAAATGTTGTTGCCACCACCTCTTTATGCTAATTAGTTTTGGAATTATAATTAATCAAAATTTTTCAAGGGTTTAAAGTTTAGCCCATGTCATATTTCTGAAAATAAGAAAGGGGTGATTTGTCATACATCAAATTAATCCTCTCTCAAATACCTTTTAAATGCAGTTTTAGTCGATTTTGTGCGACAATTCGTTCTCGAGTTATGTCTGTCTAAAGTTTTGTAAGAGCCTTAATTTGACCCTGAACGAAATTTCTTGATTACAAAACTTTGCTGGTTTTACAAGATATTAAATAAAAGCTCTTTTCAAGTATTTTCAAACGCCGTTACCATCAACTTTTAAAGTTACTTACTTTTGGAGTTATAAACGATAATTTTTTTTGCAAGGGTCTAAAATTTAGTCCTAACACTTTTTTAATAATGAGGAAGGGGTAATTTGTGGTACACGAAATCAAAGCTCATTCGAAGGACTTTCATACAACGTTTCATTCGAGTTTTTATCTTAATCCATTCTCGATTTAATCTACTTGAAATTTTGTGGAATTATAAATTTGATCCTTCCCATAACACTAAACGAAAAAATTTTGCTGTGATGCAAAAAATCAAACGAGAGGTCCCTTCGAGGCCTTTAAAATGCCTTACTAGCAAATTTTTGCCATCATTAGTTCTGGAGTTATGATTGTTCCAAATTTTTCAAATACCATAGTATTAGCCCGTCAAATTTTTGAAAATGAGAAAGGGGTGCTTTGTCGTACATCAAATTAATCCTCACACAAGGACCTTCCAAATGGCGTTTCAGTTAAGTTTGTGCGACAATTCGTTCTCAAGCTATATCTGTCTAAATTTTTGTAGCGATCCAAATTTGGCCCTCGCCGGAATTTCTTATACAAAAAAATTATCGTGTCTTATTACATCAAAAGAAAGCTCTTTCCTAGGCCTTTAAAATGTCGCAACAATCAACTCTTTACATAAATTAGTTTCGCAGTTATGATTGATCAAAATTTTGGAAGGTCTAAAACTTAGGCCTAACCACATTTTTGAATGTGAAGAAGGGATACTGCATGATACGCCAAATCAAAGCCCTTGAAAAGACCTTCAAAACGACGTATCATTTGAGTTTAAGCGCTAATTCGTTTTCGAGTTATATCCATTTAAAGCTTTGAAAAGAAAATAAACGAAAAGGCAACGAAATCAACGACTTAATTTCCATAAACAATTGCTACATTTTGTGAAAAACGGCTGAGAATTATCAGGAAACACTAGCAAAACCTGATTAGATTTCCGGAAATCCCTAGGAAATGCCGGAAATCCCCGCCAAGCCCACGCCGGCTAAACTGCAAAGACCTCGACGGGATTAACTCCCGGACGTGTTTTTCATGAGAAATGGCGATAAAAGCGAATTATCCCGTCATCTTTTATTCGGAGGGGCCATAAATCGCCTTTTAATATCCCATTCTGGTGGAAATCCCGGCGAGCCGTTTGTGCAATACAGAAATTGTCCTTTTCCTTTATTTTCATCCCCTCTTTATGAAGGCGAGTGCGTTAACATGTTGCTGCACTAACAAGGCGGCATTTATTATCATCGTCCGTAATTCACTCCGTCTAACGTGTAATTTAATAACCGATATTGAATAATATCGGACGAAGGATTTATTGCTCGGCTTGTGGGAGTTGTCTTCTGCAGGGCCATAAATCGAGGATTAAGTTCCGTAAAAGGCGAGAGGATTAATTAAACACGCCCAGTTTGCGATTTTCTTCGAATTTTATACATGTTTTTATGCCCCCCTGACCGTATCTCAAGTAGAAAAAATTGTAAAAATATAAAACAGGCAAAATTTAACACTCGAGAGGTTCCTCTTCAAAGCCAGAATTTTTCCCGAATTTTTCTTCAACTAATTTTTGGATCCCTTAATAATTATATAGGTAATTGTATGTAAAAAAAAATAGTAAAAATATGCAACAAACGCCGTTTAATACACAAGATGTTCCTCAAAGTCAATATTATTTCAAACGAAACCGAAAGCGAATTCCGTGCATTAATGTGCATGTGCCATTAATTCCTCGCCCATAAAAAACTTCCAGACTTCTGCGAGAAAGTATTAGTGTCCAGTCTACGACCATAAAACCCTTATCTCATTTTTTACTATCGCGAGCCAGGGCCCCGAGCATCCCTATCTTGCAAAATTTCGCCTTCGATTTTATAATTCCCAATTTCTGAGGCAAATAAAAGCGAGTTATGACGAGATGACAGTGCTGTTTTCGTTCGATTTAGTTATTGAACTTTGCTATTGTGTGTTTAAATCGAAGAGGATAAATTGCGGAGCGCGAAATGGAAAGACAGGTCGTCACCCAGTGGATGTTCTCTCGAACGTCCAATTAAAAATCCAGTTAGACGTCTGATTCGATTGCTGAAAATGGAAAAAGGAAAAACCGCACTTGGAACGAGATTAGTACTTGGAAAGCGTTAAATTCAATCAGGCGGACAGCTGTCGATCCTGAGATGCGATTAAAATACACTTATACGAATTTTCCAAATAGTATTTTTCGTGTTTTTTAACAATTTTATGAATTTCTACAACTTGTAAAAGGTGTAAAAATGATCAGTTGTGAAAACTATAAAAATTTGTAAAATTTGTAAAATTTGTAAAATTTGTAAAAATTGTAAAATTTGTAAAAATTGTAAATTTCGTAAAAATTGTAAAAATTGTAAAATTTGTAAAAATTGTAAAAATTGTAAAAATTGTAAAATTTGTAAAATTTGTAAAAATTGTAAAATTTGTAAAATTTGTAAAAATTGTAAAATTTGTAAAAATTGTAAAATTCGTAAAAATTGTAAAAATTGTAAAATTTGTAAAATCTGTAAAAATTGTAAAATTTTTAAATTAAAAGCAAAATTGTAAAAATCAAAAATTGTAAAAATTGTAAAATTTGTAAAAATTGTAAAATTTGTAAAATTTGTAAAATTTGTAAATTTTGTAAAAATTGTAACAATCGTAAAAATTATAAAATTTGTAAAATTTGTAAAAATTGTAAAATTTGTAAAAAATGTAAAATCTGTAAAAATTGTAAAATTTGTAAATTAAAAACAAAATTGAAAGAAACGAAAATTGTAAAAATTACAAGAATTCACTGTAAAATTTATTTCGGAGCAGATTAAATAAACAGAATCGTTAAATTTTTTTTTTTCTATTATTTTTGTCAAATTACATAATGTAACTGCAAACGAATTCCCCAAATCACTCTTTATATTTTTTAACCAGCTTCTTATAAATTTTTACAACTTGCAAAAATTGTAAAAATGATCCAACTGTAAAAATACTTTAAAAATTTGTGAAAACTAAAATTATAAAAATTGTAATAGTAAATTGTAAAAACTAAGAATTATAAAAATTGTAAAAATTACAAAATAATTTTGGAGCAGATTAAATAAACAGAATGGTTAAATGTAGTGTTTTTCGTGTTTTCTAACATTTTTATGAATTTCTACAACTTGTAAAAGGTGTAAAAATCATCAATTGTGAAAACTATAAAAATTTGTAAAATTTGTAAAAATTGTAAAATATGTAAAAATTGTAAAAATTGTAAATTTCGTAAAAATTGTAAAATTCGTAAAAATTGTAAAATTTGTAAAAATTGTAAAATTTGTAAAAATTGTAAAAATTGTAAAATTTGTAAAAATTGTAAAATTTGTAAAATTTGTAAAAATTGTAAAATTTGTAAAAATTGTAAAATCTGTAAAAATTGTAAAATTTGTAAATTAAAAACAAAATTGTAAAAAACATAAAAATTGTAAAAATTACAAGAATTCACTGTAAAATTTATTTCCGAGCAGATTAAATAAACAGAATCGTTAATTTTTTTTTTTCTATTATTTTTGTCAAATTTCATATGTAACTGCATACGAATTCCCCAAATTACTTTTTATATTTTTAACCATCAGCTTCTTATAAATTTTTACAACTTGCAAAAATTGTAAAAATGATCCAACTGTAAAAATACTTTAAAAATTTGTGAAAACTAAAATTATAAAAATTGTAATAGTAAATTGTAAAAACTAAGAATTATAAAAATTGTAAAAATTACAAAATAATTTTGGAGCAGATTAAATAAACAGAATGGTTAAATGTAGTATTTTTCGTGTTTTTTAACATTTTTATGAATTTCTACAACTTGTAAAAGGTGTAAAAATGATCAGTTGTGAAAACTAAAAATTTGTAAAATTTGTAAAAATTGTAAAATATGTAAAAATTGTCGAATTTGTAAAAATTGTAAATTTCGTTAAAATTGTAAAATTTGTAAAATTTGTAGAAATTGTAAAATTTGTAAAAACTATAAAATTTGTAAAAATTATAAAATTTGTAAAAATTGTAAAATTCGTAAAATTTGTAAAATTTGTAAAAATTGTAAAATTTGTAAAAATTGTAAAAATTGTAAAATTTGTAAAATTGTAAAAATTGTAAAATCTGTAAAAATTGTAAAATTGGTAAAAATTGTTAAATCTGTAAAAATTGTAAAATTTGTAAATTAAAAACAAAATTGTAAAAAACAAAAATTGTAAAAATTACAAGAATTCACTGTAAAATTTATTTCGGAGCAGATTAAATAAACAGAATCGTAAAATTTTTTTTTTCTATTATTTTTGTCAAATTTCATATGTAACTGCAAACGAATTCCCCAAATTACTTTTTATATTTTTTAACCAGCTTCTTATAAATTTTTACAACTTGCAAAAATTGTAAAAATGATCCAACTGTAAAAATACTTTAAAAATTTGTGAAAACTAAAATTATAAAAATTGTAATAGTAAATTGTAAAAACTAAGAATTATAAAAATTGTAAAAATTACAAAATAATTTTGGAGCAGATTAAATAAACAGAATGGTTAAATGTAGTATTTTTCGTGTTTTTTAACATTTTTATGAATTTCTACAACTTGTAAAAGGTGTAAAAATGATCAGTTGTGAAAACTATAAAAATTTGTAAAATTTGTAAAAATTGTAAAATATGTAAAAATTGTCGAATTTGTAAAAATTGTAAATTTCGTTAAAATTGTAAAATTTGTAAAATTTGTAGAAATTGTAAAATTTGTAAAAACTATAAAATTTGTAAAAATTATAAAATTTGTAAAAATTGTAAAATTCGTAAAATTTGTAAAATTTGTAAAAATTGTAAAATTTGTAAAAATTGTAAAAATTGTAAAATTTGTAAAATTGTAAAAATTGTAAAATTTGTAAAAATTGTAAAATTTGTAAAAATTGTAAAATCTGTAAAAATTGTAAAATTTGTAAATTAAAAACAAAATTGTAAAAAACAAAAATTGTAAAAATTACAAGAATTCACTGTAAAATTTATTTCGGAGCAGATTAAATAAACAGAATCGTTAAATTTTTTTTTTCTATTATTTTTGTCAAATTACATATGTAACTGCAAACGAATTCCCCAAATTACTTTTTATATTTTTTACCGGCTTCTTATAAATTTTTACAACTTGCAAAAATTGTAAAAATGATCCAACTGTAAAAATATTTAAAAATTTGTGAAAACTAAAATTATAAAAATTGTAATAGTAAATTGTAAAAACTAAGAATTATAAAAATTGTAAAAATTACAAAATAATTTTGGAGCAGATTAAATGAACAGAATGGTTAAATGTAGTATTTTTCGTGTTTTTTAACATTTTTATGAATTTCTACAACTTGTAAAAGGTGTAAAAATGATCAGTTGTGAAAACTATAAAAATTTGTAAAATTTGTAAAAATTGTAAAATATGTAAAAATTGTAAATTTCGTAAAAATTGTAAATTTTCTAAAAATTATAAAATTTGTAAAAATTGTAAAATTTGTAAAAATTGTAAAATTTGTAAAAATTATAAAATTTGTAAAAATTATAAAATTTGTAAAAATTGTAAAATTTGTAAAAATTGTAAAATTTGTAAAATTTTTTATATTTTTTAACCAGCTTTTTATAAATTTTTGTAAAAATTATCCAACTGTAAAAATACTTTAAAAATTTGTGAAAACTACAATTATAAAAATTGTAAAAACTAAGAATTATAAAAATTGTAAAAATTACAAAATAATTTTGGAGCAGATTAAATAAACAGAATCGTTATATATTTTTTTATTGTTTTCATCAAATTTCCTATATAAATTGCATAAATTGCATCGAACAAACCAGATGATACTTTTTAAATTCCCAAACAGCTGCCCCGGCAAGTGCCTCAGATCCAGTTGCACAATATCTCAATGCAATTAAACTTATAATTAAGAAGAGCACGCGGTTACATAGTCCATAAATCCAGCCGCCAAGCAATAATTTCATACCTCGACGGATTCGGGGTGAAAAATCTACAGATTACGCGATAAATCAGCAACTTTTTCATTGAGGAAGGAGAAACAATGCGCCAAGGTGCAGAGTGCAAGGCAATCAATCTTGATGCAAACACAATTAATATTGTCAGGAAAATAATAATAATTGATGAGGGGTTGCCAAAATAAAATAACGAGCGTGTTTGCATTGTGCAGCTCGAAAACACCGGCGCACGTGTATTTATATTGGCGGAAATAGAATTATGTACTAGTAAAATTGAGGCAAAACCGCAAGAGTAAATAATTATCTTTGTGGGTATTTTTAATTTAATTTGACAAATTCGAATCGAAGCTGCTGCTTTTGTGTTTTTGCTATTTTCACTATCATTAAATCAGTAATAAAATAAATTATTATTACAATTTCCACAAATCAAAATGTTTAAAGATTTTACAATGTTTACTGTTTTTACAATTTTTACGACTTTTTAGGTGTTTACAATTTTATTTTTTAATTTTTTTATATATATTTTACGTTATGCCTACGGTAAGTCTTTGCAATTTCTACTAAATTAGTGTATCTACCTAGATAGTGAAATTAATTCAAAATTGTTACAATTTTTTAGTTTTTTACAATAATTACCATTGTTTCAACGTCCACTAAATTAACAGGTATCAAAGTAAGTTTTATGTTTTACATTTTACCACTGCGAATATTCAACTATTAATCATTTCAATAGTGATCATTTTCACTTTTACAATTTTTTACAATTTTTACATTGTTTACATTTCAGTTTTGTTTTTTTTGCAATTTTTACTTAATTACTAGACACTAGATAAAACAAATTTAATTTTTACTACAAACATTTTTTGCAATTATTTTTTCGATTTTTAAGAAATTAGCAGGCACCAACGTAAAATTTATTAAAAATTGTAAAAAAAATTACAAATTTTACAATTTTTACAATTTTTACAAATTTTAGTTTTTACAAATTTTACAAATTTTACAATTTTTACAAATTTTACAATTTTTAAAAAATTTTACAATTTTTAAAAAATTTTACAATTTTTACAATTTTTACAAATTTTACGATTTTTACAAATTTTACGATTTTTACAAATTTTACAATTTTTGCAAATTTTACAATTTTTACAAATTTTACAATTTTTACAAATTTTACAATTTTTACAAATTTTACAATTTTTACAAATTTTACAATTTTTACAAATTTTACAATTTTTACAAATTTTACAATTTTTACAAATTTTACAATTTTTACAAATTTTACAATTTTTACAAATTTTACAATTTTTACAATTTTTACAATTTTTATAAATATAAATATTTTAAATTTGGCATGACGTAAATTTTACGTTAATTTTATGTTGTTTTGTTGCATTTTACAACTTTTCAAAACGCAATTAGGTAATTCAATTTTTATGCTTCTTCACGGATATTATATTAATTTTTACATCGTGCAAATTACAATTTGCCTATTTTGAACAGCAATTACTTCTATAGTTACTAAATTGATTACTTGTACAATTTTTCAGTTTTTACTAAAATGTTTTTTTGCATTTTATCGACACGATTTTCACAATTTTACAAAACGGTCAAAATGTAAGGAAATTGCTTTTGCAGTTGTAACCAGCAACATAATTATTTTTCTACCAAAAAGGCAAAAAATTATGATTCTACAAGCTACAACTTTAAAAAATTAATTGCTAATCCTTACTGCAATAAAACCGGTAAACGATCTGTTGTACTGTTTATTCCAAATTAGTGTAACGTCTCGTGTAACGAACAGCCTTAACGGCCTTTAAAAAGCGTACGTCTTTCACTCGTAAAGTTTTTATCGACTAATGTGACCGGCATATTCTTTTCCACCTGCCTCGCAATCAATCAAAACGACGATGTTGATGATTTTATCGCAACAAAACGCGTGTTAGGTATTGCAGAATTGACTAATAAATATTAATTAAAGGCTCGACCCAATTCCGCGGCGTCTTCTACGTGCATCATTATGTAATTGGATAATAAATCACTTTGATTAGGATGGCCGCCGTTTTTGAGGCGCACTCCACCATTTTCTGCGAATACCGAGGATCCCATTCGACAGAGGAAAAAATTTTCACGTTTTTTTCAAAATTTGCTGTTTTTAATCCCTTGATGTGTTGTTTGTTATTACCGGCAGGTGGTAATGGATCTAGACACTCCCTAGGGCGTATAAAGTTCGTTAATCCCTCAGCTATTTAATGCCCTTGCTCGCTTCGCTCGCTCGTTCTTAAATTTTATCTTAAGTTAAGTAACAAGTTTTTACGGTTTTTTACGGTTAAACCATTTTTTGCGAATAGCGGGGAATCCATTCAACATTCACCGCTGAAAAAATTTTCACGATTTTTCCAAAATCTTCAGTTTTTAATCCCTTGATGTGTTGTTTGTTATTACCGGCAGGTGGTAATGGATCTAGACACTCCCTAGGGCGTATAAAGTTCGTTAATCCCTCAGCTATTTAATGCCCTTGCTCGCTTCGCTCGCTCGTTCTTAAATTTTATCTTAAGTTAAGTAACAAGTTTTTACGGTTTTTTACGGTTAAACCATTTTTTGCGAATAGCGGGGAATCCATTCAACATTCACCGCTGAAAAAATTTTCACGATTTTTCCAAAATTTTCAGTTTTTAATCCCTTGATGTGTTGTTTGTTATTACCGGCAGGTGGTAATGGATCCAGACACTCCCTAGGGCGTATAAAGTTCGTTAATCCCTCAGCTATTTAATGCCGTTGCTCGCTTCGCTCGCTCGTGCTTAAATTTTAGAGTTTTTTACGTTTTTTTACGGTTACCTCTGGAGCCAAGTCTAAACTGGTTTTAATCCCGTCGCAACTTCACGTCGATATGGAATTCAGTCGAGTCTAGCGCAATCAAAATAATTCGCCATTAATCGAGGGAGCTGAAAAGCAAACAATTTACACAATAACGAGGGAAATTGGAGCCAGCAGGGGGCGCAGTCTCGTTAATAAGACGCATTGTTTGGGGCGAAGCCCCCGGGGGAAAATTTCGGCTGAACCGTTCGATGGGGACCATTAAATTTTCAGATATTAAATCCCGGTTTTAGGGCTCGCATTAAAATCATTTCCATATCATTTCGGATTTGTCTCGTTGCGTTCTTGGAACGTTCACGATTAATATTTTGTTTGTTCTCGCCGTAAATATTTGAGCTGGGAGTTATGAGAACGAGGATTTTATTAAGCTTCGCTTGTAAAAATAGGCTGCCGATGGCCGAAGATGTTTACAATTAATGATTCTTTATGGGATTATTAAATATTTTGCTGCGATCAAACTAGCTTTAAAATAAATTCGTCAACAATAAGCGCGTTCAAAAAGTGGCGAGGGTCAATCGCGGCCACCAGAAGGTTTTTCTCATTTTTTGGCACTACATTAGTAAAATATTGATAGGTAGTGATTCTGAAACAAAATCTAAATACATAAAACATGCGAGAGCTGAAATTTATGAAAAAGCCAACGAAAGATGTATATCAATGCGATGTGTGTCCCTGTAGATGTTTACCTTGTTAATGTGTATGTAGGGGCGAGCTGAATTTACTGGTGGAGTCGGGTGCAGATTTTATAAATCTGCACCTAGTAGTAGTGCCTCCGCAGACGCACAGTGGTCTTAAAAAGTCGAAATTATGAAAATTGGCCGTACATAATTAAAAAGTAGAATTGTAGAAAAAAACACGAAAATAAGGCAACTATGCAAATTTGGCTTCTGTAGTATTGAAATATTGCGAGTGGGGTGGAAAAAGTGAAAAAGATAAACATAAGCTATATGTATAAGTTCAACTTATGGCCAAAGAAAAACGAAATTAGGCGAATTTAGCAAAATGCGTGCTTAGAGGGTTGAAAATTTGTAAAGGGGAATGAAAAGTCAAAGGGGGTGAAAATTGACCGTAGTTAAGTAGAATTATAGAAAATAACACGAAAATAAGGCAATTATGCAAATTTAGCTTCTGTGGGGTTGAAATATTGCGATTGGGCTGGAAAAAGTGAAAAAGGGAAACATAAACTATATGAATTCAACTTATTGCCAAAGAAAAAAACTAAATTAGGCGAATTTAGTAAAATGGGTGCTTAGGGGGTTGAAAAATTGTAAAGAGGGATGAAAAGTCAAAGGGGTGAAAATTAACTGAAGTTAACTGGAATTACAGAAAATACCACAAAAATAAGGCAATTATGCAAATTTAACCCTTAAAGGGTTGAAATATTGCGAGGTTGCGAGAGGGTTGAAAAAGTGAAAAATGTAAATATTATCCAAAAGAGTAAACTTTATTACTGAAGAAAGACAAAATTGCACGAATTTCGCCAATTTAACGTTCGAGGGGTTGCAAAATTGTGAAGGGGGATGAAAAGTTAAGGGGGTGAAAAATGACTGTAGTAAAGTAGAACTTTCGAAAATTACACGAAAAAGAAGCGGTCTGCGTAAATTTTGCTTTTTGTGGGTTCACATATCAGGGTTAGGGGTTGTTAGTAGCCTAAGGGTTCGTTTTAAGTTAAAGACTCATAAGACCTTTTTTCAATGGTTAATGAAGTCTTTTGAACCCTGTGATTCAATACCAACATTTATCTTAAGAAATTTCCAGTTTCAACCTTTAAATTTCACCCCCTTTGTTAGATTGTAATGAGAATTTGCTCATCCACCTACAATGTCACTATAAATTAGAACACGAAATCCTGATGCATTGATACGTGGAACAGTTTTTAAGTTCTGGTATTTTTATGTTTCTTCTGGGGGGTTGAAATATTGCGAGTGGGGTGGAAAAAGTGAAAAAGGAAAACACAAGCTACTTATATAAATTCAACTTATGGCCAAAGAAAAAACTAAATTGGACGAATTTAGTAAAATGGGTGCTTAGGGGGTTGAAAAATTGTAAAGGGGGATGAAAAGTCAAAGAGGGTGAAAATTAACCCAAGTTAAGTAGAATTACAGAAAATAATACAAAAATAAGACAATTATGCAAATTTAGCCCTTGGAGGGTTGAAATATTGCGAGGGGGTTGAAAAAGTGAAAAATGTAAATATTATCCAAAAGAGTAAAATTTATTACCGAAGAAAGACAAAATTGCACGAATTTGGCCAATTTAACGTTCGAGGGGTTGCAAAATTGTGAAGGGGATGAAAAGTTAAGGGGGTGAAAAGTGACTGTAGTAAAGTAGAACTTTCGAAAATTACACTAAAAAGAAGCGGTCTGCGGAAATTTTGCTTTTTGTGGGTTCACATATCGAGGTTAGGGGTGTTAGTAGCCTAAGGATTGGTTTTAGGTTGAAGACTCATAAGACCTTTTTTCAATGATTAACGAAGTCTTTTGAACCCTGTGATTTAATACAACACTTATCTGAAGAAATTTCCAGTTTCAACCCTTAAATTTAACCCCCTTTGTTAGATCGTAATGAAAATTTGCTCATCCACCTACAATGTCACTGTAGATTAGAACACAAAATCCTGCATTGATACGTCGAACAGTTTTTAAGTTCTGGTATTTTTGTGTTTCCGCATATTAGGGGTTGTAGCGCCTTTGAGGGTGCTTTTTTGCAAAGTATGAATAACACCTTTTTTAAATCATTAACGGTAAGCTATCGAATGACGCTAATTTCGACCAATACTTATAGATCGGAATTGTGGGTTACAACCCCTAATTTCCACCCCCTTGGTCCGATATGGCCCAAAAGCAATCCCCGCCTTACTTTTAGGGCACAAAGCCGTATAGTATATTTGATCTCGACACCTCATTCAATGTTCTCAAGTTATCCGACGTTTTGTATTTCTGCATGTTAGGGGTTGTAGCGCCTTTAAGGATGGTTTTTGGTAAAATATGATTAGGACCTTTTTTGAATCATTAACGGAAAGCTATCGAATGACGCCAATTTCGACCGATACTTATTAAGCAGCATTTTAAGTTACAACCCCCAATTTCCACCCCCTCCTTCCAATTTTGCGAAAAAAACATCCCCTGTAAGGTTTCATCGAAATATATGTGTATGTTGAGTTTCAGATGGATGCGTGCAACACTTGCGAAGTTATTACTTTTTTTGAGATTTTCATCCCCTAAATTTCATCCCCCAACTAGGGACCCCCTCACGTTCAATAGACTTGAAGGTCGAACATGCGTACCAAGTTTCAGTAAGATACCTTCAGCAGTTCTCGAGTTATAGCAATTAATAAATTTTCAGTTTCAATCCCCTAAGATTTCACCCCTTTATGATTTACAGGGGTGAATTTATTTTTCCGCTGTTACATAACTCTTTGTGTATTTGCTTACTTCGGTTGTTCATAAATAAGTCAATAGAATTTCAGGAAAAATAAATAAAACCTATTTAACCACTGACAAAGCGTTAGGGGTTGTTAGTAGCCTAGGGGTTGATTTTAGGTTGAAAACTCATAAGACTTTTTTCAATGATTGATAGAAATCTATCGAACCCCGTAATTTTATACTACCATTTACTTGAAGAAATTTCAAGTTTTAACCCCTAAATTTCATCCCCTTTATTGGATGTTAGTAAAAATTCGTCCATCCCCCTCCAGAGTCACTGAAAATTACCGCATCAAATTCTGCGTTGATACGCTGAGTGGTTGTTGAGTTCTCGTATTTTTGTATTTTTGCATGTTAGGGGTTGTAGCGCCTTTAAGGGTGGTTTTTCGTAAAATATGAGTAACACCTTTTTTGAACCATTAACGAAAAGCTATCGAATAACGCCAATTTCGACCAATACTTATTAAGCAAAATTTTGAGTTACAACCCCAAATTTCCACACCCTCAATCCGAGTTTGCGGAAAAAACATCCCCCGTAAGGTTTCATCGAAATATATGTGTATGTTGAGTTTTAGATGGATGCGTGCAACCCTCGCGGAATTATCACATTTTTTGTGATTTTCATCCCCTAAATTTCATCCCCCGAAATTGGCACCCCTCTTACTTTCAACGGACTTGAAGGAAAAACATGCATACCAAGTTTCAGTAAGATAGCTCCAGTAGTTCTCGAGTTATTGCAATTAATAGTTTTTCGGTTTTTCACCCCTAACTCCCACCCCCTTGGTCCGATATGGCCCAAAAGCAATCCCCGCCTTACTTTTTGGGAGGCAAAGCCGTATACCAAGTTTCAGCTCGATATCTCAATCCGTTCTCAAGTTATCTGACGGACAGACTGAGGAGCGAGCGAGCGAGCGAGCGAATAAGCTAAGACAAGAGTACCTCCGCATTCTGCTACGGCACTAATATTGATAGACAGTGATTTTTAAGTCAAAATCTAAATACACAAAACTTCAAAACAGCTAAAGAAACAGTCACTCATCATCACAGCCCAAAATTGTTTATTTGAACTGAAACGAAAGTAAATTAATTTCCTCGAGCACAATAATCAGCCCATATCTGTCCAAATTAACTACCGGATATTGTGGCACACTGTTCCTCGAGGATCAAAGCGTTTTGTATTGTTCCTCCTTTGATGTTTGATGTATTAGTAATAAGACTAATGAGTGTTAGAACAGGTATCTGAAGCTTCAAAAGGGTTTAACGACCACCAGTATCGTAAATTCGACACCGATACCACAACAAACGGAAATTCTATTTTAGGGACGCGCAATAACACTTTCAGCATCGGGATGACGGGACCCATTCTGCTCTGGGATATCGTTTTCTCCATTATCCTGACTCTTCATGATTTTCCTGTTGTTTTGGAGGAAGTTTCGAGGATATTTTAAATCACTGCGATGGTCTGTTTAACTGTTCATCTCCCAGACAAGTAAAAATAACCCCCCGAAACAACAGTTTTGGTTTAAAGATTAAGGGTTGGAAAGTGGAGACAAAATTAATGAAAATTTTGAGCTGAGGGAAGTAATTATTATTTTGTTGTTTTTTTGGAAAACTTCCACTTCCAACATTTTCAGCAAAAAATTAATTCAAAATTATTTCCTAATAGATTTTTTGACTTTTCAACATTGCTTTTTGGCTTTCGTCAACAATGGACTTTTCCGCATTTTAGGATTATTCAGGTTTGAGAACATTTTGACGATGAAAAAACTTTGACTTTTTTCCTCAAAATTTTGACTTTATTTTCAAGACTTAAAATTCTAAACCAACCACGCGGTTTATCTTTCAAACGTCAATTCGAGATTCTTAACAAAACAAATCAAAACTCAAATATCGATGTAATCCGCAACAATAACTCCGATCGTGCATTTTCTTCCTAAAACTTTTCACTTTTCCTTGGATTCGAAAAGAACTGAATTTTTTCCATTAGACTTTGCAGCTTAAGTAAACGTCAGACAAGCTAATTAGAAGTGTGCATTTACCGTTCGCTACTCTCGAGCGCAAAGCAAACACGTCCAATATTGGCACTCGAAGCGAGATTCACTCATCCGCGCGTTTGTTGTTCTATTCATTAATAAAATTATTTATAGTCCCCCGCAGAAATCACCTGTGATTTGGTAAATCGCTGTACAAACAGGCCGAAAAACAAATCCCAACCGAGAATAGACCAGCGACAATATGTTAACAAAACGAGAGCGCTCGCGGTGAGTGAGAGTTAATTATTTTAGTGTCAATTTGGCGCTGATGTTTGTTTGGGGAGGATTCTGCGGGAATTTTATTTGCGGAGGTGTAAATTTCCGCCCGCTTTAATGCGTTAAGACCGCGCGACAAACAAATGACGGGAGTAAAATATGAACTTCTTAAAAAGTATTAGTTATGGCGACAAACGCCAGGGATTTATGCGTGTCGAAAATATGCGCTCTTTTTTCTGGAGCTGCAAATGACAAGGAAATATTTTTAATTTTATTTTATTAGTCATCACCAGCACCGAAAACGTTTGCTTTTGATGTGTAATTCGATTTTGCAAAAAATTGCGACTGAACGAGAACCAGCGCAGTGAAACTTTCTTCGACAATTTCAATTATTTTTGTCACTAATACAGTGGTAAAATAGCTATTAAGACAAGTTTTATCGGCAGTTTAAAAATCCAGGCCGTAGTTTATATCTGAGCGACGTTAGGAGCGAAAATATGCTATCCCGAGATTTTTTAACTATAAAAGCCAACGAAAGATGTATATCAATGCGATGTGTGTCCCTGTAGATGTTTACCTTGTTAATGTGTATGTAGGGGCGAGCTGAATTTACTGGTGGAGTCGGGTGCAGATTTTATAAATCTGCACCTAGTAGTAGTGCCTCCGCAGGCGCACAGTGGTGTTAAAAAGACGAAATTATGAAAATTGGCCGTACATAATTAAACAGTAGAGAGTTAACAAAAAAACATCATATTTGCGAAGTAGGTATGTAGAATTAGCACTAAGGGGGTTGAAAAAGGGAATGAGAAGTCCAAGGTAATGAAAATACAACACTTATCTGAAGAAATTTCCAGTTTCAACCCTTAAATTTAACCCCCTTTGTTAGATCGTAATGAAAATTTGCTCATCCACCTACAATGTCACTGTAGATTAGAACACCAAATCCTGCATTGATACGTCGAACAGTTTTTAAGTTCTGGTATTTTTGTGTTTCCGCATATTAGGGGTTGTAGCGCCTTTGAGGGTGCTTTTTTGCAAAGTATGAATAACACCTTTTTTAAATCATTAACGGTAAGCTATCGAATGACGCTAATTTCGACCAATACTTATAGATCGGAATTGTGGGTTACAACCCCTAATTTCCACCCCCTTGGTCCGATATGGCCCAAAAGCAATCCCCGCCTTACTTTTAGGGCACAAAGCCGTATAGTAAATTTGATCTCGACACCTCATTCAATGTTCTCAAGTTATCCGACGTTTTGTATTTCTGCATGTTAGGGGTTGTAGCGCCTTTAAGGGTGGTTTTTGGTAAAATATGATAAACTCCTTTTTTGAATCATTAACGGAAAGCTATCGAATGACGCCAATTTCGACCGATACTTATTAAGCAGCATTTTAAGTTACAACCCCCAATTTCCACCCCCTCCTTCCGATTTTGCGAAAAAAACATCCCCTGTAAGGTTTCATCGAAATATATGTGTATGTTGAGTTTCAGATGGATGCGTGCAACACTTGCGGAGTTATTACTTTTTTTGAGATTTTCATCCCCTAAATTTCATCCCCCAACTAGGGACCCCCTCACGTTCAATAGACTTGAAGGTCGAACATGCGTACCAAGTTTCAGTAAGATACCTTCAGCAGTTCTCGAGTTATAGCAATTAATAGATTTTCAGTTTCAATCCCCTAAGATTTCACCCCTTTATGATTTACAGGGGTGAATTTATTTTTCCGCTGTTACATAACTCTTTGTGTATTTGCTTACTTCGGTTGTTCATAAATAAGTCAATAGAATTTCAGGAAAAATAAATAAAACCTATTTAACCACTGACAAAGCGTTAGGGGTTGTTAGTAGCCTAGGGGTTGATTTTAGGTTGAAAACTCATAAGACTTTTTTCAATGATTGATAGAAATCTATCGAACCCCGTAATTTTATACTACCATTTACTTGAAGAAATTTCAAGTTTTAACCCCTAAATTTCATCCCCTTTATTGGATGTTAGTAAAAATTCGTCCATCCCCCTCCAGAGTCACTGAAAATTACCGCATCAAATTCTGCGTTGATACGCTGAGTGGTTGTTGAGTTCTCGTATTTTTGTATTTTTGCATGTTAGGGGTTGTAGCGCCTTTAAGGGTGGTTTTTCGTAAAATATGAGTAACACCTTTTTTGAACCATTAACGAAAAGCTATCGAATAACGCCAATTTCGACCAATACTTATTAAGCAAAATTTTGAGTTACAACCCCAAATTTCCACACCCTCAATCCGAGTTTGCGGAAAAAACATCCCCCGTAAGGTTTCATCGAAATATATGTGTATGTTGAGTTTTAGATGGATGCGTGCAACCCTCGCGGAATTATCACATTTTTTGTGATTTTCATCCCCTAAATTTCATCCCCCGAAATTGGCACCCCTCTTACTTTCAACGGACTTGAAGGAAAAACATGCATACCAAGTTTCAGTAAGATAGCTCCAGTAGTTCTCGAGTTATTGCAATTAATAGTTTTTCGGTTTTTCACCCCTAACTCCCACCCCCTTGGTCCGATATGGCCCAAAAGCAATCCCCGCCTTACTTTTTGGGAGGCAAAGCCGTATACCAAGTTTCAGCTCGATATCTCAATCCGTTCTCAAGTTATCTGACGGACAGACTGAGGAGCGAGCGAGCGAGCGAGCGAATAAGCTAAGACAAGAGTACCTCCGCATTCTGCTACGGCACTAATATTGATAGACAGTGATTTTTAAGTCAAAATCTAAATACACAAAACTTCAAAACAGCTAAAGAAACAGTCACTCATCATCACAGCCCAAAATTGTTTATTTGAACTGAAACGAAAGTAAATTAATTTCCTCGAGCACAATAATCAGCCCATATCTGTCCAAATTAACTACCGGATATTGTGGCACACTGTTCCTCGAGGATCAAAGCGTTTTGTATTGTTCCTCCTTTGATGTTTGATGTATTAGTAATAAGACTAATGAGTGTTAGAACAGGTATCTGAAGCTTCAAAAGGGTTTAACGACCACCAGTATCGTAAATTCGACACCGATACCACAACAAACGGAAATTCTATTTTAGGGACGCGCAATAACACTTTCAGCATCGGGATGACGGGACCCATTCTGCTCTGGGATATCGTTTTCTCCATTATCCTGACTCTTCATGATTTTCCTGTTGTTTTGGAGGAAGTTTCGAGGATATTTTAAATCACTGCGATGGTCTGTTTAACTGTTCATCTCCCAGACAAGTAAAAATAACCCCCCGAAACAACAGTTTTGGTTTAAAGATTAAGGGTTGGAAAGTGGAGACAAAATTAATGAAAATTTTGAGCTGAGGGAAGTAATTATTATTTTGTTGTTTTTTTGGAAAACTTCCACTTCCAACATTTTCAGCAAAAAATTAATTCAAAATTATTTCCTAATAGATTTTTTGACTTTTCAACATTGCTTTTTGGCTTTCGTCAACAATGGACTTTTCCGCATTTTAGGATTATTCAGGTTTGAGAACATTTTGACGATGAAAAAACTTTGACTTTTTTCCTCAAAATTTTGACTTTATTTTCAAGACTTAAAATTCTAAACCAACCACGCGGTTTATCTTTCAAACGTCAATTCGAGATTCTTAACAAAACAAATCAAAACTCAAATATCGATGTAATCCGCAACAATAACTCCGATCGTGCATTTTCTTCCTAAAACTTTTCACTTTTCCTTGGATTCGAAAAGAACTGAATTTTTTCCATTAGACTTTGCAGCTTAAGTAAACGTCAGACAAGCTAATTAGAAGTGTGCATTTACCGTTCGCTACTCTCGAGCGCAAAGCAAACACGTCCAATATTGGCACTCGAAGCGAGATTCACTCATCCGCGCGTTTGTTGTTCTATTCATTAATAAAATTATTTATAGTCCCCCGCAGAAATCACCTGTGATTTGGTAAATCGCTGTACAAACAGGCCGAAAAACAAATCCCAACCGAGAATAGACCAGCGACAATATGTTAACAAAACGAGAGCGCTCGCGGTGAGTGAGAGTTAATTATTTTAGTGTCAATTTGGCGCTGATGTTTGTTTGGGGAGGATTCTGCGGGAATTTTATTTGCGGAGGTGTAAATTTCCGCCCGCTTTAATGCGTTAAGACCGCGCGACAAACAAATGACGGGAGTAAAATATGAACTTCTTAAAAAGTATTAGTTATGGCGACAAACGCCAGGGATTTATGCGTGTCGAAAATATGCGCTCTTTTTTCTGGAGCTGCAAATGACAAGGAAATATTTTTAATTTTATTTTATTAGTCATCACCAGCACCGAAAACGTTTGCTTTTGATGTGTAATTCGATTTTGCAAAAAATTGCGACTGAACGAGAACCAGCGCAGTGAAACTTTCTTCGACAATTTCAATTATTTTTGTCACTAATACAGTGGTAAAATAGCTATTAAGACAAGTTTTATCGGCAGTTTAAAAATCCAGGCCGTAGTTTATATCTGAGCGACGTTAGGAGCGAAAATATGCTATCCCGAGATTTTTTAACTATAAAAGCCAACGAAAGATGTATATCAATGCGATGTGTGTCCCTGTAGATGTTTACCTTGTTAATGTGTATGTAGGGGCGAGCTGAATTTACTGGTGGAGTCGGGTGCAGATTTTATAAATCTGCACCTAGTAGTAGTGCCTCCGCAGGCGCACAGTGGTGTTAAAAAGACGAAATTATGAAAATTGGCCGTACATAATTAAACAGTAGAGAGTTAACAAAAAAACATCATATTTGCGAAGTAGGTATGTAGAATTAGCACTAAGGGGGTTGAAAAAGGGAATGAGAAGTCCAAGGTAATGAAAATACAACACTTATCTGAAGAAATTTCCAGTTTCAACCCTTAAATTTAACCCCCTTTGTTAGATCGTAATGAAAATTTGCTCATCCACCTACAATGTCACTGTAGATTAGAACACCAAATCCTGCATTGATACGTCGAACAGTTTTTAAGTTCTGGTATTTTTGTGTTTCCGCATATTAGGGGTTGTAGCGCCTTTGAGGGTGCTTTTTTGCAAAGTATGAATAACACCTTTTTTAAATCATTAACGGTAAGCTATCGAATGACGCTAATTTCGACCAATACTTATAGATCGGAATTGTGGGTTACAACCCCTAATTTCCACCCCCTTGGTCCGATATGGCCCAAAAGCAATCCCCGCCTTACTTTTAGGGCACAAAGCCGTATAGTAAATTTGATCTCGACACCTCATTCAATGTTCTCAAGTTATCCGACGTTTTGTATTTCTGCATGTTAGGGGTTGTAGCGCCTTTAAGGGTGGTTTTTGGTAAAATATGATAAACTCCTTTTTTGAATCATTAACGGAAAGCTATCGAATGACGCCAATTTCGACCGATACTTATTAAGCAGCATTTTAAGTTACAACCCCCAATTTCCACCCCCTCCTTCCGATTTTGCGAAAAAAACATCCCCTGTAAGGTTTCATCGAAATATATGTGTATGTTGAGTTTCAGATGGATGCGTGCAACACTTGCGGAGTTATTACTTTTTTTGAGATTTTCATCCCCTAAATTTCATCCCCCAACTAGGGACCCCCTCACGTTCAATAGACTTGAAGGTCGAACATGCGTACCAAGTTTCAGTAAGATACCTTCAGCAGTTCTCGAGTTATAGCAATTAATAGATTTTCAGTTTCAATCCCCTAAGATTTTACCCCTTTATGATTTACAGGGGTGAATTTATTTTTCCGCTATTACATAACTCTTTGTGTATTTGCTTACTTCGGTTGTTCATAAATAAGTCAATAGAATTTCAGGAAAAATAAATAAAACCTATTTAACCACTGACAAAGCGTTAGGGGTTGTTAGTAGCCTAGGGGTTGATTTTAGGTTGAAAACTCATAAGACTTTTTTCAATGGTTGATAGAAATCTATCGAACCCCGTAATTTTATACTACCATTTACTTGAAGAAATTTCAAGTTTCAACCCCTAAATTTCATCCCCTTTATTGGATGTTAGTAAAAATTCGTCCATACCCTCCAGAGTCACTGAAAATTACCGCATCAAATTCTGCGTTGATACGCTGAGTGGTTGTTGAGTTCTCGTATTTTTGTATTTTTGCATGTTAGGGGTTGTAGCGCCTTTAAGGGTGGTTTTTCGTAAAATATGAGTAACACCTTTTTTGAACCATTAACGAAAAGCTATCGAATAACGCCAATTTCGACCAATACTTATTAAGCAAAATTTTGAGTTACAACCCCAAATTTCCACACCCTCAATCCGAGTTTGCGGAAAAAACATCCCCCGTAAGGTTTCATCGAAATATATGTGTATGTTGAGTTTTAGATGGATGCGTGCAACCCTCGCGGAATTATCACATTTTTTGTGATTTTCATCCCCTAAATTTCATCCCCCGAAATTGGCACCCCTCTCACCTTCAACGGACTTGAAGGAAGAACATGCATACCAAGTTTCAGTAAGATAGCTCCAGTAGTTCTCGAGTTATTGCAATTAATAGTTTTTCGGTTTTTCACCCCTAACTCCCACCCCCTTGGTCCGATATGGCCCAAAAGCAATCCCCGCCTTACTTTTTGGGAGACAAAGCCGTATACCAAGTTTCAGCTCGATATCTCAATCCGTTCTCAAGTTATCTGACGGACAGACTGAGGAGCGAGCGAGCGAGCGAGCGAGCGAATAAGCTAAGACAAGAGTACCTCCGCATTCTGCTACGGCACTAAAAAAGTTAGAATATAAATGCGTCTGAATTTCTTCAGGATTCACCGCAAATATTCGGTTTTATATCGAGTTTCACTTCTCTTTGATGAAAAATCCTGGCAAGGTTGTCAATTTGCGTCTATTGAAACGACACTCGCCTGTCATTAGTCTCGAAAGCATTTTTTTCGCGATCTTCTGCAACCGTGACATACCTTCGCGTTTCGCGGAACTTGACCAATAAACTTTCAAATAGATTTAGATTTTTTTTCGAAGAAAAATTGCACGTGGACGAAGACAATTCTTGTCTGTGACACAAATGCCCAATTAGGGCGTGCGCGAGAATTAATTTAAGGGTTTGCAAGTGCGAATTACGCTCAATAGCCGGGAAATTGGACTGAAAAGTGATCACAGGGATTGTGCCCTTATTATTATTGCACGTGACCGGATTACTCGTTTGCCTTCGATTTAGGGCGAAAAGTGAATCGGCTGTAAAAGAGAGTGGATAATCGGATTTGTCTGGCGCCTTCACAATTTTTATTAATCCGATTTCGCGATTTTACATTTTAGTAAATATGTTCAAAATCAGTGATATTCGTTGCTAAAAAAACAAAGTTGACCGCTTAGTAAACATTTTTTAGTTAACTCAGTAACTGAAATGTATATTTTCGTAAATGTTGAATACATTTAGTAAGTTACAAGATTGGAAGAAAATGTTGTGCCAAAGTGAATACAATGCGAAAGTTGTAGTAAAGGTTTAGTAAATGTTGTCTTCGTCACAGCAGAAATTAGCATCCTGTGTATTAATAAATACGAGAACGAGACTTTAGTAGATGTTTAGTAAATGTAGTAAACTATTTAGTAAATGTTAAAATTGTAACAGAAATAACTTAAGGAGTATATGTTCTCGAATAAAGAACGTCAGTCGATTTCGTAGTAAATGTCACAAGCTAACTTAAATTAGAAACAACTTAGTAAATGTTACAAATGCTTTCGTCGACGTTTGCTTGCTGAGTTTTATACATATTCAGCTTTAGTGAGAATTTAATGAACTTAGAAAATCACCCTTAACTGAATTTAGTAAATGTTTCATTGCCTAATTTAATAAAAAATGTCTGGCGCCTTCACAATTTTTATTAATCCAATTTCGCGATTTTACATTTTAGTAAATATGTTCAAAATCAGTGATATTCGTTGCTAAAAAAACAAAGTTGACCGCTTAGTAAACATTTTTTAGTTAACTCAGTAACGGAAATGTATATTTTCGTAAATGTTTACTACATTTAGTAAGTTACAAGATTGGAAAAAATGTTGTGCCAAAGTGAATACAATGCGAAAGTTGTAGTAAAGGTTTAGTAAATGTTGTCTTCGTCACAGCAGAAATTAGCATCCTGTGTATTAAAAAATACGAGAACGAGACTTTAGTAGATGTTTAGTAAATGTAGTAAACTATTTAGTAAATGTTAAAATTGTAACAGAAATAACTTAAGGAGTATATGTTCTCGAATAAAAAACGTCAGTCAGTTTCGTAGTAAATGTTTAGTAGACTTCACAAGCTAACGTAAATTAGAAACAACTTAGTAAATTTTACGTTTTATAATATGTTATATGGTAAGAATCAGTGTTATTTGTTGTAAAAAAACAAAGTTGAGGGCTTAGTAAACATTTTTAGTAAACTCCGTAACGGAGACGCACATTTTCGGAAATGTTTACTACATTAGTAAGTTACAAGACTGACGAAAAAATGTAGTAAACCAATTCTATATGTTACTGATCGTAAGTAGTACAATACGAAAATTGTAGTAAAGATTTAGTAAATGTTATCTTCGTAGCTGCAGAAATTGACATCCTGTGTATTAAAAAATATGTAAATAGTTTAATTCTGCAATAATTCAAACTTGAACGAGACTAGTAAATATTTAGTAAACTTAGTGAACTATTTAGTAAATGTTAAAATTGTAACAGAAATGACTTAAGGAGTATGTTCTAGAATAAAAAGCGACAATCGGTTTTAAAACACTATAGTGCATACTTCGATTCCGTAGTAAATGTTTAGTAAACTTAGCAAGCTACCACAAATTAGTAACAACTTAGTAAACATTTTTTAGTAAACTCCGTAACGGAGATGCACATTTTCGTTTACTACCTTTAGTAAGTTACAAGACCGACGAAAAAATTTAGTAAACCAATTCTATATGTTACTGATCGAGTAGTACAATTAGTAAAGTCAGTAACGGAGATGCACATTTTAGTAAATGCTTACTACATTTAGTAATAAGTTACAAGATTGACGAAAATTTTTAGTAAACTAATTCTTATCTGTTACTGATCATAAGAAGTAGTACAACACGAAAGTTGTAGTAAAGATGTAGTAAATGTTGTCTTAGTAGCTGCAGAAATTAACATCCTTTGTATTAAAAAATATGTAAATACTTTCATGATGCAATAAATCAATCTTACATATATTTAGTAAATGTTAAAATTGTAACAGAAATAACGTACCATATAACGAAACATATATATACATTAGCAAGCTAACGTAAATTAGAAACAACTTAGTAATTGTTACAAATGTTTTTCTTCAACGTTCACTTGCTGAGCTTTACACAGATTCAGCTTTACTGAGAATTTAGTCAACTTAGAAAATCACCCTTCACTGAATTTAGTAAATGTTGCATTAACTACTTTAATGAAAAATGGGAATGTGTCGATTTTTCCTTTATTCTTATTATTCTTCTGCAAAATTTACTAAATATTAAATCAATTTCGTAAATGTTTAGCAAAAGGGCAGAGTTTAGAAAATGTTTAGTAAATGTTCCAAAATCAATATTACTTATAGACTACGAACAATGTAATTAAATTTATATTTGATTTAGTTTCCACACAGCAGACAGGTAGTTCAGCTCCTGCATAAAGTAAATTTGCGGCATAAATTCGAGTAAACAATATTAAATAAATTTGAAAAAGCCAACGAAAGATGTATATCAATGCGATGTGTGTCCCTGTAGATGTTTACCTTGTTAATGTGTATGTAGGGGCGAGCTGAATTTACTGGTGGAGTCGGGTGCAGATTTTATAAATCTGCACCTAGTAGTAGTGCCTCCGCAGACGCACAGTGGTGTTAAAAAGACGAAATTATGAAAAAAAGGGGGATGAAAAGTCAAAGAGGGTGAAAATTAACCCAAGTTAAGTAGAATTACAGAAAATAATACAAAAATAAGACAATTATGCAAATTTAGCCCTTGGAGGGTTGAAATATTGAATTTAGTAAAATGGGTGCTTAGGGGGTAGAAAAATTGTAAAGCGGGATGAAAAGTCAAAGAGGGTGAAAATTAACCCAAGTTAAGTAGAATTACAGAAGGAAACAGAAAAATTGTAAAAGGTAAACTGAATCCCAAATGCGTTCAATTTTATGACCGACGAAAAACGAAATTATGCGAATTTTGCAAAATTAGCACTTAGGGGGTTGAAAAATCGTAAAGGTGAATGAAAAAATCAAAAGGTATGAGGATTAACCGTGGCTAAGTAAAATTACGGAAAATAACACCAAATTAACCCAATTATGTAAATTTTGCATTTGAAGACTTGAAACATTGCGAAGGGGGATGAAAAAAGTGAAAAGTTTAATCATCATCCAAATGGGTTCAATTTATTACCGAGGAAAAACGAAAATATCCGAATTTGGCAAAATTAACACCTAGGGGGTTGAAAAATTGTAAAGGGGGATGAAACGTCAAAGTGGATGAGAATTAATCGTAATTAAGCAGAATTACAGAAAATAACACGAAAGTAAACCAATTATGCAAATTTAGCTTTTGGGGGTTGAAATGTTGCGAAGGGGATTGGAAAAGTGAAAAAGATAAACATAATCCAAATGAGTTTAATTTATTACCGAAGGAAAACTAAATTGCGTGAATTTTGCAAAATAAACACTTAGGGGGTTGAAAAATTGTACAGGGGGATGAAAAGTTAAAAGGGATGAAAATTAATCGTAATTAAGTAGAATTACAGAAAATAACACGAAAATAAGCCAATTATGCAAATTTGACTTTTGGGGGTTGAAACATTGCGAAGGGGTCGAAAAAGTGAAAAACTCAGTAACAATTCATACGAGTAAAATTCGGTAAAATTTATTACCGAAAAAAGGCAAAACTGCGCGAATTTTACAAAATTAACGCTCGGGGGGGAGAAAAATCGTTAAGGGGGATGAAAACTCAAAAGAGATGAAAATGTACTGTAGTTAAGTAGAACTAGCGAAAATCACACGAAAAAGAAGCGGTGTGGGTAAATTTTGCTCTTTGAGGGTTCACATATCATGAAAGGGGTTGAAAAATTGTGGATGGGTTAAAAATTAATGAAAATGACGTTGAATTATTAACAAATCAGAAGAAGGCAAAAAAAAAATAAAATGTGTTTACTCCGCTTGCTAGGGCTTAAGGGTTGTTAGTAACGTAGGGGTTGGTTTTAGGTTGAAGACTCATAAGACTTTTTTCAATGGTTGACCGAAGTCTATCGAACCCCATAATTTTATTCCACCACTTACATGAAAAAATTTCCAGTTTCAACCCTTAAATTTCATCCCCCTTGTTAGATATTAATGAAAATTTGCCCATCCGCCTACAGTGGCGCTGTAAATTACCACATCAAATTTAACCCTGATACGTTGAGCAGTTTTTGAGTTCTCGCATTTTTGTGTTTCGGCATGTTAGGGGGTTGTATCGCCTTTAAGGGTCGTTTTTCGCGAATGATGAATAATACCTTTTTTGTACCATCAATAGAAAGCTATCGAATGGTATTATTTTCAACTATACATTCTTCATTGAAAATTCGAGTTTCCACCCCTAACTTTCATCCCCTTCGATAATTTTCTCCTAAAATTCGCTCTTCCCTTCTCGAAGATGCAGTGTGTAAGATGTCACAGTTTCGCAGAAGATATTGCTTCTCTGTGTCAAATTACAGGGCTTTATGGACGTTTCAACCCCTAAACTCCAACCCCCTATTTCACCACCCCCACATGCCCTAAAGGAAGTTGTGTTTTCAATTTCACCACCCTAATCAAATTCGTTGAAAAATTAAGGTGATTTGTAGATTCATGTTTTCAACACCTCATGATTTCACCCCTTTATGATTTACAGGGGTGAGTTTATTTTTCCGGTGTGACATAACTCCTTGCGTATTTACTGACTTCAGTTGTTCATAAATAAACCAATAGGGTTTCAGAAAAAATAAATAAAATGTAATTATCGACTTGCAAAGAGTTAGGGGTGGTTAATGGCCCAGGGGTTGGTTTTAGATTGAAAACTCATAAGACCTTTTTTCAATAGTTGACCGAAATCTATCGAACCCCGTAATTTTAGGCTACCATTTACTTGAAGAAATTTCAAGTTTCAACCCTTAAAATTCATCCCCTTTGTTAGATATTTTTGAAAATTTGTCCATCCACCTATAATGTCACTGGAAATTCACAAACCAAATTCTGCCTTGATACGTTGAGTAGTTTTTGAGTTCTCGTATTTTTGTGTTTCTGCATGTTAGGGGTTGTAGCGCCTATATGGGTGGTTTTTCGCAAAATATGAATGACACCTTTTTTGAATAATTAATGGAAAGCTATCGAATGACGCCAATTTCGACTAGTACTTATTAAGCGGAATTTTGAGTTACAACCCCTAATTTCCACCCCCTTGGTCCGGTATGACCCAAAAGCAATCTCCGCCTTACTTTTTAGTGTATAAAGCCGTATAGTAAATTTGAGCTCGACACCTCACTCTGTTCTCAAGTTATCCGACGTTATGTATTTCTTCATGTTAGGGGTTGTAGAGCCTTTAAGGGTGGTTTTTTATAAAACATGAATAACACCTTTTTGAATCATTAATGGAAGGGTATCGAATGGCGTTAATTTCGACCAATACTTATAAGGCGGAATTTTGAGTTACAACCCCTAATTTCCACCCCCTTGGTCCGATATAGCCCAAAAGCAATCCCCGCCTTACTTTTTTGGGCAAGATTCCGTATAGCAAATTTCAGCTCGATACCTCAATCCGTTCTCAAGTTATCCGACGGACAGAGTGAGGAGCGATCGATACGACGAGCGAGCGAGCGAGCGAATAAGCAAAGACAAGAGTACCTCCGCATTCTGCTACGGCACTAAAACGTTTCTTTAAAATTCTAGTGAAACTTTTTCAGCCCTCGCCGAGTTATTTATACATTTCAGAGGCAGCGAAACAAGCTGACGCTACTCTGAATCTGTTATCCATTTTCCAGCCGCCTGAAAAATGGCAGCAATAAAAACGCTGAAACGCGGATAGTTAAATATCCGAGCCGGTGACAGTTTTATGTTGACTGTCTAGAACTACATCGGTATTTATCTAATAGTGCGTGGACAACATGCTACCGCACATTAAATTAACTCCGCGATAAGTAAAATATGTGACGGATTTTAATTTTTTTTCTTTTTTCAGGCGCAGGAATGTTTCAGGCTGTAAACAGACCCCCGGCAGGACCGTCATGGAGAGGTAATCGGGATCGCTCTTAAGGAACGGAGGACCATGGAGGAGAACTTTACCACGCCGAGCAACAGCACTTACCACTTCTTTAAGGTAAGTGCGCTGCCTCAATTATCCTTACGGCAGGGAAGGAGCCGTAAATCCAGACGTTTCGGGGGAATTAATTAGTCACGTCGATTTACCCTCGCGAAATTATGTCTCTGGATGCGTGGGCTGGTTTATGGCCGAGGGGCTGTTTGAAATCAGGGCGTATTTACGATTTTGCAGGAAATTTGCCCCAAAAATGTGGAAAAATACTATTGCAAAGTGCCTCTGTAACGTTTACTAAGTCTTTCTTACTTAAATATTTTTACTGGAATTCTACGTTGTTGAAAATGTTAGGTGACGTTTACTACTATGTAACATTTACAATTGCGTTTAAGATTTCTTCAAACCAACATTAAAACATCTGTAACATTTACTACATGTTTGTTGTTTAAACATTATTATTCACCAGGAAAGTTGGTCGAGTTTTCCAATAAACTTTTTACTAGTATCTCATTATAATGTTACCGTTATTTGCTCCAAAAATAAGTAAAAACAGTATTGCGGAATGCCTCTGTAACGTTTACTAAGTGCTTCTTACTTAAACATCTTTACTAAGATTCTACGTTATTGAAAATGTTAGGTGATGTTCACTACTATGTAACATCTACAATTACGTTTGAGATTTCTTCAAATCAATATTAAAAGATCTGCAACATTTACTACATGTTTGTTATTTAATACTAGTAGGTATCTCATTATGATGTAACATGAATAAATTTGTAACGGTTACTAAATGTTTCTTACTTAAACATGTTTACTAAGATTCTACGTTATTAACAATGGCAGGTGATGTTTACTACTATGTTAACGTTTACAATTACATTTGATATTTCCTCAAACCAGTATTAAAAGATCTGTAACATTTACTACATTTTGTTGTTTAAACAATATTATTTACCGGGAAAATTGCTGGAGTTTTCCAATAAACTTTCAACTAATATCTCATTATAATGTTGCCGTTTACTGTGTTTACTAAATTCTCGCCAAGCTGCGCACTATAGTAACACCTGGTATTTATTCCAATCAACATTTACTAAAATATTGCATAAAATGTGATAAATCGATTGTAAGCTATTTGTAACATTTACTAAATGATTGCTCCTGTAATAATTGCACAATACGTACTTGTTATGTAACATTTACTATTACAACTGCTTCTTCCTCGGACCAAAATTGTTAAATATTCCAACTGTAAATTATCCATAACATTTACTAAATATTTCATGTCTTGTAGTATGTAACATTTACTAAACGATATTTTAGCAACTCTGCAATTTACATTTACTAAAATATTGCAGAAAATGTGATAAATCGATTGTAAGCTATTTGTAACATTTACTAAATGATTGTTCCTGTAATAATTGCGCAATACGTACTTGTTATGTAACATTTACTATTACAATTGCTTCTTCCTCAGACCAAAATTGTTAAACATTCCAAATGTAAATTATCCATAACATTTACTAAATATTTCATGTCTTGCAGTATGTAACATTTACTAAACGATATTTTAGCAATTTTGCAATTTACATTGACTAAATAATTGCATAAAATGTGATAAATCGATTGTAAGCTATTTGTAACATTTACTAAATGATTGTTCCTGTAATAATTGCGCAATACGTACTTGTTATGTAACATTTACTATTACAATTGCTTCTTCCTCAGACCAAAATTGTTAAACATTCCAAATGTAAATTATCCATAACATTTACTAAATATTTCATGTCTTGCAGTATGTAACATTTACTAAACGATATTTTAGCAATTTTGCAATTTACATTGACTAAATAATTGCATAAAATGTGATAAATCGATTGTAAGCTATTTGTAACATTTACTAAATGATTGTTCCTGTAATAATTGCGCAATACGTACTTGTTATGTAACATTTACTATTACAATTGCTTCTTCCTCAGACCAAAATTGTTAAACATTCCAAATGTAAATTATCCATAACATTTACTAAATATTTCATGTCTTGCAGTATGTAACATTTACTAAACGATATTTTAGCAATTTTGCAATTTACATTGACTAAATAATTGCATAAAATGTGATAAATCGATTGTAAGCTATTTGTAACATTTACTAAATGATTGTTCCTGTAATAATTGCGCAATACGTACTTGTTATGTAACATTTACTATTACAATTGCTTCTTCCTCAGACCAAAATTGTTAAACATTCCAAATGTAAATTATCCATAACATTTACTAAATATTTCATGTCTTGCAGTATGTAACATTTACTAAACGATATTTTAGCAATTTTGCAATTTACATTGACTAAATAATTGCATAAAATGTGATAAATCGATTGTAAGCTATTTGTAACATTTACTAAATGATTGTTCCTGTAATAATTGCGCAATACGTACTTGTTATGTAACATTTACTATTACAATTGCTTCTTCCTCAGACCAAAATTGTTAAACATTCCAACTGTAAATTATCCATAACATTTACTAAATATTTCATGTCTTGTAGTATGTAACATTTACTAAACGATATTTTATCAATTCTGCAATTTACATTTACTAAATAATTGCATAAAATGTGATAAATCGATTGTAAGCTATTTGTAACATTTACTAAATGATTGTTCCTGTAATAATTGCGCAATACGTACTTGTTATGTAACATTTACTATTACAATTGCTTCTTCCTCAGACCAAAATTGTTAAACATTCCAAATGTAAATTATCCATAACATTTACTAAATATTTCATGTCTTGCAGTATGTAACATTTACTAAACGATATTTTAGCAATTTTGCAATTTACATTGACTAAATAATTGCATAAAATGTGATAAATCGATTGTAAGCTATTTGTAACATTTACTAAATGATTGTTCCTGTAATAATTGCGCAATACGTACTTGTTATGTAACATTTACTATTACAATTGCTTCTTCCTCAGACCAAAATTGTTAAACATTCCAACTGTAAATTATCCATAACATTTACTAAATATTTCATGTCTTGTAGTATGTAACATTTACTAAACGATATTTTATCAATTCTGCAATTTACATTTACTAAATAATTGCATAAAATGTGATAAATCGATTGTAAGCTATTTGTAACATTTACTAAATGATTGTTCCTGTAATAATTGCGCAATACGTACTTGTTATGTAACATTTACTATTACAATTGCTTCTTCCTCAGACCAAAATTGTTAAACATTCCAACTGTAAATTATCCATAACATTTACTAAATATTTCATGTCTTGCAGTATGTAACATTTACTAAACGATATTTTAGCAATTTTGCAATTTACATTTACTAAATAATTGCATAAAATGTGATAAATCGATTGTAAGCTATTTGTAACATTTACTAAATTATTGTTCCTGTGATAATTGCGCAATACGTACTTGTTATGCAACATTTACTATTACAATTGCTTCTTCCTCAGACCAAAATTGTTAAACATTCCAACTGTAAATTATCCATAACATTTACTAAATATTTCATGTCTTGTAGTATGTAACATTTACTAAGCGATATTTTAGCAATTTTGCAATTTACATTTACTAAATAATTGCATAAAATGTGATAAATTGATTGTAAGCTATTTGTAACATTTACTGAATGATTGTTCCTGTAATAATTGCGCAATACGTACTTGTTATGTAACATTTACTATTACAATTGCTTCTTCCTCAGACCAAAATTGTTAAACATTCCAACTGTAAATTATCCATAACATTTACTAAATATTTCATGTCTTGTAGTATGTAACATTTACTAAACGATATTTTAGCAATTCTGCAATTTACATTTACTAAATAATTGCATAAAATGTGATAAATCGATTGTAAGCTATTTGTAACATTTACTAAATGATTGTTCGTGTAATAATTGCGCAATACGTACTTGTTATGTAACATTTACTATTACAATTGCTTGTTCCTCAGACCAAAATTGTTAAACATTCCAAATGTAAATTATCCATAACATTTACTAAATATTTCATGTCTTGCAGTATGTAACATTTACTAAACGATATTTTAGCAATTCTGCAATTTACATTTACTAAATAATTGCATAAAATGTGATAAATCGATTGTAAGCTATTTGTAACATTTACTAAATGATTGTTCCTGTAATAATTGCACAATACGTACTTGTTATGCAACATTTACTATTACAACTGCTTCTTCCTCGGACCAAAATTGTTAAACATTCCAACTGTAAATTATCCATAACATTTACTAAATATTTCATGTCTTGTAGTATGTAACATTTACTAAACGATATTTTAGCAATTTTGCAATTTACATTGACTAAATAATTGCATAAAATGTGATAAATCGATTGTAAGCTATTTGTAACATTTACTAAATGATTGTTCCTGTAATAATTGCGCAATACGTACTTGTTATGTAACATTTACTATTACAATTGCTTCTTCCTCATACCAAAATTTTTAAACATTCCAACTGTAAATTATCCATAACATTTACTAAATATTTCATGTCTTGTAGTATGTAACATTTACTAAACGATATTTTAGCAATTCTGCAATTTACGTTTACTAAATAATTGCATAAAATGTGATAAATCGATTGTAAGCTATTTGTAACATTTACTAAATGATTGTTCCTGTAATAATTGCGCAATACGTACTTGTTATGTAACATTTACTATTACAATTGCTCGTTCCTCAGACCAAAATTGTTAAACATTCCAAATGTAAATTATCCATAACATTTACTAAATATTTCATGTCTTGTAGTATGTAACATTTACTAAACGATATTTTAGCAATTCTGCAATTTACATTTACTAAATAATTGCATAAAATGTGATAAATCGATTGTAAGCTATTTGTAACATTTACTAAATGATTGTTCCTGTAATAATTGCACAATACGTACTTGTTATGCAACATTTACTATTACAACTGCTTCTTCCTCGGACCAAAATTGTTAAACATTCCAACTGTAAATTATCCATAACATTTACTAAATATTTCATGTCTTGTAGTATGTAACATTTACTAAACGATATTTTAGCAATTTTGCAATTTACATTGACTAAATAATTGCATAAAATGTGATAAATCGATTGTAAGCTATTTGTAACATTTACTAAATGATTGTTCCTGTAATAATTGCGCAATACGTACTTGTTATGTAACATTTACTATTACAATTGCTCGTTCCTCAGACCAAAATTGTTAAACATTCCAAATGTAAATTATCCATAACATTTACTAAATATTTCATGTCTTGTAGTATGTAACATTTACTAAACGATATTTTAGCAATTCTGCAATTTACATTTACTAAATAATTGCATAAAATGTGATAAATCGATTGTAAGCTATTTGTAACATTTACTAAATGATTGTTCCTGTAATAATTGCGCAATACGTACTTGTTATGCAACATTTACTATTACAATTGCTTCTTCCTTAGACCAAAATTGTTAAACATTCCAACTGTAAATTATCCATAACATTTACTAAATATTTCATGTCTTGCAGTATGTAACATTTACTAAACGATATTTTAGCAATTTTGCAATTTGCATTTACTAAATAATTGCAGAAAATGTGATAAATCGATTGTAAGCTATTTGTAACATTTACTAAATGATTGTTCCTGTAATAATTGCGCAATACGTACTTGTTATGTAACATTTACTATTACAATTGCTCGTTCCTCAGACCAAAATTGTTAAACATTCCAAATGTAAATTATCCATAACATTTACTAAATATTTCATGTCTTGTAGTATGTAACATTTACTAAACGATATTTTAGCAATTCTGCAATTTACATTTACTAAATAATTGCATAAAATGTGATAAATCAATTGTAAGCTGTTTGTAACATTTACTAAATGATTGTTCGTGTAATAATTGCGCAATACGTACTTGTTATGTAACATTTACTATTACAATTGCTTGTTCCTCAGACCAAAATTGTTAAACATTCCAAATGTAAATTATCCATAACATTTACTAAATATTTCATGTCTTGCAGTATGTAACATTTACTAAACGATATTTTAGCAATTCTGCAATTTACATTTACTAAATAATTGCATAAAATGTGATAAATCGATTGTAAGCTATTTGTAACATTTACTAAATGATTGTTCCTGTAATAATTGCACAATACGTACTTGTTATGCAACATTTACTATTACAACTGCTTCTTCCTCGGACCAAAATTGTTAAACATTCCAACTGTAAATTATCCATAACATTTACTAAATATTTCATGTCTTGTAGTATGTAACATTTACTAAACGATATTTTAGCAATTTTGCAATTTACATTGACTAAATAATTGCATAAAATGTGATAAATCGATTGTAAGCTATTTGTAACATTTACTAAATGATTGTTCCTGTAATAATTGCGCAATACGTACTTGTTATGTAACATTTACTATTACAATTGCTTCTTCCTCATACCAAAATTTTTAAACATTCCAACTGTAAATTATCCATAACATTTACTAAATATTTCATGTCTTGTAGTATGTAACATTTACTAAACGATATTTTAGCAATTCTGCAATTTACGTTTACTAAATAATTGCATAAAATGTGATAAATCGATTGTAAGCTATTTGTAACATTTACTAAATGATTGTTCCTGTAATAATTGCGCAATACGTACTTGTTATGCAACATTTACTATTACAATTGCTTCTTCCTTAGACCAAAATTGTTAAACATTCCAACTGTAAATTATCCATAACATTTACTAAATATTTCATGTCTTGCAGTATGTAACATTTACTAAACGATATTTTAGCAATTTTGCAATTTGCATTTACTAAATAATTGCAGAAAATGTGATAAATCGATTGTAAGCTATTTGTAACATTTACTAAATGATTGTTCCTGTAATAATTGCGCAATACGTACTTGTTATGTAACATTTACTATTACAATTGCTTCTTCCTCAGACCAAAATTGTTAAACATTCCAACTGTAAATTATCCATAACATTTACTAAATATTTCATGTCTTGTAGTATGTAACATTTACTAAACGATATTTTAGCAATTCTGCAATTTACGTTTACTAAATAATTGCATAAAATGTGATAAATCGATTGTAAGCTATTTGTAACATTTACTAAATGATTGTTCCTGTAATAATTGCGCAATACGTACTTGTTATGTAACATTTACTATTACAATTGCTTCTTCCTCAGACCAAAATTGTTAAACATTCCAACTGTAAATTATCCATAACATTTACTAAATATTTCATGTCTTGCAGTATGTAACATTTACTAAACGATATTTTAGCAATTTTGCAATTTGCATTTACTAAATAATTGCAGAAAATGTGATAAATCGATTGTAAGCTATTTGTAACATTTACTAAATGATTGTTCCTGTAATAATTGCGCAATACGTACTTGTTATGTAACATTTACTATTACAATTGCTCGTTCCTCAGACCAAAATTGTTAAACATTCCAAATGTAAATTATCCATAACATTTACTAAATATTTCATGTCTTGTAGTATGTAACATTTACTAAACGATATTTTAGCAATTCTGCAATTTACATTTACTAAATAATTGCATAAAATGTGATAAATCGATTGTAAGCTATTTGTAACATTTACTAAATGATTGTTCCTGTAATAATTGCGCAATACGTACTTGTTATGTAACATTTACTATTACAATTGCTTCTTCCTCATACCAAAATTTTTAAACATTCCAACTGTAAATTATCCATAACATTTACTAAATATTTCATGTCTTGCAGTATGTAACATTTACTAAACGATATTTTAGCAATTTTGCAATTTACATTGACTAAATAATTGCAGAAAATGTGATAAATCGATTGTAAGCTATTTGTAACATTTACTAAATGATTGTTCCTGTAATAATTGCGCAATACGTACTTGTTATGTAACATTTACTATTACAATTGCTTCTTCCTCAGACCAAAATTGTTAAACATTCCAACTGTAAATTATCCATAACATTTACTAAATATTTCATGTCTTGTAGTATGTAACATTTACTAAACGATATTTTAGCAATTCTGCAATTTACGTTTACTAAATAATTGCATAAAATGTGATAAATCGATTGTAAGCTATTTGTAACATTTACTAAATGATTGTTCCTGTAATAATTGCGCAATACGTACTTGTTATGTAACATTTACTATTACAATTGCTCGTTCCTCAGACCAAAATTGTTAAACATTCCAAATGTAAATTATCCATAACATTTACTAAATATTTCATGTCTTGTAGTATGTAACATTTACTAAACGATATTTTAGCAATTCTGCAATTTACATTTACTAAATAATTGCATAAAATGTGATAAATCGATTGTAAGCTATTTGTAACATTTACTAAATGATTGTTCCTGTAATAATTGCGCAATACGTACTTGTTATGTAACATTTACTATTACAATTGCTTGTTCCTCAGACCAAAATTGTTAAACATTCCAAATGTAAATTATCCATAACATTTACTAAATATTTCATGTCTTGTAGTATGTAACATTTACTAAACGATATTTTAGCAATTCTGCAATTTACGTTTACTAAATAATTGCATAAAATGTGATAAATCGATTGTAAGCTATTTGTAACATTTACTAAATGATTGTTCCTGTAATAATTGCGCAATACGTACTTGTTATGTAACATTTACTATTACAATTGCTCGTTCCTCAGACCAAAATTGTTAAACATTCCAAATGTAAATTATCCATAACATTTACTAAATATTTCATGTCTTGTAGTATGTAACATTTACTAAACGATATTTTAGCAATTCTGCAATTTACATTTACTAAATAATTGCATAAAATGTGATAAATCGATTGTAAGCTATTTGTAACATTTACTAAATGATTGTTCCTGTAATAATTGCGCAATACGTACTTGTTATGTAACATTTACTATTACAATTGCTTGTTCCTCAGACCAAAATTGTTAAACATTCCAAATGTAAATTATCCATAACATTTACTAAATATTTCATGTCTTGTAGTATGTAACATTTACTAAACGATATTTTAGCAATTTTGCAATTTGCATTTACCAAATAATTGCATAAAATGTGATAAATCGATTGTAAGCTATTTGTAACATTTACTAAATGACTGTTCCTGTAATAATTGTGCACTACGTACTTGTTGTAACATTTACTATTGCAATTGATACTTCCTCAGACAAAAATTGTTAAACATTCCAACTGTAAATTATCCATAACATTTGCTAAATATTTCATGTCTTGTAGTGTGTAACATTTACTAAACGATATTTTAGCAATTTTGCAATTTACATTTACTAAATAATTGCATAAAATGTGATAAATCAATTGTAAGCTGTTTGTACCATTTACTAAATGATTGTTCGTGTAATAATTGCGCAATACGTACTTGTTATGTAACATTTACTATTACAATTGCTTCTTCCTCAGACCAAAATTTTTAAACATTCCAACTGTAAATTATCCATAACATTTACTAAATATTTCATGTCTTGTAGTATGTAACATTTACTAAACGATATTTTAGCAATTCTGCAATTTACATTTACTAAATAATTGCATAAAATGTGATAAATCGATTGTAAGCTATTTGTAACATTTACTAAATGATTGTTCCTGTAATAATTGCGCAATACGTACTTGTTATGTAACATTTACTATTACAATTGCTTGTTCCTCAGACCAAAATTGTTAAACATTCCAAATGTAAATTATCCATAACATTTACTAAATATTTCATGTCTTGTAGTATGTAACATTTACTAAACGATATTTTAGCAATTTTGCAATTTGCATTTACCAAATAATTGCATAAAATGTGATAAATCGATTGTAAGCTATTTGTAACATTTACTAAATGACTGTTCCTGTAATAATTGTGCACTACGTACTTGTTGTAACATTTACTATTGCAATTGATACTTCCTCAGACAAAAATTGTTAAACATTCCAACTGTAAATTATCCATAACATTTGCTAAATATTTCATGTCTTGTAGTGTGTAACATTTACTAAACGATATTTTAGCAATTTTGCAATTTACATTTACTAAATAATTGCATAAAATGTGATAAATCAATTGTAAGCTGTTTGTACCATTTACTAAATGATTGTTCGTGTAATAATTGCGCAATACGTACTTGTTATGTAACATTTACTATTACAATTGCTTCTTCCTCAGACCAAAATTTTTAAACATTCCAACTGTAAATTATCCATAACATTTACTAAATATTTCATGTCTTGTAGTATGTAACATTTACTAAACGATATTTTAGCAATTCTGCAATTTACATTTACTAAATAATTGCATAAAATGTGATAAATCGATTGTAAGCTATTTGTAACATTTACTAAATGATTGTTCCTGTAATAATTGCGCAATACGTACTTGTTATGTAACATTTACTATTACAATTGCTTGTTCCTCAGACCAAAATTGTTAAACATTCCAAATGTAAATTATCCATAACATTTACTAAATATTTCATGTCTTGTAGTATGTAACATTTACTAAACGATATTTTAGCAATTTTGCAATTTGCATTTACCAAATAATTGCATAAAATGTGATAAATCGATTGTAAGCTATTTGTAACATTTACTAAATGACTGTTCCTGTAATAATTGTGCACTACGTACTTGTTGTAACATTTACTATTGCAATTGATACTTCCTCAGACAAAAATTGTTAAACATTCCAACTGTAAATTATCCATAACATTTGCTAAATATTTCATGTCTTGTAGTGTGTAACATTTACTAAACGATATTTTAGCAATTTTGCAATTTACATTTACTAAATAATTGCATAAAATGTGATAAATCAATTGTAAGCTGTTTGTAACATTTACTAAATGATTGTTCCTGTAATAATTGCGCAATACGTACTTGTTATGTAACATTTACTATTACAATTGCTTCTTCCTCAGACCAAAATTTTTAAACATTCCAACTGTAAATTATCCATACATTTACTAAATATTTCATGTCTTGTAGTATGTAACATTTACTAAACAATATTTTAGCAATTCTGCAATTTATCAGGTTTGCTTAACATCTGCTAATATTTCACTAAATACCACGAAAAATGTTAGTTATTAACAATGTTAGGGTTTAGGCATACGAATAATTTCTACTAAAATATAACTTTTACTAAAAATATATGTAACATTTGCAATTACGTTTGCTATTTTTTGAAGCCAATATTAAAAGATCCTATTGCAAACTATCTGTAACATTTACTATTCGTACTTACTATTACCGGGCAATTACCTGAAGTTTTCCAATGCAAATTTTTACTTAATGTCGCCATTTACTCTGTTTACTAAATTCTTACTAAATTGCAGACTGCCTTTACGTATGTAACACTTACAATAACTGAATAACATGTGGTATTTATCCAAATCAACATTTACCAAAATGTTGCATAAAATGTGAAAAATCGATGGTAAGCTGTCTGTAACATTTACTGAAAGATTCTTGCTTTAAAAGTTGCGAATCTTCAAGAGAATCTCACATTAGTAAATAAAATTTATTGTGTTAATAAGTTCTTATTTAATTGGTAACTACAATATGTAACATTTACTAAATGTTACGCATTACAAATGACATTGTCTGTTCTCTCAAACCCATTTTTACTAAAATATCATTAACAATAGTGTTACAAGATCCAGTTGTACACAACATTTACAAAATATTCGAATTTACTATTCTCGGGCCAATACTTACAAATTTTTACTAAAATCTCTCGTTAATAAATAATAGATAAAGTTTACTAAATTCTCATGAAATTGCGCATTACCTCTTGTTTTAACATTTACTAGTACAATTCTTATTTTTTCAAACCAACATTTATTAAAATGTACTAAAAAGTGACAAAAATTGTTAATGTAAAAATGTAATTGTTAATGTAAAATGTCTAGTAAATGTTACTGGCTTATAAGTTATAACATGAAATATTTAAATGTTAAGCAGTCTTTAGTAAAATGTTTATAGTGAAAAAGTAATCCCAGTGCATTTTACTGTTGCTTGTACTATACGTAATATTTACAAACAATATTAGTAAACAAGTTAACACATCTTTAGTAAATGTTTATAGTGAAAAAGTAATCCCAAAGCATTTTAATGTTGCTTGTACACTATACGTAACATTTACAAATTTTTTAACGACTAATATTTTCCGTGCGATAATAATTGTAAACAAGTTAACACATCGCCAAATGTCTAGTAAATGTTACAAGTTTTGCTTGAAGTTTATAACATGAAATATCCAAATGTTGAGAAGTCTTTAGTAAAATGTTTATAGAGAAAAAGTAATCCCAGTGTATTTTACTGTTGCTTGTAGATTATACGTAACATTTACAAACAACATTAGTAAACAAGTTAACACATCTTTAGTAAATGTTTATAGTGAAGAAGTAATCCCAAAGCATTTTAATGTTGCTTGTACACTATACGTAACATTTGCAAATTTTTTAACGACTAATATTTTCCATGCGATAATAATTGTAAACAAGTTAATACATCGTCAAATGTCTAGCAAATGTTACATTTTTCCCTTGAAGTTTTTAATATGAAATATTTAAATGTTGAGTGGTGTTTAGTAAATGTAATTTTACTGTTGCTTTGAAGCCAAATCACGACGTCAAGGGTTCGTGCTGCATCTTGTGAGGTTTTAAAATTCATGTAAACTTTATTACAATTCCTCAACAGATTGCCGAAATTGTTCTCAACGAGCAGCGAAATAATTTAGTAATTTAGAGCCCGGTTGTTAAAACGTGAAGTTATTACCAGAGTCCATCATCTCGAATCGGAATAATTTCGTCGCGCCTGTTACACTGTAACGTATAGCGTTACGAATTTATAACCGTTACGTCTTTTTACAGCAGCAGAAAAATATTTCGCAACCAATCGGGAAGCGATTTTAACTTACAATTACACCAATCAGCGAGCCCCATCTCGACAAAACCCCTCGTGGGTTCTTCTACCAACTCCAGTGAAAGTTTCATATTCCCGATTATTTGTTGCGGAAATAAAAAACTAATAAAAAGTTGCGAGGCGGCAGCCTTAACCCACTTTCGGGCGATAAACGATAAAAATTACGTCTCCCACACGATGTCCTCATCAAAGCAAATCCGTTTAAATTAAATTGGAAACTGGATGCATTCGATTTCCTGGACAAGTGCATCCCATTGTCCCGGCGATCATTATTCCCGGGGGATTCGCGGCTAAGTCCCGAGATTGCGATGTTTCGTTCCCTTTTATTCGCTGCGTCTGGATGTGGTCTAAGCTGATTTTTTCCGAGTGGATTTCGCAATTAGAAACCTGGAATTGACCATTTCTGTGAAGATAATTCCATTCAGGTCAGGCCTAATGGGTATAAAATATAAAGCCGATTCGATTAGGAATGCCGGAAAACGGCAGTTAAATTATCATTTATACGAGAATCCACGCCTTAATATTTTATTAGCGTCTTGGGACTCGGTTTGAGGATTATCTCATCAAAATTGCATCGCGTTGACATAACGATGCGAGACGTTAAATTTAAACAGTTTTATTTCTCGAGCGACTTCCGGAATTTCCTAGGAAATGCTTGAGCATTTAGTAAATGTTGCATATAATTTTTAGTGTGCGACTACAATTAATCTAGTAAATGTTGCATATTACTATACGAAATACATATTTTAGTGTAATACCGCGATTTAGTAAAAATGTAGAAAATGTTGTATCCACCGCTGCAATGTAGTAAAATGTAGAAAATGTTGCCCCCCTTTAGTAAATTGAAAAACTTCCTTGACATTTTTCCAAAAATTTACCAGCGATTAGTAAATGTGTCTCTCAATTGAAACTTTTAGAAAATGTTGCGGATGGTTCGCAGTTAACATTAACATTTTCTCATCAAAATTTGCGTTGCGTTGACAACACTGCGATGCATTTGCAACATTTCCTTAAGACTTTTTCAACAATTTACCCGAAACTAGTAAATATCTTTAATTAGAAACTTTTAGAAAATGTTGCAGGCAGTTTGCTCTTAACATTAACATTGTCTCATCTAAATTGAGTTGCGTTGACATAACGGTACGAGACGTTAAATTTAACTAGTTTTGTTTCTCGAGCGACTACCGGAATTTCCTAGGAAATGCTTGAACTGACTTCTTGTAGTAAAATTGAGAAAATGTAAATCTCCAAAATGGAAATGTGGTAAACGTTGCGGGCTATCTTGCTGTAAATGTTGTAGTTCGATACTGCAGTTTACTAAGAATTTGCAGAAAAAATTAGCATTTAGTAAATGTTGCATATAATTTTTAGTGTGCGTCTACAAATAATTTAGTGAATGTTGCATATTATAATGTACGTAATACATATTTTAGTGTAATACCGCGATTTAGTAAAAATGTAGAAAATGTTGTATCCACCGCTGCAATGTAGTAAAATGTAGAAAATGTTGCCCCCCTTTAGTGAATTGAAAAACTTCCTTGACATTGTTCCAAAAATTTACCAGCGATTAGTAAATGTGTCTCTCAATTGAAACTTTTAGAAAATGTTGCGGATGGTTCGCAGTTAACATTAACATTTTCTCATCAAAATTTGCGTTGCGTTGACAACATTGCGATGCATTTGCAACATTTCCTTAAGACTTTTTCAACAATTTACCCGAAACTAGTAAATATCTTTAATTAGAAACTTTTAGAAAATGTTGCAGGCAGTTTGCTCTTAACATTAACATTGTCTCATCAAAATTGAGTTGCGTTGACATAACGGTACGAGACGTTAAATTTAACTAGTTTTGTTTCTCGAGCGACTACCGGAATTTCCTAGGAAATACTTGAACTGACTTCTTGTTGTAAAATTGGGAAAATGTAAATCTCCAAAGTGGAAATGTGGTTAACGTTGCGGGCTATCTTGCTTTAAATGTTGTAGTTCGATACTGCAGTTTACTAAGAATTTGCAGAAAAAATTAGCATTTAGTAAATGTTGCATATAATTTTTAGTGTGCGTCTACAATTAATTTAGTGAATGTTGCATATTATAATGTACGTAATACATATTTTAGTGTAATACCGCGATTTAGTAAAAATGTAGAAAATGTTGTATCCACCGCTGCAATGTAGTAAAATGTAGAAAATGTTGCCCCCCTTTAGTAAATTGAAAAACTTCCATGACATTTTTCCAAAAATTTACCAGCGATTAGTAAATGTGTCTCAATTGAAACTTTTAGAAAATGTTGCGAATGGTTCGCAGTTAACATTAACATTTTCTCATCATCTGTTAAAGTGCAATATAAATTATTGAGATTAGAGAGAGAGATTAGAGATTAGTAAATGTGTGTTTAGTTTAAAGCTTTTAGAAAATGTTGCAGGCCGAGTTTGCTGTTAAATGCAGCCAATGTTGCAGATTGTTTTGCTGTAATTTGTTTGTAATCCGATCCTGCAATTTAGTAAAAAAAATGTGACCTAATTAAAATTTAGTAAATGTTGCAATGCTTTAGTAGTTCGATCTTGCATTTCAGTAAAAATTGGATAGAATTCTTTGAAATGTAGTAAATGTTGTACGTAAACTAATTTAGTAAGTGTTGCATATTATGTTGTTATAATGTACGCAATACATGTCTTAGTATGATACCGCAATTTAGTAAAATGTAGAAAATGTATCCACAAGTAGCAAAATGTAGAAAATGTTGCTCCTATCTGATTTTAGTAAAGTAAAAAAAATACCCAAGATTAGTAAATGTGTCTTTCATTTGAAGCGCTTAAAAAATGTTGCGGATGGTTTGCAGTTAACATTAACATTTTCTCATCAAAATTTGCGTTGCGTTAACATAACATTGCAACGCATTTGCAACATTTTCCTTAAGATTATTTCAACAATTTACCCGAGATTAGTAAATGTGTCTTTAATTAGAGACTTTTAGAAAATGTTGCAGGCAGTTTGCTCTCAACATTAACATTTTCTCCTCGTTGCGTTCACACAACATTGCGATACATAAAGTCTGAAATGTTTTGTTTCTCGAGAAATTGTTATAGCGACTTCCGGAATTTCCTAAAAACTGCCTCCGTTAATAAAAATATTAATATGTAAATTTCGAAAGTGAAAATGTAGCAAATGTTGCAGATTGCTGTAAATGTTCTGGTTCGATCCTGCAATTTAGTAAAAAATTTCTGCAAGTGATTAAAATTTATCAGAGATCTTGTAGTTCGTCTTGCAATTTAGTACAAATTTGGTCAAGTTAATTGAAATGTAGTAAATGTTGTAGTTTTAGTAAACGTTAATAATCCCAGGAAGCAAATCTGTTAAATTGCAATATAAATTGTGTTTAGTTTAAAGCTTTTAGAAAATGTTGCAGGCCTAGTTTGCTGTTAAATGGAGCCAATGTTGCAAATTGTTTTGCTATAGTTTGTTCGTAATCCGATCCTGCAATTTAGTAAAAAAATTATGACCAAATTAAAATTTAGTAAATGTTGCAATGATCTAGTAGTTCGATCTTGCAATTTAGTAAAAATTGGATAGAATTTTTTGAAATGTAATAAATGTTGTACGTAATACATTTTAGTGCGCTACTGTTTACATAATTGGGTTACTTAGCCACCATTAATCCTCATACCTTTTGATTTTTCATCCACCTTTACGATTTTTCAACCCCCTAAGTGCTAATTTTGCAAAATTCGCATAATTTCGTTTTTCGTCGATCATAAAATTAAACGCATTTGGGATTCAGTTTACCGTTTACAATTTTTCAGTTTCCTTCGCAATAGGTAGGTATAAGTGCGTATTTCAACCCCCACAAATTGCATAATTTATTTTCGTGTTTTATTTAAGTACATCTTCCGTTGGCTTTTTAATTCTGAATCAAGCAGAACTATTTTAATGAATCTTCCATGACATTTGATCACATCTCTTAACCCTACCACGCACGTTAATCGACACGAACAGCATTAGCAGCATATCGGGGGCGGTTTCGATTCCATTACGTGGGCTCCTGAACTTTAGGACCTGAAACTTCCCCCGTACACGATCCGACAAATCCCGGAACTCGATCTGGAAAGCAATATCTGTCAATTTGTCGAATAAACCGTCTCCAGACTTTCCAGAAAGACCTGTAATCCAGCAAGAAAACAAGCAGTTAAGTACGAATTACACGGGGGACGGATGTAATTGGAAATTACGGGGCTGCGTCCCCCACTGACCGATAAATTACCGCCCCTAAGACCCCATTGTCGGCCGATTTAAAGATCGAACGAAATGCAAATCCACGCGCGTGATTTAAACAACAGCGGGCGAAATTTCGAAAAGGACGTGTGCGACTTCGTGGATTGTGAGGTTGTCAATGAAATTTTTTTGTGGGTAATTCGACGAAGTGATAGAGGAAGGATCGAACTACCTTGCCACGTTTCAATTTTTCCAGAATTTTCAGTTTAACCTTTTCGAATAGTCGGCGAAAGTGGATCAAGTTGCAGCGAAGAATCCGGTCAGTTTTTTGAATTTCCAAAAAACTGGAGGGTAGGTTGAGCTTTTTATAATTTCCTGGAGATGGTAAACAGTCGTAAACCGATGATTGCGTCTGTCTGGAATATTTCAATAACAGGAAGATTACGCTTTTGTTTCGGGCGAGAGCTAGACGGGTAAAAACTAAAAGCCGGTGGGGGTTGTGAGTTCGATGTGGAAATAGTTTTGTCGCAGGAAGTGAAACTGCTTTGAGCTTCGCGGGATGTCCCGTTTTCCATTCAAATCGGCCTTCGCAGGCCGAGCAACAGTTTTTGCTTCTCCAAACCGATATTCGGGAAATTTTATATAAAAAACTTCTCTGATTTGCTTGACTTGAGTTGCTGCAATGTATTACACTCCTATTGACTTGGCAAAACTGTATATACTGTGATTATGCTGAATAAATGTATTTTTTTTTTTTTTTTTTTTAAGATTCAAGTTAATTTTCGAAAAGCTTTTTGCAAATTAATTTAACGCAACTTTGACTTATTCCCTCTTTCATATTCCTGCTACATATAATATCAATATAAAACCCATAAAACTTTTACAGCCCGAAATTATAATTTAAATCGCATTCCACTAAAACCGATCTGGGCCGAAGAAATTATCCTCGTGCTTGCCGACATTAATTATCGATAAATTTAATAATTAATTGAGCGGTTGACGTTCACTCCTCAGCTAAGTAATCCGAGATTGAAGTCGACACTGGCGGGAGTAAGAAAACTTTATCGTCTGTTCGACTCAATTCAAATGCCGCAAGCGGATAAAGGACAATATTCATCTTTGTTTTCATAAACCCTTCTTTAGCGGAATCCGCCCAGGGGCTATACGAGAAATTGCATTTGTCTAGGAGAGTGGGTTTGCAATAAAATAACGGGATTGTCGAGTGCGATGTTACCGACCGAGCAATAACGTCCAATGGAATGTTTTAGTGTCGGAGAACCGTTATTCACTCGTGGAAAAAATTGTCACGAACCGAAAGTGCCCACCGCTTCGCGGCTTCGTTTTTTGGAATTCACGGTTTTCCAAGCGAAACACTGAGATCGGTCCACAAACTTAACAGTAGTTTGACTGGACTAGGTCTGACTCGATAAAGAGGTGAAGTTCGACCGAAATTATAACAATGCTCTGGCACCTTCGTTTTTTGGAAGGTATGGTTTTCGAAGCGAAATTGTAGCGCCGGAGCACTATTATTCCACGCTCCGTACATGTCCCACCGCTTCGCGGCCTTATCTTTTGGAATTTATCGTTTGACGGACCGGACTTGACCTGACAAGAGGTGAAGTTCGACTGGAATTATAACATGGAAAATGTTGATGGGAAACAATGCTCCAGCACTTTTGTTTTTTGGAAGGCGCGGTTTTCGGGAAAAACTGTCACCATCCGAACTCGCCCACCGCTTCGCGGCTTCGTTTTTTGGCATTTACAGTTTTCCAAGCGAAACATCGGGATCGGTCTTCAAATTTAACAGTAGTTTGACTGGACCGGACCGGACCTAACTTGATAAAGATGTGAAGTTCGACCGAAATTATAACAATGCTCTAAGAGCACCTTCGTTTCTTGGAAGGTGTGGTTTTCGAAGCGAAATTTTAGCGCCGGAGCACTATTATTCCACGATCCGTACATGTCCCACCGCTTCGCGGCCTTATCTTTTGGAATTTATCGTTTGACGGACCGGACTTGACCTGACAAGAGGTGAAGTTCGACTGGAATTATAACATGGAAAATGTTGATGGGAAACAATGCTCCAGCACTTTTGTTTTTTGGAAGGCGCGGTTTTCGGGAAAAACTGTCACCATCCGAACTCGCCCACCGCTTCGCGGCTTCGTTTTTTGGCATTTACAGTTTTCCAAGCGAAACATCGGGATCGGTCTTCAAATTTAACAGTAGTTTGACTGGACCGGACCGGACCTAACTTGATAAAGATGTGAAGTTCGACCGAAATTATAACAATGCTCTAAGAGCACCTTCGTTTCTTGGAAGGTGTGGTTTTCGAAGCGAAATTTTAGCGCCGGAGCACTATTATTCCACGATCCGTACATGTCCCACCGCTTCGCGGCCTTATCTTTTGGGATTTACCGTTTGACGGAGCCCGGACTTGACCCCTGACAAGAGGTGAAGTTCGACTGGAATTATAACATGGAAAATGTTGATGGGAAACAATGCTCCAGCACTTTTGTTTTTTGGAAGGCGCGGTTTTCGGGAAAAACTGTCACCATCCGAACTCGCCCACCGCTTCGCGGCTTCGTTTTTTGGCATTTACAGTTTTCCAAGCGAAACATCGGGATCGGTCTTCAAATTTAACTGTAGTTTGACTAGACCGGACCGGACCTGACCTGATAAAGATGTGAAGTTCGACCGAAATTATAACAATGCTCTAAGAGCACCTTCGTTTCTTGGAAGGTGTGGTTTTCGAAGCGAAATTTTAGCGCCAGAGCACTATTATTCCACGATCCGTACATGTCCCACCGCTTCGCGGCCTTATCTTTTGGGATTTACCGTTTGACGGAGCCCGGACTTGACCCCTGACAAGAAGTGAAGTTCGATCGAAATTATAACAGCTTCACTTCTTCGTTTTTTGTTATTTACGGTTTTTCAAGTGAAATATCTAGATAGGTCTCCAAATTTAACAATAGTTAGACCCGGACCTGACCTGACAAGGGGTGAAGTTCGACCGAAATTGTAATATGAGTAATGTTGACGAGACGCAATCGTCTTAGAAAATTAGTAGTGGTTTGACGAGAGGGGGCCTGAAGCGAAGTTCGATCGTAATTATAATAAATAAAGTTTTAAGAATTGTGTTGTCCTCAGTCCAAATTCTCCACAATAAGAAAATAGAAATAAGCAGAAGATAAAGAAATACTTAACGTATGTTAAACACACCCCAATAAAACGAGACCTTGAACATTTCGCGAGGAAAATCAGTCGAGTATTTTATTGAGAGCTCCCTCGTTTGAGTCGTAACTTCCAAATGGATCAAGTTTAGGCAACAAAAAGTTGATGTATCTTTTTATACTAGGATTACTGGATTAAATTACTTTGACTCTTGAACTTTGCATAATACATTTTACGGTTCTTGACACATTCTCGGCTCGAGTGGCGCTAAACCAGAACGTCGAAATTGTTTAATTGCCTCTCACTACTAAAAAAAATGTAACGACCCCCTGAATCAACATCAATAAGACGCAGGTTTATCGCCTGAAATTTACGCGTCTCTTTATGCAGAATCACGCCGGTTTTTCCTGAAAAAAAATCAATTCTCAGACGCCATTAATTAAAAGCTGCCACTTTTGTAGGAGTCTTTGTAGGCTCTAATGAAGCGGACGATAATAATTGAAAGCGAACTGGAAAAATAATGTTTGTATCTTTCAGCTGAAATAATGGCGGCAATTTGAGGATAATGGCGCTCGTAAGTAAGGACGGCCAACATTTATAAAAAACGTTATTATGGGGATAAATTTGGAACGGTTGCCCATACTGTATTCCGCTCGACACGTATTACGTATGCGTTTTACGTGACCTGGGGGCGGATGTCTTGGCGGAGTCGATCGTTAGTTATGGGTTTTAAAGTTGGCAAGACTGAAAGAGATGTAGCGATTTCGGTTTGAGGGCGATTGGAGGATTTTTGGCGATTGTGCGGTTGGATCTGTTGGCAACAGTGCCAAGTACCAAGTACCAAGTTTCAGAAAGATACGTCCACTAGTTCTCGAGTTATTGCAATTAATAGTTTTTCGGTTTTTCACCCCTAACTCTCACCCCCTTGGGCCGATATGGTCCAAAAAGCAATCCCCGCCTTACTTTTCGGGAGACAAAGGCGTATACCAAGTTTCAGCCCGATATCTCAATCCGTTCTCAAGTTATCCGACAGACAGACATGAGGAGCGATCGATACGACGAGCGATAGAGCGAGCGAGCGAGCGAGCGGACGAATAAGCTAAACCAAGAGTGCCTCGCATTTTGCTACGGCACTAAAACTGTCAATTTACACAAAAGCTGTTTTAGACTTGCAGTACACGTTCACGTAACTCTGGAACGGATGGAAGTATCGAACTGAAATTTTCAACAACATCTAGGTACTGCCAATTTCTACTTTATCCATTAAAACCGAAAAGTTTTATTAAAGTTTTTTAAATGGCCGTTTTAGGCGAGACATATAGACGAGACGAAACTTGCGCGAATAAAAACCAAATCCAGTCGTGTAAAACACGAGACTTAGAAAACTTTCAGCGAAGTGAAATAAATGGATTTCGTAGCTTTTCCGTCACAACATTTCCTCGAAAAATTAATGCCTAATTATCCGGCAGAAGAAACCTCCCAGTAATAAAATTTGTGTGGAGCTATCTTTCCGCGACATTAAGCCGCATCTCAGTCAACATTTCCGATTTACGACTCGACCGAGAATATCAGATATTGGGTTCCCGGGGTCAGTTTTTCAAGGGAAAGGGTGAACGCCCCCGAGCCTACGGACTTAATCAAAATCAGAACGAGAAGGCAAGAAAATCGCGAAAGAGCTCCGTTTTACGCCCTTGAGCCCTTGCCGGGGGTTGATTTTCATACGGCTTTATTCCCGTTTTATTGCCCGATTGACCTTGGGGGAGAGTGCCGAGCCGACGCTTTAGGCCCGCTCGATATTACGCGTGGCGGTCTTATTAAAATCGCTTTATTAATAAAGTTTGCATCTCGGTGCAAAGGTTCTTGACGCGTCCGCCGTCAAACAAAAGGGGTAATAAAAATTTTAAAATTTTACTATAAAGTTGAGATTTTAATTGAAATTGAGAAATTATGCTTCATACGAGTCGAATAACGGGAAATAGTCTGCAGTACGTTAAATTTAACTACGTAGCTAAATGTAGCCAGGAAATGCGGTGTTGTCAAAGTGTACCTTTTCACAGCCGGGAAATGCGGTGTTGTCAGTTTGAGCTTCTCCAACAACTTTAGTTTTCAATACCCTTTTCGAATCCTTTCAGCCGAAAAGAAGATTTTAACTTTTTTAATTCCGAAAATTTTTGACTTTAGGGTATTAATTTTAAAAAATTTTTACTTGGTTTTACGAAGGCGTAAAATTTTTATGCGGGGCATGTAGAAATTGACATTTCGAATCCACCATTGTTTTTATTAGTCGCACAAGACATTCAAGCGTGAGAGGAAAAAATGGCCCCGATTGATTAAAAATTTTAAAAATGCGTTAATAAAAATACGGGTATCATTTTCAAAAATTTTTTTGCAGATTGTTGTTATTTTTGAATTTTGAAAATTTTTGACTACTGATGTGTCCGTCAATAAAAAGACTAATAAAAATTTGGACATCAATTGTCAGAAATTTTGCTCCTTTGAATTTCGAAAAACTTTTACTCAAACTATAACAAAAGTTATTAATTTTCGAAAATTTTGCAATTTTAACACTTGATTTTTTTAAATTTGGAATTTTTTTACTCTTGATGGGTCTGACGCCAAATAAAAGGGATGAAAATGTGGGTGTTAATTGTCGAAAATATTACTTTGCAAATTTTAATATTTTTTTGAATTTCGAAAATTTCTGACTCGATGCGTCTGCCGCAAAAAAGGGATTAATTTTCGAAAAACTTACTTTTTTGCAGATTCGAAAGTTTTTGACGCTTGATGAGTCTGTCGTTAATAAGAACATGGTTATTAATTTTTGAAAATTTCATATTTCAATTTTTTCAGTTTCGAAAATTCTTGGCTCTTGGTGCTTGTGCCGCTAAACAAAAGCATTGATTTTCGAAATTTAACTTTTTTTGCCATTTGTTTTTTTGAATTTCGATTTTTTTTGACTTAATGCGTCGGTCGTCAAATAGAAAGGTTAACAAAATTTTTGACTGTCGAAGCCTTTCAAACGAGAAATTTAATTATTTTTGGACGAAAATTTTTAACACTCCATGCGTCTGTCAAACAAAGGTTAATAATTCGGTTATTAATTTTGGAAAATTTAATTTTTTTGCAATTTTGATTTTCTTTAAATTATGAAAATGTTTGACTCATGATGCGTCTAGCGCCGAATAAAAGGGTTGGTGGAAATGTGGGTAGTAATTTTCGAAAATTTTGGTTTTGCAAATTCTAATTTCTTTTTAATTTCGAAAAATTTTTGGAACTTGATGTGTTTGTCGTCGAGCTAATAAAATTTGAGTAAATAATGTTGGAAAATTATTTTTTTTGCAGATTTTGACTTTTATTTGAAAGTTTCTGACTCGATGCGTCTGTCGTCAATTCATTTTTTGTTTTTGAATGTTGAAAGTTTTTTACTTTTGATGTATATGTCGGTTGATGTATTTGTACTAATTTTCGAAAATTGTACTTTTTTGCAATTTTGCATGTAGTTCAAAAGGGGGTGAGTTTTAGGGGTTGAAATACGATCTTACTCCAAAAATTCTCAAATTTTTGTGAAGCACTCACCAGCTAAGGTATATTTCGAGAAAAATGCTTAAAGAAATGTAGTTCAGTAGGGGATGAGTTTTAGGGGTTGAAAAGCGGTGTTGCTCCAAAAATTCTCAAATTTTTGTGAGGCACTCACCAGCTAAGGTATATTTCGAAAAAAATGCTAAAAAAAATGTAGTCCAGTAAGGGGTGAGTTTTAGCGGTTGGAAAGCTATATCAAACATTAAATTAAATACAAATTAAACATGAAATTGAACAACTCAGCAGGAACAAAATTATAACATTTTGCTAATAATCATCTTCATATTCGCTCTGCTCTTCACTAGATGAAGAATACTGGGAAGAGTTTGTTTTCTCTGAAGATTCTCCGATATCTGCAAGGAGCTGGACAACTTCTGCGGAAAATTTATATTTTGCTTTGGTAGGAGGCGGCCGCAAGCTTGTAATAAAGGGATCAGAAGAAACAAGTAGCAGGTTTAACAGATCTTCATTTGTGGCTTTTCTTGAAAATTTTCTAGTGTGAAAACATCTGAAATTTTTTAAATCTTTGTTTCTTGCCTCTTGGGCTTCCTCAGACAACTGTCCGATGGGCAACAAGGCAGCAGCAATAACGTCGGCTCCATGAAACAGTACCTTATGTACACTTGCAGGCATATAATACCACGCATAGTTCTGCACATAAATGGCAGCTGTTTCCTTGCAATATGCATCAAAAGCCTCAACGTTGATCTTGAATGCACTCGCCATTGTTTGCAAAATCACACAAAACCTCCTAATTAGTTCCTCACTGACTCCAGTAATCCTTGAGGACTCCTCATAATTTTGAAAAAAACGACGGGCAGTGTTGCCGTCATTGGATGTTCCAGCACCCCCAGGTCGAACACGATCAATTATTAGACCCATTTCTTCCCGAAACTGCTGTTGTACATACAATTTTCGGCTTTTCAATTTCTCCCGATCTTCCTTCCTAGCTTGCCATTTTTTAAAATCAAGTCTATATGAAATATGAATTATACATTCAAAAAATCGAATCCAGGCGTGAAGAGTTGATAGCCCAAAGCGGTAGGTACAGATGTTTGGTTTCTTCGCCACGAGTTTGTCAACTTTATTCATCTCTGTAGGGGTAGCTCCACATATATAACATTTCTGAGCCGACAAATTCGATGAAGCGGCGTTACATATCTTACCATCTATCATTGTCAGTACCATTTGATGCTTGATATGAACATTTTTGTCGGAAATTTTAACAATAGTTTGTCTAAGATTAACTATTTGGTCCTAGATATAGGTTACCTCACTTTCCGATAGTGCAGTGGTTTCTTTCTTATACTGAATCCTAATTGGTCGACAGTATCTGACAGACGATGGATGTGGGTTTTTCCACAATACAGTCTCCTTAGATGATGCAGGATGCAGTAATAATGGGACAAATGAAGTAATGAACATGTCGGCGTCACATTCTCCATCTAAAAACTTTTGCTTATACTCTGCGTGCCCTGTGCTTCCGTCGCAGCCCCACTTTGAGATCAACACTAGCTCCGTAAATTTTTGATCCGTCAAACCAGCAATCACTTCTTCCTGTAATTTCATTAAGCGGATTGCTGTATGGTCCAAGAGTGTCTGAAGGTTTACTTCGATTAGGGAGTCTGTTATTGTTATGGAATTTGTTTCAGGATAACATGACTGCTTTGCAAGTATAAGTTTATGATAACTTGGATATATGTTGGCATGTTTTGACTTCGCACCAATTCTCATTTTCATGTACTGATTTTTTGTCAATTTCATTTCAATAAAAAGGGATAGTGCTTCATCTGGTGAGTATGGAGTAGCCACTTTACTTCTTTCTAACCACGTCCTCCTAATTTTGGTAGCTCGAGTAGGTGTAGTTTCTACAGCTTCAAACAGCAGCTTTGCGGCATCTCTCTGACCCGCAGTTTTTAAACTTTTTTGGGCAGCTAGCGTTATCTGTTTAGTTTCATGGGTGTTACAAATCTCTGTTATCTTCCGTCGTTTGGTACGTAAGCTACTGTCTTCAAATGAGACTTGCGGCCTGGCCTTCCTGCCTTTGATACAGATGGCGTTTCATTCTGAATTTGGGTGTTTACAACATTTACAGGTGCATCTAACTTTGGGAACATGAAATTATCATCCAGCCAGGAGGAATTCCGATTAAGAAAGCGGCTTTCAGTTCGATTACTGTTTTGCCATCGCTGTTGAAGTTGAGAGCAAAACACGTAAATCGATTTCTTAACTTTAGTTAAATAGTCTTCAGGAAATTCTTCCGACTCGAATTTGGATAGGACCGCATTTAACACGTGTTGACATTTTTCACTGTTCGTTAGGCTCGATTTTTGAATCCAGATATGATATAAATCAAGTCGCTTAGGTTTATAAGTTGGGATGACATCGCCTGAAAGAAATAAGTAATTCAAATAATCTCCAAAATACCCTACGTTTCAAGATGTTAGGAGCGCTGTCAAAAGTTCGATTTTGCGAAAAACGCATCCCCCGCAAGATTTCACCGATATATGTGTGTACGTTGAATTTCCGACAGCTCCGTGCAACCCTTGCGGAGTTATCATATTTTTTGTGGTTTTTGTTAACGAACAATAACAAGACACAAGTGTGGACCAGATGTAGGGACCTGGAGGCCGGTCGGACACTCGGACCACCGGAAATGGATTCGTTGCACCCCCAAGCGCTTCTTTTTTCATCATTACTTACAATGTAGCTCTTGAGCCTACCAGTCGACCCAATGAACTTGTACTTTACTTTAATATAGTTTTTTTAGAATTAATCAAGAGTGAGTTATTGAATTAATTCTGGTCCTTCGAGAACATTACGGTAAACGGTAATCAAAACGGTCAGAACATTTTGGTCCTACGAGCCGGATTCGCGAGTGCTAAACAAATCGAGGCAATCGTGGACACAATCAGCGCAGTGAAGTTCAGTGACGATTATCTGAAGATCAAGAAGCTATCTGTAAGTCCATTTATTCTTTCCTTATTGTCGAGTTTGAGTATGTTTTGTCTTGTGGGGAGATCTTGTGTTTTTTTGTAGGTGTGTAAGGTATCCAGTCTCACGTTTCAGTGATTTGCTATGATTTCAATAATTATTTGGAACTAAAGGTGTTGTTATTGGTCAATTCAATTTAACAGAATGGCACCTGATATTAAGCCACTTTTAAGTAAGCGAGACTACATTAAAGATCGCTTAGCTAGATCTGAAACTGTTGTTGCCTCTTTTCGACAAAGAGACGATATTCAATTACTAAAGGCACGACGCCCGACGGTCGAAAGTTTATTAAAAGAATTTGATGTAGTTCAAATTGAAATAGAAACCGAAGATCCAACTCAAGCTAGTGAAAGGGAAACCTTTGAAACCCGTTATTTTGAAGTGTTAGCAAAAATGAATACGATTATTGCTAATCGGGAAGCATCCCTGGCGACAACTGACAAAAAAGCGAAGGATAAAGAAGTTTCAAACAATTTAGAGGTCAAATTGCCAACATTAAATTTACCTCATTTCAGTGGAGCATATGCCGAATGGCTCTCTTTCTATGATATTTTCGATTCATTAATTAATCAGAATAAAGGTTTAAATGACTGTCAAAAATTACATTATTTGAAATCATGTTTGAAGGGTGAAGCGTTGAATGCAATTGAATCATTAGCAATTTCGAGTGCCAACTATAGTCCAGCTCTTAACATTTTAAAGGAGCGCTATAATAATACACGACTTATTGTCCAAGAACATGTGTTTTCAATTATCAAATTATTACCCATACAAAGAGCATTCCACACTGAATTAAAACAACTCATTAACATTGTCACCTCCAACGTGGAGGCATTAAAGGTCTTAAAATTACCTGTTGATCAATGGGATGCACTCATTGTGCCACTAATCGCAGAAAAGCTTGACTACGAATCAAAAAGGGAATGGCAGGTCAAACTCACATCACAAGTACCAACATTCCAGCAATTAATTGAATTTCTTAACAAAAGAGCTCAAGTACTTGAATCAATTAACACAATCGGATCAAATAAAACGCATCAGACTCAGTACCATCAGGGTAAATCATATAATAATAATAATAATACATCGAATAATAATTATAAATCGAACAATCAGAATCGTGGTAATCACAAACAATCAAATGCTTACCACAATGCTAATGTAGCAAGTAGTTCCAATAACGCAAACTCAAAATCAACAATTAATGCATCCACAAACGTTCAAGCGCGATGCTACATGTGTAAAAACCCTAATCATTTATTATATACTTGCAACGAGTTCCTAAATTTATCAATTTCTGATCGAGTGCAAAAGGTGAAACAATTAAACCTGTGCTCTAATTGTCTACGCAACAATCACGTAATTGAGCAGTGTAGAGCAAATTCAATGTGTAAAGAATGCAGTCAAAATCATAACACATTACTTCATGAGCCGTCACCTATGACAAATGCGGCATCGATGAATGTCTGCAAGGAGCGTCTCAATTTCGTGCTCTTGTCTACAGCGATCATTAAAATCAAAAATCATCTCGGCAACTATGTAGAATGTAGGGCCCTTCTCGATGTGGGCTCACAAAACAATGCGATTTCCAGCTCTCTTTGTGGAAAATTGGGTCTCAGGCTAAAGGACATAAACATTCCGATATCCGGGATCACTGGTAACATCTCCACAATTTCCCACTCGACAAAGGTCTCAATCAAATCAATGTATAATTCATACACTGCGGAGTTCACATGCTTGGTTTTTCCCAAATTAACAGGCGATGTTCCTCACGCGTCGTTCCCGATCAATTTAGTTAAAATACCAGACGATATCCAAGTAGCTGATCCCGCTTTTAATGAATCGCGTCCAGTTGACCTTTTGATTGGAGCAGAACTTTTTTGGAATCTGCTGTGCACTGACACTGACAGAATTAAATTATCAGAATCACAACCACAATGGATACGCACTGTAGTTGGATGGGTAATTGGAGGACCTTTAAACGCGATTACACAAACGCCAACTTTGCAGAATGTCATGACGAGTTCCGATGAAATATTAGAAAAACAAGTAGCTAAAATGTGGGAAATAGACAGGTATCAAAACGTTCAAACTAATCTATCAAGCGAAGAAAGTCAATGTGAAGCGCATTATGCAAATACTGTCAAACGGGCATCCGATGGGAAATTTATTGTTCGTCTACCATTTAAGACGGACCCACCAAATTTAGGGTTGTCCCGTGAACGGGCAATAAATCAATTTTACTCGCTTGAGAAACGGTTAAAACGAAACAGCCAATTGAAACAAGAATATTCAGCCTTTTTACAGGAGTACCTGACCATGGGTCACATGGAGCTAGTACCGAATGCTCACCATGAACAGGACTCAACTAATCAATTTTATTTGCCTCATCACGCGGTAATCAAGGACAATAGTTCTACTACAAAATTGCGCGTTGTGTTTAATGCCTCTGCACCCAGCAGCAATGGCAAATCTCTCAATGACACTCTGATGGTTGGACCAACTATTCAAGATACACTTTTTTCAATAATCATTCGTTTCCGAACTTATCAATTTGTGATAACAGCCGACATCGCCAAAATGTATCGGCAAGTTTGGGTTGATTCAGCAGACAGAGCGTACCAGCGTATTTTATGGCGTCAGGATTCAAGTAAGCCTATTGAAACATATCAATTAAAAACAGTCAGTTATGGCACGGCTAGTGCTCCCTATCTGGCCACTAAGTGTTTGCAACAATTAGCGCATGACGTAAAAGACAAATATCCTATTGCTTATCCAGTCATTTTAAAGTCCTTTTATGTTGACGATCTTTTGTGCGGTGCCAACACAATAGCAGAAGCCATAAATTTACGAGAACAGGTCACAGATGCTTTAAGAGAAGGCGGATTTGAACTAAGAAAATGGGCTTCTAATTGTCCACAATTATTACCAGATAAAAACGAGGCTGCTGATGTTCATCTGATAAATCCTGATCACAATCACGAGATCAAAGCTTTAGGTTTAGTATGGCATCCACAAGAAGACACTCTTAAATATGCGTTACAAACCGACGTTAAAATAAACCAACTTAATGCACCTACCAAACGAACTGTGCTATCCATTATAGCTCAAATATTTGACCCGTTAGGTTTATTAAGCCCAGTAATTGTGTCAGCCAAAATTCTTTTACAAAAATTATGGAGTATCAAATTATCATGGAACGACCCATTGCCACCCGAGCTAGCCGCCATATGGCTATCGTTCATTCAGCAATTACCCTTATTAAATTCATTAAAAATTCAAAGAAAGGTTATTACCACTCCAGGTACGACTCTAGAAATACATGGGTTTTGTGACAGTTCTGAATTAGCATACGGCGCCTGCATTTATTTAAGGAGCCCTAGTACCGATGGTAAATACGAAACTCAACTCCTTTGTGCAAAATCAAGAGTTGCTCCATTAAAATGTGTTTCACTGCCTCGATTAGAACTATGTGGGGCAGTACTATTAGCACAATTATTCGACTCAGTTATTAATTCAATAAATCTTCCAATCGTTGATTATTTTCTGTGGACAGATTCGTCGATTGTTCTTTCCTGGTTATCGTCTCCACCCACAACGTGGAAAACATTTGTCGCGAATAGAGTCTCAGAAATTCAGACTCTCACAGATCCTATGAAGTGGCACCATGTGTCATCTGAGCACAATTCGGCGGATCACATCTCGCGTGGCCTACTTCCTCAGCAATTGGCCGAGCAACGTTTATATTGGCATGGGCCAGATTGGTTATGCCAGAACCAATCTGAGTGGCCACAATCGTCAGTAGAATCAACAAACCTAGAAAAATTAGAAAAACGCCAACCAAAAATTATGGCTGTAGGTGTCACACAGGAAGAGCTTCCGGTATTAAGTAAATATTCAACATTTCTGAAGACAAAGCGAGTCCTGGCATACTGTCTCAGATTTGTCAACAATTGTAAAAATAAAAATAACCAGCTGACTGGTGATCTCTCAGTTCACGAACTGGAGATTGCTGCAATAGTAATTATTAAATGCATTCAGTCAACAGCCTTTGAGGCCGAATTAAAACAATTACGCAAGGATAAATGTATCACAAAGCAAAGCAAATTATATCGGCTCAATCCCTTTCTTGATGAACACAATATTATTCGAGTAGGAGGTCGATTAAGAAATGCGAACGCGTCCTTTAATCAAAAATTTCCAATAGTCCTACCACCTAAACATCATGTTACTAAATCACTCATAATTCAAGAACATCACAACCAGTTACACGCTGGTCCACAAGGTACATTATTTTCATTGAGGCAAAATTTCTGGCCATTATCTGGCAGAGACTCAGTTCGCAAAGTGATTCATAGTTGTATTAGGTGTTTTCGAGTCAAACCGCCCACATGTGAACAAATCATGGGGGACCTACCTAAGGCTAGAGTGCAACCAGCACGGCCATTTTCGAATTGCGGAATTGACTATTCAGGTTCAATTGTAGTTAAAGAAGGAGTAGGAAGGGGTAAGAAAACCGTAAAGGCGTATATTGCATTATTTATTTGTTTCGCCACCAAGGCAATTCATTTAGAACTTGTTGGTGATTGCACCACGAACGCCTTTATGGGAGCCTTAAAACGTTTCATGGCAAGACGAGGTAAGGTGTCAACAATTTACTCAGATAATGCTACTAACTTTGTCGGCGCAAACAAAGAATTAAAACAACTTTTTCGGTCAGCCCAATTTGACTCTGTTATACAAGAATTGACTAATGACAACATTGTGTGGAAGTTTATCCCTTCCCGGTCACCTCACAGAGGGGGGCTATGGGAGGCTGGAATTAAATCAGTAAAGCATCATTTGAAGCGTGTGATCGGCAATGCTTTACTCACTTATGAGGAGATGCATATTCTCCTAGCGCAGATTGAGGCGTGCTTGAACTCACGTCCCATCACACCTTTGTCCGAAAGTCCCGATGATATGCAACCTTTAACCCCTAGCCATTTCTTGATCGGTAGTATTCTGACAACAAACGCTGAACCCGATTTATGCAATGTACCTGAAAATCGTTTGACCAGGTGGCAGCATGTCCAGAAATTAAATCAGCAATTCTGGAACAGATGGAGTCGCGAGTATCTCGCGTCCCTTCAGCAGCGGCCAAAATGGAACGCTGTAAAGGATAATCAACTAGCAATTGGCACCATGGTATTGCTTCGCGAGGACAATTTACCTCCATTACATTGGCGCATTGGCCGTATTGTGGAAGTACATTTAGCGTCCAACGGGATCACTCGAACAGTCAGCGTGAAAACAACCAGTGGAACTGTCATCCGTGCTATCCAAAAAATATGTGTTTTACCGATTGAACATTGAAACTGTGACATAATGACTCGTCGCGTGTTCTGTTCCTGCTGTGCGGTTGACAAAATAACTATTATAGTGCTAAGAACTCTATTGAACTCCTCGGTGAGTTCAAGGGGGCAGTTTATGTTAACGAACAATAACAAGACACAAGTGTGGACCAGATGTAGGGACCTGGAGGCCGGTCGGACACTCGGACCACCGGAAATGGATTCGTTGCACCCCCAAGCGCTTCTTTTTTCATCATTACTTACAATGTAGCTCTTGAGCCTACCAGTCGACCCAATGAACTTGTACTTTACTTTAATATAGTTTTTTTAGAATTAATCAAGAGTGAGTTATTGAATTAATTCTGGTCCTTCGAGAACATTACGGTAAACGGTAATCAAAACGGTCAGAACAGTTTTCATCCCCTAAATTTCATCCCCCGAAATTAACACCCCTTCACCTTCAACAGACTTGAGGGTCGAACGTATATACCAAGTTTCAGAAAGATACGTCTACTAGTTCTCGAGTTATTGCAATTAATAGTTTTTCGGCTTTTCACCCCTAACTCCCACCCCCTTGGTCCGATATGGCCCAAAAGCAAAAGCCGAGTATTTAGGGAAATACAACTGCACACCAAGTTTCAGCTCGTTATCTCAATCCGTTCTCAAGTTATCCGACGGACAGACTAGACGAGCGAGCGAATAATCAAAGACAAGAGTACCTCCGCATTCTGCTACGGCACTAAAATATGTTAGTGGAAAATGTGGGTATTAATTTTCGAATATTTTGCTTTTTTGCGATTTAAAAAAAAATTTTAACTATCGTTAAAAAAAATCCTAATTAATCGCAACGTAAACATACTTATTTCGGGAGTAATCTTTGCGTTGGATGAAAAGATTTACTGAACGTATCAGTATTTACTGTTTACTTCGTTGTTTTAGGGGAACATAATAGGAAAAGAGATTGCGTTCCACGTCAAGTAGGAAGTGCTTTGCATCCGCTCCACTGTGTATTTTTATGTAAATATGTACTTTGTGCAAAGCCGGCGCCTGCATTTAGCGAGCTTGAAATTTAATTTCTCCATTCTGCTTCTGACGGATTCCATGTTTATTTATAAAGGGATGGATTGTGGGTTTGTGCGGAAAGAAAAAAACTAATTGGAATTGCGATTATGTTCAAGGATCGGATTTCTTTTAAAAAACATTTTTTGAGATTTTGCAATTTCGGCTTTATCTCTTCCTCAAATCACAAACGAAGATATTAATACGACTGGACGCTCTATTTAATCCGAGCTTGAAGGCGACAGATGCTGAACATTTCAAAATCATAAAGCCTCGTAAATATCGACCAATTAACTTTCGATAGTAATGTTCTAAGGGTCGCTTTATTATAATCGTGCAGTCGAGACGTGCAATTATCGTGAACGTGTTCCAGTTTTGCAGAAAATTCAACGAGATTGCATGTAAATTAGAGAGATATACGGCTCTATTAAACGTGCGAGGCCGTCTTTGAGGCAATAATTGGACCAAGTGCCAATTTAGTTTCAAAAATATTTAAAAGAAGATGAAGATGATGTTCAATAAAATTTATATTTTTATCGTTCGATGAACGTTTTGCTGTCACGAAGGCGATCGTGTAAAAAATTATCTCCTTAAGTAATAGCAAACGTGTGAACCGAAGGAAGTGCACCCGAGGGAATCGGAAAAAGTCGCCGAGATCCTCCACGGAGCCTGGAATATGATGAATTCCGTCCTTGAATCGTAATTTTTTTCGGAATTATTTATGGCCGACGTATTTCTTGCTAAATATGAGAAAAAAGATTTATAGGAGGCTGTCCAAGGTGGCTGGGACGATTTATTGGGTATTGTTAAAAAGTCAATAAGGAATGACGGATTTTTTTTATATGAATCTTTCACTGTTGTTGTTGTTGAGGGCGGGAAACATGCTTTTGTCAATTTGCGGCAATGAATTGATGAGCGACTACTTACGAGGACGCTCCATTTTACGGATTTTCTTGCTGGAAATTACGACGCAAATCGAAGGAAAATTAGCCATTTCTATCGCTCATTTCAGGTCGTTGTCAGGTGTGAAGTCCACGACAAAATTCTTACGGTGCGAAAAGTCAGAGCATCAGCTTAATTTCTTTGTCAGGTCAGGTCCGGGTCCTGTCCAGTCAAACTCCTATTAATTTCGTAAGATTTTAGGTAATTTTTGTAATTACTCGGTAATCTTAACTCTTACTTGGTAATCCTAAACTATGCTACAAGTAATCCGCATAATCCTCTAGTAATTTGGTACTACAGCAGTATTTCTAAATGTAATCCAAGTAATTCCAAAAGTAATCCAGTAATTCTTACAGCACTACGCCAGTTAATGGGCATGCGCAGTGATTGAACACATGGTAATCCGAGTAATTTAAAATGTAATTCACGAGTGTAATACGAATAATTCTAGTAATTCTGATTGTAATTTAGGTAATTTTTGGAATTCCACGGTAATCCTAACTCTAATCTTGGTAATCTTAACAATTTGTACACCTAGTCCTGGTCGTGAATTGCCCCTCGAGTCTGTTAATTTCGTAGGGGTAAGGGTGCAAAAGTTAGGGGTTGAAAATCCAAAATTCCATCATAACTCGGAAACGGTTCAAGATATCGACGTCAAATCTTCATCGCACACTAATGTGACGAACCTGCACCTAATCCAAGAGTATGATGGCTCTAACAATAAAATTGTAGAACTCCTGTCTTGATATCTCTCCTAAAACTACTACCTGTTTAAAAAACTTTATTAAAACTTTTTGGTTTTATTGGATAAAGTAGTAGTAAGCAGTGCCTAGGTGAAAATTTCAGGTCGATATCTCCATCCTTTCCAAAGTTACGCACCCTTTCTGCGTAAGGGTGAAAAGTTGGGTGATTGAAAATCCGAAAATCTCTCATAACTCGAAAATGGTTCGAGATATCAACGTGAAATTTTCACCACACACTAACTTAGCGAACCTGTGCCCAATTCTAGAGTATGAATGCTCTAACAATAAAATTGCAAACTCTTCAGCTAAAACTACTATTTAAAAATTTTTATTGAAACCTTAGTTTTAATGGATAAAGTAGTAAAAGGCAGTGCCTAGGTGTCGTTGAAAATTTCATTTCAATACCTCCATCCGTTGCAAAGTTACGCGAACGTTTCTGCGTAAGGGTGAGAAGTTAGGGGTTGGAAATCCGAAAATCACTTATAACTCGGAAATTGTTCAAGATATCGATATGAAATTTTCATCGCACCTGCACCTAAATCCTATAGTATGAGCGATCTTAGAATAAAATTGTAGAACTCCTGACTTGATGTCTCTCTTAAAACTACTACCTATTTAAAAATCTTTATTAAAACTATTTGGTTTTAATGGATAAAGTAGTAATAAGCAGTACGTAACTGTTGTTGAAAATTTCAGTTCGATATCTGCATCCGTTCCAGAGTTACGCGCATTTTTCTGCATAAAGGTGAAAAGTTAGGGGTTGAAAATTCGAAAATCCCTCATACCCCGGAAACGGTTAAAGATATCGACGTGAAATTTTCTACACACACTAATGTAGCGAACTTGCGCCTGACTCTAGAATATGAACGTTCTAACAATAAAATTGTACAATTCTTCTCCTAAAACTGCTATTTAAGAAATTTTATTGAAACCTCTTGGTTTTAATGAAAAAAGTAGTAATAAGCAGTACCTAAGTGTTGTTGGAAATTTCAGTTCTATGTCTTCATCCGTTCTAGAGTTACGCCAACTTTTTTGCGTAAGGGTGAAAAGTTAGGTTTTGAAAATCCGAAAATCCCTCATAACTCGGAAACTGTTCAAGATATCGACTTGAATCCTAGAGTATGAACATTCTGACAATAAAATTGTATAACTCCTGTTTTTGATGTCTCTCCTAAAACTACTACCCATTTAAAAAACTTTATTAAAACTTTTTTGTTTTGATGGTTAAAGTAGTAATAGGTAGTACTTAAGTGTTGTTGACAATTTCAGTTCAATATCTCCACCCGTACCAGAGTTACGCGAACTTTTTTGCGTAAGGGTGAAAAGTTAGGAGTTGAAAATCGGAAAATTCCTCGTAACTCGGAAACTGTTCAAGATATCGACGTGAAATTTTAATCGCACATTAATGAGACGAAACTGCACCTAATCCTAGAGCATGAACGCTCTAACAGAAAAATTGTAGAACTACTATTTCAAAAATTTCATTAAAACCTCGTGGTTTCCATGAATAAAGTGATAATAGGCAGTACCTAATTGTTGAAAATTTCAGTTCCATATCTCCATTTGTTCCAAAGTTGTGCGAACTTTTGTGCGTAATGGTGAAAGTTAGGAGTTGAAAATCCGAAAACCCCTCATAACTCAGAAACTGCTCAAGATATCGACGTCAAATTTTCATCGCACACTAATGTGACGAAGCTGCACCTAATCCTATAGTATGAACGCTCTAACAATAAAATTGTAGAACTCGTCTCCTGAAACTACTATTTAAGAAATTTTATTGAAACCTCTTGGTTTTAATGGATAAAGTAGTAATAGGCAGTACCTAATTGACGTTGAAAATTTCAGTTCGATATCTTCATCCGTTTCAAAGTTACGCGAACTTTTCTACGTAAGGGTGAAAAGTTACGAGTTGAAAATCGGAAAATCCCTTACAACTCGGAAGCTGTTCAAGATATCGACGTGAAATTTTCATCGCACACTAATGTGACAAACCTGCACCTAATTCTAGAGTATAAACGCTCTAACAGAAAAATTATAGAACTACTATTTCAAAAATTTCATTAAAACTTCGTGGTTTCCATGAATAAAGTAACAATAGGCAGTACCTAATTGTTGAAAATTTCAGTTCCATATCTCCATTCGTTCCAAAGTTGTGCGAACTTTTCTGCGTAATTGTGAAAGTTAGGAGTTGAAAATCCGAAAATCCCTCATAACTCGGGAAATGCTCAAGATATCGACGTCAAATTTTCATCGCACACTAATATGACGAAGCTGCACCTAATCCTAAAGTATGAACGCTCTAACAACAAAATTGTAGAACTCGTCTCCTAAAACTACTATTTAAGAAATTTTATTGAAGCTTCTTGGTTTTATTTGATAAAGTAGTAATAGGCAGTACCTAAGGGTTGTTGAAAATTTCAGTTCGATATCTCCATCCGTTTCAAAGTTACGCGAACTTTTCTGCGTAAGGGCGAAAAGTTATGTTTTGAAAATCCGAAAATCCCTGATAACTCGGAAACCGTTCAAGATATCTGCGTGAAATTTTCACCACACACTAATGTACCGATCCTGCTCGCAATCCTAGAGTACGAACGCTCTAACGATAAAATTGTTGCATTTACTATCCGTGCAGCGAATATTTTGTAATAAAAGTGCAAAAAAAAACTGAAAAGCTACTCTACAATTCCGATCCGGAAACAAAACAGAACACAGTCGGCACTTCCTGTACTTAGCGTCCAATGCACTTCCTGGCTATGTGGGGCGGCGTAATTGTAAAAACTATTCAGGATCGTTTTAATTGCGAATACGGGCGCCGCGTTAATTTAATTTGCAAAAGTTTCAGGACTTTCAGGTGAAGTTTTCAGTCCATTAATTAGACGTCCGTGTTTCAGACCGAGCAGCTCACCGTCCTGGGCGTCCTTTTTTTCGTCATCGTCGTGGGCAACTCGGCGGTCTTGGGCGCCCTCATCGTCAGCAAGAGCCGCAAGTCGCGGATGAACTTCTTCATCAGGCAGCTGGCCATCGCCGGTAACAATTTAAAAAAAAAACATTTAAATTTTGTTTTTATTTATTTTTTTGTTAACTACAACAGAAGCCCTTGCAATTAGCTACAAAACGCCGTTTTTATCATTCCTCTATGATAATTCGTTCTCAAGTTATAGTGTTTTGAAATTTTCAAAAAAATCTAACTTTTGACATTTTTTTCAGATTTTGCCAATGAAAAAATAGTAAGAATTAGTCGAAAGCTTTCGAGAAAGACTGACAAACGATGATTTCACGATTTACTTGTGGTAATCCTCTCTCAAGTTATGACCGTTTGACTAATTTCAAAAAAACTGTTATTTTTCATTCTCATCTCAAATTTTGAATTTCAGCTAATAATGGAAACTCATCGAGTTTGAAATCAAACGGAAGCTCGTTTAATTAGCTACAAAATGTTGTTTTTATCATTCCCTTGCGATAATTCGTTCTCAAGTTATATTTGAAAATTTCAAAAAATTTAGTTTTTGAGTTTCGGGAATTTAAAAAGACTGAAGAATAATTGAATTTGGTATCAAACGAGAGCCCATTTAACAAGCTATAAAACGCTATATTTATCATTATTTTGTGATAATTCGTACTCAAGTTATAGAGGTTTGAATTTTTCGAAAGTTTACTTTTGACATGTCAAAAACTAGTGCAAAGCTCCATGAAAATACTATAAAACCAAAGTGGTTAATCAGTTTTCAAGTTATGATTGTTTGAATAATTTCAAAATTATGTTATTTTTGACTTTCGTCTTAAATTTTGAATTTTAAGAAGAACTGCAAACTGACTCGGTTTGGTAGCGAATAAAAGCTCCAGTTAATTACAAAATTTCATTTTTTTTCAAAAAATACTCCTTTTAATTTTGGGCTCAGATTTTGGAATTAAAGAAAAATGAAAATTAACTGAGTTTGGTATCAAACGAGAGCCCATTTCACAAACAATAAAACGCCATGTTCACGATTCCATTGCGATAATTCGTTCTCAAGTTATCGCTATTTGAAAAATTTTCAAAAAATGTTCTTTTTGAGTTTGATCTCTGACTTTGGAATTTGAAAAAGTTTGAAAAATAACTGAGTTTGGTATCAAACGAGAGCCCATCTAACAGGCTATAAAACGTCGTGTCTAAGATTCTATTGTGATAATTCATTCTCAAGTTATAGAGGTTTGAAATTTTTCAAAAACGAAACTTGACATTTTCTTCAGATTTCGACAAATGAGAAATATTAAAAGCTAATCGAAAGCTCTTTCAAAAGACTATCAAACAATGTTTTCACGATTTCCTTACGGTAACTCGTTCTCAAGTTATGATCACTTGAATAATTTAAAAAAAAAATATTTTTCTTTTTAGCCTCAGATTTCGGATTTAATCATAGACTGGAAACTAATCGAGTTTAGTATCAAACAGAAGCTCATCTAATTGACTATAAAAAGGTCGTTTTTACCATTCTCCTGCGATAATTCGTTCTCAAGTTTTCGCTAGTGTAAAATTTTCAAAAAATATTGTTTTTGAGTTTGATCTCAGATTCTGGAATTAAAAAAAAACGTAAGTAATTGAGTTTCGCATCAAACGAGAGTCGATGTGACAAACGCGTTGTGATAATTCGTTCTCAAGTTATACAGGTTTGAAATTTTGAAAAAACTAAACTTTTGACGTTTTATTCAGAATTTGACAATTGAGAAATACTAAAAGCTGACCGAAAGCCCTTTAAAAGACTATCAAACGACATTTCCGCGATTTCCTTATGGTTATCACTTATCAGTTCTCAAGTTATGATCTTTTGAATAATTGCAAAAAATATTATTTCTAATTCTCAGATTTTGGATTTTGACCTAGATCGGAAATTAATCGACTTTGGTATTAAATGGAAGCTCTTTTAATAAGTTATACAACGCCGTTTTTATAACTCCCCTCTGATGATTCGTTCTCAAGTTATAGTTATTTAAAATTTGTCAAAAAATGTCGTTTTTGGCTGGTCTTAGATTTTGGATTTCAAGAAAGACTGCTCATTGAGGTTGATATCAAACTGAAGCTCGTTTAATTAACTTCAAATGCAGTTTTTCTCATTCTCCTCTGATAATTCGTTCTCAAGTTATCGCTATTTGAAAATTTAAAAAATATATTGTTTTTGATTTTAGTCCAAGATTTTGGATTTTAACAAAGGTATATCGGAAATTAATCGATGCCCTTTTTATCATTCCCTTCTGATAATTCGTTTTCAAGTTATGATTATTTAAAAATTTTTGACTGGTCTCAGATTTTGGATTTCAAAAAAGATCGGAAACTCATCGAGTTTGATATCAAACTGAAGCTCGTCTAATTAGCTGTAAATAGCCGTTTTTACCATTCTCTTGCGATAATTCGTTCTCAAGTTATCGCTATTTGAAGATTTTTAAAAAATATTGTTTTTCAGTTTGATCTGAGACACTGGAATTGATAAAAGATTGAAAAATAATTGAGTATAATTTCATTTTTTAGCTTCTTAAATATAACAAGCTATAAAATGCAATGTTTACTGTTATTTTGTGATAATCCGTTCTCAAGTTATACAGGTCTGAAATTTTTGAAAAACTGAAACTTTTGACATTTTCTTCAGAATTTGACAATTTATTGAGAAATACTAAAAACTAAGAGAAAGCTCTTTCAAAAGGCTTTCAAACAACCTTTCCGTGATTTCCTTACTGTAATCCGTTCTCAAGTTATGATAATTTGAATAATTTTATAAAATATTATTTCTAATTCTAGTCTCTGGTTTTAGTGCTGAAGCAAATGCGCAGGTACTATAGTTTTAGTGAATTCGCTCGCTCGCTCGCTCGCTCGGCCGGCCGTCCGTCTACTCTGTCTATCGCATAACTTGAGAACGAAAGCAGATATCGAGCTGAAATTTTGTACACGGGTGTATACCCGGAAAATCTCGGCGGGGATTGCTTTTGGGCCATATCCGACCAGGGGGGTGGGAGTTAGGGGTGAAAAACCGAAAAATTATTAACTGCAATAAGTCGAGAACTAGTGGACATATCTTTCTGAAACTTGGTATGTACGTTCGACCGTCAAGTCTGTTGAAAGTGAGAGGGTGCTAATTTCGGGGGATGAAATTTAGGGGATGAAAACCACAAAAAATATGATAACTCCATAAGGGTTGCACGCAGCTGTCGGAAACTTAACGTACACACATATATCGGTGAAAGCTTGCGGGGGATGCCTTTTTCGTAAAATCGAACAGATGGGGTGGAAATTAGGGGTTGCAACTCGAAATTCCGCCTAATAAGTATTGGTCGAAATTGGCGTCATTCGATGGCCTTCCATTAATGATTTAAAAAAAGTATCACTCATATTTTGAGAAAAACCACCCTTATAGGCGCTACAACCCCTAACATGCAGAAACACAAAAATACGAGAACTCAAAAACTACTCAACGTATCAAGGCAGAATTTGGTGAATGAATTTCCAGTGACATTGTAGGTGAATGGACAAATTTTCAATAATATCTAACAAGGGGGATGAAATTTAAGGGTTGAAACTTGAAATTTCTTCAAGTAAATGGTAGCCTAAAATTACGGGGTTCGATTGATTTCGGTCAACTATTGAAAAAAGGTCTTATGAGTTTTCAACCTAAAACCAACCCCTAGGCTATTAACCATCCCTAACTCTTTGCAAGCGGATAAATATATTTTATTAATTTTTCTGAAAACCTATTGATTTATTTCTGAACAACTGAAGTCAGTAAATACGCAAGGAGTTATGTAACACCGGAAAAATAAACTCACCCCTGTAAATCATAAAGGGGTGAAACCATGATGGGTTGAAAACATGAATGTATAAATCACCTTAATTTTTCAACGAATTGGGTTAAGGTGGTGAAATTGAAAGCACAACTTCCTTTAGGGCATGTGGGGGTGGTGAAATAGGGGGTTGGAGTTTAGGGGTTGAAACGTCCATAAAGCCCTGTAATTTGACACAGAGAAGCAATATCTTCTGCAAAACTGTGACATCTTACACATTGCATTTTCGAGAAGGGAAGAGTGAATTTTAGGAGAAATTTATTGAAGGGGGTGAAAGTTAGGGGTGGAAACTCGAATTTTTACTGAATAATGTAGGGTTGAAATTAATACCATTCGATAGCTTTCTATTGATGGTACAAAAAAGGTCTTATTCATCATTCGCGAAAAACTACCCTTAAAGGCGGTACAACCCCTTAATATGCCGAAACACAAAAATGCGAGAACTCAAAAACTGCTCAACGTATCAGGGCTGAATTTGATGTGGTAGTTTACAGCACCACTGTAGGCGGATGGGCAAATTTCCATTAATATCTAACAAGGGGGATGAAATTTAAGTGTTGAAACTAGAAATTTTTTCATGTACCTAAATGGTGGAATAAAATTAGGGGGTTCGATAGATTTCGGTCAACCATTGAAAAAAAGTCTTATGAGTCTTCAACCTAAAACCAACCCATACGCTACTAACAACCCTTAAGCCCTAGCAAGCGGAGTAAACACATTTTATTTTTTTTTTGCTTTCTTCTGATTTGTTAATAATTCAAAGTCATTTTCATTAATTTTAACCCATCCACAATTTTTCAACCCCTTTCATGATATGTGAACCTTCAAAGAGCAAAATTTACCCAGACCGCTTCTTTTTCGTGTGATTTTCGCTAGTTCTACTTAACTACAGTTCATTTTTACCCCTTTTGATTTTTCATCCCCCTTAACAATTTTTCACCCCCCCGAGCGTTAATTTTTTAAAATTCGCGGAGTTTTGCCTTTTTTCGGTAATAAATTTTACCGAATTTTACTCGTATGGATTGTTCTTGCCTTTTTCACTTGTTCGACCCCTTCGCAATGTTTCAACCCCCAAAAGTCAAATTTGCATAATTGGTTTATTTTCGTGTTATTTTCTGTAATTCTACTTAATTAGGATTAATTCTCATCCCCTTTAACTTTTCATCCCCCTTTACAATTTTTCAACCCCCAAAGCGTTTATTTTGCAAAATTCACGTAATTTAGTTTTCCTTCGGTAATAAATTGAACTCATTTGGATTATGTTTATCTTTTTCACTTTTCCAACCCCCTTCGCAACATTTCAACCCCCAGAAGATAAATTTACATAATTGGCTTACTTTCGTGTTATTTTCAGTAATTCTGCTTAATTACAGTTAATTTTCGTCCCTTTTGACTTTTCATCCCCCTTTACGATTTTTCAACCCCCTAAGTGCTAATTTGGCAAAATTTGCGTAATTTCGTTTTTCTTCTGTAATAAATGAACTCATTTGGATGATGATTAAATTTTTCACTTTTTTCATCCCCTTCGCAATGTTTCAACTCTTCAAACACTAAATTTACATAATTGGGTTATTTTGGTGTTACTTTCCGTAATTTTACTTAGCCACGGTTAATCCTCATCTTTTTTGACTTTTCATCCACCTTTACGATTTTTCAACCCCCTAAGTGCTAATTTTGCAAAATTCGCATAATTTCGTTTTTCGTCGGTCATAAAATTGAACGCATTTGGGACTCAGTTTACCTTTTACAATTTTTCAGTTTCCTTCGCTAGGTATAAGTGCGTATTTCAACCCCCACAAAAGTTTTAATTGCATAATTTGGTTATTTTCGTGTTTTATTTCGTAATTCTACTTAATCACACTTAATTTTCATTCCTCTTGACTTTTCATCCCCTTTCACAATTTTTCAGCCCCGAGTGTTATTTTTTCAAAATTTGCCAAATTTTGTTTTAATTCCGGTAATTCTTTTCATTTACTCAGTCCTATTCATTTTCTATTTTTAAATTTTGTAAAAACTATTTTTTTACACTTCGCCTTTTTGACACATCTGTGCGTTTGCGGAGGCACTACTACTAGGTGCAGATTGATAAAATCTGCACCCGATTCCACCAGTAAGACCAGCCGCCCCTACATACACATTAACTTGTTAAACGTCTACCGAGATATACATCGCATTGATATACATCTTCCGTTGGCTTTTGTATTTTGACGTAGTTCGGAAATAAGTCGAGTTTGGTATTAAACAAAAACTCTTCCAATAAGCTATACAATGCCGCTTTTATCATTCCCCCTGTTAATTCGTTCTCAAGTTATCGCTATTTCAAAATCCCTAATTTAAAAAAAATATAGTTTTTGCTGACCCTGGAATTTCCAAAAAATTAAAAAATAACTGAGTTTGGTATCAAGCGACAGTCAATTTAACAAATATAAAACGCCATGTTTAGGTTTGACAATTTCGAAAAACTAAACTTTTGACATTTTCTTCAGAATTTGACGATTGAAAAATACGAAAAGCTAACCGAAAGCTCTATCAAACGACGTTTCGGCGATTTCCTTACAGTAATCCGTTCTCAAGTTATGAACATTTGAATAACTTCAAAAAATATTATTTTTGATTTTAGTGCCAGATTCTGAATTTGAACATAGATTGGAAACTCGTCGAGTTTGGTATTGAACAGAAGCTCTTCCAATGAGCTACACAACGCCGCTTCTATCATTCTTCTCTGCTAATCCGATCTCAAGTTATGGTTAATTAAAAATTTTCAAAAATTTTGTTTTTGACTTTACGTTAGATTTTTGGTGTTTAGTAAATGAATGTTGATATTCTTACTCTTTATTCGTTCTCCAGTTATACGTGTTTGTATTTTTGTTAGTTTTTGACGTCTTTTTTTTATTTTGTGATTAATTTTCAAAATTTTTTCTTCATTTCTTGATTTTTTCAAATCTTCTTTTAGACCTCGCCGTCGGCCTGATCAGCGTCTCCATCGACATCGTCTGGAAGATAACGGTCACGTGGTACGCCGGCAACGTCATGTGCAAGTTCCTCAAGTTCATGCAGACGGTCGTGACGTACTCCTCGACCTACGTCCTCGTGGCCCTCTCCGTCGACAGATACGACGCCATAACTCACCCCATGAACTTCACCGGGAGTTGTGAGTACCACCCCCCCACCCCCATTTGCATGGCCCATTAGGCCTCCGAGCGTTCCGTTTTCCGCTCCGGTGCTCCCCGGAATAAATATTTAATACGAGATGAATCGGTCCAAACTTTGTACAGAAATTTCACGAATGAATAATTTATACGACTGTTTGCTTCCTAGATAAATAGGTCTTCAAGTGAGTTGCTTTGTGTATGACCGAATTGTCGAGGGCCCTAATTTATTGTTTATGCGGCGAGTCGAGATAAGCTCGACCTAAATTTCAATTGAAGTTTATGTGAAACTTTTATGGAAAACTAAAATGACGAGGAGTTGGTGGAAATGCGGGGAATTCGGGTGGAATCTTTGAGAATTATTGCTTTAAAAGTTAACGCGGGGTTTAACGATCGTTATTTTGAAGGTTAACTGGCACTGATCAAAAATTGAAGGTTTGCCTACGAAAGATTAGGTTGACCTAACTGTAACTTTCAAAATTGTGTATTTATCGTTTTGTCAACGCTTTAAAAGTTATTTCAAACCTGTTTTGAAGGTTAAGGGATTGAAGAAACTTATTTGGAGTCCTGCAAGTGACAATTTATTGTTTTGAAAGTTATCTCGAGGCTTGAAGGTTAGCTGTCATGAAAGAGATTAACAACACAATCAGTTTAGGTTAACCTTCATTTTAGATGTGAATCAATTGCATTTTAAAAGTTAGCAACAGAATACTTTAACCTAAGCGTACAATTTACTATCGACTAGTTGTAACTTTCAAAAGTTGTATATTTATCCTCATAAACATTTTAAAAGTTATTACAAACCTCTGTTTTGAAGGTTAACATGTATTGAAGAATATCAGTTATATTGTCCTCTATTGACAGTCAACTTCCAAAGTTTAAAACCTCCAGAACACAATTTATTGATTTGAAGGTTTTTGAAGGTTAACCTGCATCGAACATTTTCAATATGAATTAATCATGTTTTAAAAGTTAACCGTACAATTATCGGTTAACTGTAGGTAACTTCCAAAATAGTGTATTTATCATTTTAAAAGTTATTGCATTGTTATAATGCCCGCTATTGACTGTCAGAGTTTGGTGAAGTTCATTTGGAACACTGCAGGATACAATGTATTGCTTTGAAAGTTTTTGAAAGTTAACTAGTGGTAAAATTTGTCGGAGATAAGGCGCTTTTTCAAGCAATAAATTGTTTTAAAAGTTAACGCGCGGTTTGGTTTAACGATCGTCATTTTGAAGGTTAACTGGCACTGATAGAAAAATTGAAGGTTAACCCGCAAAAGATTAGGTTGACCTAACTGTAACTATCAAAATTGTGTATTTATCGTTTTGTCAACGCTTTAAAAGTTATTGCAAATCTGTTTTGAAGGTTAAGGGATTGAAGAAACTTATTTGGAGTCCTGTAAGTGACAATTTATTGTTTTGAAAGTTATCTCGAGCTTATCGATAATCATTTTGAAGGTTAGCTTTCACGAAAAAGATTAACAACACAACCAGATTAGGTTAACCGTCATTTTAGATGTGAATCAATCGCGTTTTAAAAGTTAGCAACAGAATACATTAACCTAAGTGTACAATTTATTATCGATTAGTTGTAACTTTCAAAAGTTGTATATTTATCCTCATAAACATTTTAAAAGTTATTACAAACCTCTGTTTTGAAGGTTAACATTTATTGAAGAGTATCAGTTATATTGTCCTCTATTGACAGTCAACTTCCAAAGTTTAAAACCTCCAGAAGACAATTTATTGATTTGAAGGTTTTTGAAGGTTAACCTGCATCGAACATTTTCAATATGAATTAATCATGTTTTAAAAGTTAACAGTACAATTATCGGTTAACTGTAGGTAACTTCCAAAATAGTGTATTTATCATTTTAAAAGTTATTGCATTGTTATACTGTCCGCTATTGACTGTCAGAGTTTGGTGAAATTCATTTGGAACACTGCAGGATACAATGTATTGCTTTGAAAGTTTTTGAAAGTTAACTATGGGTAAAATTTGTCGGAGATAAGGCGCTTTTTCAAGCAATAAATTGTTTTAAAAGTTAACGCGCGGTTTGGTTTAACGATCGTCATTTTGAAGGTTAACTGGCACTGATAGAAAAATTGAAGGTTAACCCGCAAAAGATTAGGTTGACCTAACTGTAACTATCAAAATTGTGTATTTATCGTTTTGTCAACGCTTTAAAAGTTATTGCAAATCTGTTTTGAAGGTTAAGGGATTGAAGAAACTTATTTGGAGTCCTGTAAGTGACAATTTATTGTTTTGAAAGTTATCTCGAGCTTATCGATAATCATTTTGAAGGTTAGCTTTCACGAAAAAGATTAACAACACAACCAGATTAGGTTAACCGTCATTTTAGATGTGAATCAATCGCGTTTTAAAAGTTAGCAACAGAATATATTAACCTAAGTGTACAATTTATTATCGATTAGTTGTAACTTTCAAAAGTTGTATATTTATCCTCATAAACATTTTAAAAGTTATTACAAACCTCTGTTTTGAAGGTTAACATGTATTGAAGAATATCAGTTATATTGTCCTCTATTGACAGTCAACTTCCAAAGTTTAAAACCTCCAGAACACAATTTATTGATTTGAAGGTTTTCGAAGGTTAACCTGCATCGAACATTTTCAATATGAATTAATCATGTTTTAAAAGTTAACAGTACAATTATCGGTTAACTGTAGGTTAACTTCCAAAATAGTGTATTTATGATTTTAAAAGTGATTGCATTGTTATACTGTCCGCTATTGACGTCAGAGTTTGGTGAAGTTCATTTGGAACACTGCAGGATAATGTATTGCTTTGAAAGTTTTTGAAAGTTAACTAGGGGTAAAATTTGTCGGAGATAAGGCGCTTTTTCAAGCAATAAATTGTTTTGAAAGTTATCTCGAGGCTTATCGATAACCATTTTGAAGGTTAGCTTTCACGAAAGAGATTAACAACACAATCAGGTTAGGTTAACCGTCATTTTAGATGTGAATGTGATGTGAATGTGATGAAAGTTAGCAACAGAATACATTAACCTAAGTGTACAATTTATTATCGATTAGTTGTAACTTTCAAAAGTTGTATAATTTATCCTCATATAAACATTTTAAAAGTTATTACAAACCTCTGTTTTGAAGGTTAACATGTATTGAAGAATATCAGTTATATTGTCCTCTATTGACAGTCAACTTCCAAAGTTTAAAACCTCCAGAACACAATTTATTGATTTGAAGGTTTTCGAAGGTTAACCTGCATCGAACATTTTCAATATGAATTAATCATGTTTTAAAAGTTAACAGTACAATTATCGGTTAACTGTAGGTAACTTCCAAAATAGTGTATTTATGATTTTAAAAGTGATTGCATTGTTATACTGTCCGCTATTGACGTCAGAGTTTGGTGAAGTTCATTTGGAACACTGCAGGATAATGTATTGCTTTGAAAGTTTTTGAAAGTTAACTAGGGGTAAAATTTGTCGGAGATAAGGCGCTTTTTCAAGCAATAAATTGTTTTAAAAGTTAACGCGGGGTTTGGTTTAACGATCGTTATTTTGAAGGTTAACTGGCACTGATAGAAAAATTGAAGGTCAACCCGCAAAAGATTAGGTTGACCTAACTGTAACTTTCAAAATTGTGTATTTATCGTTTTGTGAACGCTTTAAAAGTTATTGCAAATCTGTTTTGAAGGTTAAGGGATTGAAGAAACTTATTTGGAGTCCTGCAAGTGACAATTTATTGTTTTGAAAGTTATCTCGAGGCTTATCGATAATCATTTTGAAGGTTAGCTTTCACGAAAAAGATTAACAACACAACCAGATTTAGGTTAACCGTCATTTTAGATGTGAATCAATCGCGTTTTAAAAGTTAGCAACAGAATACATTAACCTAAGTGTACAATTTATTATCGATTAGTTGTAACTTTCAAAAGTTGTATATTTATCCTCATAAACATTTTAAAAGTTATTACAAACCTCTGTTTTGAAGGTTAACATGTATTGAAGAATATCAGTTATATTGTCCTCTATTGACAGTCAACTTCCAAAGTTTAAAACCTCCAGAACACAATTTATTGATTTGAAGGTTTTTGAAGGTTAACCTGCATCGAACATTTTCAATATGAATTAATCATGTTTTAAAAGTTAACCGTACAATTATCGGTTAACTGTAGGTAACTTCCAAAATAGTGTATTTTTCATTTTAAAAGTTATTGCATTGTTATAATGTCCGCTATTGACTGTCAGAGTTTGGTGAAGTTCATTTGGAACACTGCAGGATACAATGTATTGCTTTGAAAGTTTTTGAAAGTTAACTAGGGGTAAAATTTGTCGGAGATAAGGCGCTTTTTCAAGCAATAAATTGTTTTAAAAGTTAACGCGGGGTTTGGTTTAACGATCGTTATTTTGAAGGTTAACTGGCACTGATAGAAAAATTGAAGGTTAACCCGCAAAAGATTAGGTTGACCTAACTGTAACTTTCAAAATTGTGTTTTTATCGTTTTGTCAACGCTTTAAAAGTTATTGCAAACCTGTTTTGAAAGTGAAGGGATTGAAGAAACTTATTTGGAGTCCTGCAAGTGACAATTTATTGTTTTGAAAGTTATCTCGAGGCTTATTGATAATCATTTTGAAGGTTAGCTGTCACGAAAGAGATTAACAACACAATCAGATTAGGTTAACCGTAATTTTAGATGTGAATCAATCGCATTTTAAAAGTTAGCAACAGAATACTTTAACCTAAATGTACAATTTATTATCGATTAGTTGTAACTTTCAAAAGTTGCATATTTATCCTCATATAAACATTTTAAAAGTTATTACAAGCCTCTGTTTTGAAGGTTAACATGTATTGAAGAATATCAGTTATATTGTCCTCTATTGACAGTCAACTTCCAAAGTTTAAAACCTCCAGAACACAATTTATTGATTTGAAGGTTTTCGAAGGTTAACCTGCATCGAACATTTTCAATATGAATTAATCATGTTTTAAAAGTTAACCGTACAATTATCGGTTAACTGTAGGTAACTTCCAAAATAGTGTATTTATCATTTTAAAAGTTATTGCAATGTTATACTGTCCACTATTGACTGTCAGAGTTTGGTGAAGTTCATTTGGAACACTGCAGGATACAATGTATTGCTTTGAAAGTTTTTGAAAGTTAACTAGGGGTAAAATTTGTCGGAGATAAGGCGCTTTTTCAAGCAATAAATTGTTTTAAAAGTTAACGCGGGGTTTGGTTTAACGATCGTTATTTTGAAGGTTAACTGGCACTGATAGAAAAATTGAAGGTTAACCCACAAAAGATTAGGTTGACCTAACTGTAACTTTCAAAATTGCGTATTTATCGTTTTGTCAACGCTTTAAAAGTTATTGCAAACCTGTTTTCAAGGTTAAGGGATTGAAGAAACTTATTTGGAGCCCTGCAAGTGACAATTTATTGTTTTGAAAGTTATCTCGAGGCTTATCGATAATCATTTTGAAGGTTAGCTTTCACGAAAGAGATTAACAACACAATCAGATTAGGTTAACCGTCATTTTAGATGTGAATCAATCGCGTTTTAAAAGTTAGCAACAGAATACATTAACCTAAGTGTACAATTTATTATCGATTAGTTGTAACTTTCAAAAGTTGTATAATTTATCCTCATATAAACATTTTAAAAGTTATTACAAACCTCTGTTTTGAAGGTTAACATGTATTGAAGAATATCAGTTATATTGTCCTCTATTGACAGTCAACTTCCAAAGTTTAAAACCTCCAGAACACAATTTATTGATTTGAAGGTTTTTGAAGGTTAACCTGCATCGAACATTTTCAATATGAATTAATCATGTTTTAAAAGTTAACAGTACAATTATCGGTTAACTGTAGGTAACTTCCAAAATAGTGTATTTATCATTTTAAAAGTTATTGCATTGTTATACTGTCCGCTATTGACTGTCAGAGATTGGTGAAGTTCATTTGGAACACTGCAGGATACAATGTATTGCTTTGAAAGTTTTTGAAAGTTAACTAGGGGTAAAATTTGTCGGAGATAAGGCGCTTTTTCAAGCAATAAATTGTTTTAAAAGTTAACGCGCGGTTTGGTTTAACGATCGTCATTTTGAAGGTTAACTGGCACTGATAGAAAAATTGAAGGTTAACCCGCAAAAGATTAGGTTGAGCTAACTGTAACTTTCAAAATTGTGTATTTATCGTTTTGTCAACGCTTTAAAAGTTATTGCAAATCTGTTTTGAAGGTTAAGGGATTGAAGAAACTTATTTGGAGTCCTGCAAGTGACAGTTTATTGTCTTGAAAGTTATCTCGAGGCTTATCGATAATCATTTTGAAGGTTATCTGTCGCGAAATTGATTCATCAGTTACATTGTCCTCTATTGACAGTCAACAATTTATTGATTTGAAGGTTTCTGAAGGTTAACCTGCATCGAACATTTTCAATATGAATTAATCATGTTTTAAAAGTTAACGGTACAATTATCAGTTAACTCTGTAGGTAACTTCCAAAATGGTGTATTTATCATTTTAAAAGTTATTGTAAACCTGCTTTGAAGGTTCACAAATATTGTAGAATATAATAGTTATACTGCCAGAGTTTGGTGAAGTTCATTTGGAAGCCTGCAGGACACAATGTATTGCTTTGAAAGTTTTTGAAAGTTAACTGGTAGGTATCTAAGGGTAAAATTTGTCGGAGACAAGGTAATTTGAAAGTTAATCATTTTATCAACACTTTAATTTATTTCCAATGTTTTGAAGGTTAACAGATATCGAAGATTGTTACTGTTAGGTACTGTCAACTCCACAAGTTTTGAAGGTTATTAAGAAAGGAAGCCTAGTGGTGTAATTAGTAAGTAGTTAGATTCCGAAATCAATTATATTTTGGAAGTTAACTTTTAAGTATTTAATACTTAGTTAATAGTAAAACTTAGCTAACGCTCTAGAAAACCACTTTTGGGCACCTGTCACTAATAAACTTTGAGTTTGAGAGTTAACAGAAATCGTTAAACTCGCAACAATTATTTATTGCTAGTTGTCGAACCTTCAAAATTGAACACTTTGAAAGTTAACGAGTAGTAATCATTTGTTTTGTTAACCAAAGAATTTTTGAAGGTTACTGTGTAACACATCTTGAAAGATATAACAACCGTTAAAACCTCTCACTTTTACCAAGCGTTAACCTTCAAAATTCAAAACTAATAATTATAAATTTGTAACTTTCACTTACTGTTATACTTTGAAAGTTAAAGAATTACTTAATTATTATTTCCAAGGTTAATAAGAGACATTTGAAAGTTATTTCTGCGCCTCTTCAAGCAATAAATTGTTTTAAAAGTTACCCTGTCATACTTCAGTTAAGCGATTTAAAAGTTATGTTAACTGAAAATAATTTGAAAGTTACAACTAAGTTATTAGTAAATTAATGGTTAACATATTTTTTACGTATGTGCTGTACTTTTATTAACCAAGTTAGCAGAAAACTTGAAAGTGCCTGTTAACTTTCAAAATTATAGTGTAAGCTGAAACAGGTGACGTAAGTTTTAAAAATATCCGTAAACTTCACACTTGCTGAGTGGATGAGAATTGCGATATGCAATCTTCAGTTAACTTTCAAAAATTGTGAATATCTGCAGCTAACTTTAAGCAAGCTAAAAACTTACGAGTTACGAGATTTGAAGGTTAATAGAAAAGACAACATTGGCAAATCAATTAATCACAATTTGAAGGTTACCCACTTAAAGGCAAATATTAGCCTCTACAGTTATTCGTTAACTTTCAAAATTGTACATTGACAGCAAGTTTTCAGTTATTGCGGGTTTTCGGCCACCTTCTTAAGGGTTAACTAACTCTCACAAAATGCACTTGGATGTAGGCACAAACCATTAATAGACTTTGAGAGTTAACCAAACAACCCTCAAAATTGAGCACGAATAGCACAAACTAACTTTGAAAGTTAACAGTGACGACAATTATTTCCTATGTTAGTGGAAACTGTTTGAAGGTTAATAGTGCCTTTTATGTTAACCTGCACATTGCCAACATGAAGTACTTAGGTAATCACGTTTTTACAACTCTTTGAAGGTTAACTGACTCACGCCACAGGCTGTAGCTACCATTACGAAAACTTTAAAGGTTACAGAAAGTTAACCTCTCTCACTACGGTTAACTGTTAGTTAACCTTCAAAATTGAAAGTCAATAACTCCAACAGAAGATCAAGATGAAAATTACATGATTTGCAAATGACTAACTGTTAGTAGCTTGAAAGTTAAAGTTACAAAATATTAATCATTTCCTAGGTTAATCAGAGACATTTGAAGGTTATTTTTGCGTGTTTTCTCCGGTTTCCTCAGGCAATCGTCGTTTTGAAGGGGAACATAATCTGTTAACTTTCAAAATTTCTTGTTTAACCCGAACTTTAGGCATAAGCCATAGCTTCATATTTTAACTACCAAAAATCATATAAAAATCGCATTCTGGAGTTATCTTAAAACATTTCTTAAGTGTCCACAGCAGTTAACTTTCAAAAAGTTAACCAGATGGGTGCTTACTAAACATTTTTCGGAAAGTTTCCACTAAAAAGTTAACTTTCAAAATCGCTAGTCCTGTTAACCGTCCCGCAATTTAATTTAAAATAACCGTCAATCGCTAACTTTTAAAAGTTAATAGAACGTGGAAATCCGTACTTCATTGGTTGTTAGATGTTAACTCTCAAAAAATAACTTCCTAATTTATTAAGTTAACTGTCAGCAGTAAACTTTCAGAGAGTTAACCGTATTAAGACACAAAACCGGCTAACTATATAATATAAACACCCATTTAAAATATTTTGGAAAACTTCCGTTCAAAAGTTAACTCTCAAAATCGTCAATAATTTTAAATTAGACTTAACCTCAACTTAACTCTCAACAAATTAACTTTCTAATTTATCAAGTTAACTCATGTATGAACATATCGGGAAATTACACGCGAAATACAAACTGCTTGTAAAAATATCACTGGGATCCAAAATGGCGGCTGCAAAGTGTTGAAGCTACTGTCTGGATAAATAATTGTTGGTAACGAAGATCATCAAACGGCAACAATTTAACAATATGAACGGTCTTTGCTTAAAACTGATCTTTTTGAAAGACCGTCTTAGCATGGGCTCCAAAATGGCGGACACAACGACGTTTCATCATTCTTTGGAACATCTCAAGGCTCCTAATTCCTTTCCACTTCCGAGAATGACGCATGTAAAATATGCCAGATCGATCCATGACTCCGGAGGAGGAGTGGAATTGTTTGAGGACGTGTTTCGCGTTTACCCCGTGATTATCGGCAAGCACGACTCTAAACGTTGTAGTTAACGTACATAATTATCGTTTGGATCCAAAATGGCGAACGAGAAGAAATACAACCCCTTAAGACGGAGAATCTTAGATTTTTTTCGTAACTCGAGAGATAGATTTCGTCGATAAAGCTCTGGGCTCCAAAATGGCGCTTTTTCGCGCGTCAAATCCCGAGAATTACGCAAACAATGTCCCGAATCCTCTCGCGGGCAATTCGGCTGTTAATTTTGATGTCTCGTGCATCAGAAGAAGGCGCCTTTACGGCCCATAAACCCGGCCATCGAAACGCGGATAAAACGCGATGGCTTTAATTGTTAATTTGCGACAATAACCGCGTAACGACAATGTCCGAAGTCGGGCTCAAGGTCGCGTTTTCCGGGAAGATTGAGTTCTTTCATTAGAATTTACGAGTGCGTTCCTGCAGGGAAGCGGGCGAGGGTCCTGGTGGTCCTGGCGTGGGTCTTCAGCGTCCTCTTCTCCCTGCCGACGATCTTCCTCAACAGGGAGCAGGTCGTGGAGGGTGAGTCTTGAAAATTAAAACATAATTCCTCATAAAGCTGAAAGGTTTTTAATGGAATTGTCCCGATAAAAAATACCGAAAAGTAGACGAATTCCTGCGAAAGCGTATAGAGCTGACATGATATTTGCTGACTTTTTAATTTGTAATTAAATGCGGAAAAAGTGTAAATTTACAGAAAAAGTGTCTGTCTGTCTATGCCTGCCAGGGATTTTTTATTCTATTTAAATGCGCGTTTGGACTTTTAGGGCTTTTTGGTGGTAGCGTGCATTCAAAACTCGAAGTAACGTAAAACAAAATAAAAATATATTTAATAATCGTACGTGTGTTGCTGTACAAGTCTACAGTGGAACTGCTTAAAATCTATCCTTAAAACTAGTGAGAGTGGCGAGATGCGCAAACGTCTCTATTGTTCGTGACATGACTCACCCTTGGCAGGTAGTTGTTTACAGGGTTGGTTTTACCCTGTACCCAGCGGATGTTTGTATGCCAAGAATGAGTCATGCCTTTGGAATTTAAATATTGTCACGTACAAATAATAAAGGCGACCGCCACAGACTACCCTGTACAACTCGGTAACGGTGTTCTCAGAACAGAAACATAAATTTACCCCTTTTCTGTAAATTTACAATTTTTTCTGTACATTTACACCCTCTCTGTAAATTCTTTGATAATGACGATTTTTAGTGGAAAAAATTTTCTAGGGAGGAGACAGTGCTGGATAGACCTCGAGGACTGGCAGTGGAAAGTGTACGTGACGCTGGTGGCCATAGCTCTGTTTATAGTTCCTGCCCTCATCATTAGTTCGTGTTATGCGGTCATCGTGTGGACGATTTGGTCCAAGAGCAAGCTGCTGATTCCTGTGGGCCATATTCCGATGAGGAACGGTGAGTAGATGGCTCTGATGAAGGCGGAGAAGAGGGCGAAACCGTGCCATTCTCAGATAGCTAAACTCCTCGTGAAACACACAAAAAACAAGCGGTGAGATAGGCTGAACGATAGTGTTCACTGTTCAGATAAGTAGCAAGAATCTTTGCCCTCTCAGATAGCCTGTGTTTCTTCTAAAGCCGTAAATAGCCTTCAGATAGCTTATCTGAAGCTTCAAGTTCACTAGGCTATCTTGGAGTTGGACCACCAAAAAACTTTTTAACAACTCTCAGATAAGCTATCCCAGATAGGCTAAATGTTTATGTATTCAAATACATTCAAACGGTTTTCAGATAGGTCATCCGAAGTTAAGATTTCCTTTGCAGATAACAATTTTCAGGCAGTCTCAGTAGTTTTCCGATAAGCTATCTGGCACTTTAAACATAAGCAAACCATGGAGTCGCGTTCAGATTCTAGATAACAAGCAAGTAACATGAATATTTAGTATATCTTGCTTCCTCAGATAGCCTAACCAGTTTTCAGATAGCAAATTTCCTCGATACTTTCCCAGATAGTCCATTCTCAGATAGCTAAACTCCTCGTGAAACACATAAAAGTCAAGCGGTCAGATAGGCTCAAAGATAGTGTTCACTGTTCAGATAAGCAGCAAAAATCTTTGCCCTCTCAGATAGCCTGTGTTTCTTCTAAAGCCGTAAATAGCCTTCAGATAGCTTATCTGAAGCTTCAAGTTCACTAGGCTATCTTGGAATTGGACCACCGAAAAACTTTTTAACAACTCTCAAATAAGCTATCCCAGATAGGCTAACTGTTTATGTATTCAAATACTTTCAAACGATTTTCAGATAGGCCGTCCGAAGTTAAGATTTACTTTGCAGATAATAATTTTCAGGCATTCTCAATAGTTTTCAGATAAGCTATCTGGCACTTTAAACATAAGCAAACCATGGAAACGCGTTCAGATTCTAGATAACAAGCAAGTAAATTGAATATTTAGTATATCTTGCTTCCTCAGATAGCCTAACCAGTTTTCAGATAGCAAAATTCCTCGATACCCTCCCAGATAGTCCATTCTCAGATAGCTAAACTTCTCGTGACACACATAAAAATCAAGCGGTCAGATAGGCTGAAAGATAGTATTCACTGTTCAGATAAGTAGCAAAAATGTTTGCCCTCTCAGATAGCCTGTGTTTCTTCTAAAGGCGTAAATAGCCTTCAGATAGCTTATCTGAAGCTTCAAGTTCACATAGGCTATCCTGGAGTTGGACCACCAAAAAACTTTTTTAAAACTCTCAGATAGGCTATACCAGATAGGCTAACTGTTTATGTATTCAAATACCTTCAAACGATTTCCAGATAGGTCATCCGAAGTTTAGATTTACTTTGCAGATAACAATTTTCAGACAGTCTCAATAGTTTTCAGATAAGCTATCTGGTGCTTTAAACATAAGCAAACCATGAGAACGCGCTCAGATTCTAGATAACAAGCAAGTAACATGAATATTTAGTATATCTCGCTTCCTCAGATAGCCTAACCAATTTCCAGATAGCTGAATTCTTCGATACCTCCCAGATAGTTTATCTAAAGCTAACCCTGAAGCGGTACAGATAAGCTATCTGAAAAACATATTCCGTGTTCAGATAGGTAGCTTATCTGAAACTTCAAGTTCAATCAATGGAAATACGTTCAGGTAATACAAGATCTCCCAGACATGCTTTTTGGAAGATCGGTAATTGACATAATTTTCTGAAAAGTGTCTTCAGCTTACGAGTGCTATTTTATTTTCCGGACAACTTTTAAAGATTCTTAGATAATCTACCTAAATCCCAGATAAGCTAAGTAAGGCTGACAATTGCTAGTTTTCATTTTTCAGACAGATTTGTCGAAAATTAGATAGGCTATCTTTCTCTTTCACGCAGTCCAGATAAACTTAAATAGTCCTCAGATAGCAGGAACGAAAATACGTTCAGAAAAGTAACGAGAGTACAAGCAACGTGAAAATCTATGCGTCCGCTTTCAGATAGGCTGCTAACGATTATAAGATTGATTTAAACAGCTCTCAGATAGGCTATCTGATAGTTCAAAGCCAGATTTAACAATTAATAAGTGGGACAGTCTTCGGAGAACTTAGCTTCATTTTGCATATAACAATTTTCTTCTTTTTTACGCAGGCCAAATAGCCTCAGAAGTCATCAGATAAGCTATCTGGTACTATAAGTCATCTTCAAACTACAAAAATGCTTTCAGATACCAAGTAACAAGCAAGTTTCAAGATGGCTTTAACCTTTAAATGTCTTGTTCGATCTCCCTCTTAGGCAGGCTATCTGGTAGACGAAAATACAGGTTCTCTCAGCTAAATTTATTGTGCTTAAATAGGCTATCTGAGGATTTTCATCTCAGATAAGCTATCTTTTCATCTCAGATAAACTATCTGCAAATGTATGGCCACTTTTGCTCCCATAATGTTGTACACAACTCTCAGATAGGGCTAGTGGATAGAAATAGAGAATCGGTTGCTTAGATAGCTAACAAGTTTGCCTGCCTGCCTTTCACTATCTGATATAGGCTATCCGTTAAGCGAAAATATTAATTTTCAGAGAGATTTTACTACTGTAGTTGCAATCAGATCTATCGAAATGTATTCTGTGTTCAGATAGCTTTAAATCGTTCAGCTATCAGATAAGTTATCTGAAAACTATCGACTGATATAATTTTCTGAAAATGTAGTCCTCGCTTGCAACAAACGATTAGTCTGTGTTTTATTTTCCAGAAAACCTGTAAACACCTCTTAGATAAGCTATCTGAAAGTTAAAGTTTGATTGATGAGAATACGTTCAGGTTCAGATCGGAAACATAACGGGTAGCATCAATCCCAGATAAGCTATCTGACACCCACAATTGGCTGTTTTTATTGTTCAGATAGCTTCAAACAATTTTCTGTTAGGTCATCCGAAGTTTAAGTAGTCTGTAAGTAACAGTAACAAGCAGTAACATGAAAATCTAGGCTTCGTCTTTGAGATACGATGTTAAGTGATAACGAACAAAAAATGTTAGCTTTTCAGATAGGTTACCCGAAGTTTAGGTAGGCTATCCTTCTGTTTCGTGCAGTCCAGATAGGTTTAAATAACCCTCAGATAGGCAGCAACGAAATTACGTTTAGATAAATATCAGTAAAATGAAAATCTATTAGTCTTCTTTCAGATTAGAGGATATTTTATTTTTCAGATAGGCTATCTTATAAAAGGGAACCAGTTCAGATAGTATTAAATCTGAAACTCGGAAACTAAAGTTTAATAAACGCACAGCCCAGATAGCCTCAATAGTCCTCCGATAAGCTATCTGGTACTCTCAGTGATCCAATTAAAACAAGTTCCGATACTAGATAACAAGCAAGCAACATCAATATTTAGCATATTTTCTCCCTCAGATAATTCAGGAAATCTAAATAGTTTTAAGATGGTTTTAAGCATCATGTTCGATCAATTAAAAAACCTTTTTAAGCATGTTCGATCAATTAAAAACCTTTGAGATAAGTAAATAGTGTAGCTATCTGAAGATTTTCTTCTCAGATAAGCTATTTGAAGATTTTCTTCTCAGATAAGCTATCTGAAAATTTTCTTCTCAGATAAGCTACCTGAAAATTTTCTTCTCAGATAAGCTATCTGAAAATTTTCTTCTCAGATAAGCTATCTGATGAGTTTCTTCTCAGATAAGCTATCTGAAGATATTCTCCTGAACACTAGGGAACTATTCTAGTGAATAGAAATAGGAACACCTGCCTCCCTCAGATAGGCTATCTGATAGACAAAAAGCTAAATTTTGATATTTTAGATCGATCAGGTAGCTTTCTGAAGACTTTCCTCTCAGATACGCTATCTGAAAACATTTCCAGAAAGCCGTGACAACTTTCAGATAGGCTATCTGAAGACATTCCTCCAACTCTTTTCTCCCCAGAAAGTCATACAATTTTCAGATAGGCTATCTAGAGACATTCCTGCGACTCCTTTCTCCCCAGAAAGTCATACAATTTTCAGATAGGCTATCTGGATATCTTTTCAGGCGACGCCCACCACCGACCACCCCGCCACTTCACCGACGAGAACGAAACTCGCCGCGCCAGCTCGCGCGGCATCATCCCCCGGGCCAAAATAAAGACTGTCAAGATGACCTTCGTCATTGTTTTCGGTGAATTCACCCCGTTTTACGGTATTTTTACGGTATCTTCCGCAGTGTTCGTCCTCTGCTGGAGCCCCTACATAGTCTTCGACCTCCTCCAAGTCTACAAATATTTCCCTCAAAGTACCAGCAACAACGCCATAGCCACCTTGATCCAGAGCCTGGCGCCCTTGAACTCGGCGGCCAATCCGATCATCTACTGTCTCTTTTCGACGCATTTCTGCCGCAATTTACGGTAAGTGACGCACTTTCATTTTCCCTTCGAAGGGCCCTTTAGAGGCGTTTAAGGGATTGTCAGCCCTTTGCCACCGCTTTATCTATTGATTGGATTTGGATTTAAAAGCCCTTTCAATCTTTTGCGCTCGGAAATCTCCGTTTGATTTTTAAAATAAAAGAAAGTATTAAAAAGTTAAAGCAATAAATATCGCTGGGATCCAAAATGGCGGATGAAATAAATCGTGTTGGTACTTAACTGTCAGGTTCAATGTTTCATAGGTAAAACGTAATTTGCCGCACCAAATTCAAAGTATAGTTTCTTACAAAGAAACAGGTCAGTGGGATCCAAAATGGCGGATGAAGACTATAAAAATAACTTTAATTTGCTTTTTATCGTTTTCTTAACACATAAATATTTTAAGAGAAACAACATGGCGTTTATTAGTAAATATGGCTGGGATCCAAAATGGCGGATGTGTTACTTAAAACATTTTGCTAATTAACTGTCAGTATCATTGTTTGCAACAAAAGTCGTAGGTAAAACGTAATTTGCCGTATAAATTCAAAACAGTTTCTTACGTAAAGATCAGTGGGATCCAAAATGGCGGATGAAGACAATAAAAACGACTTCAGAATCCTTAACTAGTTTAACGATGAACTTTTTATTGTTTTTTTAGCACACCTAAACTGTACAAGCGAAGAGAACATGGCGGTTCTTAGTAAATATCGCTGGGATCCAAAATGGCGGATTCAATAAAACATTTTTATCATTAAATGTCAGGTTAATTGTCTGCAACAGTTGTTTGCCGACAGCGAAACGTAATTTGCCGTATAATTTCAAAGAATTTCTTAAATAAATTTCAGTGGGATCCAAAATGGCGGATGAAGTAACACATATTGGCATAATAATTATAGAACCACCCAAATTTTGATATTTGTGAATAGTATCAACGATAGGTAACAGTCAATAATTACTCTAGAATTGTAATAACAAGCACTTGGATCCAAGATGGCGGATCTAATGATTTGGATATGGACTTAACCTAACTGCTTTCGTTCGAGAGTTTTAGATTACGTTCAACAATCTAAAACGATTTTTTTGGTTTTTATACAAGTTTTCTTTCAAAAGTAGCTGGGATCCAAAATGGCGGATAGTTCGAAATATGTTTGCAACATCAACAATCAATGTGTATTTTACCTACTAATGTTTATTTTGTAGAATGATAATCAGACGTTCTCGTTAAAAAATTAAGTTCGACATTTCACTGGGCTCCAAAATGGCGGATGTAATTAAACGTCCTAACGAACCATTTTTTGATGTTTTTTAAAGAAAATAATTATTTTAGTCGAAGTCCAAAAAAGGATCTTCAAAATTGAGTCTCTAAGAAAATCATTTGGATCCAAAATGGCGGATTGACGGAAATCTGTTAACTGAACCTTTGTTGATGTTTTTCCATTTTAAAAATTTTAATGTTTTTTAGAAAAAAAAATGTAGACGAGATTTACTGCCGAAATAAGAACAAAATGTTACTGGGCTCCAAAATGGCGGATGCAATGAAATGTTAAGACAGATTTTTTGAGACTCTTTCTCGAAAATTTGTTGATTAAAGTTCAAAAAAGGTCTTTCTAAAAAAATATTCTCAAAGAAAATCACTTGGATCCAAAATGGCAGATTGAACATAATCTGTTAACTGAGTATTATTGTTGATGCATTTTCATTTAATAATGTTTATTAATTATGAGGAATATGCCTAGTGGAGGTTTTCTGTCGAAAGAAGAACAAAATGCTAATGGGCTCCAAAATGGCGGACGTAATTTCTTCTTCCTGTTTTTTGCTGTTTTTTTATGAGAATATGTTGATTAGAATGAACATGGTAAAAATTCTTGATTCAAAAAATTTTATTTTCTACGAAAATCGCTTGGATCCAAAATGGCGGATCGAGCAAAATCTGTTAACTGAACCTGTTGATGCTTTTTCACTTTAAAATGTTTACTAGAGAAAATGTAGTCGAGATCTACTGCCGAAAGAAGAACAAGATGTCTCTGGGCTCCAAAATGGCGGATGCAATGAAATGTCTTAAAATTTTTTGAGGCTCATTTTTGAAGATTTATTGATTAAACTTTAAAAAAAGGTCTTTCTAAACAATTTATTCTCAAATAAAATCACTTGGATCCAAAATGGCGGATCGACCAAAATCTGTTAACTGGACTTTTGTTGATGCTTTTTCACTTTATAACGTTTATTAGAGAAAATGTAGGCGAGATCTACTGCCGAAAGAAGAACAAACTGTCTCTGGGCTCCAAAATGGCGGATGCAATGAAATGTCTTAACATTTTTTGAGACTCTTTTTTGAAAATTTATTAATTAAAGTTCAAAAATGCTTTTCTTCAAAATGTTTCTCAAAGGAAATCACTTGGATCCAAAATGGCGGATCGAACGAAATCTGAAAATTTGCTGATGCTTTTTATTTTAAAGTTTATTAGAGAAAATGTGATCGACGTTTCCTTTCAAAAAGGAACAAAATGTCACTGGGCTCCAAGATGGCGAATGTAATGAAATGTTTTTTATTTTTTTTGCCTTTTTAAGAAAATATTTTATGTAATCAACGTTCAAAAAAGGTCTTTACAAAAAACTGATTATTTAAGAAAATCAGTTTTGGATCCAAAATGGCGGATCGAACGAAATCTATTAACTGTACATTTGTTGGTGCATTTTCACTTTAATGTACTTATTATCGCTTGAGAAGTTGATCGAGGCTTTCAATTGAAAGAAGAACAAAATGTAAATGGGCTCCAAAATGGCGGATGCAATGAAATTTCTTGACAGAAAGTGTTTTGATGTTTTTTTAGGAGAATATGTTGATTAGGGCGAGCCCAGTAAAAATTCCGGTTCATAAGAATGTCGCGAAAGTCACTTGGATCCAAAATGGCGAACCGAACGAAATCCATTAACTGAACATTTGTTGATCTTTTTCGCTTTGATATATTTATTAGAGGGAACTTAGGCGAAGTTGGAACGAAATGTCACCGGGCTCCAAAATGGCGGACGTAATGAAATGCCTCAAAACACGTTTTTTAAGAAAGCAGTTATTTGGGGTGAACAAAGTAAAAATTTTAGGTCTACAAAATTGACTACGAATAAGTCACTGGGATCCAAAATGGCGAATCATATGAAATGTTTTAGCTGAACGTTTTTTGATGCTTTTTCACTCAAATATGCTTATTAGGAAGAATATTAAACCGAGTCAAGTTTTAAAATGTTACTGGGCTCCAAAATGGCGGACGCAGTGAAATGTCTTAACAGGACAATCTTTAATGATCTTTAAAAAAAATTATGTTAAAATGCAAGGCAATAGGTAGTTGGCAGCATGTAAAGCACTAAAGCTAGTTACTTTTCATTTGCTCATGTTGGCGACAGATTCAAAAGTGACTTTCCGCTGATGACAGTTGAAAAATAATTTTAAAAAAATATTAGTTTTAGTTGAATAAGTTGGCAGCATGTAAGAAAAACACTGGACGTTCAAAGACAGGGGTGCCAATCGACTGTTTGGAGATGCCAACTGCCAATCTTAAAAAACATTAAAAGACTACAAAAACCCATTCAATTTCCCTCGTTTTTTTAGCTAAATAAGTTGGCAGTTAGTATAAAGATCAAGAAAAGCAACCACTTTTGTTAATTATTTATAAGGTTGGCAACAGATTAAGTACCGAGCAAATTTTTATTTACAAAGTTGGCAATAGATTCAAATCAATTGATAAAACCAGCACGTAGGTGGATAGGTCAAAAGCCACGACTTTGTTTTCCAAGTCTTGCCCTGAAATAAACATTTCCGGGCCATAAACCTTAACTCGATTTATGGCCATCACAATATCATTAGCTTTCAGGAACAGTAACAGGGAAAAAACTTTTAATACTTTCTTTTTCTTCAATCTTTAATAACAGTGTAAAGCGGAGGCAATAATAGATACATATTGGCCTTTAAATTGCTTAAGAAGCCGCGAAAGTAGATTAAAAACAGAGATTTTTTACATTTTTTAATCGGCCATGGACAGGATGACGCATGTCTTGTCTGCTTGACGTTTGTTTGACAGCAATTCATTAAATTTGAGGTTATGTTGATCATTTTGAGGGTCAGTTGTTGCAACGGTCTGCATTAAGCTTAGACATACTGCACAACCGCAATAAAAGACTTAAAGAATCTCTCACGAATGTCTTAACTTAGTGGCAAGCATCTGCCAGTTTAACGTACATAACCTCAAAAACCTGAGGCAATAATAAATTCATATTGGCCTTTGAATAACTTAACAAGCAGCGAAAGTAGATTAAAACAAGAGATTTTTTTAATTTTTTATTCGGCCATGGACAGGATGACGCATGTCTTGCCTGGTTGACGTTTGTTTGACAGCAATTCCTTAAATTTGAGGTTATGTTGATCATTTTGACGTTAAGTTGCTGCAACAGTCTGCATTAAGCTTAGACATACGGCACAACTAATCCAGTAAGACTTAGAGAATCTCTCACGAATGTCTTAACTTAGTTGCAAGCATCTGTCAGTTTGACGCAACTTCAATATGGCGTTTTGAGGTTAAGTTGTGCAATAGTCTGTATTAAGCTTGGACATACGGCACAACCGCAATAAAAGACTTAAAGCATCTCACACGAATGTCTTAACTCATGCAAGCATCTGTCAGTTTGACGTAACTTCAAAATGGCGATCAATTTTGAGGTTATGTCGATCCGAACCACCGAAAATGACATCATTTTCCCTGCAGATGCTGCTCATTACTAAAAACTTTAAACTTCGATCCGTGCAGAAAAGTGCCGCCCTTCACGTGGATCTCCAAATGCCTCTCCCTCTGCCTCCCCCCCGTGCACAGCTACGGCGGGAACTCCACAGGGACGGTCACTACCACCGTCACCCACTCCACGAGGAGGTCGGCCTCGGCGGCCTCCCTCAGGCACACGATACGGCTGCAGCCGGCCCTCAACCACAGCCACAAGGTCGCCATCTCCGTCGTCTAGTCAATGTCGATATTCACTAGTAAATATTGGAAAATGCGGGAGCCGGAAACTTACTCGCAGTTCAAAGACAATATGACAATTGTACATAGAGACACAGGGTGCAGGGCTCGTCCGGCTCCCGCGTTCATGTCTGTGCTTCATCTGTTATTTATTACCACTCTCGATGTTCTGTACTGTACATATTGCCGTAAGTTTAGCCTGTAGTGTACCCTGGTAGGCTAGTAGGATTTTTGTAAGGATTTCTTATGCTCAAGTGAGGAGAAAATATATTTTGTATGTAATATTACTCAGTGTATTATATGTACAATAAAAGGTGGATATATGTGAGAGGCGTAGCCGAGTTATTAACTGTTTATCGTGTTCAATTTCCAGTTTGAAGGTTAACTAGTGCCAAAACTATCGCTGTATGCCCAGTTGAAAGTTAATCGTACAAATTAATCGCATTTGTCAAATTTTTAAAGGTTAAACCCAAAATGTGACTCTGCGTCTAAAGTTAACCGACCTCTACAAATTTAAAACTTGGAAGTTAACTTTTTCTTTGATCCTGCTTACAGTTTAACAAGTTAACTGCCGCCTGAAGAACCTTTGAAACTTACATTGGAAATTCGTCAATTTTGAAGGTTAACAAATTAAGCAGAGCCTCAAATATGTGTGCCAAGTGCAAGAATTTTTAAAGTTAATACAGATTATACTGCGTGTACTGAATTAAGTTTATTTTGAAGGTTAACACGGAAGTTTTTAGGTAAGAATTCCAACTCTGAAAATTAACCTTTTGCGGTTATGCAAAATGCGGATTTTGAAGGTTAACTCATAACTGATATTTAGTGGAGGTTAGTCAGATTCAAAAAATTGTATGTATGTTCTGTCTTGAAGGTTAACTCTCTTAAAATTGCAAAGATAATTGTAATTAGAAGTACTTATGAGAGTTAACTTGGAACACACGTATTGTTCCGAAACTGACCAGCTTTGAAAGTTAACCATTACTTGCAAATGGAAAATAGTGTGAAGGTTAGGTACCTATTAACCGGTAAATAGTATCGATTCTGTTCTGCGCCACATTTTGAAGGTTAACTGTTTGCTCAGCTATCTTCAACTTCTGATTCATGGTCATCGAATTTCGACTCAGGTAGGTACTATAATTGTTATTGAGGGTTAACCTAAATATATCGACTTTGAAGGTTAAATCGTGAATTCTTTGAGAGTTAACATTTGTGCCTCATTCTGAAGGTTAACTTTTCGTACTGCTGAGCTAACTGCAGTTACTGAAGGTTAATCTGTATCAGTTTTGTACTATAGTGCGGTTTGAAAGTTAAAATTGCAACTTTTTTGAAAGTTAAACGTTGCGCACTTTAAAATTCTTGTAACTTTTAGAATTGTTGATCTATCTCCCGCTATTAAGAGTTAACCTGTATGAATTTTCTACTATACTACGGTTTGAAAGTCAAATTGTGATTTTTTTTAGAGTTAACCGTTTGTGGTGCACTTTGAAGGTTAACTTTTGGTATTGCTGAGCTATCTTCAGTTATTGAGTGTTAACCTGTTTTAAATTCTGTACAACGGCGGTTTTAATTTACTAATTTTTTTGAAGACGCTTGGGGCGCAGTTTGAAAGTTAACTTTTGGCTAAGCTATCTTCAGTTGGGTATTGAAGGTTAACCTATATCAATTTTGTACTTATGCGCTTTAAAAGTAAAGTTGAAAGTTTTGAAGGTTAACCGTCTGTGGCGCATTTTGAAGGCTAACTTCAATCACTCACAGTTAACTTGTATCAATTTTGCACTACGACGATTTGAAAGTTAACGGTTAACTTTGAAGATTAACTTCTGGTATTGCTGAGCTTATCTTCAGGTACTGAAGGTTAACCTGTACCATGGTAGTACAGCGATTTGAAAGTTTTGTGAATTTTTTGAAAGTTAACCGTTTATAGCGCACTTTTATGGTTAACTTTTAATATTACTGAGCCCTCTTCAGTTGCACATGGCTAACTTGAATGAATTTTGTACTACGGCGATTTGGAAGTTAATTTCTAAATTTTCTGAAAAAGTTAACCCTTTTATAGCACACTTTGAAGATTAACTTTTGATATTTCTGATATCTCTTCAGTAATTAAAGGTTAACCTGTACATACCGATTTTGTGCTGCTGCTGTACGCGAAAGTTAAATTGTGAAATTTTTGAAAGTTAACCATTTGTGGTGCACTTTGAAGGTTAACTTTTAGTATTACTGAGCTATCTTCAGTCACTCGCGGTTAACATGTATCAATTCTGCACTACGACGGTTTGAAAGCTATTTTGTGAATTTTTTGAAAGTTATCGGTTTGAAGGTTAACTTTACTAAGGGTTAATTCGTTTTCAATTCTGTAATACGACTGTTTGCAAGATAAATTATCCATTTTTTAAGGGTTAACCGCTTGTGGCGCACTTTGAAAGTTAACCTTTATGAATTCTGTACTATACTACGGTACGGTTTCAAAGTCAAATTGTGATTTTTTTAGAGTTAACCATTTATGGTGCACTTTGAAGGTTAACTTTTGGTATTGCTGATTTACTGAGCTATCTTCAGTTATTGAGAATTAACCTGTTTTAAATTCTGTACAACGGCGGTTTTAATTTACTAATTTTTTTGAAGACGCTTGGGGCGCAGTTTGAAAGTTAATTTTTGGCTAAGCTATCTTCAGTTAGGTATTGAAGGTTAACCTATATCAATTTTGTACTTATGCGCTTTAAAAGTAAAGTTCAGAATTTTTTGAAGGTTAACCGTCTGTGGCGCACTTTGAAGGCTAACTTCAATCACTCACAGTTAACTTGTATCAATTTTGCACTACGACGATTTGAAAGTTAACGGTTAACTTTGAAGATTAACTTCTGGTATTGCTGAGCTTATCTTCAGGTACTGAAGGTTAACCTGTACCATGGTAGTACAGCGATTTGAAAGTTTTGTGAATTTTTTGAAAGTTAACCGTTTATAGCGCACTTTTATGGTTAACTTTTAATATTACTGAGCCCTCTTCAGTTGCACATGGCTAACTTGTATGAATTTTGTACTACGGCGAATTGGAAGTTAATTTCTAAATTTTCTGAAAAAGTTAACCCTTTTATAGCACACTTTGAAGATTAACTTTTGATATTTCTGATATCTCTTCAGTAATTAAAGGTTAACCTGTACATACCGATTTTGTGCTGCTGCTGTAGGTACGCGAAAGTTAAATTGTGAAATTTTTGAAAGTTAACCATTTGTGGTGCACTTTGAAGGTTAACTTTTAGTATTACTGAGCTATCTTCAGTCACTCGCGATTAACCTGTATCAATTCTGCACTACGACGGTTTGAAAACTAATTTGGGAATTTTTTGAAAGTTATCCGTTTGAAGGTTAACTTTACTAAGGGTTGTTTTCAATTCTGTACTGCGACTGTTTGCAAGATAAATTATCCATTTTTTAAGGGTTAACCGCTTGTGGCGCACTTTGAAAGTTAACTTTGGTATGGGTGCGAGTTATCTTCAGTTATTGAAGGTTTTGTAGGTACTGCGTCGGTTTTAAAGTTAATTTGTGATTTTTTTAAATTAACTGTTTATAGCGCAGTTTTAAGGTTAACTTTTGGTGTTGCACTCCAGCGGTTTGAAATTAACTTTATTATTTTTTTTTAAAGTTAACCACTTGTGGTGTGCTTTGAAGGTTAACTTTTAGCATTGCTGGGCTATCTTCAGTTATTGAAGGTTAACTGGTTTCAATTTTGTACTACTGCGGTTTGAAGGTTAAAATGTGAATTACTTGAAAGTTAACCGTTCGTGGTGCACTTTGAAGGTTAACTTCTAGTAGGTACTGCTAGGCTATTTTCAGTCTCTCACGGTCAACCTGCATCAATTCTATAGTACGACGGTTTAAGTTAAATATTAAATTTTTTGGAAGTTAATGGTTTGTAGCGCACTTTGAAAGTTACCTAACTCTATGTATTGCTGGGCTATATTCAGTTAGTGAAGATCGAGGTGAAGATTATTTATAAATTTTTTGAAAGTTAACTTCTGGTATTGCTGCGCTATATTTAATCACTGAAGGTTAACCGGTACCAACTTTGTACTAATGCGGCTTGAAAGTTAAAAAGTGAATTGTTTGCAAGTTAACCGTTAGTGGTGCACTATGAAGGTTGACTTCTAGTTTTGCTGAGCTATTTTTAGTCTAACCTGTATACATTCTTTAAAAGTTAAATATTCAATTTTTTTGAAAGTTAATCGTTTATAGCGCACTTTGAGGGTTAACTCTTTGTACTGCTGGGCTATCTTCAGTTAGTGAAGATTAAGTTGCATCAGTTTTATACCGTCGCGTCTGCGGTTTGAAAGTTTATTTATTAATTTCTTGAAAGTTAACTTCTGGTATTGCGGTGCTATCTTTAATCACTGAAGGTTAACCGGTATCAACTTTGTACTAATGCGGCTTGAAAGTTACAATGTGAATTGTTTCCAAGTTAACCGTTAGTAGTGCACTTTGAAGGTTAACTTCTAGTTTTGCTGAGCTATTTTTAGTCTAACCTGTATACGTTCTATAGTACGACGGTTTAAAAGTTAAATATTCAATTTTTTTGAAAGTTAATCGTTTATAGCGCACTTTGAGGGTTAACTTTTTGCATTGCTGAGCTTATTCAGTTAGTGAAGATTAAGTTGCATCAATTTTATACCATCGCGTCTGTGGTTTGAAAGTTTATTTATTCATTTTTTGAAAGTTAACTTCTGGTATTGCGGTGCTATCTTTAATCACTGAAGGTTAACCGGTATCAATTCTGTACTACTGCGGCTAGAAAGTTAAAATGTGAATTGCTTGCAAGTTAACCGTTTGTGGTGCATTTTGAAGGTTAACTTCTAGTTTTGCGGAGCTAATTTCAGCCTCACGGTTAACCTGTATCAATTCTATAGTACGACGGTTTAAAAGTTAAATATTCCATTTTTTGAAAGTTAATCGTTTATAGCGCACTTTGAAGGTTAACTCTTTGGATTGCTGAGCTATCTTCAGTTAGTGAAGATTAACTTGCAGTTTGAAAGCTTATTTATGAATTTTTTGAAAGTTAACCGCTCGTTGAAGGTTCATTTCTGGTATTGCTGTGCTATCTTCAGTTAATAAGGGTTAAAAAACATTTTTTACTCATTTAACTTATTTAATAACGTCGTAACAATAATTAACGAAAAACATGTATACCAATATTAAAATTACTAGTGTTTTTTAGTTCTCATGTAGATGCCTACTAAGCATGTGCTTCTTCAGGTCGTTTTTCCATTTACATTTGTGGTCGCATTTCTCGCACCAGAGCCAATTAATCTCATCCTCGCTTACATGTTTATTAACCATATGCCGCTGCAGGTTTTGCTTCTCCTTTGTTTTGTAGTCGCATTTCTCGCACTTAAACCACTTTATCTCGTTTTCGTCCAGATGTTTATTAATCAAGTGCTGCTGCAGATCCTTATTCTGTTTAGTTTTAAAGTCGCATTTTTCGCATCTAAACCAGTTAATTTCACTCTCACTCATATGTTTGTAGATTCGGTGCGGTTGCAACTTCCCCTTCTCTTTGGTCCTGTAGTCGCATTGCCCGCACTGGAACCATTTGACCTCGTCCTTGTTCAGATGTTTGTAAATCCTGTGCCTGTTCAGGTTCGTCTTGCGTTTGGCTTTGTACTCACATCTGTCACATTCGAACCACTTGGCCTTTTTTGTAGGTAATTTCGCCAGAGGGTCGTCGGGATTTTGGTCCGCGCTTAGCTCGTGCCACTCGATTTCGATTTCCTGCTTTATCTCCTCTTCCGCTTTTATCTTCACCTCTTCTTTATCCGTTTCTGCTTCGCTCCATTCTTCCTTCGGTTCCTCTTTAATGACTTCCTGCCCGAGCTCATGACAGTAACCGATTACGAAGGCTGACATTAGGATTTGAAATAAGTAATTCCTGTGCGCCTTTAATGTTAATCGATTTATTTAAAATATATTAGGGCTCACCAGTAATAATAATTTTCGTTTTATTCGGATTTAATGGGCTTCACAGATGTAAACTTCGCAACAACGTAACCTCACTTGTTTGACAGGTGTCAATCAGCAGCGTCGCCACTCGAAAACCAAAGTCACTAGAATTGATTGATGAAATTGATGAGCTCAGCGACATCTAGTGACGTCTTGTTGAAAGGCAGAAAGGAAACTGCAGAGGTAAATCGGGATTTTACTTTGCTAACTGGTGGCGACATCTGTTGTGAGTTCTGACACTATGAAAAGGACACTGTAACAGTGGGAGGAAAATTTAATTTAGTAAAGTTAACGTAACGTAACCTCAATTAACCTCTAATCGACAAATGGAATAAAATAATAAAAACAAAAGTTACACGCTTTAACCTTTAAAACTGTGAATTTAGATAACGATAGTCAATTCTAGGAACTTTAGTCTCGGCCTGTTGTCAGCTGTCACTTGTCAGTTGCCATGTAAGAGAACTGTCAAACTTAGAGTGAGGTTATGTTATTGAACAGTTACAGGTTAAAAGTTGAATATCAATTAAAATTAATTAATAAATTAATATTAATCATTACTAATGTCGTCATTCGTAATTGGTTACTGTCATGAGCTCGGAAAAGAGGTTATTAAAGAAGAACCGAAGGAAGAATGGAGCGAAACAGAAACGGATAAAGAAGTGAAGATAAAAGAGGAAATAAAACAAGAAATTGAAATCGAGTGGCATGACGTAAATGTAGAAACTAAATCTGAAACCCCTACGCACCTTTTGGAGAAATCGGACGAGGAAACCCCTACAAAAAAATCCAAATGGTTCGAATGTGACAAGTGTGAGTACAAAGCTAAACGCAAATCGAACCTGAACAGGCACAGAATCTACAAACACCTCAACGAGGACGAGGTCAAATGGTTTAAGTGCGGGCAATGCGACTACCAAACCAAGGAGAAGGGGAAATTGCAACCGCACCGCATCAACAAACATCTGAACGAAAACGAGAACAACTGGTTTAAGTGCGGAAAATGCGAGTACAGGACTAAACATAGAAGAAACCTGAACAGGCACGTAATTTACAAACATGCAGACAAAGACGAGATAAAATGGTTCAAGTGCGAGCAATGCGACTATAAAACAAAAGAGAAGGGCAAGCTGAGATCGCACCAAATCTACAAACATCTGAATGAAAATGAAATTAACTGGACCAAGTGCGAAAAGTGCGGCTTGAAACTCAAACAAAAGAAGGACCTGAACCAGCACATGATCAATAAACATCGGAATGATGACGAGATCCAGTGGTTTAAGTGCGAAAAGTGCGACTTTAAAACCAAACACAAGAATAACCTGTCGCAGCACGTGATTAATAAGCATTTAAGTGAGGAGGAGATTGTCTGGTTTAAGTGCGAAAAATGCGGGTACAAAACTAAAGAGGCGGTCAACCTAAACAGACACGTGATTATGCATTCCGATGAAAGTCAAGTCAATTGGTTTAAGTGCGAGAAATGCGAATACAAATCTAAGTGGAAGCATGCTCTGCGAAGGCACGAGATTAACAAACATTGAAATGAAGATGAAACATAAATAGAATGTATTGACTGTGATGATATGCGATTAACAAAACATTTTTAAAATCAGCTTAAAAGTTAAAAACATTTATTGTAAAGGTTATATACTTATTTTGAAAGCTAACCACAACAAAACTTAACTTTTACCAGACTCAAATGGCAGGTATAGGTACTGAAAGCTAATAATGTAGAAAAACAATATGTATACCAATACAGGTATATGCATAAATTATGAATGTATATTAAAATCAGAGACAGAACAAAAATCACAAGACATTACATCTCAGGTTTAAACATCCTTTAAGGCACTGGTGGGGGTTTATTGCGCTTGGCCCCGTATGATGCGCATGCGTTGATGTGTCATTTCTAGTGCATTTATACGTCATTTGTCACTACTGTCAACAGAATGTGTCATTTCTAGTGCATTTATACGTCATTTGTCACTACTGTCAACAGAATCTGGGACCTTTCACGTTTACCACGTGCTATTTTAACCTGCAATGATGATAAATGACACATAACTGACACTAGCCATTCAAGTAAATTCTGTCGGCGGTCAAAAAATGACTGCGCATACGGTCATACATGGCGGCATGACGTCACGCTTACAGAACCTAGGCGTTGTAAATTGTATTATTTACATTTTTCGGAGAACCACTAGGGAAGCATTTTCAGCCCCATATCCAATCCATAGGAAGTTTTCGTCTTAAAATGAGACACCTTCATGTTCGCAGTAAATAATTTTCTATCTTTGAAGAAAAATCAAAGGAATTTTTAGGAACACGACAGCTTCTACCCTAACTTTCAACATCTATAACCTCGCCACTTATCCCGCAGTCCAAGCAAAAGTTCTAGAAGAACAAATGAGAATCTTCGCAGAAGATTTCCAGAGGTCCTCCACTTTCCAGGACCTCAAAGAAATGAACTACCTGGAGCAGGTTATTAAAGAAAGCTTGAGGCTGTACCCTCCGGTGCCTTTTGTGGGCCGCGAAGTGAAGGAAGAGGTCTTCTACGAAGGTGATCTCCTCCCTAAAGGGCTGACCCTTACCCTGTTCCTGTTTGGGGTTCACCGCAATCCGGAACTCTTCCCGGATCCGGAGAAGTTCGATCCTGGAAGGTTCGAAAAAACCGATACCGAGCACCCTTTTGCCTTTCTGCCCTTCAGTGCAGGGCCCAGGAACTGCATCGGTAAGAAAAGCAGAAATTTCTTTGGTTTAGGGTCGTTTTCAGGGCAGAAGTTTGCTATGGCTGAAATTAAAACCGTGGTCTCGAGGCTGGTCAGAAGCTTTCAGATTCTGCAGACAACTCCCAAGCATCGAGTGAACTTGGCTGCCGAGACTGTTCTGCTGTCAAAAAATGGAGTATGAGTGAAGCTCAACAGGAGGATGTAAAAGTTTTAATAAAGTTCGATTCTTAATAAAGTTTATTTTGGTACAATTATGGGGGTAGAAGCCCTGTTCCATCTACTTCACCTCAGGATCCAAAACCAAGATGGCCTCTTTGATCTCATTGGGAGTTGAGTCTTGAGTCAGCAGATGACTGAGGAAGACCTTCATAAAGCCCCCGCGAGTCTCCACCTGGTCCCAAGAATTGAACTCCTTCACATCCTCAGCTGTGATTCTAGAAATAAACTGGTAGAATCTTTTAAAAGCCTTTTTGCCCTGCAGATTTAGACGGTCAAGCTCTATGGTGTCTTCTAGAATCTCAATGAGCTTGAACTCCTTCCTAATTTCCTTCTTCTTCACCAAACGGATCGAATTTTTTGCTTCCAGGCGCTTCAACTGAACTTCTAGAGCCTCTCTAGTCTTCTGGTCGAGATCTCTTTGGAGCAATACCTTCAAAATTGTCTCCAGCGTGAAAAGATCGTTGGAAAACAGCGAATTATCCCCGCTCTTCAAGGCTTCGAAAGCTTCTTTACCCTTCAGGAATTTAGCAGCAGTTTGGTAGGCTTCATCTTTTGGATTTGGCAGAAGCTCGATTAGATCTAAAATTAGAAGAGACAATTCCTGTAGTTTCCAGACTTCCAGCCTGGAGCTAGACTCTTCCACCAAAAACTTCAGCAGGTAATACCGGAGGGCCTGGTCAAGCTCAGGGTGCAAAGGTCTCCAGAGGAGTTTCTGCATAACCTCCCTGAGGGTTGTCTTGAAATCTTTATTAAAACTGACCTCAAGATTGAAACTATAAATCTCTTCGAAAAATTCCTGGATTTCATCGAAATATTTCTTCTCCAAACCGAAGGGGCTAGGTTTTGGTATCTCCACTAGAAGGTCGCAGAAGAAAATTGGGGAGCTGCTTTGGTAAAAGGGCTTCAACCTCTGGAGAGTGGGTCTAACCTCCGGATCTATGGGGGAATTCAGAAGATATTCTAGTAGGAGCAGTTTGAATTCTTGGTAGGTTAGTTTTAACGTGTTGACTTTTTGGATGAGCAATTCAGCTTCTGATGGTCTCTGTAAGAAAGGTTCCAGAATTTCGAAAAACTTCCTTTCGGTGGGATAATTCGAAACGGGTTGGAGTTTCAATAGGAGGCTTCGTGATTTCTGAAGAAAGCTCGGTTATGGTTTCAACAGTTGGTTCTGTGTTTTCTAACTCTGCAGGCAATATATTTTCTGGAATCTTTTGGATAGGTCTGCTAGTAGGTAAATGTAGAAAATCTACGGGAAAATGCGGTGGTGCCCTCTAGCGAGAACCCGGAGGGTGCGCTGGAAATCAGTACCGTTTCAACTTTCGAGAAGGAAGGATCGTAGAACCATTTCGGAAGTCAATAACTATTAATGTAACAGTATTTAATATATGAGTTTAAACTACTTGTGTCTAACTTAATAACGAATAACTGAGACTAACGAACTATTTCTCACATTTTTTGGTGCCGAAACCAGGGAAGCTGGAAACGGGACGCTTGAAGTGCAGTGCAAAAGTTTTGCTGTTAACTTACCTGTAACTAACGATAACGGACTAACGAACAATGGAAGTTAGCAGTAGGAAGTCGTGCCGTGCTCAAGTGACTAAATTAATTAATAGTGCTCATGCATTGTTATCTAACGATGAAACCGACATCGGTGAATTGATCGTCATTAAAGAAAGAATCGATGCCGCTAACGAAAAACTGAAAACTGCCAATGAAGCTGTGAAACCCACACTTGTCGGCAAAGATGAAGAAGAAATCGAAGAGGAAATTACCAGAGTTTTGGATTATGAAGATAACGTTATCGAAATCCTCTCGCGAATTAAACTTCGTGTGCGTAGTGCAAACGGTAGTGAAAGAAGTTCAAACGTTGGATACCGACACCCATCAGAGACAGCTCCAAGTGACGAGGCTTCGGAGAATAATGGTGAATCTGGTGATAAAGAAAATAACGAGAATAACGAAGAGAATAACTGTATTGTAGTGATATTAATCTCTCAATGTTGGTAACATGACATGTATCTATGTCACAAATGTCAATGTCAATTGTCATGTGATAAGACAGGAAGCAGTTCCCGTTATATTTTAGCTTGAATAAACCTAACGTAAACCTACTTATTATTAAATCTGGGCAAACCCCAACACCACATTGGCGACGAGGAAACGGAGTGAGGTTAGGTTACCACGTGTTTAACGGGAATATCCTGTAGGAAGTATAATATTCTGGTCTTGTGGAGTCAGAATCATACCAGGCATGGCGATAATTGGTTCTATGGAGAAATTCGACGTTAAATCCGATGATTGGACTATTTATAACGAACAACTCGAACAATTTTTCTCGGTAAACAAAATTGAAGACACAGCTACGGTGAAAAAGCAAGTAGCAGCACTCCTAAGTTTGATTGGCTCAGACACCTACAAGATTTTAAGAGATCTGTGTACTCCAGGTCTTCCAAAGGACAAAACTTATCCGGAGTTGTGCCAACTACTGAAGTCTCATTTCTCACCGGCAACTTGTATCTTTCGAGAGCGAGTGGAATTTTATGATGCTCATCAAGGGGAGAATGAAACCATAAACAAGTGGCACGCCAGAATCCACAATCTTGCAACAAATTGCGAATTTGGCGCTAATCTTAATTCCATCCTGAAGGACAAGTTTGTCTGTGGACTAAAGAGAGGGAAAATTAAGGACCGATTATGCGAAGAGAAGCCTGCAACATGCACCTTTGAAAAGTTAGTTGAAATTGCACTCAGCAGGGAGGCATCGATCATGGCTGAAGGGAAAGAGGTTCATTGGGTCAAGGATTCCAAGACCGAAAAACTCAACCAACGAGGATCCAGTTGCAACCATTCCAATAAGAAGTCAACAGAAACATCTGAAAAAAAAGGCAAATGGTCATGCAATAGGTGTGGAGGTCGACACACAGGGAATCAGATCTGTAAGTACATAGACTATAAATGCAATCTTTGTAAAAAGAAGGGGCATTTGGCGAAAATGTGCAAGAGTCGACAGAACCAAAACTTCGTCGAGGAAGATGAACTGGAAGACCTATAAGTTTTGAGGACATTCACGCCATAAATGCGGAAGATATTAACCTGATCTCTTTCGACGATTGTAACCCAAAATTTGGAGATGTCAAGGTCAACAACGTTTCATTAGCTATGCAAATTGATTGTGGAGCGGCCTTGTCCATAATCACAGAAACTTGTTATACTAAACATTTTAAGAATTGTCCATTACAAACGTCAAGGGTTAGATTGAGAGACTATTCAGGTAACCAAATCAAAACTGTGGGAGCGATAAATGTCACCCTGGAATACAGCAACATCAAAGCAGCAGATTTTGTATTATATGTCGCAAGTGAGGGCTTACAAAACTTACTTGGACGTGACTTTTTGCGGAGATACGGGTTCAAATTGGTCTCCGACATTCTCAGAGTTGACGATAATAAATTGGATTGTATTTTGGAGGATTTCAAGGAATTATTTGATGGCAAATTAGGCTGTTACAAACCCAAGGTATTCAACATAGGAGTCCGAAAGAATGCAATTCCTATTTTTGTCAAACCAAGACCAGTGCCGTTTGCTTTTAGGGAAAAAATTGAGGTTGAACTACAGCGCCTTCAAGATGACGGAGTCCTATCACCAATAGAGACCAATGACTGGGGAACACCACTAGTTCCGGTACTGAAGAACGATGGAACTGTGAGGCTCTGTGGAGACTACAAAGTTACTGTCAATAAAGAAGTTGTCAACGTGAAATACCCTCTACCCAGAATAGAGGAAATTTTTATTAGGTTAAATGGCGGTGAAAGCTTTAGCAAGTTAGACTTAAGCAATGCCTATAACCAGCTGCAACTAGATGAACAGTCTGCGAAATTGCTATCCTGGTCTACTCATAAAGGACTTTTTAAGTTGAATAGATTACCATACGGAATAACGCCGGCAAGCGCTATATTTCAAAGAACTTTGGAACAAGCTCTGCAGGGACTGGATGGCGTCGCAAATTTCGTGGATGATATCATAGTCACAGGCCAGACAAGAAATCAACACGAAGATAATTTAAAGGCACTATTCTCAAGATTGAAAGAATCAGGTTTTAAGTTAAAATTGGCAAAATGTCAATTTTTCCAGAAGGAGATTAATTATCTGGGTCACACCATCTCTCGTGAAGGATTACAAAAGAACAACGATAAGGTCAAAGCCATCACTGAGGCACCAACACCCACAAACACGACTCAGGTAAAAAGCTTTGCAGGCTTAGTAAACTATTATGGGAAATTTATCCCAAATCTGTCGGGTATAATGAAGCCAATATATACTTTACTAAAGAAAGGCACACAATTCATTTGGAATGCAGATTGTGACCAAGCATTTACAAAAGTCAAGCAGGTGGTTGCCTCAGATAGTGTTTTAACACACTTTGATCCGAATTTAGAAATAATCCTGTCGACAGACGCATCGCAAGATGGCATAGCGGCGACACTTTCACATCGAATGAGGAATGGTGACATCAGGCCGATTCTATTCATATCCCGAACGATGACGGGGGCCGAAATAAATTATTCTGTGTTAGACAAGGAAGGATTGGCAATTTTTTGGGCTGTAAAAAAGCTGCACCACTATTTGGCTGGTCAAGAGTTTACGATCCAGACCGATCATAAACCGCTGACGACACTTTATGGGGAGAAATGCCCTATTCCTCCAATGACATCAAGCCGTGTACACCGATGGGCGCTGTACCTCTCCGGATTTGCATATAAGATCGTATATGTCAAGGGAGCCGAAAATCAGGTAGCCGATATGCTTAGTAGACACCCCATGAAAATCAGTGCTGTCAAAGCTGAGTCAGATGAATACACAACCTTAAATTTAATCGTATCTGAAGGAATCCCAATCGACAGCAAAAAGATTGGAATTGAAACTAGACGGGACCCAGTCTTGAGTCGAATTTTCAATTTCGTCACTAAGGGTTGGCCTAATTCAACGGATGATGATAGAGTTAAACCATATTTATCCAAACAAGCCGAGATTACCTGTGAGCAGGACTGCTTATTGTGGGGATTCCGAGTAATCATTCCCGAAAAGCTACAAAACCAACTTTTAGATGAGCTACACGCAAGTCACTTGGGCATCGTGAAGATGAAATCGATCGCAAGATCTTATTTCTGGTGGCCCAAATTGGATGAAAGGATAGAAAACTTAGCAAAGTCATGCAAACCATGTTTGAAAACTGCTGGAGATCCACCAAAAACTCTAGTAACACCCTGGTTTCGTCCACAAAAACCCAACGAAAGAGTACACTTAGATTTTTTGGGTCCTATAGATAATTACTACTATTTTATAATGCAGGATGCATTTTCCAAATGGCCGGAAATTTTTGAAATGAAATCGACTACTTCCGAAGCGACCATCAAGAAGGTTCGAGAATATTGCACTAGATGGGGGATTCCCAGTGTGATTGTATCTGATAATGGGCCACAGCTAGTATCGGCAGAGTTCGAAGCATTTTTAAAGAAGAACGGAATCCGACATTTAACAATAGCACCATACCATCCAGCAACCAACGGTTTAGCAGAGAATGCCGTCAAAAACTTCAAGAAAGGCCTATACACAGCTTTACTTGATCCTAGAAACAAGAAAACACCAAAGGAAGTTTTAATCAGCCGATATCTACTAGCCTATCGAAACTCAAAACACTGTACAACAAATGAAACGCCAGCTTTCCTTATGCTTGGCAGAGATTTGAGAACCGTCTTTGATTTGTTGAGACCGGATATTAATGCTGAAGTAAAGTCGAAACAAACTAGACCCTCAAATCTAAAAGGCACGATGGTCAAGACATTTGTGGTGGGAGATATGGTGATGGCAAGAGATTACAGAAAGATTAATAGTAAAGAATGGATAGAAGCAAGAGTCATTCACGTCCTAGGCAACAAGACTTATATCTGCGAAACTGAAGATCACTTACACTGGAAAAGACATGTCGATCAACTGAAAACGATCGAGTTGAGGAATAACGTAACGCCAGAGAAGAATAACAATGAGGAAATCGACAGAAAGGAAAAGGAACAAGTTCCAGTTACCCAGAAAAAAAAACCAAGTAGAGTAAGCGAGGGAATAAGAGCTCCACCTTCACCTAATAGGGTAACTCCACCAATACCTCTGCAGAAAGCACCAAGCATATTGCTCAACACGGAGACTTTAGGAACGCACCTATTACCCACACAAGCACCAACATCCAGAGCAGCGAGTAATGTCATTCCGAAAGCGACACGACAAACCGTTAAACCATCGACAAGCCGTCCAAAAAGAAACGCAAAGGTACCTCCCAAACTAGCTGACTATGTTTAATGTTACTTGTGATGTATAGTGATTGTACCGCCAATTTTAAGTGGTGGGATATGTAGTGTAGTGATATTAATCTCTCAATGTTGGTAACATGACATGTATCTATGTCACAAATGTCAATGTCAATTGTCATGTGATAAGACAGGAAGCAGTTCCCGTTATATTTTAGCTTGAATAAACCTAACGTAAACCTACTTATTATTAAATCTGGGCAAACCCCAACACCACAATAACGGCGAAGCATCCAGCTCCAACAGCTCAAGTGCAAGCGCAAAGGAAGAACGCAATAACGAACAGGTGGAAAAGGTACCCAAACAGACCAGACTCTCGTCAAGTCAAGGTAAGAAAGCGAAAATTAATATCAAGTTGCCGAAATTGGAATTACGGAAATTCAACGGAGATTTAGCAACGTGGACGCCTTTCTGGGAACAATTTAAGACTACAATTCACGAGAACGATAACCTTGACACCGTGTCGAAATTCAATTATCTGCAGTCTGTTCTGGTAGGCAAGGCGGCAGCCTCAATCGCGGGGTTAACTCCCACCGAAGCTTGTTATCTTAATGCCATAGAAATATTAACGGATGAATACGGAAACAATCAGAAGATTATCGATAATTATGTACAAAAACTCATGGATTTTAAACAAATAAAAAACAGGAACGACGCTGCAGGATTACGTTCTTTGTATAATACAACATCCTCAGTAACTCGAACTTTAACGTCTCTTGGGATCGATTGCAATCAATACGGCATGATTGTAAAATCAGTCATTTTAAAGGTGATGCCATATATTTTACGTCTCGAATATTATAAACAGTGTTCAACGGCAAACGAGAAATCCATGACAATAACTGAACAAATAGAATTTTTGTTAAATTATATTAAACTAAATGTGGAGTCGTTAGAATTAGCCCAAGCAGCTGATGCATCGAACAACGTAACACGTGCGGATAAACAAAGCGAGGAGCGACGGTTTTCTAAGAACAATTATGGTGCAGCCAAAACGCAAAATTCAGACCAAAGCTACAGTGCCGCAGGATTATTTACGAGCGCGAAACCACCCGATTGTTTATTCTGCCACCAGAATCATAACGCTCATGAATGTAAATCAAACTTAACTCTTGAACGAAAAAAGGAAATTCTGAAAACTAATAAAAGGTGTTTTCGATGTACCGGACCAAATCATTCATCAAAATTCTGCAGAACGAAAAATCTTCTTTGTGGCAAATGTAAAGGACGGCATGCGGAAGTTATGTGTGATCCCAATTATCGTAAAGCTAATGAAACTAATTACCAAAGTAACGCCGAATCGTCAAATCCTACCGTAAATAATTTACTTCTAACGAAAAGTAATGGGGTTGAAACTGTTTACTTGCAGACTGCTAAAGCTTACGTATCGGATGGCAGTAATTCTGAAGAAGTTTTTGTCCGTTTAATTCTCGATGGAGGTAGTCAACTAACGTACGTTAAAGAATCAGTCTCCAAACAACTGAAATTAAAGAATTTGGGAATCTATAATTTGAGCGTCATACCATTTGGATGTAATAAAAAACGAACGTCAAAATCCTACAATAGAGTCGAACTTACGATTTATTCCCAATATAACTCAACGCCAATCGTAATTAATGCTATCGAAGTTCCTGAAATTTGCTTTGATGCTTTGGACGTACCCACGGTTGATAATCCGATTGTCAATACCTTGAACTTGGCAGATTCTTGTATTGGACCGAAACTTCCCGTACATGGTCTCTCTATACTAATAGGAGCAGACTTTTATTGGAAAATCGTAACGGGTGAACACATACGTATTAATGACACCTTAACTGCTGTGAACACCAAACTTGGTTGGACTCTACAAGGGCCATCTTTTTTAAAATCAACTAATGCATGTGTGAATATAGTAACTGCTCTACATATTAACGTACAAGAAGAAGAAAAAATTGACGTCAACAAATTTTGGAACTTAGAAACTTTAGGAATTCAAAGCAAAGAACAATCTGTTAATGAAGTCCCACAATCCTTTGTAACTGAAAACATCAAATTTAAGGACGATGGATATGAAGTTAAATTACCGTGGAAAAATCCTTACGTTAACATTAATGATAATTTCAAAACTGCCTGGATACGTTTAAAAAATTTAACTGACAAACTCATAACGAATTCACGTTTGATTGAATATGACTCAGCCGTACGAGAGTACCTAACTAACGATTTTGCTGAAAAAATTCCCGAAGGCAACGAAAACGACAAAATTTATTATATGCCTCACCGTGCAGTTTATCGAGAAGATAAGTGTACTTCCAAGGTGCGCGTAGTATTTGATGCATCATCTCACGCGCCTGGTTACCCATCCCTTAACGATCTTTTATTAGTGGGAGACAATTTTACTCCGGACTTGCTCAAGATTTTAATGAACTTTAGAATTGGTAATATCGCAATAACGGCCGATATCGAAAGGGCATTCCTCCAGATAAAGCTTAACGAAAAGGATTGCGATTTGCATCGTTTTTTGTGGTACTCGAATCCTGTAACGGACCCAAATAACTTACCAGAAATCGAAACGTTTAGGATGACAAGGGTTACTTTTGGAGTTTCGAGTAGTCCATTTTTACTATCAGCAACTTTGACGAAACATTTATTAACGCAAGGTGAACATTTTCCTCAAACTTGTGAACTCCTGAAAAATTCATTCTATGTTGATGATTGCGTAGTAGCTTTGAATAACGAAAAGGAAGCTCTTGAATTTCACCGTGAAGCAGTAACTGTCATGAAAAAGGCCGGAATGAATCTAAGGAAATGGAGGACAAATGATAAAAATATCAATGAATTAATTGACGACGAATTAAAATCTAATAATGTAAGTGATAAAGTACTTGGAATAAACTGGAATATCGACACAGATTCGCTGAATGCAGATGTTAAATCAGCGATTTCTTTTCTTGATAATACCAATGCTAGTACTAAAAGGGTAGTCTTGCAAACTGTGTCACGTGTATTTGACCCTTTAGGATTACTGGGTCCCTTTACTATTCGAGTGAAGATATTGCTGCAAGAGATATGGAAACTGAAGTTAACATGGGACGAGACTTTACCTGAAGAACTTTGTAATGAGTGGACGAAATGGTGTAACGATTTAAGAGTTTTGGAAGCTTTCCATATTCCAAGACTTACTGCCACGAGTGGTGGTGATGACTACGAACTACATGTATTTGCAGATTCAAGCAAACAAGCATATGGAGTAGCTGCATACGTTAAGGAAATTTCTGGAGAAAAAATCTCAGTTAATTTACTTATGTCTAAAAACAGAGTGGCTCCTTTAAAGGGTGAGTGTAATGAACTAACTTTACCGCGACTTGAACTTACCGCTTGTCTTTGTGCCGCGAGATTACAGGACTACATCGTCAAAAACTTAAAAATACCGTTTAAACAAGTGTTTCTGTGGAGTGACTCAAAAATAAGTTTGTGTTGGATAAAAGGATCGCCATCAAAATGGAAGCCTTACGTTAGTAATCGTGTCCGCGAGATACAAGAACTTGACAAAGACTGTATTTGGAAATATTGTCCTGGCAAGGATAACCCTGCAGATTTGTTAACTCGAGGTGTTAGCGCGAGTGCGGTAATGAACTCTAACTCATGGATCGCAGGACCCGAATGGCTAATTTCGGACGCGTGTGCGTGGCCAAACGAAGAAAAAGACTTTGACGTGAATCCGATCGTATCACTAAATGTCGTGAGTGAAGTGAACAACGAGAATCCTAAATCCAAATCAGAACTGAACGCTATTAATCCTATTTTCCCAATCGATCGATTTGAAAGACTAGAAATGTGTTTAAGAGTGACTGTTTTTGTTAAACGTGCCTTTAAGAAAAAAGAAGTTGGAGATATAACGATAGAAGAACTTAACGAAGCTGAAGAATACTGGATCAAATATACTCAACGCATTTATTTTCCTAATGAATTGGAACAGTTGAAGAAAGGTGAAGTCGTCGCAACAACTTCTAAGATTCATGTGCTTACGCCCTTTTTAGACGAACGAGGAATAATCCGTTTAAGAGGACGTTTACAAGAAGCCGACATGCCCTATGATAGTAAGCATCCAATAATATTACCTGCTAGATCGAAGTTTACAGAAAAATTGATTTATAAAGTTCATGAAAGGAACTTTCATATTGGCGTCAACGCAACCTTAGCCAAGTTACGAGAACGTTTTTGGGTAATAAGAGCCCGTCAAATTATAAAAACGGTTTTGAAGAAATGTATCCCATGTAAAAGACTAAGGGGCAAACCTGGAGATCAATTATTTGCACCTTTGCCAAGAGATCGAATCACGCAAGCAAATCCATTTTCTTATACCGGAGTCGATTTTGCCGGACCGCTATATATAAAAGATGCTGAAGGAGAAAAACGTAAAATTTACATAATGCTACTGACTTGTGCTGTAACTCGTGCAGTACACTTAGAACTTGTTCCCAATCTTACTGCTGAAAGTTGTGTACGAGGATTTAGAAGATTCATTAGCCGACGTGGAGTTCCTCAGAAAATGTACTCAGACAATGCCAAGACATTTAAAAGAGTTTCGCTCGAACTAAATGAATTGTATCAAACTTTAAGAGATTCTAAAGTCCAATCTTTCACCCAAACTAATAGGATAAAATGGAATTTCATCGTGGAACGAGCATCATGGTGGGAAAGATTGGTCAAGACAGTAAAGGATGGCTTAAAGTTTGCCTTGGGAAGACAGCTGGTGACTCTGGAAGAACTTCAAACAGTTATAACAGAAGTCGAGGCTATCGTTAATTCCAGACCTTTAACGTACATAGATGAAGACATCGATGACTTGGAAATTTTGAAACCATCAAGCTTCCTCGTAGCAAGAAACACTGACTCCATCATGCCTGACATCTACATAAAGAACATGAACAGGAATGAAATATTGAAACTATGGAAACAACGACAACAGTTAACATCAAGATTTTGGAAGAAATGGGCGGAAGAATATCTTCAGCAGCTTAGATCAGCCCATGTAAACAAACATTCCCGAGGTTCTGAATTTAAACCAGGAGACGTAGTCTTGTTATACGAGCAAGGCTGTCCAAGGCTAGGATGGAAACTCGTTCGAGTAAATCAAACCTATACTGGGCGAGATGGAAAAGTTCGAGCTTGCGAGGTGAGGTTGCCTAACAAGACACATCTAAGGCGACCCATTCAACTCCTTTACCCTTTGGAAATCGACACCGTCGCGGCCGGGGAGGATGTAGAAAATCTACGGGAAAATGCGGTGGTGCCCTCTAGCGAGAACCCGGAGGGTGCGCTGGAAATCAGTACCGTTTCAACTTTCGAGAAGGAAGGATCGTAGAACCATTTCGGAAGTCAATAACTATTAATGTAACAGTATTTAATATATGAGTTTAAACTACTTGTGTCTAACTTAATAACGAATAACTGAGACTAACGAACTATTTCTCACAGTAAATCAGAAATTTCTGGTTCTTCTTGGTTTTGCTTTGACTTCGCTTCAGCAGGCAATATTTCTTCTGGTTCATTTGGGCTTTCCGTTGCTTCAATTTCTAGTTCTTGAGGTTTCTTCTGCTCGGGTCTTGTAGAAGCTTCAGTGATTTCTAATCCTTCCTGAAAAGATTTACTTGGTCTGCTGGTATGAGTTCTGGAACAATTTTTGATGAATCAGAAATTTCTGGTTCTGCTTGATGTGTTCTAAATGGATGTTTCCTTGGGTTATATGGAAGGATTGGTCTGAAGGGCCTGCCAGGAGGTTCAGGTTCTTCCTCAGCAGACAATACTTCTGGTACATTATCGTCAAAAATTTCTGATTCCTCGCCACTTATCCCGCAGTCCAAGCAAAAGTTCTAGAAGAACAAAGGAGAATCTTCGCAGAAGATTTCCAGAGGTCCTCCACTTTCCAAGACCTCAAAGAAATGAACTACCTGGCCTGCATTTTTACACACCAAAATAGTAATTTTTTAGATCTCAGGTGGCAACCCTGTCTGCTGTTACAAACGTCAATCATACGTCACCCAAAATATCATTTGATCCAAGTGAGGTTATGTTGTTAAAGTAAAGTGCGTTATCTAAAATTTGCGCCAAAAAAATTGTAATATCGTATAGAAGCTTCTAAATTATTTACTTGAAGTCTAATTTCTGCAGTCCTAATGGCATCACCACTCCTAGTCGATTTCTTCGATGAAGTCGAAGAAGACATCAAGCAAGAATTTGAAGAATTGAGTGACGCAGATGTTGATGTTGAAGAAGAGGTGAAGATAAAAGTTGAGGAAGAAATTAAACAAGAAATTGAAATAGAGGAGAATGAATTATTCAAAGGAGAAGAAAATCCTCTGCAACCAAAATGTGACAGGCGCGAGGTGAGCCATAAAAATGAAAATGTTAAATTGATAGAGTCAGACGAGACCAGGTGGTTTTCATGTAAAAAATGTGATCATAAATTTAAATGGAGGAAAGACCTGAAATTGCATGTGACTGCAAAACATTTAAGTAAAGACAAAATCAAATGGTTTAAGTGCGGGAAATGCGATTACAAGTCTATACAGAAGCAACACATCAAAGCGCACACGATTGTGAAACATCTAAGCGAAAACGAAATTAAATGGTTTTTGTGCGAGAAATGCGACTATAAAGCTAAACTGAACAGTATCCTGAATCGGCACATTCTTATTAAACATGCAAATGAAGACGACTACAAAGGTAAATTGAAGAAATATTTCCGACAACACCTAAATGAAGGGTTTAAATCGTTCAAGTGCGAGAAATGCGACTATGTATATCTACAAGATACAACAATCTGCGCCGGCACATATTTGACAAACATCTAAAAGAAAACGAGATACGATGGTTTAGTTGCGAGAAATGCGACTTTAAAGCTAAGCAAAACCAAAGTTTGCAACGGCACATAATCAGTAGACATCTTAATGGTGACGAGATTAATTGGTTTAATTGCGAACAATGCGGCTTTAAGGCTAAACAAAAGAAGAATCTGCGACTGCACATAACTAATATGCACACGAATAGTCAACATCTCGATGCGACCGACATCAAATGGTTTATGTGCGATAAATGCAGCTACAAAAGTGAAAAGAAGATAAACCTGAAAAATCACATAATTAGTAAACACCTAAATACAAACGACGTTACTAAATGGTTCAAGTGCGAGAAATGCGATTACAGTACTACATACAAGCATGCCTTGAACCGTCACATTAAAACACGTTGGCACCAACGTGCTTAACTCTAAACTTAATTTTTAAGCTAAACTTATAAGCGATAGGTGACGTCGGTGCAAATGGCCCTAAGTGTACTTTATCATTTAAGTAGATATAAGTGTACATATAATCATAACTTCTAGAGAATATCTGTTTCTTGCTTATACGTAAATAAAGAAATTATTGTGCTGAATGAGACGAGGTAAAACTCCTATGAAACTAGTGGCCGTTTGCACTACAGCTGATTAAGCGACCCTTAAAATGACAAGAATTACATTTTTACCATTGTTTAAACGTCATTTAGGTCATTTTAAGGGTCGCTTAAAGTTAATCGACTGTAATGCAAACGGCCAAAAGACATCTATTTTATTAAAATTAAAATTTGAACTCTTAAACTGGCTAAATACTTTGACCTTGAAAGGGGTCTAGAACGGTCCTAGCATATCTACCTACTTGCTGATGATGAGTATAGAAGAAGTATGGAAATCGGCCAAGTTTAGATAAATTGTTTTTTTTTATATTCCTTCATTGATATTAGGTAAATTCGTTAGGTGAAATAGTCAATTTGTTTTCAAATAAACCCATATTGGAGTTAAAGCCAACCGTTGAAAGATTAGTTAGGGCTAAAGGTATTTTTGACAACTTGATCGAAATAGCGGGAAATCTTCTAGGGTTTATTTTTATTGTTAGAAGCAGTGTCACAGATAAACGTACCTGAGGCTTTTTCGTGAATATTTTTGTTTGCACTTTACTCAAAACTGCACCCACGCCAAGGCCATTTTGGGCCAATTCAGAGCAATTGCAAAATTTTGACATTTGTCATGTTTTCTGACGTATCACATTGAAATCGCTTCTACCAAGTCACCTGTTAGTAAAATTCCTTGCAAAATTTCCTCATACCAACATAAAATAGAAATTTTGACGTTCTGTCACTTCAATTGAAAATGAATAAAGAGTAGGTACCTACGCGAAAAATGTTCTACTGACACGTCATTTACCTGTCAATCTGAGGTTTAGTGAGGTTATGTTATTGACAGATGTTATAAAACTCGTGTTATTTGCGAAAAATTACTTTTGATTTATTCGTAATGGATGATGGATTCCTGGTCGATTTCTTCGACGAAGTCAAAGAAGAAGAATGGAGCGAAACAGAAATGGACGACGCGAATGACACAAAAGAGGACTTGAAGATAAAAGTCGAGGAAGAAGTTGAGATCATAGAAGACGAAAATCTGAACGATGGAGGAATGTCTACGTCAAAAAAATGTAACAATGAAAAATGTGACTATACATCTAAACAGAAAGCGAGTCAAAATGAAGACGAAATTAGATGGTTTGAGTGCGAGAAATGTGATTACAAAAGCAAGACGAAGTACAGCCTGCAACGGCATTTGATTGATCGACATCTGAATAAAGGCCTTATTAATTGGTTTGAGTGTGAGAAATGCTGCTATAAATCTAAAAGAAAGACATATCTGAAAGAGCATATGATTAATAAACATCTAAATGAAGACGAGATCAGATGGTTTAAGTGCGGGAAATGCGACTTCAAAACTAAGATGAAGATCTCCCTCCAACGCCATGTAAATTCTAAGCATTTAAGTGAAGAGAAGTGAAGAAGAAGTGAAGAGTAAGCGTCTCTCCACAGGATACCAAACTGGAGGCAACAGTGTCGAGGGGCTGTCCGCAGGGCGGAGTTCTATCTCCGCTACTGTGGTCGCTACTCGTGGACGGCCTCCTAAGGGACCTGAACGGAGAAGGGTGCTACGCTCAGGCGTACGCTGATGATGTGTGTATTGTAATTAGGGGCAAGTTCCTGGGGACAGTCACAGCCATCATGCAACAGGCTCTGAACAGAGTTAGCAACTGGTGCGAGGGGCGATCCTTGTCGGTAAACCCGAACAAGATGGAATTGCTCCTCTTCACTAGGAAAAGAAAGTTGGACACCGTAAGATGGCCAAAGCTGCCAGGGGTGACCTTGGGTCTGGCCGAGAGGGTGAAGTATCTGGGAGTAATCCTGGACCCGAAGCTTTCTTGGACAGACCATGTAGAGTCACAAACAAGGAAGGCCTGCGCGTCCTTATGGATGTGTAGGCGCTTCTCCGGCTCCACTTGGGGATTAAAACCGCAGGTGGCGTACTGGCTATACACAACCGTCGTGAGGCCTCTGGTCACGTATGGCGCCCTGGTCTGGTGGCGCTCCACGGAACGCGCTAGTACCAGGCGTGCCCTCGGGCGAGTGCAAAGGCTGGGATGCCTAATGGTGACCGGTGCTATGAGAACAACTCCCTCAGCAGCCTTGGAGGCGATCCTGGCCCTGGAGCCGCTGCACCTCAGAGTGCAGCATTCGGCCCGGGCCTCAGCCTTCAGGTTGCAGGGGATAGGAGAATGGCGGGAAGTGAGGGACATCGAAGTGCACTCACTTTACCGGGCGCGGATGAGGCTGTCTTGCAAATGCGCAAAGACAGGATAGAGCGTCGGTTGCGCTTTAATGACCCATATACAACCAGGATCCCCTCTAGGGAAGACTGGGGCGAGATGGGAGAAAAATTGCTCACACCGCGTGGCTTAGTCTGGTACACAGACGGGGTCAAAAACGATCTGAGCACCGGCGCAGGATTCACTGGGGGGATGCCAGAGGGACGAGTGAGCGTACCTCTTGGCAAGTACCCCAGTGTATTCCAGGCGGAAATATACGCAATTCTGGTGTGCGCTGAGGAGAACCTACGTAGAGGCTACTCTGGCAAGTACATCTACATCTGCAGCGACAGTCGGGCGGCGCTCGGGGCTCTGAACTCCGTGGAGGTGAGATCCGGCCTCGTTAACGACTGTCGAGACGCATTAACGAAGTTGGCTGGAAATAACAATTCGGTCAACCTGGTTTGGGTTCCTGGGCACTCAGGAATCGCTGGCAATGAGGTAGCTGACGAACTGGCAAGGGAGGCATCGAACATGCCATACCTGGGACCACAACCAGCACTCGCTGTGACAGAGAGTGCGTTGCGGAAGGAGCTAGGAAACTGGCTCAACAAGCAATTTCACTCACACTGGGAAAATGCACCGGGGATGAGGCAAGCGAGGGCCTTCATTTCTCGGCCCTCCTCGCCAACAGCCCAACGGTGGTTTCTTCAGTTAAGCCGAGAGCGGCTAAGGAAAGTCGTGGGCGTCCTGACAGGGCACTGCGCACTCAAACGACACCTTCATCTAATGGGACGTTCTGAGGAAAGCACTTGTAGAGTGTGTGGAGAAGAGGAAGAAACGCCTCTTCATTTACTAACCGAATGTGGCCCGCTCGGTCACAAAAGGCTTAGGGAACTGGGGGCTGCATACCCAGCCCCTGCGGAAATATACTCACTCTCTGCAGCGGATGTACTGGCCTTCATGGAAGGGACGGGGCTTCTGTAGAGAAGAGGTTGCAGTGCGGGCATAATGGATCATAAGGTCTGAATGCAGCGGACCCGTAAGGGAACGCACCGCAGAATCGAAATACGAATACGAATACAAAGAGAAGATTGATTGGTTCAAGTGCGAAAAATGCGAGTATAAAGCTAAGCAAAAGGTGCACCTGAAGGTACACATAACTGATAAACATCTCAACGAAAATCACATTCTTAAATGGTTCAAGTGCGCGAATTGCGAATACAAATCTAAATACAAGAGTGACCTGAAAAAGCACATGATTCAGAAACATCTCAAAGAAAATGAGATTAATTGGTTCAAGTGCGCGAAATGCGACCATAAATCTAAACACAAGAACGACCTGTCAAAGCACATGTTTAAACATGTCGATCAAAACGACAGAATGTTCATGTGCGATAAATGTGAATTCAAAACTAAATGGAAAAGTGGCCTGAAGGCCCACGTGGCTGCTAAACATCTCAAAGAAAATGAGATTAAATGGTTCAAGTGCGAAAAATGCCAGTTCAAGACTAACCGAACGCTTTACTAACGTTGATTAAACGTTAAATTAGTCTACAATAGTTATTATTCCAACCTCTAGATGCGATTCACAGTCCTTTCATTCGGAATACGGCTATACCGTCTAGACGGCGCTGTAGACACATTTAAAATTGACATCGGGCAACGCTTATGCAACCAGTAGCACGATTTATATAGTTTGCGGCTTAACAGGGGTACCCGCGCTGCCAGTGTAATCTTTAATTATTGTTATTAATTTAAATCTAGAAATATTCCAGAGAGCAACCTTAAACAACCCGTATTTTTTTGTTTCGCTAGATGGGCCCCCATTTCGTCACTAGGGCTCCTCAAAAGTAAATAATGGAATAGGTATGTATATTTTAAGTAAATTTCAGTCAGGATTTAGAAGCAACTATAATTGTGAGACTGCGTTCCAGTATATTTTGCATGAGTGGAAAAGTAATAAGGACCAAGGTTTAATAACAATAATAGTGTACCCAGATCTGAGAAGAGCCTTCGAGACAGTCGATAGAACAATACTACTGGCAAAGTTAGAGAAGTATGGAATAACAGGAACTGCTCTACAATGGTTTGAGTGAAATGTGAAATGTGGTCTGACTGTCTCGAAGAGAACAGAAATTAAATATGGTGTCCCTCAAGGTAGTGTATTGGGTCCTCTGTTATTTATATTGTACATCAATGATGTGGAGCATATAATAAAATATAGTAAAGTACATATGTTTGCGGATGACACGGTTATCTACATAACGGGGGAAAATATTAAAAGAATGACAGAAGAACTTGGGGGGAGAGAGACTTAAAAGATTTAGTGCAGTGGTTAGGAGAAAATAAACTAAAATTGAATACTGATAAGACAAAAGGGATGATAATAAGCAAAGATGATAGAAATAGATATGAACTAAACAATGTTAGCATCAGCATTGACAATAAGCCGATTGAAATAATAAAAACAACAAAATACTTAGGGGTAATTGTGGACGATAAATTGAAATTTAAAGAACCCGTAGAATACATCTGCAAAAATATTTCAAAAAAATTGGGAGTGCTATATAGATGTAGTCCCTTTCTGACCAGTTGGGCACGGAAAACACTGTACAATTCCATTGTACTACCTCATTATTATTATGCGAGCACACTACTTTATTTGGCAAATAAGGAAGAAATAAATAGATTACAAACACTGTAGAATAGGGGTATCAAAAATGTGATAGATATACTAGTATAAAAACAATGTTGGAAGGACTAGGGTGGGTTAAAGTTGATAATTTTCTAGAAATGCAAACTATGATCTTTATTCATAAAGCTAGGTTAGGAATGATGCCAAATTATATTACAGATTTGCTAGTCACGTTTGATAGTATGCATACGTACAAACACTAGGAATTACTAGCAATTACTTGAAAGACACTAGTAATTGTAAACGTTTTAAAGCAGCAATAAAGCAGTATTATATTGATAACTCCAAAGATGAAGGATAATAAGTAAGTTAACTGTTAAATATGTAAGAATTATAATATTAGTATATAATTAGAATCTATTATTTTGTTGCAATTATGTTTAGTTTATAAGACATACATATATAGACATATATATTTATTTTGTGATTTTGTATAGCTGAAGAGGCTAAATAAATGCATTATTAGTATTATCTAGAAATATTCCAGGAGCAACCTTAAACAGTCGAAAACGCAGCTTTATGCTGTAATAATGTAGGTACCTACTTGCAAAATAATGAAATACCTAACTTTCTTCTATTTCTTCTTTATAATAAATATTAAATAGTTATTTGTCCAACTAGTAATGAAAGTAATACTTTTTTCAAGAATTTGAAATTTGATATCAATCAAACGAGTGAAAAAAAAATACTTTCATTACGTGTTGTACATGTAATTTGTTTGTATATTCCCCCCATACGCGAAAAAGTGGAAAAGAATTTTTTTTCTATATGGGAGAGTAATGATTGGCAACACTGGGTAGCCCTTTACTTCTTGGTGTGATAATATAATGTAAAAATGTACCTAAAGATGTAATGATACTTTCATTACGATAGGGACACTTGCCTATTTTCTTCTAGGAACTTTGATTCTCGGGTGGCTACCCTGCCTATTGGCAGCTGTCACGGCACTTCACTTGTCAGTTTCCACGCTGTCAAACTTCGAGTGAGGTTATGTTGTTGAAAAGTTGGTTAAAAAGTTGATTGTCAAATTAATTAATTAATAATAATTACTAATGTCTTCATTCGTAATTGGTTTCTGTCATGAACTCGGCAAGGAAGTAATTAAAGAAGAACCGAAGGAAGAATGGGGCGCAACAGAAACGGGCAAAGAAGTGAAGATAAAAGAAGAAATAAAACAAGAAATTGAAATCGAGTGGCACGACGTAAATGCAGAAACTAAATCTGAAGCCCCACCTAGGGACCCTTTGGAGAAATCGCACGAAGAATTCCCCGCAACAAAGTCCAAATGGTTCGAATGTGACAAATGTGAGTACAAAGCCAACCGCAAATCGAACCTGAACAGGCACAGAAACTACAAACATCTGAACGAGGACGAGGTCAAATGGTTCAAGTGCGGGCAATGCGACTACAAAACCAAGGAAAAGGGGAAATTGCAACCGCACCGCATCAACAAACATCTGAACGAAAACGAGATAAAGTGGTTTAGATGCGGGAAATGCGACTTTAAAACTAAACAGAGCAAGGACCTGCGTCAGCACGTGATCAACAAACACACGAACAAAAACGAGAACAAATGGTTTAAGTGCGAGAAATGCGAGTATAAAACTAGACATAAGAGAAACCTGAACAGGCACAGGATTTACAAACATGCAAGCAAAGACGAGATAAAATGGTTCAAGTGCGAGCAATGCGACTATAAAACAAAAGAGAAGGGCAAGCTGAGATCGCACCAAATCTACAAACATTTAAATGAAAATGAAATTAACTGGACTCAGTGCGAAAAATGCGGCTTGAAAATCAAACAAAAGAAGGACCTGAACCAGCACATGATCAATAAACATCTGAATGATGACGAGATCCAGTGGTTTAAGTGCGAAAAGTGCGACTTTAAAACAAAACACAAGACTAAACTACCGCAGCACGTGATTAGTAAGCATTTAAATGAGGATGAGATCATCTGGATTAAGTGCGACAAATGCGAGTACAAAACTAAACAAGTAATCAACCTAAACAGACACGTGACTATTATGCATTCCGATGAAAATGAGGTCAATTGGTTCAAGTGCGAGAAATGCGCTTATAAATCTAAGTGGAGGCAAGCTCTGCGACGGCACGAGATTAACAAACATTGAAATGAATATATAACGATTAACAAAACATATTTTTACATATTTCAAATGTTAATAAAGCCTAAAAGTTAAAAAAATTAAAGGTTTGTAACATATTTTGAAAGTTAACCTCCACAAAACTTAACCTTAACCACACCCAAATGGTATACTGAAAGCTAATAACGCAAAAAACGCATTTTTTGAAAGTTAACAGTAAAAATTTTATTGGCAAATTTTGAAAGTTAACCTCCAGTTATGAAGTGTCAAGAAAATTCGTTGATCTCCCAAACTGCATGGTCGAATGGTGGTTTAACATTTCATTTAATAAAATGTTCCGTTTTGAAGGTTGCCAACTTAATGTTGTTGCTTCATCTGGAAAGTTAACTTGCATTATTATTCCATTTCTTACTTTTAAGGTTAACGATATTGTGTTATACCTAAGTTATAGGCTAACATCTAGAAAATTCAATTTGCGGTAAGAATGTTTCTTGAAAGTTAACGTTTGACGGTTACCTACCGGAGGTTTACTTTGTGGCACTTCTGGAGCCATCTCAAGTCAAAATTCACAGTATTTTGAAAGTTATTTAAAGCTGTTACTGATTTGATGTTTGAAAGTTAACTTTTTTGGGGAGCTGTCCGCAAACCTGTAATACTCTTGATGGTTTTAATTTTAAAAGTTACTTAAATATTCTTTTAAGTTTAACTTAAATCTGAAACATTAGAAGGTTAGGTTAGGAACGTGTATGGTGTAAGTTTTGAAAGTTAACCATCATTACTTACCAGAAACTCGTTCCTTAAAGTATCGAGCTGAAATTTTGTACACATGTGTATACCCCGAAAATCTCGGCGGGGATTGTTTTTGGGCCATATCGGACAAAGGTGGTGGGAGTTAGGGGTGAAAAACTGAAAGAAATTGCAATTTTTGACGTTTTATCGCGAACGTTGTCTCAACACTTGAAGCTAGAGCAAAAGTTTGTAAGGAGGAATTGTCAGCAATGAAAAGATCTACAAAAAAGTCCGCGACGGCATATAGCTATCTACTGTGGGCAGCCCACCGAGATCGTTTTTGTGTTTTAATTTTTGACGAAAATAGCTTCAGTGGCTTATTGTCGGCTATCCGTAACAGATATTTATATGCTGTCGTGGACTTTTTTGTAGGTCTATTCGTTGCCGACATTTCTCCCCTATACGATTTTAATCCATCTTCAAGCGTTTAGGCAGCGTTCGTAGTAAAAGCGCGAGAATGCGAGGTTTTTTCGGGACCGAAAAATTATTAATCGTAATAACTCGAGAACCAGTGGAGATATTTTACTGAAACTTGATAAGCGTTTTTGACGTACAAGTCTGTTGAAGGTGAGGGGGTGTCAATTTCGGGGGATGAAATTTAGGGGTTGAAAATCACAAAAATACGAAAACTCAAATATTTTGCACCAGGGGCCCACCAGTCATCAAAAATTTGTACACCACATTTCATATTTCCAATATGTCCGCGGCCATGTGCACCACATTTCCATAGTGGTGAGCCCCTCGGGCGAAACCGAACTTCTTTACTATATCAATTGACTTCTCGCTTTTGGCTCCGCCACAGCTCACAAAACTTCGGCTTCGCTTCAGTTTTTTAGAGCTTCGATTAACTACTCGCTTTTGGCTCCGCCAAAGCTCGCAAAACTTCCGCTACGCCTCAGTTTTTACAGTGCCACTAATACTAGACTACCCAATTTTGGCTCCGCCAAAACTTCGGCTTCGCCTTAGCAGTAAAAAACTAAGGCCAAGCCGAAGTCTTGCAATTTTTGGCGGAGCCAAGAGCGAGGAGCCATTAAAGATATAAGAGACTGAGGCGAAGCCCAAGTTATGCGAGCTTTTGGCGGAGCCAAGAGCGAGTAGTCAATTGAATCTGATCTGTAAAAACTGAGGCAAACCCAGGGGCCGACCAGTCATCAAAAATTTGACACATTTCATATTTTCAACATTTCCGCGTCCATGTAGGTACACCACATTTCCATAGTGGTGAACCCTTCGATTTTGCATATGGATATCTGAAACCACATATATTTTGACATTATTTGATAAGGGATGGTTTTTTTTTCTGTAAGATGAAACAGAAAGGGGTGCAAATTAGGGGTTGAAACTGGAAATTTCACTTGTGTTGCTTGAAATTCAAGCAATTCGATACTTTTAATCAATGGCCCAGAACAAGTTTTGAGCATATAGTTAGTCCTTAGACCCTTAGAGTACCTACGACTTATTTTGAAGGTTAACTGGAATCGGAAGGTTAACTCTCTTAAATGGCTATATTAGTGCCGAAACATATATGCGCAGGCATCACTGTAGTGTTAGTAAAATCGCTCGCTCGCTTGTTGGACAAAATTTGGAAATCTGGGGCCCGCTATTTTCCTGAATATCATATCTTGTTCATGTTCTCTTTTAGACATTATCACTGGCGGCTTTGATCAATAATAAGATTATGTTCATTTACTTGGTGAGATAAGATACCTAAATGCTCTTATAGAAAATCAATAATCTGTTTTATATTTTATTTTGTTAATCTGCGATGATATCACAGTTCACAGTTGCCAGTCACACTATTTATTTTGTTGGTTGAAAGCTTGGTCCATTTTTCAAAGTGGAACTGATGACACAAGGTGGTTTCAAAGTCTCGTTCCACAAAATTTATTTTGTCTCTTTATAAAATGAGCATTATGGATAAGGTAAGAAGATTTTGTCAAGACATTTTTGATACCACGAGGCCTCAATTGCAGAAATTTCGCAAGCGACCAGGAACAACCGACAAGGGAAAAGAATTTGAAGAATTGATGGTCGCATTCCAAACTCTGAGTCTATCTTTGGATCCAGAGGTGGAAGATTTTTGGATTTCTTGCAATGATAAAATGTTTGGCAGTTTTGACGATCTTGTCGTCAGCAAGAAAATGAAAAACGGAGAAGAAGTTAATTTCGCTCTTCAGATGAAGCACCAAGAGAGAACCAACTTACAAATCGAAGCCTTGGAAGCGCCATCTGGTAAATTTAGTTTAAGACAGTATTGTTTAGACACGGTCAAAATATTTGACGAAAAGTTTACGTACATTCTTCACACGAATAAGAATTTTTTTCTGAAAGCGAACGTCGAGGAATTGAAAGTGAACTCAAAAGAGAACAAACCGGCGTTTATTGTCGAAATTTTCCAGTTCCAGGAGTCCGACAACACGTACGGTTTCTCCATTGATCGAGAGAAAAATCCTGAAGCGACAAAAGAGGAAATTAGTTTTTTCAAAAATTTAATCCTCAAAACCAACCAAGACGATGTTAGTCAATTGAAAGACAAAATTGTGAAGATTTTGGAAGAGTCGTTCTTGGGTAAAAAGGACGATTTTTTAAAATATCAAGATTTTGTGACAAAATGGAATGAAAAACAAGGGAGAAAAGTGAAGTTGAACAAAGAAAAAATCGTCGAACAACTAGTATCCATCTTCTGCCCAAAAGTGAAGCCAACTGAGCAATGTTGTAAATTTTTAAATGATATTTTAAGGAAAGCAATACTAAATTTTGACATCACTGTGTTGCAAGAACCAAACGACTTTGCGGACAAAATTTGGACACCAGAAACATCCCCGAGGATAATTGAAGTTGCAGAAAACTCCCGAGAGTCAACTATCAAAGCGGTTAAGTTTTTTCTGGAAAACAACCAAGGAAAGCAAAAAATTATTTTGCTAAACTCAGGAGACGTGAGCTTTGACGGAGTCAAAACTTTCCAAAATTTGCACGATTTGAAACTGCTCGACTTGGATATTTACAAAAAAATTCTTACCGAATTTCCGTGTAAGTTTCAAGGACGTGACTGCAAACTTGGCGACTTTATGGAAGAGTCCGATGATGAAATAGCGAAAATTATCACCACCGATGATTTATTCAAAATGGCAAACGAGACTTTTGAAGTCGGAGGGAAAAAGGAGCAAATTCCTGAGTGCCACGTTGAGAGAGTGCTGCCAAAGACGATTGTGAAAACCGATTTTTTGGCAAATGCAACTGCTGATGACTTAATTGTGATTGTCTGTGAGGAAAAATTCGACGACTTAAAACCTGTGATCGAAGATAAAGATTTCGTGGTTATCAACGGCTTAAGCATTTATACTGAAGATCCGAAGGGCAAAAAAATTCTGCATATCACATCGTCACCTGACCAGTTTGAGAAAATTCGGCCAAGATACGTGAAAGACAATTATTTTCACTTCAGGTATTCGCAAGGTTATCTAGAATGGATTGATAGCAGCAATATCGATAGATTACAGAGATTCCAGGAACAATCATCGGGCTTATTTGACAAACAATCGAACGTTTTACAAACTAGCAATAAAATGAATATAATTTGTGCGGATCCAGGCATGGGAAAGTCCACGATGATGAAAAATTTCAAAACACAATGCGATAAAAAACTGTGGGCCGTCTATTTCAATGCTCGAGAGCAAACAGAACGTGCAGTGAAATACAAGAACGCCGACTTGTTCATTGCGAATCTTCTCGAAGATCAACCGTCATTTGAAGCAAAAATTTTTCAAGAATTTTACAGAATGAGGAGGATCGTAATATTCTGGGACGGTTTGGACGAACTTCAGGACGAAAATAAAAAGAACGATATTATTAAGCTTATTAAAGGAATCGGTGAGTTAAATATTCGACAATGGCTTGCTTCTAGATGTAACTTGAAGCCTTTTCTTGAAGAGACGTTTAAGGTGTTTGCTAAAAATATTCAGGAATTCGACATAGAACAGCAGAAAAGTTATATAACCAACCGCCTTTGCCAGAAATACACCGAAGAAGAAGTACGAAAAATTTCTGATCAAGTAACGAAGAATATTGGATACTTGGGGGCTCACAGCATTTTGGGGGTGCCTCTTCAAGCTTATATGTTGACAGAGCTTTTCCTTCATCAAAGCTCCAAGGACTTGGAAATTCTCAATCGGCCTTTGACTATCACAGAATTGTATCAGTATTTCTTCGAGGGAAAAATAAGAGTTTTTTATAATAAATGCCACGCGGATGATGTAAACGAGCATCTTTTAGGATGTCTAAGAAAAGACTGCCTGGAAAAGTATAAATTGATGGGATTTAAGATTTGCTTCGAATCAGAGGTTGACTTGAAAGTTATTTGTTCTCACATGCGAGATGTTTTGAGTGAAACTGAGAAAAAAACTGACCCTGTTGGTCTATTGGTGAATGGTGGGGTAAAGGAAAAAACCGTTTTTTCTCATCAGACATTTGCGGAGTATTTCGCCGCGTTATTTCTTCTCGAGAACCATTCTCTAGTTCCCAACTTGAAAAATTTTCATTTTTTGGAGCAATTCAATAATATTAGAATCATGTTTGATTTGTTGGCCGGTCAGGACTGTCCTGCACACGTGGCTGTCGTTTACAAAGATTCGGAGGCACTAAAGCGAAATTGGCAAAATATTTCTAGCAGCGATAAATTAGGGAGAACGGTTCTGCATCTCGCAATGTCTTGGGGAAGAAAATTTCTTCGACTCCCGAGCGAATTCATTGAAGACACTTACCTCGTCAATGGTTATGATATGAAATACGACGGAAATGTAGACGATCCGGAGATTACAAAAATCGTCGACTTTTTGACCAAAAAAGCAGACCTTTGGAATTCTGTTGACGATTTGTTCAGAATAGATGCCATTTCTTACGCTGATTTATCAATGTGCTTGGGATTACTTGACAGAATGGCGCAGTTTAGAAGAATTAATTTGTATGACCTGAATAATTACGATATTTGCAATATTTTGTGTCACAGCGTGAAGAACAATTTGTTGAATTTGACTAAACGCCTGAAGGACTTTCCAGTTATAGAATTCGAGAATATCTTTGGCACAAATCTCTTTCTAATGGCTCTGATTTTGGGAAGACAGGATATTTGTGAGAAGACCATGGCAATCGATAGATATGTAAAACCTTTGGTGGAAATGCCTTTGGTAAAGCACTTGGACCTAGTTGCTTCCTTAAACTATCCCTCAAATGTTGCTTTGGAAATGAGAAGTATTAGAATTTCCAACCCTTTTATACGCACAAATTTAATAATGGGAATGGACGAATTTGAGGCTTCAGTGGAAGGTATAAGCTTGTTTGGGCTTTCTAGCATAGCAGCTTCGTGGGGATATCTTGATTTAATAAAATATCTCCAAAATAAATATCAACTGGCACTTACCCAGAAGGAAGTTACTGTTATTACTTGTTTCGCAATAGTTTGCAAGAAAATGGAAGTTGCTATGTATTTTTTGAGGAACTTGAAAGATGCGTTGGAATACGAAGAGGAACAAACAATTTTAGCGAGTATAATAAAAGCAGGTTGTTTGGATCTCTTCGAGATGTTCTTCACCTCAGTAGTCTGTAAAAATTTTCAATCGATATTAAATCTTAGCGTATTTTTTGGACAAGTCCACTTTGTGGAACACCTTTTGCAGTACTACCCTGCTGACAGGTTCTGCTTAGACGAAGCTGTTCACGTGGCGGCTAAAAATGGAAGAATGGAAGTGATCCAAATATTATTCCATAAAGGAGCTGACAGAAACTCCATCGATAGCAATGGTAACACACTTTTATTTTCTGCAATGGGCAAATTAGACGTCATGCAATTATTTTCTGCCCTTGTGAATGTACCCAACAAATATACCAACATATTGCCTTTTCAATACGCCGCTACTAGAATGTCTAACATATTTCCGTTACCTGATGCGACTGCTACTAGAGAAGACGTCAAGTTTCTAATCAGAAATAAAGCTGATTTGAATTTCAAAGACTCCGAAGGCTTGACTTCACTGCATCGCGCTTTCTCGTGCATGATGCTGAACCTTGAAATTATCAAAATGTTATTAAATTCAGGTGCAAAATTGTGGATTGCTGACAATACAGGAAGATTTCCGATTGAAGCTGCTAATGAAGCAATTTTCAAGTATCTCGTAGAAGAAAGGTGGGAAGACTTGGTCAAAATGGACGGAACTGGCGATATTTTAAGGGATTGCCTTAGGGAAGCTGAGAGGAATTGGGGGAAGCCATACGAGCTCTATACTTGCGACAGTTTTTTCACAAAAGCCATCATGAACGACCGTTTGGATTCTCTGAAGGAATTAATCGAAAAAAATCCCAGCAAAGCCACGGAATTATTCAAGATTGCTGCAAAATCTCAAAATTTTCTACTCACGGAGTTTCTGATAGACAATTTTGCCGATTTCATTACTCCCTCGAACATGAATTTGAAGGAATTTTTCTTTAAATCTGCATTGAACGGAAGAATAAAGATCGTTAAATTTATTTTTCCTGGATATGTGATTTCCAACCTTCTAATAGACCGACAAGGTCGAAATGTTCTGCAAATATTAGTTATGAGTGGATCTCTTGAATGCGTGAAATTTTTAGTAGAAAGAGGAGCAGTTTGTAGTCATTTGTTGCATTTCGCTGTTGAAGGTGGACACCTTGCCATTGTCAAATATTTAGTTGCCAAGAATTTTGAAGTTGACTCCACAGATTCCAGTGGGCAAACTCCTCTAAATATTGCTATTAGAAGAGATCATTTTGAAATAATTCAATTGTTGGTGGAAAATAATGCAAACGCTAACCTACTTCCGAACGCCTCAGCAGGAACCCTCCATTATGCCTGCGCTAAGGGAGGTTTAAGTTTGCTAAAATATTTAATTGGCAAGGGAGCACTTATTAATTTGATGGATTCATTAGGCAATTATCCCATTCATTATGCAAGTATCAATGGAAATCTAGAAGTATCATCGTTTCTCATAGAACAGGAGGCAGATATTCATATAACCGACCGGAATGGTAATACTCCTTTGAATTGGGCGATTCGTGCATGTCGATTTGAAACTGTAAAAATTTTGCTTAAACATGGAGGAATTCTCGACAATTTTTGCCCCTCGTCACCTACGACGGAATTGTCTCTTATTGACCTTAATCTGCATTTTACCCCTATCCCACAATATATTTTTACATTCGAATTTATAAAATACGTCATGAACTGCAGAACAATCGACGTGGATTCAACTGATAATTTTGGGCGCACAATTTTGCACGCATTATACATTGGTATATACGAGGCTGAATATTCACCCATTGCGAATAATTATACTGATTTGGCTTTAAAATTTCTGATAGACAAAGGCTCAGATGTTAACAGTAAGACAGTTCGTGAAGGTGATTCAATTTTGCACTTGGTAGCTCGAAGTCATAGAAATTTCACAGCTCTAAAATTTCTGCTGAGCAAGGGCGCTATCACCAATGCCACCAATAAAAAAGGAGAGACACCTTTGCAGGTAGCCCTTAAAAGAGGCAATATTAAAATAGCGAATTATTTGCTGGACAATGGAGCAAAATTTGATGTTGCCAGTGATTTTCCCAATTTAAAAGGTTACGAAGACTTAATATCGAAGATAATCTCAACGGAAGACGAATGCTACTCAGGGTTCATCCAAAAGGTTGCGAAGGGAGAAAAAATTGACTTGAACATCACTTCAAAACGTCAAATTGGTTACGGGGAAGAAACACTTCTACTATTCGCTTCAAAATTGAAACAAATTGATGTCATCAAAAGTCTGATAAGGCACGGCGTTGATATCAATTATTATTTGAAGAGAGTAACTGTTTTGCACTCTACTTATCGCTTAGAAACTGTTTTGCACTCTGCTTATCACTTGGACGTCATTAAAATTCTACTTGAAGCAAATCCTATGATTGATTGCAAAGATTTGCGTGGACAAACACCTTTAATGCTAGCTGTACAACATAAGAGCTACAACATCGTACAATGCTTTGTAGATCACGGCTCAAATATCCATCTCACCGACAACAAAGGTGACACCTCTTTTGATTTTGCAATCAAGAGAAGTGATCCAAAAATCTTCCACTGCCTCGCCGAAAAACTGGACGACATGGAATTCCAAAACAAAGAGGGAAATACTCCTTTAATTCTGGCCGCATCCTGTTGCAATATCAACGCAATTAATTATCTGCTAAGTCGTAAAGCAGATATTAATGCTAGAAACAGGAATGGTGACTCGGCCCTGCACATTTGTTCCCAAAGAGGTTTCTTCAAATACACGTCTCGTTATAGAAAGACCAACGATGTGGAATATGTCGAAACTGCTGAGCTTCTTATCAAGAAAGGAGCACTGGTTGATGGACAAAATAAGGAAAGTTGGACTCCGTTATTGTGTGCAACAGCTTGGGGAAATCTTCAAATTGTGGAAATTTTGATCGCAAATGGGGCTAACGTTGATTCTATTGCTGGAACTGCAACGCCTTTAACTAACGCTGTGTTAAGTGGATCAATGGATATTATTGGATTTCTCGTTCAAAGTCAGAAAATGCTCGAGAAAATTAAACTAAGTCCAATGGAGGATACGGAAGTACTGGAAGAAGTCAGGAGTTACTTGCAATCGAACAACGTGCTGATAGAAATAACGGAAGTAGGTACTTGCAAGAAAAATATCGTTTGTTAACCTTGCTTCATTTTAGGCCACGAGAGATAAGGAACAGAAGGAAGAGGAAGAGTAGGTCGAGGTCGAAAATGAAGGATGGGAGCCATATTTTTGTTTTCTTCACATTCATAAACTGTAGAGCTGTAGTTACTTATGATGGACATTACCTAGGTAGTTTTAGTGTTTTTTCAATTCTTCACAATTTCCTAAGAAGTAGTTTTACTTTAGGGTTATGAGGCAAAACTTAAGTTTACTAAAATCAGAAGTTTTTTATAATTTCTTTGAAGGAATCAACCAAACCACGGAATGGTAGAACGCACAGAAGATTATAGCTACAAATATAATTGTTTTAATTGTAAAAATTAGACTTTCTTAGGTGTGGCAGAAAAGCTTGAGATTGTCCGTATTGAAACAAGAGTGGTTTGCCGAAGTTCGCAACAATAACAATAGTTAGTAGGTATAGGCTCTTAGTATTAAGATGTCAGATAGCTAATGTGTAAAATATGTATGTTAACAAATAATTTTTCTCAGCGCAAAATCTCCGAAAGATAAGTTTTGGAGAATGTGGGTTTGGTACAGTCAATTTTGAACGTGGAGGAAAGATCGCGAAAAAAGTAAAAGGGCTAAGTCGAAAATTGAAAGTTGTGATGGACCCTGAGTGCGACATATCATTTGACGCTAAAATTTCCTAACTAGACCATTGGTGATGTTTGTTTTCAAATTTAACTAACTGTAACCGAAAAAAGTTTGAAAAAAGACAAACCAAGAATGAAAATCGTCACAGAATCGTACAAAATAATTTTTTTCAGTGCAAAATTGCGGAAAGAGGAATCTTGACGCATTTGCTGCGGAAAACTCAATTTTGGACGTGGAGGTAAGATTATGAAAAAACCAAAGGGCTAAGTCGAAAATTGAAAGTTGTGATAGACCCTCAAGTGCGACATATCATTTAACGCTAAAATTTCCTAACTAGGCCATTGGTGCCGTTTATTTCTAGATTTGACGAACTTTGACAGAAAAAAGTTGAATAAAAGCTAAAAAAACGCGAGAAAATTGTGAAAACCAAATAAAATAATTTTTTTCAGTGCAAAATAGCTGAAAGAAGAATCTTAGCTCTAAATTTTTTTAACCGGACCATTGGTGGTGTTTGTTTTTAAATTTGACTAACTTTGACAACTTTAACAACTCTAATAAAATAATCCTCGTCCCATAAAACTTTTCATTATCACTTTATTATCATTATCACATGCCTGCTATCGCTTTGTTAGACTAAATTATGATAAAAAATAAAAGGAAACCAAAAAAATTTATTTTTTACTTTTCTCTGGGTGTTTTTCCGAAGGAATATAGGGAATTACTAGTTTGAAATGTTAGTGACACTGTCGGGAATGTGATTGAAAAGTGAGGTTATCAAGAATGGGGTCATTTTTAGTCCTCAGGTGGCAACACTGCCTGTCGTCAGCTGTCAGTTGTCACTCAACTGTTAAACCGACGTAACGTAGAGAGATTATATTTGTTGATGCAACTTTACCACTAAAAATCCATTAAATCCAGATAAAACGAGATTTGTTTTTATTGGTAAGCCCGAATACAATTAAAACAAAACGAATAGTACTTAAAGCATATTGGAATTTATCGTTTCTTATCCCAATGTCCACATTCGTAATCGGTTTCTGTCATGAACTCGGACAGGAGACAATTAAAGAAGAACCGAAGGAAGAATGGAGCGAAGACCCCAACTCAGAGGTGAATTTTAATATAAAAATCGAAGAAGAAATTGAAATCAAACCCGACCTAAATTCAGAACAAAATGACGAAGGCCTCGTGAAATTATCTACAAAAAAGCCCGGATGGTTTGAATGTGGCAAATGTGACTACAAAACTAAACGCAAGCCAAACCTGCAAAGGCACGTGATCTACAAACATCCAAACCCGAGCAACATTAAATGGTTCAAATGTGAAAAATGTGATCACACTACGAAGTACAAAGACAGCCTTAAAAGACACACGATTAGTAAACATCTGAATCAGGGGGAGATTAAGTGGTTTAAGTGCGAGCAATGCGACTACAGTTGCAAAATAAAAGGGGACTTGCAACAGCACATTATTAATAAACATCTAAACGAAAACGAGATAAACTGGTTCCGCTGCGGGCAATGCGAGTTTAAAACAAAACAGAAGAAGTACCTAAAACAGCACGTGATTTACACCCATCCGGGTGAGGGTGAAATAAAATGGTTTGAATGCGGCAAATGTGAGTACAAATGTAAGCGAAGCAACGACTTGAGAGTGCACAAGATCAATAAGCATCTCGCCGCAGACGCGATAAAATGGTTCAAGTGCGGGAAATGCGAGTACAAATGTAAGCAAAGGAGGGATTTACGATCGCACGTGGTCAATAGACATCTCGACGAAAATGAGATCAAATGGTTTAAGTGCCAGAAATGCGACTATAGGAGTAAAAGGAAGACCGACTTGGGACCGCACATGATCAGAAAGCATTTCATAGGAGACGATCAGATTGACTGGTTCCGGTGCGGAAAGTGCGAGTATAAGGGTAAACACAAGCGGAGCCTAAAATCGCATATGAGCAGAAAACACCGAAATTAAGACAAAATTTTGAAATAATAAACATTGAATTTTTATTGTTTTACTTCCTCCCACTCCCTTTGCCCAAAATATGTTTTTAACTCTCTCATACAAGATCACTTTGTTACATTTTTTCCTGAAATTCAGAGGAAAAGTAAAAAAAAAGCTGTTTTTATGTTGAAAGTGAGGTTATGTACTCATAGTTCAATCTCCTGTGGCCAGATATGGCCCAAAAGCAATCCCCGCCGAGATTTTCCGGGTATACACCCGTGTACAAAATTTCAGCTCGATATCTGCTTTCGTTCTCAAGTTATCCAACGGACAGACTTGAGGAGCGAGCGATTAAGCTAAAACAAGAGTGCCTCGCATTTTGCTCCGGCACTAAAACATTTTTAACTCCTCTCTGGCCAAACAAGATCGTTTTTCTAAATTTTATTTTCTTGAAATTCTGAGAAAACGCAAAAAAGCAATTTTTTTGTTGAAAGTGACGTTCCGTTCTCGTAGCTCTATCTTCCAGTGCTAGGAATTTTAGTTAGTTGGCCACACTGGCTGATGACAGCTGTCACTTGTCACTCAACCCCCAAACTGACTTACCATTGTGAGGTTATGTTGTCGATTAATTTCGGCCATATAAGCAAAAATTACAACAATTAGTAATCTCAAATCCTAATGTCAGCGTTCGTAATCGGTTTCTGTCACGAACTCGGACAGGAAGTGATTAAAGAGGAACCGAAGGAAGAATGGAGCGAAGCAGAAGCGGATAATGACGACAAAGAAGATGTGAAGATAAAAGTCGAAGAAGAAATTAAGGAAGAAATTGACATCGAGTGGCACGACGTAAACGTAGTCGAATCCGTAAAATCGCCCACAAAAAAAGCCAAATGGTTTCAATGTGACAAATGTGAGTACAAAACTAACCGCAAACCGAACCTGAACAGGCACAGAATCTACAAGCATCTGAACGAGGACGAGGTCAAATGGTTTAAGTGCGAGCAATGCCACTACAAAACCAAGGAGAGGGGGAAGCTGCAGCCGCACGTAATCAACAAACACCTGAACGAAAACGAAATTAACTGGTTTAAGTGCGAGAAATGCGACTTTAAAACCAAACAGGGCAAGGACCTGCGCCAGCACTTGATCAATAAACATCTGGACGAGATCGACACCAGCTGGTTTAAGTGCGAGCAATGCGAGTACATAACCAAACAAAAAAACAACCTGCAGCTGCACGTGGTCAGAAAACATTCAAACAGAAACGAAGACGGATGGTTTAGGTGCGAGAAATGCGACTACGGAGCCAAACGCAAGACAAACTTGAACAGGCACAGGATTTACAAACATCTAAACAAGGACGAGGTGAAATGGTTCAAGTGCGGGAAATGCGACTATAAAACCAAAGAGAAGGGGAAGTTGCATTCGCACCGAATCTACAGACATTTAAGCGAAGATGAAATTAATTGGTTTAGGTGCGAGAAATGCGACTTTAAAACCAAACAGAACAAGGATCTGCGCCAGCACGTCGTCAATAAACATCTGAATGAGGATGAGGTCAAGTGGTTTAAGTGCGAAAAATGCGACTATAAGACTAAACAGAAGAAGGGCTTGCGTCGGCACGTGATTAGTAAGCATATTACTGGAGATGAAATCACGTGGTTTAAGTGCGAGAAATGCGAGTATAAGAGTAAACAGATAGTCAACTTAAGGAGGCATGTGGCTAGCAGACATCTCAAGGAAATTGAGACGAAGTGGTTTAGATGCGGGAAATGCGACCACAAATCTAAGTGGAAGCAGGCCGTGCGACGGCACATGATCAACAAACATTTAAATGAAGACATAACGAATCCACTGTAGTTTAAAAAAAACAGTAATTCGAATTTACAAAATCAACCCACAATAGGTAAGCGTCTATTATTTTTGACCAACTGATTTAAAAACTTGTTTTTTCTAGGGAAACCTATTGAACAAGCATATTAAGCGCACATGGTACATGATTATTGATTTAACATTTAAGTGAAGATAAAACGTAATCTACTGTAGTGTTTAAAACTCACTCAAATTGATAAGCAAGTAAGTACCAATAATTATACTTTACCAAATAATTTAACTTTCGTTTTTTAGGAAAAGAATCAACAATAATAAAAGACTTCTTGGACAAGCAAAAACATTTATTAAACAACATGTGGGAAGTCACATTTTCAATAAAACGTAAAAAAATATGTTCTAACAGAAAATTTTAGATGGCCAAATTTGTAACGCCACAAGCAATCGCAAAAATACAGTTTATCACCGGCAGCAGCTCAACAGGAATTGGCTTCGTCAATATCTTAAACCGTTTTATCCTCCGATTCGCTCGCTCGACGTGAACTCTCGCAGATGAAAACGCTTTGCCCTTTCTCAAAGCAAAACTTTTACATAACTCTTCAATCAGAAACCCTCCATCAACTGTTATCGCGTCTTGACCCGCGTCTAACAAACCCAGAATCCCGCTTTGCTCAAAAACATTTCTATCCGAAGTTCTTCCTTCGTACGCACAACTGATGAACGTTACCAAACCGGAAGGAGTCACCCCTATCACGAATTTAACACTAGTATTGCCTCCATAATACTCGGCGTGTTTTTTGGGTTTTTGCAAGTAAAGTTCAGTGCAGTCTAAAACAACCCCCCTCTCTGCTTTAGACATAAACTGTATTCTCTTCAGCGCGGATGATAGAAGCGGTACAATTGAAAGGAAGATATTCTTGCAAGTTTGTGGCGAAACTCCGAAGAGAACAGATAGAACCGCGTAGGGCAAATCGAGTTTAAGTTTGATGAAAGTCAGAAAAACTCTTTTCTGTAAGGTTAACTCCCCTTCGAGGTTAGCCTCGCCAACGAGAGATACTAGTGTCTGGAAAAGTGTGAAAGAAGGCACTCCAGTCAGAGCATTGAGCTGTTTCTCCGTTTTAAGTAAATCCCTTATTTCTTGTTCTTTTGAAGCAATTCGTATTATTTTTTTCATCAGTTGCTTGTGACGTGGTGTTACACGTTGCTTGGATGTCGCAGGAGTTGATCCCGGCAGGTTTTCAGTTGGTATTGCTGTCGTTGTTAACTGCTTCTTCGAACTCCAACCTGAAAAATGAGGGTGGTGTCTATTAATTTTTCTTTTAATATTTGGACGTTTTTTTGTAGAATAAATCGTAGAACCACAAAAATAATCCCTCATCTTAGATTTATTCAAATTATCAACTGCCAGAAAACACTAACCTGAGCAAATGAAGTCTTCCTTCTTAAAATGCAATGAACAAACTCTCACGTGACTAGTAACTTCCTTCCCCTTTTTTAAGAGATTTCTCCATACCTCACGTCGTTCGCAATACTCTTTAACCCCAAACGCATTTTCTATAAGGACCTTTTGACCTTTCGGCGGAAATTGGTGATACGAAAGGTCATTGTTCTTTCTTCGGTAAGAACAACAATTGAAAGCGCAGCAATTTACGTTGCTTTTAGACTCGCGGACTTTGCTGGTTGGGTTGTTATTGTGTTCCATTTCGGTATACCACAAATTCACATTTTTAGGTTATAATTCATGAAGGGTGCAACGTCACTCAGGGGATCAATTTCTAGCCTAGAATTAATTATTGCACGTAGACATCACACGAAATAACGATAAAATTACCAGATGATAACGACGAAATGAGTATCTGGGGCAAAGGTCTCGAATAGAAATAACCTCGTCCCCTGGATGACGCATTACGCTTGGAAGGTATGCAACCTACAGGCCAGAGCTCTGGTGCAGAGTGTTGCCAACCGTTGGAGGAAATAATTCTCCAAGTTTGGTTAATTTGAAACAGTTTTGAATCGAACATTGAAGGACAATTTTTATTTGTTCGAAATACAGTTCATGAAAGTAAGATTATGTTCTGAAATTCTACATAAAACGATGTAAATAGTCAGCAACGACTATTTCATTGTCCACTAAATACGGAAACAACCAGAGTTTTATGGTACCTACGCAAAAAATATTATTTGGAAGATAAAAGGGCTCAATTTGTATGAAAAAATGGTCAAAATATTAACACGCAATGAAAATATCTTGAAGAATTGGCAACACACAAAAGGGTGATGGTCATACCTGCCAGTTCATTTTTGTCAATTTCTTCCTGACGCAAAGATGTTTATGTTACATGATGGTGGAGCAAATCATATATCAAAATCGTCGCTATTCCGCTGTCCATTTGCGGCTAATTTCACGCTAGGATTGCGCCGGCGCAAAATTGTGGCGCAAATCAAATCGCCTGTTTTGATTGGCCAGTACTATAGCAACAGCGCAAATCGTCATGACAACTGCAACTATGCTCTGTTCGGGATCCACACGACCGAGATTCACCCTATTTCCATGGCGATTCATTGTTGACAACAATGGTTCGCCATGGAAATAGGGTGAATCCCGGTCGTGTGGATCCCGGACAGACATTAGTAGGTCCTAGATACGTTCTTACATACCTAAACAATAAAGGACGTACATTGAGCAGAAATCTAGTAACCATATGCCAAAAGGTCGATTCTAGGAACTTTGGCTCTCGTTGGGTGGCGACGTCAGTTGTCAATCAACTGTCAAACTGTTGAAAAATTACAGCTTTAACCCTATAAATACCATTAAAGCCAGATAAAACACAAAATATTTTTATACTGTTAAATCCGAATACAATTAAGATGCGTATAGGAATTAATTACTACTGTCACTAGATGCCGAGGCTTTTTAGGCCGATTCCAGGAATCATGTGTTTCGTTAGGTGGCAACACAGCTCAATGACAGCTGTCAGTCAACAGCCAAACGCACTTAAAGAGTGAGGTTATGTTATTCCATTAAATCCAGATAAAACAAATATTTTTATTGGTGAACGTATAGGAACTAATCGTTTCTTATCCTTATGTCCACATTCGTAATCGGTTTCTGTCATGAAGTCGGACAGATTGTTAAAGAAGAACCGAAGGAAGAATGTGCAGAAGAGGATAATACACATAACCACAAAGAAGACGTAGAGATAAAAGTTGAAAAGATCGAGATCGAGTGGCATCACCTAAACATAGACCCATTGGAAAAACCGGATAAAGGAGAACCCCCCGTGAAATTACCTACAAAAAAGTTCGAATGTGACAAATGTGAGTACACAGCTAAACGCAAATCACACCTGAACAGGCACAGAATTTACAAACACCAAAACAAAGACGATATAAAATGGTTCCAGTGCGAGAAATGCGACTATAAAACAAAAGAAAACACCAAGTTGCGTTCGCACCAAATCTACAAACATCAAAACGACGATGAAATTAACTGGATCCAGTGCGAGAAATGCGACTATAAATGCAAACTTAGCAAGGACTTGCAACGGCACATGATTAACAAACATCTAAACGATGACGAAATCTCGTGGTTTAAATGCGAGATATGCGACTTTAGAGCTAAACACAAGTATGTCCTGCAGCGTCACATTGTCAAGCATTTAGCTGTAGATGAGATTAAGTGCGAGAAATGCGAGTACAAGACTGCGCAAGCGATAGACCTCAAAAGACACGTGACTAGTAAACACGATGAAAGTGAGATAAAATGGTTTAAGTGCGAGAAATGCGACTACAGAGCTAAACGCAAGTCAAACTTGAAAAGGCACAGGATTTACAAGCACGTAAATGAGGACGAGGTCAAATGGTTCAAGTGCGGAAAATGCGACTATAAAACTAAGGAGAAGGGGAAGCTGCGCACGCACCGAATCTACAGGCATCTTAGCGAAAGTGAGATTAACTGGTTTAAGTGCGAGAAATGCGAGTATAAAACAAAGCAGAACAAGGAGCTGCAAAAGCACGTGGTCAATAAACATCTGAATGAGGGTGAAATCAGGTGGTTTAAGTGCGGAAAATGCGACTACAAGGCTAAATACAAATATGTAATGCAGCACCACATTGTCAATAAGCATCTGGGGGATGAGAGTAGTTGGTTTAAGTGCGGGAAATGCGAGTACAAGACTAAACTGGCACTTAAGCTAAAAAACCACATGACTAGTAAACATCAAAAATTGAAATGTTAAATGGAACATTTGTGTATTTTGAATAAAAATATTTGAAAAAAGGCAGCAGAGAAGCGGCTGGAACCTCCCCAACGCATGGGTCTTTGATTTCCGTGACTTGTGTTTAAGATTTTAAAGTTGATATGCCTAAATGGCACTTCCCGTGGACCAATTGCTCCCAAAAGCCTTTTAGCTCTTTAATGGGTTACCTAACCTCCATGTACCAAATTTCGGACAAATCGATCCAGTAGTTTGGGCTATAACGTGGTTTCAGTGTTATTACAAAATTTCGATTTTTCTACCCAAAGGGTACTAAATGCGAATAAATTTTATCTCATTTAAAACCAGAATTTGAAGACCTTTCTGATGATAACAATAAATCTTTCAAAAAGTTGTTTTTGATGGGTGAATGAGAGAATAATTTTAAGTTTCGAAATTGGTGTGCCAAAACGGCACTTTCCGTGGGCCGATTGAATCCAAAATTTGTTCAACTCTTCGACGTGTAATACAATCCCCATGTGCAAAATTTCAGACCAATCGGTTGAGGGGCTTGGGCTGTACCGCGATTTTAAAGTCCGAAAAAAATCAATTTTTTTTTAATTTTTGGTCAAAAGGGCACTAAGAATGAATACATTTTTAGACGCAGAATTTGAAGGTCTTTCTTATGGTGACGTGAAAAATGGGGGTTTACATTTAAAATTTAAAAGTTGATGTGCCAAAATGGCACTTCTGGTTGCACGATTGGCTCCAAAAGCTTTTCAGATCTAAGTTGGGTTATCACATGCACACGTACCAAATTTCAGCCAAATCGGTCGAGTAGTTTGGGCTGTGGCGTGTTTACGAACGTACGTACGAACGTACGTACGTACGAACGTACGTACATACATACAGACACATTTTAAAAACCACTTTTTTGGGTTCCTGAGACCTCAAAACGTATAGATCCGGTCTTATCTCGAATTCGAAAATTTTAGTGATTGCAGTAACCTCCCTTTTTTTTAAATGGTGAAGTGGAGTGGGGAGGTTAAAAAATGTTTAAAAGTTACAACAGATTCCGAAGCATATTATAGAGCACATTGTATGCTGTAAAAAATGACAGTTTTATAGAGGTAGGTATAAAGTATGCCGCAAAACCGGCAAATATGCTTTAAGCATGTCATAATTAATATGGAGTGGTAATATCTACTCGATCAATGGGCTATAAGCCGGAAATGTAAAACTGATGTAATTCTTTGAAAGTAAGTTGTATAACGTGTTTGAAATGTTAATTGCAAAAAACGAGATCAAAATATGCTCATTTTGTGCTCTATTGCGCTAAAATATGCACATTTTTGCTATACCATCTCAAAATACGCACATTTGTGCCCTATAATGTTAAAAATATGCACATTTATGCTTTAGCAAATATATGCACATATGAAGCTAAACTGTAAAATAGCCACGATATGCAAAGTAAAATTACTTTTTTTGGGCGTAAAAACTTACGTAATACACATAAACAATACGTTTTTGCCAACAATAGATACCTACCCCATAAATAAAAAACATGCAAATATGCTTTTGCCCATCATCATCATACTCATAGGTAGGTATATCAGCAGTTATCGTCATATGTATACCTATTGTATAAAAAACAGCATCAAAGTTGACGTGTTTTTGCATTTTTTTTCGTAGATTATAATTGTGTTATTTAATTTTATCATATCAGGTACTTACCTATGTTAAAATATGAATAGGTAACATTATTGTAACATGTTACAATATTGGGTTTCGGAAATTTTAAAGCATTCGTTCTTTTCTCTAAAACAATTCACTCGTAAGATTTAGGGGGTGATTCTGTAACTCTTAACATCGATGTTAAGCACTGTTATAATGTTAAATGACAGAAATTACATTGGATATCTGTCATTTGACATAAGTGCTTTAACATCGATGACAAAAGTCACAGAATTAGGGGCGGATTATAATGAAAATTACTAGTTTTATTTATGTTTTATCTTTATTTCGATGTACACAAATCGTGTGCCGCCGCAGGTCACACTTCCACTTCGATTTGTAGCAGCATTTCTCGCACTTAAACCAATTTATCCTATCCTCGCTTACGTGCTTACTAATCACATGCGTTTTCAGGCTGCCGTTTCGTTTACACTTGTAGTCGCATTTATCGCAGCGAAACCATTTAATCTCGTCCTCGCTCAGATGCTTCAGCACGTGCTGTTGCAGGTCCTTCTTCTGTTTACTCTTGTAGTCGCATTTCTCGCACTTAAACCATTCTACAACATCATTACCGGCGTGTTTACGAGCCATGTGACATTTCAAGTCGCTCTTCAGCTTACATCTGTGGTCGCATTTCTCGCACTGGAACCACTTTATTTCATCTTGCCCCAAGTGCATATAAATCACGTGTTTTCGCAAGTACTTCCTCTGTTTAGCCTTGTACTCGCATTTTTCACACTCGAACCATCGAATTTCGTCTTCGGTTAAATGCTTATTGATAACGTGCCGGTTCATGTCGCCTTTATGCTTAGTTTTGTAGTCGCATTTTTCGCATCCGAGGAATTGCACGTCGTCTGAGTGCTTGTTAAGCGTGTGCCTCGTGAGGTTTCGTTTTTGGGTGGATTTGTAGTCACAGTTTTCACACTCGAACCATTCGGCTTCAGTTGCCTCGTGGGGTAGGGGTTTATGGTCGTATTCTTCGTCCTTGAAGTTTTCCGCTTGATCCACGATCAGAAGTGGGATAGGCACTTTTATATCATGACACTCGATTTTAATTTTTTCCTCTATTTCGAGTTTCGTTTCGGCGGCTTCTTCGTTCACTTCTTCTTTAATGATTATTTGCTCCATGGAGAAAAATTGGATGCAAAAAAATTAGAACTAAACGCACAGGCCGATGACAAATGACACAAAATCAACGCATGCGTATCCTTTTTCTAAAGTAATTCTAGTAATTTTGGTTTTCAGATGGCGCCACTGCCTGTTGACACCTGTCAGTACTCAAACTTCCAAACTGACGTTACGAATAGTGAGGTTATGTTAGTTGAAAAATTACAATCAATTCCAATAAATCCAGATAAAACAAAAACATTTATTGGTAACTCCAACAAGATATTCCATTTAAATTAAAAAGCGTGATCAATTTTTAGTGCCGTAGCAAAATGCGAGGCACTCTTGTTTTAGCTTATTCGCTCGCTCGCTCGTCGTATAGATCGCTCCTCATATCTGTCTGTCGGATAACTTGAGAACGGATTGAGATAGCGGGCTGAAACTTGGTATACGGCTTTGTCTCCCGAAAAGTAAAGCGGGGATTGCTTTTGGGCCATATCGGACCAAGGGGGTGGGAGTTGGGGGTGAAAAACCGAATAACTATTAATTGCAATTACTCGAAAGCTACTGGGGGTATAGTACTGAAACTTGGTGTGCACGTTCGACCTTCAAGTCTGTTGAAAGTGAGGGGGTGGAAATTTCGGGGGATGAAATTTAGGAGATGAAAACCATAAAAAATATGATAACTCCGCAAGGATTGCACGCAGCTGTTTGATAAAATCTGCACCCGATTAAACCAGTAAGACCAGCCGCCCCTACATACACATTAACTTGATAAACATCTACCGAGATATACATCGCATTGATATACATCTTACGTTGGCTTTTCTAACGTAATTCTAGTTGATTCTAGTAATTTTGGTTTTCAGATGGCGCCACTGCCTGTTGACAACTGTCAGTAATCAAACTTCCAAACTGACGTTACGAATAGTGAGGTTATGTTAGTTGAAAAATTACACTAAATTCCAATAAATCCAGATAAAACAAAAACATTTATTGGTAACTCCAACAAGGTATTCCATTTAAATTAAAAAACGTAATCAATTTTTATCCTAATGTCCACATTCGTAATGAAAAATGAAATTATTAAAGAAGAACCGAAGGAAGAATGTAGTGAAGCAGACCACGACGAAGACGTGAAGATAAAAATTGAAGAAGAAATTGAAATTAAGTCGCACGACCTTAGTTTAGATAAAAATGAGGGAACTGACGTGAAATTATCTACAAAAAAGCCCGATTGGTTCGAATGTGACAAATGCGACTACAAAACTAAACGCAAGGTAAACCTGCCAAGGCACAGGTTATCCAAACATGCAAATCCAAACGAAATTAAATGGTTCGAATGTGAAAAATGTGACTACACTACGAGGCGTAAGTGCAGCCTGAAAAATCACACGATCAGAAAACACTTAAATTCGGAGGAAATTAAATGGTTCCGCTGCGAGAAATGCGACTACAGTTGCAAAATAAAAGAAGGCCTGCAACAACACATTATTAAACATCTAAGCGAGGTGGAGATAAAGTGGATCCGCTGCGGAAAATGCGATTTCAAGTGTAAACACAAAAGCTACCTAAGAAGACACGAGATTTATATGCATCCCAAGGCAGGTGAGACAAAATGGCTTGAATGTGACAAATGTGAGTACAAATGTAAGCGACCGAACGACTTAAGGATGCACAGGATCAATAAGCATCTCGAGGTCAAATGGATCAAGTGCGAGAAATGCGACTATAAGTGTAAACAAAAGAGGGTCTTGCACTATCACGTGATCGATAACCATCTCGACGCGAGCGAGGTTAAATGGTTTAAGTGCGAGCGATGCGACTATAAGAGTAAGAGAAAAAGCGACTTGGGGCTGCACATGATCACGCATTTAAGTGAGGATCAGATTGACTGGTTCCGGTGCGGAAAATGCGCCTACAAGAGTAAATACAAGCGTAAGCTGAAACGGCATTTGAGTAGAAAACACCTAAATGAAGACGAGACAAGAAAATAACGAAAATATTTTCGCCAATTGTCATAAAAAATTTTTAGTGACAGTTTAGCTAATTTAGGAAACGGCGAAAAAAATGTTTAACACGGCAAAAACATGGGATTTATTTGCCGCGGCAGTAAAACATCATGTTTTTGCCTCGTTAAACAATAGTATATTATATTCCTTAGTAGGTATAGCTGTCATCTCTATGGTGGATTTATGTTTTTGGTCATTAAATATATAATTACATCATTCATTTTGTAATGTTTTACCTTTCTCATCACTCTCGATTCTTCGCCCAAAGAAAAATAGGTATAATCTTCAAATATTTGACAAATAATTCAATTACAGTTATCTCGATTTTCTGTGTACTTACTTTTTTTCTGTTAGCTGATGTTTCAACATGCAGAAAACAACTTTAAAGTTGGTATTGATCTTTCTTTAACTTTACTGGCAAATTTCATCTCCATATTTTAATCAGTTCTCGAGTTAGGTATCGGTCGGAAGAATCTTAGCGAGCGAGCGACCAGCCACTACAAAGGTACTGTCATATTAGGATATTTAATTAATAGTTTTCAAGTCGCGGAACTATGAAGCTTCGTCAGCGTTGTTCATTATAGAATGTAAGTACAAATTATTTATTATTTCTCGTTAATAAATGTAGTCATAAGTATAAACTGGAATCTTTATTTTATCCACATTTTCTCCGGATGTGACAGTACCTAATAGTACCGAAAACTGAATTTTCCTTTTTGGGAGGATAGAAACATCAAGCAGAGAAAACATCAATTTGGGGGAAAAGCTTTGAAACTAGGGTTTTTTGCCATGTTGACCCAGACGGTTAGGGACACTGCATTGCTGTCATCTAAGTGAAGTTGAGCTTTGTTGAAAAAGTGAGGTTATGTTGCCTGTTTTATAAGCACTTGCTGCACGTGGTACAAAAGTTGACTCGTTGATTGACTGATGATTAACACTAAAACCGATTACGTTTAAGAATAGGTAAGCCCAGATATATTTACGGAATCGTTATTAATCAATTTAGGCATTAGAATACTTTAGTGCCTTTTATTAAGTAGCATTTAATGGTTAAATTAAGGCACTAAAAATATAAAATTTTTCCATAGGTAGTTATTTATTACAATACACATTTAATGAAATGCATCCCAGCGGGCACACATACGCTTTTTCAACGTTAAAATCACGTTGAGGTGGTTGATTTCACGTTACTGGTTGGAAAGGTGACGTTGAAATTTTGGTGAAATCAGACACGTCATTTTTTTGACTTAAAAATCACGTTATGGTATTGGACATTTTGTGATTATGACGTCTTTTAAAGGTAGATATTCGTTCGCTAAAATGACGTCTATTTGATCACATATTAAACACGTGCATAATGCGTCAAACTATATGTGTATGTGTCATTTTGAACATTATAACTACGTTACAATATTAGCGTTCTTTAGTCGCGTTTGAAGTAACGTTCAAATCACGACTTAAAGTGGAATATTTCTGACCAACGGACACTTTTGCACGTTGAATAATCGTTTCATCTGCAACGTTAAACTTTAGTCTTTTTAATCACGACTTGAAAACGTGTCAAAATGGTGCTGCAGGTCACCATTAAATGTGTGTAATTTTGAACGTTGTAAGTACGTTACAATCTAAGCGTTCTTTAGTCGTGTTTAAAGTTACGTTCAAACCACGACTTAAAGTGGAATATTTCTAACCAAAGGACACTTTTGCAAGTTGAATAAACGTTTCATCTGCAACGTTAAATTTTAGTCTTTTTATGGGCGACTTTAGGTCGTGTCAAAATGGTGCTGCACTTCAACATTAAATATGTGTGTAATTTTGAACGTTATAAGTACGTTACAATATTAACGTTCTTTAGTCGTGTTTAAAGTAACGTTCATATCACGACTTAAAGTGGAATATTTCTATAACCAACGGACACGTCGAAAAAACATTGAGTTTATAACGTTATATTTGAGTTTCTATACATACGATTTAAAAACGTGTCCAAATATACCCATGGCGTTCAACGTTTAACAAGTAGTGTGTAGTTTTGGAGGTTATATACACGTTAGAATATGAATGTGTTTAATCGTGTCTGAAATGACGAAATTGGGATATTTATAATTATAGCGGACACTTTTGCACGTTGAACACACGTTTTATTTGTAACGTCATATTTCAGTTTTTATTTAGACGACTTAAAGACGTATCGAAAAGGTGTAACCACTGATGACGTTCAACGTTAAATATATGTATAATTTTGGATGTTATAAAAACGTAGTAATATTAAAGTTTTTTTGTCGTTTCTGAAATGACGTTGAAATTCCGACTTAAAGTTGACTTTCCTGTGTAGTTGCATTGAGGGAGTGGTGGTGGCGCTGATAGTTGAAATGAGCCGCTATTACTTAGCAAACCGTGTATAAGAGCTGTAGACAACATTTGTAAAATCATTCCAAAACATTATATCCACAGGATAAACTGGTATTGATGGTAGTCACTTACTCACAGTACCTACAGCTCTTCTCTCTCAGCGTCAACGTTGAGATGAGATGTGGATAATTTTCTGAATGTTTGGTCGAGGGGAGTAATTATTGTCAATTATCTTCGAGCGCACACGTTGAATTTTAGTCGAATCGTCAACGTCAAAATGACGTTGAAGTATCCTGGAAATTAACGTAGAAAAGACGTTAACATTGTCTGGCCACCTATTTACGGTACCGAAAAACACGTTAAAAACACGTCAAATTTTAAACGATTTTTAAACACACTGTTAGAAAAATGACGTGTATTTTGTAGTTTTTTAACGTTTATCTGTTGACGTTAAAAAATAATGTAAAAGTTTACGTTAAAGGGCCGTTGATTTTCTGACGTACAATTAACGAGAAGACGTTGAAAATCACGTTGATTTCGCGGACACTTCAACGTCATTTTAACGTTCCAATCTGTTTTTTCAACGTCCGTGTGCCCGCTGGGATTGTTAGGTACTAAATCTGCGTTTTTTCCGCATTTTTCAAATTCCACCTAACTCCGATTGTGAGGGATTCCAGTATTCGACACTGCATTTTCTTCCGACTGTTTGATGGGAAATCTACGGAAGCGCCCAGAGTACATGTAAAAAAAATTATTTATGAAATTAATTTCAAGTTATCGCCAAAAAGGTGAGAATATAATTTCAAGTTACCGCGAAGAAGGTGAAAATAATTTCAACTTAACACGAAAAAGGTGAAAATAATAACTTATTTCTTCATGTCTTGTTAAACTTGTTAATCAATTCAAAAAGGGGCTTGTTGTCGACGAATTTAAACTGGCGGCCAAATGAACCTTTCAGGCTAAAATTTTCCCGTCTGTTCAAATCACAATAACTTTTCACACAGCGCCGCAATTGTGAATCGCTTTCTTACGTTAGAAAGATCATTTTATTGGCTTCATTCCAGTGTTACCATAAAAGTGTTGGTGTTTTCATCCATGGCTCGACATGGTTGTTTCCAAACAACTTGCAAAAATGTGAAGTATTAGACCATCCCCAATTCCAAGATGAGTGGAACAGGTGCCCAGGATCAATATCTCGAGACCCTTTTGTCGTTTTTTGCCGATAACACTTCTTCCCCCAGGAATTAAAAAATAACTTTTTTCATTAACTCCCTGATAATTTCTTCATCCATCAACCAATTTTCAAGGTCGTGGGCTCTTTGTAACCATAAAGGATTGGCTAAACAGAAAACCCCCAAAGAAGTCTCCTAGCCCCGTGCGGTTGGGTGCCCATCGGGCGCGTCCCCGGGTGGTGGATAGGGGAATGGCCAGTCCGCTGGTTAGTTACGGCCATACGTGCAGACCTGGGGCTTAAAACCCTCACGTGTCTGTACCAAAGCCGCTACCGCGAACCAACCCCTCTGAGACACCGGGCGCCCTCTCAGAGTAATAGCCTTACCCTCATGCGCCGGGCTCCATGAGGGCGGACCGAACTCCCGGGGTTAACTGGGAATTTCAGACCAGATTTAGGAGGGTACCGGAGGCCTCAATGCAGCAAATGGGGTCGGAAGACACTCATAGCTGCTCTGAGACTTAGGGACCTAGCAGCCTGAACAGAGGGACTGGAAGACTGATACTTCTGTTATCTGTACGGAGGAACAAAAAAAAAATAAAATTACCTCACGGTTGCGATAGGGATAGGCTGATAACTGGACCTATCAGATTTTTGTGACTAGGGACTAATTGTGACTGATGGGACTGAAAAAGACACCGCAGTTGCACAGGTACCGTGACACTGGCAGACCCTCAGGGAATGAGGGCGGACCGAATTCCCGGGGTTAACTGGGAATTTCAGACCAGATTTAAGAGGATACTGGAGGTCTCAATGCGGCAAATGGGGTCGAAGGACACCCATAGCTGCTCTGAGACTTCGGGACCTAGCAGTCTGAACAGAGGGACTGGAAGACTGATACTTCTGTTGTCTGTACGGAGGGAAAAAAAAATGAAAAATACCTCGCGGTTGCGATAGGGACAGGTTGACAACTGGACCTATCAGACTTTTGTGGCTAGGGACTAATTGTGACTGATGGGACTGAAAAAGACACCGCAGTTGCACAGGTACCGTGACACTGGCAGACCCTCAGGGACTGTGGCACCAACAACCAGTGGTGTGCCGTCAGGGGGGCTAGGGGGGGCGACCGCCCCCCCCGCCCTTTAGGCTGTGCCGCCCTTCCGCCCAAGCAAAAAAGGCTGTTCCTCAGAGCCGGTCGAATTCTGCCATTCTGATGTAATAAATAACTGAAGGTAAAGGTTTATTTCTCTACGAAGCATGTAGCTATTTAAGAGCTACACTATAATACAGTTGCTTGGGGGCGGGCGCCCCAAAGAGAGAAGAAACTAAATAACTGTTTATAAATTTTGAACACGGCAGCTCGTGTCTACCTCGGTGGTATCGATTTTGCCTGTATTGGGGACTTGGTAAAAAATATTGACCTGAATGCGGTTTAGACCGATTTGAAGGATTAAAAATGCGAAGAATGGCTTTGTAATAATTGTTCATTAAAATGTGTAGTACCTAAATGTAGATAATAATAATAAAAAAAAAATTGCATTACCAATATTTTGCGCCCCAAGAATGCCTCGCCCCCCCCGCCCCTAAGGGTACGGCACGCCACTGCCAACAACCAGTTGTGACTGATGGGGCTGTCCACCAGGAACCATCGGCCACACGGGGGGAAGATGTCTGCAGTCTGTACGGAAGGGTAGTTATAATAGTGCTGCGCAGGACGCTAGGGACTAGTTGTGACTGATGGGACTGAAAAAGATACCACAGCTGCACAGGTACCGTGACACTGGCAGACCCTCAGGGACTGTGGCACCAACAACCAGTTGTGGCTGATGGGGCTGTCCACCAAGAACCGTCGGCCACACTGGGGGAAGATGTCTGCAGTTTGTAACATAGAGGGACATAAATTGATACCTCAACTGAACCTTTTAAGGGTACACTTTAAGCTGCCTTCGACACCAAGAAACCAGTTGTATCCGGCAGGGCTGAAAAAGACCTGCCGGTTATAGTGGGTATAGCGGGACGAAGCTTCAACAAACTCCCTAAAGAGCAGAAGTACCCGCCGTGGTATAGCAAAGCGGGGTGGCTTTTCTAGCACCCGATTAACACTATTCAGTTTCTACAGCAGAAGTACTGGGTCTTTGCAGAACCGGGGTTCCTGATGTAGGAAATGGATAACTGTCACAGTGCGGGCATAATGGACCATAAGGTCTGAATGCAGCGGACCCGTCAGGGAAACGCACCGCAGAACGAAATACGAAATACGAAGTCTCCTAGCACAAAAATGCAAAATAGTAGGAGGTAAAGAAATCACCATAAAATTTTAAACACGTTTTTTGTGTAACATTTACAACGAATCTTCATTCTCCCGTCTACAGCTAGAAAGGGCTTTCTCGAGGAGTATTTTGATGCGTCATTTGATAATGTTACGTTAAGACTTGGTCAAAAAGAACAAAAATTTTGATTCCCGTTCTGACAGATAAAACATAAAGTTTTCACAAGAATCTGATTTATAATTTAAGCCAATTGCTGTTGAAAATCATCTGAAGTCTACCCTAAGAGAATTTTAATCCTCAATAATACTGCTCGTGCAAGTTTTTTTGCCCTCCTTAAAGAGCAAGAGAAAACCAATGGTCTTAAATTAATGCAGTGCGACCCTGCCATTAAGTTTCCATAGCGACATTATGATAGTCTGTATTCGATATTCGATTCAAAAACGATAATGCTACAGTGACACTTTAGTTGTCACATCCTTGCATTGTCGCCGTATATCGTCATAGAAACTAATGGAAGGGTCGGACTTCGTTAATTTAAGACCGTTGGCTCTATCCTTCAGAACGGGAATCAAAATTCTTGTTCTTTTTGACCAAGTGTTAACGTAACATTCTCAAATGACGCATCAAAATACTCCTCGAGAAAGCCCTTTCTAGCCAGGGCCGCAACAAGGGGGGGGCGAGAGGGGCAACGGCCCCGGGCGCCAAGACGAGGGGGCGCCGAAGGCGCCCCATTTGTTGATTTTTTTTTTTAATTTGTCTTTACCATTGCCACGATCTACTTGTCATCTCTCGAGTTCGTTTCGTAATCAAATATACAAAACCGCATCTACCTACTATAATAAATCACCAGTATAGAATATCTGGAGAATCTGTGAAATTTCTTGTTTGTAATCACCCTTTTTCTTTTTATATTAATAATTGCCATCAGATCGGTAACAAATCTGCCTTACTAATGTTAAGTTTTTCATTTTCTTCCTTGCATTTGTATTCTGAAGTGCTGGGAAAATGCGTGACCTTGAAATTTTCAAAAATTTTCGCCTGCGGCGCTTTATTACTCCAAAAGGGTAGGGGCGACAAATTATTGTTGCCCCGGGCGCCAGATACCATTGTTGCGGCACTGTTTCTAGCAGTAAGCGGGAGAATGAAGATTCCTTGTAAATGTTCCACATAAAATCTGTTTAAAATTTTATGGTGATTTCTTTACGTCCTACCATTTTGCTTTTCTGTGCTAGGAGACTTCTTTGCAGGTTTTCTGTTTAGCCAATCCTTTATGGTTACAAAGAGCCCACGACCTTGCAGATTGGTTGATGAATGAAGAAGTTATCAGGGAGTTAATGAAAACAAGTTATTTTTTAATTCCTGGGGGAAGAAGTGTTATCGGCAAAAAACCACAAAAGGGTCTCGAGATATTGATCCTGGGCACCTGTCCCACTCATTAAAAAAATTCAAAAAAAATGTTTCTTGGAATTGGGGATGGTCTAAAACTTCACATTTTTTTAAGTTGTTTGGAAACAACCATGTCGAGCCATGGATGAAAACACCAACACTCTTATGATAACAATGGAATGAAGCCAATAAAACGATCTTTCTAACGTAAGAAAGCGATTAACAACTACGAGGCTGTGGAAAAAGTTATACCTAGTCATTTGAACATCCGCGAGAATTTTAGACTGAAAGGTTCATTTGGCCGCCAGTTTATTTTAAAGCTTAGTTTGATCGCATCAGCAAAATATTTAAAAGCTTAATAAAACCCTCTTTTTCGTAACTCCCCATCAGCTCTCGCAAGTTTTATGTATTTAGATTTTGTTTTAAAATCAAAAAATGAGAAAGACCTTTTGGTGGCCACGATTGAGCCTGTCACTTTTTGAACGCGCTTATTGTCCACGAATTTTATTAACTTTAAATGCTTATAAAAACAATTACGTTGTTAAAAAATGATTTGTAAAAAAGTCGTAACGCCTAATTTTTATCATCTTTGGTGGCAAACAGGACCAACTCTTAAACTCTACTTACTTCCATAGTTCAACTTATCCGGTCTTCATGGCGACATTCCTAGTTGACTTCTATGACGAAGTCGAAGAGGAAGAGGAGGAAATTGTCAAGTGCGAACCGAAAGCAGAAGAAGAATGCGGCGACGAAGAAGAAACGAACATAAAAGTCGAAGAAGAAGAAATAAAACACGAAATAGAAATCGAATATCACGAACTGCACGAAAAAGAAGATCCCGATTTAGCCGAAGAAAACGCATTGAAATTGAGGCTGGCGGAAAAGTGGTTTGAATGTCACAAATGTGATTACAAAGCTACACAGAATAAATACCTGAGGCGGCACATTAAAAATAGACATCTTGATGCGAACGAAATGAGATGGTTTGAATGTGACAAATGTGATTACAAAAGTAAACGGAAGGTACACCTGAAACGGCACATGATTTGGAAACATCTCAATGAAGAGGAGATCGAATGGTTTTATTGCGATAAATGTGATTACAAATCTAAACAGAAGAGTGACCTAATACCACACGTGGTTAGAAAACATTTCGATGTAAACGAGAAATGTGAATTTGAAGCAAGTCAGAAGAACCCGAAAAAGTGGTTTAATTGCGAGAAATGCGAATACAAAAGTAAAACGAGGAGGGGCCTGCAACAGCACGTGATTAACAAGCATCTAAGTGAAGACGAAATTAGATGGTTTAAATGCGATAAATGCAGCTACAGAGCTAAGCTAAGACCTACCCTGCGAATCCATATGAGACAACATGTCGAAACAAATGAGATCAGATGGTTTAAGTGCGAGCAATGCGACTATAAAGGTAAACAGAAGGATCGTCTGAAACAGCACGTAATCAATAAACATTTGAATGACGACCAGATTAAATGGTTTCGCTGCGTTAAATGCGACTTCAAATCTAAAGACAGGAACGACCTGAGAAGACATCACAGGCTGAAGCGTTGTAGGTATGAGTAGTAAACATCAAAATTAGATAAAGCAAAAAAAATTATAACAATATTAAAGAAAGGAAATACAATTAACTAGATAAAAAGTTTTTGATTTTTATTAGATTTTTTTACTGTTAACTGCTATGCTTAACCAAAAACAGACCAACCTCAATCTGACCTCAAAAAATATACAAACCTACATTTTATACATTATGATTTTGGTAAAATTTTTATATGGCTGAAAACACAAATAAGCTGTGGATCAAAAGCAATAAAAGTAAAATTTCAAAGAAACATCCAAAATTTTCCAAATTTATCATGTTTTTGCCTAGATAAACAATAGTATATTATATTCCTTAGTATAGCTATAGGTATCATTTCTACGGTGGATTTATGTTTTTAGTAATTAAATATATAATTGCATCATTCATTTTGTAATGTTTTACTTTTTTCCACGCTTCCCACCCTCGATTCTTCGCCCAAAGAAAAAAAATGGGCAGCTACGGAAGCGGCTGGAACCTCCCCACTTGGTGAATGATCCAATCCTGTCACTAATATCACGTAAATTTTACTATTTACTATACCTAAGTTTTACTCCACCAAACCTGATCGTTTTCTGTGATTTTTCTAAATTTTACGATCTTTTGCCAAAGGGGCACTAAGGTTGAGTACAATTTTGAAAACTAAATTTGAAGAATTTCCATGTGCTGATAGAGAAAATGAGAGTTCTTTATTCAAATTTCAAAGTTGATATGCCAAAATGGTACTTACCGTTCGCCGATTGCCACCAAAATGAAATTAGCTCTTCGGCGGGTAACGGTATCTCTACCTACCAAATTTTAGCCAAATCGATCCTGCAGTTTGGGCTGTAGCGTGTTATTTGATGTTTCTTCGAAACTTCGAATTTTTCGATTTTATGCTAAAAAGGCACTAAGTGTGAGTACACTTTCAGATACAGAATTTCAAGACCTTTCATGTGCGGATAAGAAAAATTAGTGTTCATTAGTTAAATTTCATAGTTTACATGCCAAAACGGCACTTGGCATCTGCGGATTCGCAACAAAATTAACTGGGCTCACCAGAAGGCCAACACTAACCTGCATACCAAATTTCACTAAAATCCGTTCGGTAGTTTCCGAGAAATCGTGCTCACATACGTACGTACGCACGTACGTACGTACATACGTACATACACACAGACATTTTTTAAAAACCACTTTTTTGTGATCCTGGGACCTTGAAACGTAAAGATCTGGTGTTATCTCAATTTCGAATTTTGGAGTGATTGCAGTAACCTCCCATTTTTATATGGTTGTGGGGAGGTTAAAATATCTTCTTCAAATATTTGACAACTACCTAATTCAATTACAGTTATCTCGATTTTCTGTGTCCTTTTTTTCTGTTTGCTGATGCTTCAACATGCAGAAAGCAATTTTAAAGTTGGTATAGATATTTCTTTAACTTTACTGGCAAATTTCATCTCGATATTTTATTCAGTTCTCGAGTTAGGTATCAGTCGGACGAATCTTAGCGAGCGAGCGACCAGCCACCACAAAGGAATAGTAAAACTGAATTTTCCTTTTTGGAGGATAGAAACATCAAGCAGAGAAAACATCAATTTGGGGGAAAAGCTTTGAAACTAGGGTTTTTTGCCATGTTGGCCCAAATGGTTAGGGACACTGCATTGCTGTCATCTAAGTGAAGTTGACGTTTGTTGAAAAAGTGAGGTTATGTTGCCTGTTTTATAAGCACTTGCTGCACATGGTACAAAAGTTGACTCGTTGATTGACAATAAAACCGATTACGTTTAAGAATAGGTAAGCCCAGATATATTTACCGAATCGTTATTAATCAATTTAGGCGTTAGAATACTTTAGTGCATTTTGTTAACAACTTAAGTAGCATTTAATGATTAAATTAAGGCACTAAAAATATAAAAATTTTCCATAGGCAGTTATTTATTACAATAACACATTTAATGAAATGCATTGTTAGGTACTAAATCTGCGTTTTTGTTCCGCATTTTTCAAATTCCATCTAACTCCGATTGTGAGGGATTGTAGTATTCGACACTGCATTTTCTTCCGACTGTTTGATGGGAAATCTATGAAAGCGCCCAGAGTCCATGTAAAAAAAATTATTTATGAAATCAATTTCAAGTTACCGCGAAAAAGGCGACAATAATTTCAACGTAACACGAAAAAGGTGAAAATAATCATTTATTTGTTCATGTCTTGTTAAACTTGTTAATCAATTCAAAAAGGAGCTTTTTGTCCCTAAAACGACATTTTTAAATTGCACCAAGGACCGATTTTTAGCGAAAAGGACATAAAGGGTGTCCCAAAAAAACCGAACGGTTTGTTTTTGGTTATAACTTTATTATTGAGGGACCGATTTTCCTCAATTTTATACGGGACGTAGCCAAAAGATGAGGCTTTTAGAATCTATAACCATTTTGCAGATGGCGCCACTAATAAATTTTTTGTGACAGTTTTTTACAAGAACACTTTTTGATTGGCTGCAGTTGAACCATCTGTGAACCGATCAAAATGAAATTAGTATAGGATGAAAGCGAATGCTTTTCTTTTCTAAACCAACTTTACAAAATTTTATTCTGACCGTTCTTGATTCATTTATAATTTTTTTTGTGATGCTTTAAAACAAGGATTTTTGAAGATTAATTTTTTATTTATTCACCAATCTTGACAAAATTTGCAGAATCCTAAGTAACACCATCAATATTTCACAAAATGATGTCACTTTGCAGATGGCGCCACCAGCAAATTTTTATGAATATATTTGATTAAAAGATTAACAAGAATATTATGAATGTGTAATTAGTAATAAATGTTAGCTACAGGCAACAGGCTGGAATTGAATAAACAACAATTCTGGATTTTAAAATAAACCAAATATGTGCTTTATATAACAGTCATAAGCTGAAGAACAACTTGTCGAGTTCACAAACAAGTCAATGTTAGACTCATCTTTTGACTACGTCTCATACAAGATTGGGGAAAATTGCTCCAATAATAATAAGTTATAACCAAAAATAAATCGTTCGGTTTTTTTTGGGACACCCTTTATTTTTAGAAACACAATTTGAAGGGCCACTCTTACGCGGTTATGTGAAAAATGAGGGTTTTCATTTAAAATTTTCAAGTTGATGCGCTAAAAAGGCACTTTTCATGCACCGATTTGACCTTGGCCTGTTACAAAATGACTATCATTAATATGAGTGATGGCTCGTGTACTGAAGAGACTTTTTACACGTGTCTACTATTTGAGGATTTTACATAAATTACGTAAGTTTTTAAATGATTAATATTTGACTTTTTAAATTGTCTGTTGCTATGGTAGATCTTTTGACAGATTTGTGCAATAAAAGCGTCGTATGCCCATCTCTTTAAAAAAAATCCAAAATTTTCATCTATTTTACTTATGTTTTCTAATTCCGTGAAGCTCACTATTTTATTTAAGCCGTCCGGCCTTTAGAAATGATGCCATTTTGTAGACAATTAAATTTCCTTTCCAAAAAGTACCTTAAGAGCTCATTTCTGATGTTTCGTATTGAGTTACAACGTAAAACGTTAAAATTTAAAATTTCCTAAAACTTCAATTGGCCATAAAAGGCGAATGGAGCGTCTTAACGAAGTGCGGTTTACGGCATTTTAAACAGTTTTCAGTCCTTTTTGACGTCGAAAGCTTATTTCTTTCAAAAAAAATCCAAAATTTTCATTAATTCTACCATATACTTATGTTTTCTAATTCCGTGAAGCTCACGATTTTATTTAGGCCGACGGGCCTTCAGAAATGACCTCATTTTGTTGAAAATAAAATTTTCTTTCCAAAAAGTACCTTATAAGCTCATTTCTGATGTTCCGTTTTTAAGTTACAGCGTAAAATATTTTTCAAAAACCACCTTTTTATGTTCGCAGGGCCATGAAAAATTGGAGTTTACATCATTTTATTTAAAAATTCGCCATTTATGCGACTGCGGTTTTGGTCAGAAACTAAGACGAAGTCCTTGGGGACCTTCGATCCGGCTTTATATGCTTTCCTATGTACAGAGTGTTCCAAATTAATTTGTAAAATTTGAAAACTTTAAAGCAGTTTTTCGCTTTTTTCAAAAGTAACACCCTGTATATTTTTAGTCGGGCTCATGTACAATTTATAAGTGAATATTTTTTGTCGTACAAACTGTCGGTTATTTTCATCCGTTTTCGAGTTACGAGCAAAAATCACAAATTTTCTTGTTAGTAGGCAGGCAATTTTAACTTTTCAAATTATTACTTAAGCATTCAAACTAATATAGTACAGTACAATAATGTACAAAATATCTTTCATTTTGGTCTATGACCTTAACACTTCATTTGAAATATCGAACACACTTATTACATGTTTGTATGTAGGTATGTATGTTTGTAGGGCAAAAAAATGCAGCAGAGAAGCGGCTGGAACCTCCCCATCGCGTGGATCTTTGTATTCTGTGTAGATGGTAGTCAATTCAACATTTTTTTTGTGCTTATCATCTGTGACTAATTTCGCAATTTTCTGACAAATACCGACATCACCTCGGACATCACCCATCACATTTGACAATATGTTCCTTTTAAGGTTAATCTTTTGCCACCTTTTTGACAATAACTGCCACTTTATGTCATCCACTGTCAGCTCGCTCCCTTTTAATGAGAAAATTTAAAGTTGATATGCCTAAATGGCACTTCCCCTGGACCAATTGCTTCCAAAAGCCTTTCAGGTCTTCAACGGGTCACCCAATCTCCATGTACCAAATTTCAGCTAAATCGATTCGCTAATTTGGGCTATAATATGTATTTTTAGTGTTATTATGAAATTTCGATTTTTTGATCCAAATAGCACTAAATGCGAACGAATTTTGTCTTACATAAAACCAGAATTTAAAGACCTTTTTGATGGTGACAATAAATCTTTCAAAAACTTGTTTTGGATGGTTAAATGAGTGAATAATTTTAAACTTACAAATTGGTGTGTCAAAACGGCAGTTTCCGTGGGCCGATTGAATCCAAAATTTGTTCAGCTCTTCGACGTGCAATACAATCCCCGTGTGCAAAATTTCAGCCAAATCGGTTCAGGGGCTTGGGCTGTACCGCGATTATAAAGTCCGATAAAAATCATTTTTTTTTTAATTTTTGGTCAAAAGGGCACTAAGAATGAATACATTTTTAGAAGCAGAATTTGAAGGTCTTCCTTATGGTGATGTGAAAAATGGGGGTTTGTATTTAAAATTTAAAAGTTGATGTGCCAAAATGGCATTTCCGGTTGCACGATTGGCTCCGAAAGCTTTTCAGATCTAAGTTAGGTTACGAGATGCCTATGTCCCAAATTTCAGCCAAATCGGTCTAGTAGTTTTGGCTGTGGCGTGATTACAAACGAACGTACGTACGTACGAACGTATACGTACATACACACAGAGACACATTTTAAAAACCCCTTTTTTGGGTTCCTGAGACCTCAAAACGTGAAGATCTGGTGCTATCTCAAATTCGAAAATTTTAGTGATTGCAGTAACCTCCCATTTTTTTTAAATTGTGATGGGGTTGGGAAGGTTAAAATAATGTAACTACCTACGTTGTTAAAAAATGATTTGTAAAAAGTCGTAACGCCTAATTTTTATCACCTTTGGTGGCAAACAGGACCAACTCTTAAACTATACTTACTTCCATAGTTCAACTTATCCGGTCTTCATGGCGACATTCCTAGTTGACTTCTATGACGAAGTCGAAGAGGAAGAGGAGGAAATTGTCAAGTGCGAACCGAAAGCAGAAGAAGAATGCGGCGACGAAGAAGAAACGAACATAAAAGTCGAAGAAGAAGAAATAAAACACGAAATAGAAATCGAATATCACGAACTGCACGAAAAAGAAGATCCCGATTTAGCCGAAGAAAACGCTTTGAAATTGAGGCTGGCGGAAAAGTGGTTTGAATGTCACAAATGTGATTACAAAGCTACACAGAATAAATACCTGAGGCGGCACATTAAAAATAAACATCTTGATGCGAACGAAATAAGATGGTTTGAATGTGACAAATGTGATTACAAAGGTAAACGGAAGGCACACCTGAAACGGCACATGATTTGGAAACATCTCAATGAAGAGGAGATCGAATGGTTTTATTGCGATAAATGTGATTACAAATCTAAACAGAAGGGTGACCTAATACCACACGTGGTTAGAAAACATTTCGATGTAAACGAGAAATGTGAATTTGAAGCAAGTCGGAAGAACCCGAAAAAGTGGTTTAATTGCGAGAAATGCGAATACAAAAGCAAAAAGAGGACGGGCCTGCAACGGCACGTGATTAACAAGCATCTAAGTGAAGACGAAATTAGATGGTTTAAATGCGATAAATGCAGCTACAGAGCTAAGCTAAGACCTACCCTGCGAACCCATATGAGACAACATGTCGAAACAAATGAGATCAAATGGTTTAAGTGCGAGCAATGCGACTATAAAGGTAAACAGAAGGATTGTCTGAAACAGCACGTAATCAATAAACATTTGAATGAAGACCAGAGAAGACATCACAGGCTGAAGCTTTGTAGGGATAAAGTTGTTTAAATGCGAGAAGTGCGACCACAAATCCAAATGGAAGGGGCGGACTCTGCACCGGCACATGAGCAGTAAACATCAAAATTAGATAAAGCAAAAAAATATAACAATATTAAAGAAAGGAAATACAATTAGGTAACTTGATCAAAAGTTTTTGATTTTTGTTCGATTTTTTTACTGTTAACTGATGCTTAACCAAAAAAAACAACCTCAATCTGGCCTCAAAAAATATACAAACCTACATTTTACATTATGATTTTGGTAAAATTTTTATATGGGTGAAAACACAAATAAGCCGTGGATCAAAAGCAATCGAAAAAAGTATTTCTAAAAAATATCCAAAATTGCTAAAAAAATCCGAAATTTTCAGAAAATCCCGGGATGTCGGGATTTTTCATAGTAGGCTTGGTGAAGTGAATTTACATGTTTTTTGTAAAAATTAAAAATAATAGCTATTAACATACCTAGGTATGTTATGACTATCATAACAGACGCAGATGTCAATTGAAATCCGAGCTCGTAGAGCGAGGATTTTAAGACATCTAAGTCTGTTATGATAGTCATAACATCCGAGGTTTGTTCAATAGTTTATCGGTTTAGGTGATTAAAGCCAAAATTAATTGAAAAATTTGCACAAATTCGTGGCACTTTAAAAATCGAGACGATCGCGTTTGCATGGGGTTGTTGTTGTCATGGCTCGTTGTTTAGAAACAAAAGTCAGATCAGCAAATCAGAAAAATGGATTCGGACGTCGTTTCTGTGGGCGTCGTTGAATTGCCTCAAAACATTCTGGACGAAGCAGGGGAAGCCTTGCACAGCTTAATACCGAAAAAATCGAAAGCCAGGTATGAAAAAGTGTATGATGCATTCAAGCAATGGCAGTGTGTGAATAATGTTCAAATTGTCAACGAAAGTGTTCTTCTGGCCTACTTTCACGAGCTGGTAAGTTCATGTTCGTTTAATTTAACTTATCAAGGTTTTTTTTATCTAGTCGAAGAAGCATAGTCCTTCATCATTGTGGGTTTACTATTCCATGTTGCGGAGTACCATCAGTGTCAATGAAAATGTGGACATAAAAGTATTTCAGAAGTTGTATGCATTTGTGAAAAGGCAGAATGTAGGCAACGTAGTGAAGAAAGCGAAAGTTTTGACTGATGACGAACTCAAGAAATTTCTGATTGAGGCCATAGACGAACAATATTTGTTGTGCAAGGTACCTATGTCAATTCTGTATTATTCTGCTTATGGAATTTGAACATTTTAGGTTGTTACTATTTTTGGATTATTCGGCGCTTGTCGATGCGACGAAATATATAATCTGTCAGTGAATGACGTCAAAATTGAGGGCTCCATTTTAATCGTGACAATCAATCAGTCCAAGACTTACAAGCCAAGATTTTTTACTGTTGTTTCGGATGGTGCTGTAAATCAAGTGGAGATTGTGAAAAAGTACATGAGACTGCGACCAAAACACGCGAAACATGATCATTTCTTTGTTTTCTTCAATGGGGGAAAATGTAGCACACAACGAGTAGGCATTCACAAGATTGCGGCAGTTCCCAAATTGATAGCTACCTTCCTCGGACTTCCGAACGCTGAGCAATACACCGGCCATTGCCTACGACGAAGCTCTGCTACAATCCTGGCAAACACTGGCGCTAATGTAACTGATTTGAAGAGGCTTGGTGGATGGAAAAGCTCTACCGTCGCTGAAGCATATATTGAAGAATCAGTGCAGAACAAGATCAAAGTAGCTAGAAGAATGGTTGGCAGTGATGAATCTAGTACTTCCACTTCATTAACCCTTCAAGACGATGTTACATGCAGAAAGACAACAGAAATAGTGCCCAGTACTTCACAACATGTAAAATCTTCCGAGATATTCCTGCCAGAAGCTACCTTTTCAGGCTGCACCATTAATGTGTATTATGGCAAGAAGGAGTAGCAACCGAGGGAGCAGCGTTTGCTAATTTAAATTGTCTGTTGTAATAAAAGTTGCGTTGATTAGAGAGACACATTTATTTCTTTTTCTTATCTTTTACTTGTACGGTAAAATTACCGTACAGAATATGGTTATGATCTGCTTACCAGCCGATTTTTATGCATGTTAACAGGGCTTTAATCGCCAAAAACCGATAAATAACTTTACAGTAGTTTTAGTTCTTTATGCATTATTTATGTTTTTTATGGAATTTAACGCAGTTTTGTCTTTGTTATTAACTAAATTGTATTTGATTGTGTTGGTGACTTTGAAACTAATTGTTGTCCAAGTTTTTTTTCCAAAATTTTTCCCATACTGTATGATTGTTTGCCAAGGAATGATATTGCGAAATATTTTTTTTGTTGTTCTGTTTTCTATTGGTCGTAAACCTCTGATATATGCGTCGTTTCTTAACTTTTTTATTTAATTTTGTTTATTATATTCTGTATTAAATATTCATTGCATCCATTATTTTTAGCTGTTTTTAATGTTGTTAACATCCAAATTATGATGTTAATTAATCTGTGGCAAATTTTGAAACTGTTTACTGTCAATATATTTGTAATATTTATATCTGATTGATTTTTTTTTGTGTTTTGAATTTCAATTGTGCATGTAATTTTTTTAATTGTCGTTGATCTCTTCTACAAAAGTACTGAGGTTTTCTGAGCCATCGTTCCAAAGAATAATGGCGTCGTCGAAATAATAAAGAATAGATTATTTTGTTTTACGTCTTTAATATATGGTATTTTTTAGTGTGTTTTGCTTTAAATTCTAAACCGTTACATCTACCTATGCTTTTCCTTCGTAAGTTACTAAAACATAGTAGGGGTGACCGGGGCTGGTTGGGCACAGGGGTAGGTTAGTACAGCCCTAATATTTCGGCTATTGCGCAAAGGGTGGCGCTACAAATGTGACAGTGTCTTAAGATTGTGGCCTAATTAGTGTGTGCGCAGTGGCAGTTGCTTCAGTTTATCCGTGGCGACATAACAAAATTTTCTGTGCTTTAAACCTCATTCACAACCACTTTACGTACGTGATATAACAAAGTTTAACAATCGTCAACAATTACTAGAAAAATCATAAACTGTCATAAACAATTGTTGACCATTGTTAAAGTTTGTTACGTTACGTACGTAAAGTGGTTGTGAATAAGCTCTTAGTCATCGGTAAGTAACTATTTTCCCTTTCATGCAATGTTTCATATCAGGATGAATCGTTAACCTTTCATTTCTATCTCGCAAGTCGCTTCATTGCAATGCATTTTACCTCATTTCTACATATCTAAACACAGGTTAACCTATCACATGTGGAGCCAATGTGGCTTTAAAAGACAAAAAACGATGAGGGGCTGGTTGATACTTTTTTGTCGGGGTCAGTTGGTACTGTACCAACTTACCCCAGTTCCACATAAATACTTTTTGGCCTATTAAAACTCTTAAATCTTCTTTGATATTGCTAGAACCGTCATGCGAACTTATGCCAAGAAGACTGAACGGGGTCGAACACCACCCGATGTCATGCTCAGAGCAGTGATGGCTATAATGATTGACAAACGCTCTCTAGAGGTACGGCTAGGGACTTTGATATACCATTGATGACCTTACGGAGATACTGCAACAAATTTTCCGCTGAAGAAGTTAATGAAGTTGATCAACACGTGCCGACCACATCAGTTGGTTACGTGCGAAACAGACAGGTAAATTAATTTAAAATATTTTAATTTTAGATGTGTTTTTTTAGGTTTTTACATCAGAACAGGAAACTCAGCTTTCTGATTATCTGAACAAAGCGGCCGATATTTATTTTGGCCTTTCACCGAAAGAGGTTAGAAGAATTGCTTTTCTTTTTGCAACATCACTCAACTTGCTAATGCCCGGCAATTGGAAAAAGAATGAGATGGCTGGAGCTGATTGGTTTTCTGCGTTTTTAAAGAGGAATAACACACTGTCAATTCGATCCCCACAAGCTACAAGTCTATCCAGGGCAACCGCTGTTAAAGCAACCGTTTCATTACACAAATTATGGTCTAAACTCTCCTTGCTCTAGGATGATTGCGAATGTAAACGCCTACAGCGCTCATCTTGATTTCTTTGGTGTTAGCTTTAAGAAGTTTAAGCGAGACTGCAGATCAGTTCTTAGTATTTAATTATGTTCTTCTTTTATGTTATCGTATATTTATTATTTTAGTGTGAATGTAAAGTAATTAATGTTCTTTGTCAATGGAAATGCTTCTGGCGTAATAAAGATTATTATTATTATTATTAATAAGACCAAGAGAGGCCAGTTGTGTTATTACTTGATAACCATGATTCTCATTTGTCCATCGAAGCACTGACATATTGTAAAAATAATGGTGTCACAGTTCTATCATTTCCTCCCCACTGTAGCCATAAGTTACAACCTCTCGACCGGAGTGTATATGGTCCATTAAAAAAATATGTCAACAGTGCTTGCGATGGGTGGATGACAAGCAATCCCGGACGCACGATGACAATTTATGATATTCCTGGGATTGTGGCAACGGCGCTACCTCTGGCTGCTAGTCCAAATAATATTATGTCTGGATTTAGAGTTTCCGGGATATCACCATTCAATCTAGACATTTTCCCTGATAGCGAATATATGGCAGCATATGTAACGGATAGACCAGATCCACATCCTGAAATTAACCCTGCAGTGGATGCTCTCGATGAAAATTTGGAACCTCTTCCAGAAGTCAGACCCGGAAGTGGCTTATCCTTGGACGAAACTCAAGCAGGAATTCCTCGACATTTGACCCCAACAGAGAAAATGTTTAAGAAGCTTGAATGCAGCAAAAAGGTTCCCGCTCCTACTCCAAAAAAACTGAAGCCTTTATCAAAAGCTGCACAAAGTTCAATTGACGAGATGATTAATATGCCTGGATGCAGCAAAACTAGTTCCTTTAGTTTAGAAAAACTGAAACCATTACCAAAAGCTGCTCCAAGACAGCCTAGTCGTCAGAACAGACGTAAGAGAAAATCCGCTATTCTAACTGACACTCCCGTAAAAGATGAACTCGAAATGGAAAAATGTGCCAGAATGGCCAAGGGAAAGAAGAAAAGTTCAGATAAAGTCGAGATCGTTAAGAAAAAGGTTTTTGGAGAAAAGAAAGGGAGTGCAAAGGGGAAGCAGAAGAAAAAGAATTTGGCTGCGCATGATGATGACGATGACAGTAGTGACGAAGAATATTTTTGTTTGGTGTGTGTTGAGCCATTCTCTAACAGTGCAACCAGAGAAAAATGGATTCAATGCACACAATGTAAGCTTTGGTTACACGAGCAATGTTGTGACGCCGGTTCATACTATGTTTGCCATAACTGTGAGTCGGAGTGCTCGGAATAAACGAGCAAACCTTTTTTCCATTTTTAAATTGTTTTTTGTGTGACAATAAAAAGTGCGTTTTGTACATAAAACCTTAATAAAACACTTTGTCCCAACCAACCCCATATTGTGTACCAACTTGCCCCGACTATGGGGCACGTTGGTACACTTGTCAGGACAAAATTTTAATTTTTTTATGGTCCGCGGTGTTATTGTCTGAACGATTTATATGCATAATAACATAGCCAAGATGTGTAAGTTTCACTGCCTAATGTTCAGTTTCCAATTATGCTTATGGTTGAACTGTAAAAAAATCAAACGTAAAAGTTGTACCAACCATCCCCGGTCACCCCTACCTATAATTTACCCAACATCGTGTAATAGCAACCATAATATATATGTATCGGTTATATTTTAATACAAAACCTGAAATATATAAAATGGGGACATCAGATACCTACATTATTTGTAAGTTATATTGTCGCATCTGGCCCTTTGGGTCCAGAGCTGGTACCGGGTTGTATGGGGGGAAAATGGGAGAGGACTGAAAGGTCATCCGCAAAAGACAAGGTAAAAATCCAAACGGTTTAATTAATTCAGTGAAGGGGGCAATCAATTTGGAACAAATAATTATCAAATCATTTATCAAAAGGACAGAGTACTTACCCTAAGGGGAGGGGAGATACCCCACGCACAACCGGCCAGTGGCTTGGCAGGCCACCGACTCTCGAGTTGTACCTACGTGATGTACCTCGAAGGAAGCGATGACACATTTATTGTTGAATAAGCACAAAACTCCACTATGTGACAATATGATGTTACATTTACCAGAAAATGTGCTATATGATGTATATGAGCAATTTACAAAGACGTAACACATGAACATAAATACTCTATATGCGAAATATTTAAGCAACTCATATTTTAAAGTATCAGGTACATAATAAAATTACATAAAAACGAGTATTTAAGTAACATGTAGGTATCAGACATAATAATTTCAGATGTCAAAACTTTCTCAACAACTTAATACATCTAAAAGATATATCTGTTAACTAACGAAGTAATTACAGTTGTCACCTAAAATATCTCCCCTTGCGATGTATCAGTTATGTTTGATGTGTTTCTAGGGATAGGTAACAGTTTTTACCTTTCTTTTCAGTTTCATGAATTTTGGGAAACTTAACATTTTTATTTTTCAAAATATACTTTAATTTTTATGTTTTCTAGTCAAGTGCCTTTTTAGGTTACACGCCAGTTTAGTCTTGTACTCGCATTTCCCGCACTTAAACCAACTAATCTCATCGTCTCCCAGATGCTTATTAACGATGTGGTGCTGCAGGTCATATTTGTGTTTAGCTTTATAGTCGCATTTCCCGCACCTGAACCATTTAATTTCACTTTCACTTAGGTGCCTGTAAATTTGGTGCGATCGCAACTTTCCCTTCTCTTTGGCTTTATAGTCGCATTTTCCGCACTTGAACCAACTAATCTCGCATGCATTTGCATGTTTGTAAATTCTGTGGCTGTTCAAGTTCGTCTTACGTTTAGCTCTGTAGTCGCATTTCTCGCACTTAAACCACTTTTTTAGGTGCATCACGTGCTTATTCTCATCTACAGCTAAATGCTTGACCATGTGACGCTGCAAGACATGCTTCTGTTTAGCTTTAAAATCGCATCTCTCGCACTTAAACCACTCGATCTCGTCGTCATTCAGATGTTTATTAATAGTGTGACGTAGCAAGTCCTTGTTAAGTTTACATTTATAATCGCATCTCTCGCAGCGAATCCAGTCAATTTCATCTTCATTTAGATGCTTGCTGACTTGGTGCGATCGCAACTTGCAACTTTCCTTTGCTTTATAGTCGCATTTCTCGCATTTGAACCATTTTATCTCGTTTTCGTTTAGATGGTTGTAAATTCTGTGCCTGTTCAGGTGTGAATTGCGCTTAGCTGTGTACTCACATTTGTCACATTCGAACTTTTTTGTGGAAGATTTCACGGGGTGTTCTTCTTTATCTGGTTTTTCCAATGGGTCTACTTTTGGGTCATGCCAGTCGATGTCAATTTTCTCAACTTTTATCTTTACCTCTTCTTTGTGGTCGTTTGCGTTATCCACCTCTGCTTCGACGCATTCTTCCTTCGGTTCTTCTTTAATAACTTCATGACTGAAACCGTTTACTGATTGGGACATTGGGATATGAAACGATTAATTAATCGATTTCGTTTTAATTGTAATCGGGATTTACAAATGGAAATATTTTGGTATTTTGGTAACCAGTTTGACAACTGACAGCTGCAAGTGTACAGTGACGCCCCCTAACGAGAACGAAAGTTCCTAAAAATGTTTTAAAATCACTGTCTTACGGAAGCGTAGAAGTGCCACATTTTTCTCTTTTTTTATTTCCAAATTACCACAAAAAATGTGTAAATTTCGGAAGAAAAAACTGTAAATTTACACAAAAACTGTCAATTTACACAAAAACTGTAAAATTGACAGTTTTTGTGTAAATTTACAGTTTTTGTGTAAATTTACACTTTTTCTGTAAATTTACAGTTTTTCTGTAAAGGATGATATCGGACTTTGCATCCTTTTGGGCCACGGCTTGTAACTTCTTTAGTAAGCATGAGCCCATATTGATTTTTCTCACTGAGATACATAAATAAATAAGCTACAAAATAAGATCAATTACAAAGTGGGCTCATGCTTACAACTTCGTTGAAAAAAATTGCATAATATGAGCAGATATGTAGGAATATCCACCATTAGGTAGGTACATTTGGAATTTTCTTCTGGTAAAAATAGTCGGACAAGATCAATTTTACTTTTTTAACGAGGATCTGAAAGTGTACTTGCATAGTTTTTCCACTTCCGGTTCAACCGGAAGTGACCTACATACAGGGTGTCCGGAAATAACGATGAAATATTTCGGGGGGTGATTCTGCAGCTCAAAATATGCCAAAAAGTTCCTATAAACATGTATCCGGAAATCGTTCCTAAGGGGGCTACGGCCTTCTGAAGGGGGCGCCTCCAAAAGCAGATTCAACCAGGGGCGTAGAAAATAGGGGGGGCTTCAGCTTTCCCCAAACAAATTTTTTTACGTGTTATTTTTTAGACAATTTCTCACCGGAATATGGTTTCCTGACTAAAATTACATAAAAAAGCCTCTCTTGTTATAACACCGTAGGATCAACCGTTTTCGAAAAAATTAGATTTAAAGATCCATTTGCAGTTCCTAGGCTTATCAAACGATTTTTATTAAATTACAAAACTAAACGGATTTTAAAAATTAGTATCTAAAGTAATCTAATGTTGCTTATCGATGTCAGATAGTATGCAAAAACTTAGTAATTGACAAAATCAAAACCGAATTTTGAGCGCCCCCTTAGGAGCGATTTCTGGACCCATGTTTATAGGAACTTTTTTTCATATTTTGAGCTGCAGAATCACCCCCCGAAATATTTCATCGTTATTTCCGGACACCCTCTATGGCGGTCTTTAGAGCGGAAACAGAAGTCCAGAAGTCGTTCCTAAGCGGACTGCGGTCCTCAAATTGGACGCCCAAAATTCGATTTTTGTTGAATAAATCAGGGTGCAGAAGCAGATTCAACCAGTGGCGTAGGAAATAGAGGGGGCTTCAACTTTCTTCACCCAAATATTTTTACGTGACATTTTTCTCTCATTTTCTCACCCTAATATGGCCTCCCTAACTATAATTATGGAATAAAACCTCTCTTGTTGCAAACCTGTAATACCAACCCTCTTCGAGAAAATTAGATTTAAAAATCCATTTTTGCATTTCTCAGGCTTATCAAAATGGAACAATTTATTTTTATTAAACTACAGAGATCCTAAAAACTGGTAATCTGATGATGCTTAATGATGTCAGATAGCCTGTGAAAATTTCCTAATGTACTAAGTTACAATCGAATTTTAAGTGCCCCCTTCAGAGGGTCGTAGCCCCCTTAAAAGGGCGATTTCCGGACATGACTAAGAATTTTTTTTCATATTTTTCAATGTAGAATCACCCCACAAAATATTTATGGTACCTATTTCCTGATACCCTGTAGGTATACCTATGTTAAGAATCCGTTTTTCCACTTGAAGAAAACAGCAGGTATTAAAATTAGCATCACTTTTTTTTAGTCTACTAGGGATCAAGTTTTTGTTCTAAAACGACTTAGTTTAGTTTCCCAGAAACTCCATCTTCCTTTATGCATTACTGTTACATCTTCGAGATAAGCAAGTCGTGATTGTGCTAGTGCGTCACAATTGCAAATCAACTGTTCCGTGGTTTCTACTTCCACTTCGGACCGTCTGCACATTTCACTGATCGTTAATCTCATGTTTTTGAGGTGATACCTCACTGGGCAGTGTCCCGTGAACAGGCCTGGAATTAGCCTGGTTTCATTCCCAGATAACTCTATAAACTCCTGCGCATGTCTTTGTTCTGGAGAATTATGTCAGTAAGACATTTTGTTTCCCCGTTTCCCACCATCGGATCTCTGTCATCTTATGTGTATTCAGTAGTGTGCCGGTCTCCAATGTAAACCTCGAACACATTTCAAAGTCAAGTGATCTAGACGCATCACATCTGAAGGATTTTTCTTTACGGTTATCTGATTTAGTTCTCCTAGCCTGGTGGAGGCTCTTGGAAGACTGCAGGGCCCCCTTTTACACATGCGATGCAGGGGTGTTAGGTCCAGCAGTACTTCCATCGTTGTATTCCCAGCCCCCAGTTATTCCCAAGCACGCTAAACGCTCCAGCTTCTGCGTTTGATTTACGTTATGATTTCTTTTGTTTTTGTCCACCACACAAATGACGATGTTATTATGACAAATAAATCATTTTCGGCTTTAATTCCCAAGTTTTGCCTGCTTTTGGACATGCTGTCTCCTTGTAGTCCGGAAGGCAGCGACAGATTGGCTTGACTCATTTCATTAACTTTCTTAAGTCATTTTTCCTATTACGTATGTCGTTGTGATTCGATAAAGTCGAGTCTGTCATGCAAGTAGCGGGACAACGCTCCACGGGGGCGGCTCAAGTATGCCAAAAAAACAAGTCTCATTGATGAAAATCATTAACGCTACCATTTTTTATATGAATTACGGCACCTCGAAGTGTCCAAAAAAAACGGTCTGTCACTTCGCCTGCGGGACAGAATGTGTCTGCCAACCACATTTCTTAGAGATTTGATTAATAAAATTGTCAACCTATACTGTCATATTTAAATTATCTACCTATAGCAGGTGTAAAACAGGTGGCATAATAGTGTCGTTAGGCAACAATCCGTCTATTCTACACCTCCTACATTAATCAGATATCTAGGAAATGTGGCTGCCAGACACATTTTGTCTGCCAGGCGAAGTGGCAGACCGTTTTTTTTCGACACTTCGAGGTGTCTAATTCGTATAAAGGATTTCAGCGTTAATGATTTCACTCTTTTTTACCATATTTGAAGCCCCATTGCGGGGCCCTGTCCCGCAGGTACCCTGGCAGACCGTCAATTTCTGTATTTATGACACGTAAATTCACGAATAATGTGGAAAAGAATGTTAATGAAATTAACGGAATATTTCTGTTGCTGGCTCCCCGGCTATTGGCTTAGCCATGCGTTTTCCAATAATTGAGCTTGGCGTCTAATGTCACACTAAGAAATTTCACCTCATCAAAAAATGGTATAGACAGTCCATGCAACTGGAGAGCTTTAAACACAGCTTCCTTCGCATTGTAAATGATACTACGGTAATATTTGCTGGGTTAACGCTCAGTTCCTGTACCTACACCCCACCTGTTTATTTTATTCAGGGCACTTTGCATTAAACTTGAAATCACATCTTATGCTTACCTACCTCTGATTAGAATGGCCAAGTCATCTACGCACCCTATTACGTGGTGAGCTTTAGCCGTGCGTAATTTCCACTAGTAGGTATAACGATAGAACACAGTAGATGCTATAGTACCCCTCCTTGAGAGCAGCCTTTTGCTGTGGTCATCGATATTTTCTGCGCCCCTACCAGCGACGCCATTACTATTGATCTTTCAAGCATTGATTCTATCCAACGAATTGTGGATGCGTCAATGTCTCTTTTTTCGGCTGTTCCTTATAGATTTTGTATGAGGTGTTATCAAAAGAAGATACAGAGTGTACAAATAAGCCAACGGGCTCCGCTTTTGCCACCTAGATTTCTCTACTTCTTTCACCAGGTGGTTAAGTGGCGCTTTTTGATTAAGTTCTTAACTTCCGTTTTAGTATTCTCTAGGGTTTCGCGAGACCAAGACAAGACAAGACTAGAGCCTATCTTGGTCTTGGTCTTGAACAAGTCTTGAGGAGACCGGTCTTGTCTTGGTCTTGAATGGCCAAGACCAAGACAAGATTTGACCAATATTGGTTTTGGTCTCGAAAGTCTTGTTTATGAACCGAATTCTAAGAAAGAAAACAAAGGTATTGTGGTATTGTAACATGAAAATCTGGAAAGCCACGTGCTCTATGCTGTTTTGTGTTCAGTTCAGTTTAGTAGTTGGTAGGTATAGTTATCAGTTAGCCAGCGTTTGTGATTGCAGTAGGGTTATTTGTGATGGGATCCAAAGAGACCACGTAAGTTTTAACTAGTTAATTTCTATCACTTATGGGCCGTTATTTTCACCTCCAGATAAACGTATCTGCCGGTTAATTTTCATTGAAAGTATGGGAATTATCCGACAGATAGATTTATCTGGAGGTGAAAATATCGGCCCTTATTAATATTTCTAATTCATAGCAAACAATTAATAGTAACTTACTGACTCGGACCGCCACTTCAGTGCCTGTTGAGAGGTTGTTCTCACAGGCTTCGCTTATCGTTCAACCCAATCGAAATAGACTGCTATACCTCAATCCATCGAAATGTTGCTTCTAGTCAGATCTTGGACTTTTTTTTTGGCCAGTTTATCGATGCTCAGTCATCGCAAACTGAAAGCCAATTGCCTAGCAACTAGCGATTTGATTGGCTACAAACTGTCAGTTTGCTGTTAGCTGACACTTAGCTGAGCATCGATAAACCGGCCCTAATAGAAAGTTGAATTTGTAATTTGAAAACAAAATAGAAAACTTTAAACCAATAAGTTATTATTGCATTTATCTCGTGTTAATTTCAATGATGGCTCGTAATGTTTTTTTGAAAAAATAGCCCTCATTAAAATTATACCTAATGTCAAAAAGAAGATAATTCATTTTATTTTAAGATGAATATGGGGATGTGCTGATGTGTTGTGTAATGTCCTTTTAGTACTACCTTCCAGTGGTGAGAAATCTCACTCGACACCCACCGTTGCCGCTCTTCAATTTTAGAGCAATTTTTTCAAAAATTAACCCCCAAGACCAAGACTTTAACAAGACTCTTGGTCTTGAGAGGTCAATCTTGGTCTCGGTCTTGACTTAAGTGGAAGCATCTTGGTCTTGGTATTGTCTTGAATTCGAGACCAAGACCAAGACAAGACCAAGGCTAGTCTTGGTATTGTGCGAAACCCTAGATTCTCCAGCATGAAAATAACTATTTACTAAAAATTACTAAATAACTATATAGACGACAGTCAAGCAGTGTCTCCAACCATCTGCGCCAATATGGTAAAAAGCCCTAATTTCAAAGCTTTTCCCCCCAAAATAGGATAAATCAATGTTTTCTACTTATTCAGTTTTACTATTATCTTTGTGGCAGGACACGTAATGTATTAATGTATAAAATAATCATCTTAAGTTAAATTATCATCTTCTGCCCCCGTCAAAAACACTATCAGCTCCATGCACAAGTGAAAATTTTATTTCTACCATAACAAACATATACAGTGAAGTTCATAAGTTGTTCCCCCTCCCTTGCAACTCTTGAACGGATCGATTTAGAAAAGCGAAATTTGGTACACACATAGAACTTTTAAATTGACGAAGACCTGTTGATGACTGGGCAAAAGCATATTTGCATGTTTTTCCTTTTTTTTTTCATTTTATATTTCACAAAAACTTACAAAAATTCATTTTGCATATATCAAGGCTTTACGGTATACATCATACGTTATATACAGCATAAAGCTGCGTTTTCGGCTGTTTAAGGTTGCTCTTTGGAATATTCCTAGAAAATTTAAATTAATAAAAATAATTATAAAGAATAAACTGGCAGCGCGGGCACCCCTGTTAAGCCGGAAACTATTATGTTACCCTCAGTAACAAAACAATTTTTAATTCTAACATGGTTGGGCCAATGAATAGTAAATTTTGATTGTACCTATATGTACCTACATAATTCAGTAATAAAATGTATTGAAAGTCAATGTTATTTCATTAACATGTTATAAAGTAACCCCCAAGAGAAAAAATGACTAGATATTTATTTTTATACTTCGCTTTTCCTAAAAGTTACAAGGGCGGAGACAACTCATGAACCGCACTGTATATAATATAAATCGTGCTACTGGTTGCATAAGCGTTGCCCGATGTCAATTTTAAATGTGTCTACAGCGCCGTCCAGACGGTACTGTTGAAGGTATAAAGGGCCGTCTAGACGGTGATACAGCCGTATTTCGTATTAAAGGACTGTGGATCGCATCTAGGGTTATAATAATAACTATTGTAGACTATACTTTACGTTTAATCAACGTTAATAAAACGTTTTTGTTGGACTTAAAATTAGACTTAAACCATCTTATCGGGATGTTTGTTAATCACGTGGTGTCGCAGGAGGTGCTTCCGTTTAGTCTTGAACTGGCATTTTTCGCACTTGAACCATTTTATCTAATTTTCTTTAAGATGTTTAGCAGCCACGTGTGCCTTCAGACCATCTTTCCATTTAGTTTTGAAATCACATTTCTCGCACATAAACATTCTGTCGTTTTGATCGACATGTTTAAACATGTGCTTTGACAGGTCGTTCTTGCGTTTAGATTTATAGTCGCATTTCGCGCACTTGAACCAATTAATCTCGTTTTCGTGGACGTGTTTATTAGTGATGTGGATTTTCAGGTTACTCTTGTATTTAGATTTGTATTCGCATTTCGCGCACTTGAACCATTTTATCTCATTTTCTTTGAGATGTTTAGCAACCACGTGTGGCTTCAGACCATTTTTCCATTTAGTTTTGAAATCACATTTCTCGCACATAAACATTCTGTCGTTTTGATCGACATGTTTAAACATGTGCTTTGACAGGTCGTTCTTGCGTTTAGATTTATAGTCGCATTTCGCGCACTTGAACCAATTAATCTCGTTTTCGTGAACGTGTTTATCAGTGATGTGGATTTTCAGGTTACTCTTGTATTTAGATTTGTATTCGCATTTCGCGCACTTGAACCATTTAAGAATCTGATTTTCGTTGAGATGTTTAGCAGTTATGTGTGCCTTCAGGTTCCCCTTTCGCTTAGCTTTATAATCGCATTTTTCGCACTTGAACCATTTTATCTCATTTTCTTTAAGATGTTTACCAGCCACGTGTGCCTTCAGACCATCTTTCCTTTTAGTTTTGAAATCACATTTCTCGCACATAAACATTCTGTCGTTTTGATCGACATGTTTAAACATGCGCTGTGACAGGTGGTTCTTGCGTTTAGATTTATAGTCGCATTTCGCGCACTTGAACCAATTAATCTCGTTTTCGTGGACGTGTTTATTAGTGATGTGGATTTTCAGGTTACTCTTGTATTTAGATTTGTATTCGCATTTCGCGCACTTGAACCATTTAAGAATCTGATTTTCGTTGAGATGTTTAGCAGTTATGTGTGCCTTCAGGTGCACCTTTTGCTTAGCTTTATAATCGCATTTTTCGCACTTGAACCAATCAATCTTCTCTTCACTTAGATGCTTAACATTTACATGGCTTTGGAGGGAGACCATTATCTTAGTTTTGAAGTCGCATTTCCCGCACTTAAACCATCTGATCTCGTCTTCATTTAGATGTTTATTAATCATATGCTGTTTCAGACTTGTCTTCCCTTTAGATTTATGGCAGCATTTCTCAGACTCAAACCAATTAATAAAGTTTTTATCCAGATGTCGATTAATGAAATGCCGTTGCAGGCCGTCCTTCGTCTTGCTTTTGTAATCACATTTCCCACACTCAAACCATCTGATCTCGTCTTCATTTAGATGTTTATTAATCATATGCTGTTTCAGATTTGTCTTCTTTTTGGATTTGTAGCAGCATTTCTCACACTCAAACCAATTAATAAGGTCTTTATCCAGATGTCGATTAATCAAATGCTGTTGCAGGCTGTACTTCGTCTTGCTTTTGTAATCACATTTTTCGCACTCAAACCATCTAATTTCGTCTTCTCCCTGGCTCCCTTTCTGTTTAGCTATATAGTCACATTTTTCATTGTTACATTTTTTTGACGTAGACATTCCTCCATCGTTCAGATTTTCGTCCTCTATCTCAATTTCTTCAACTTTTATCTTCAAGTCCTCTTTTGTGTCATTCGCGTCGTCCACTTCTGTATCGCTCCATTCTTCTTCTTTGACTTCGTCGAAGAAATCGACCAGGAATCCATCATCCATTACGAATAAATCAAAAGTAATTTTTAGCAAATAACACGAGTTTTATAACATCTATCAATAACATAACCTCACTAAACGTCAGATTGACAGGTAAATGACGTGTCAGTGGAAGATTTTTCGCGAGTAACGGTTACTCTACCTACCTGTTCTTTTTAGTACTTGATTACGTCAGTTTCAGCTGTAATTTTGAGAAATTAAGTGAATTCAGATTAGTTAAATGTATTTCAGACAGCGTAGGTACCTAGGGGAAAGGTGGGTTAAACGATCCCTCAGAGTCAAATGATCCCCCCTGTTCTTAACGAAGAGGTAAGCGACATCTGTTAAGTGATGCTCTAAAATGCTTGATGGACCGTAGCTAACCTCCGGACAGCAATCTGTAATATTCCATGTGACTCCCAGTGTTATTTTCTGGGGCTCTTATAATTTCCGTTTCTTCGATGTAAGGTAAGCCAATCATTTAATGCTTGAAATTTTGAGTATGTTCGTTTTATTAAACTTTGCGATTGCGGGTTCAATAAACAAAACATTAAGGTACATGATTCATATAAAATTGTCACTAAACCTTTTGAACAAGTATGTTCTAGGTTAAGTTGTTTAAGATATATGATTTTAGAACAATATGATCCCCTCAGCGGTGGGTAAAATGATCCCGGGATGGGCATGCTTGCTACAAACAAGTTAAATTCTCAGGTGACATTTTATTTCTAGGCTTCTACAGTATGCCTAGGAAATACGTCAGAAAAACTAATAGGCAAAATTGGGATCCAACTCATATGAAGGATGCTTTGGCGGAAGTCGGAAATGGAATGCCCTTTAAAACGGCTGCAAAAGCATTCGACGTTCCCCTAATGTCCTTAAAGCGACGCTTTAAGGGAAAAAACGTGCGAGCAAAGGAAAACCTTAAAGCTTTAGGAAGTTTCAAGACAGTTTTTACACCTGAACAAGAAAATGAATTACTCGATCACATACTGCAATTGGAAAGCAGAATGTATGGAATCACAACAGCTGATTTGAGACGTTTGGCTTATCAACTTGCAGTTGCAAATGGCATTAAACATAATTTTTCCCACACCCAAATGTCTGCTGGAAAACACTGGTTAAAAGGATTTCAAGAAAGACATCCCGAGGTTTCGTTGAGGACTCCAGAGTCAACATCTGCCGCTCGCGCTAGGGCGTTTAATAAACCCGCTGTGTCAAAATTTTTTGGATTATTACTCGAGGCGATGCAGAAATATAATTATTCCCCAAACAGAATCTTTAATGTAGATGAGACGTCCATTTCTACTGTTCCTGGAAGAAATTCTAAAATATTTGCCTTCAGAGGAAGAAAACAAGTGGCAAGAATTACGTCAGCCGAAAGGGGTGTCTCAACAACAGCTGTGCTATGTATTTCTGCAGCGGGTGCGTTTATTCCTCCTATGCTTATTTTTAATAGAAAACGAATGAAAGTTGAGCTACAAGATGGTGCCCCACCGGGAACTATTTTTGCATGCAATGACACTGGCTGGATGAAACTAGATGTTTTTGAACAATGGTTTGACCATTTTCTAAAAACCACTAAACCTTCAGCCGATGATCCTGCATTACTTATCTTAGACGGACACTTATCTCACACGAAAAATTTGAATGTCGTATTAAAGGCCAGGGAGAATTTTGTTGTGTTATTGTGTCTTCCTCCACATACAACACATAAGCTACAGCCCCTAGATGTTGGTGTAATGTTTCCTTTGAATACATATCTGGATAAAGCCCTGGAGAAATGGATGAACAATCATCCAGGAAGAACTGTGACAACTTTTCAGATCAGCGCAATCTTCAACGAAGCTTATACGAACACCGCAACAGCTTCAAATGCGATTAATGGTTTCAGAAAAACTGGGATTTTCCCCATGGACCCAGATGTTTTTACAGACGTAGATTTTATCGCGGCGGAAATAACAAATGAAGAGCTTCCAACACAAGAGGAGGAAAACATAGAATCTATTGAGAAAGAAAATTCATCAAGTCCAATTCCAGGTCCAAGTTCGCGCCCTGATCCGTCCCCAGATCAGTCACAAGAGACAATAAATGAATCTAGTTTTACTGTGGCACCTGCGGTTTGTCATCCAATTCCAAAAATGGAAGGAAAGAGATGTCAAAGGAAACGAAAGTCCACAGGCTCAACTATCTTAACCAGCACTCCCTATAAAAATATGCTCGAAGCTGAAAAGAAGACAAAGGAAGAAAAGGACAATAAGAAAGTTCAAAGAAAGAAAAATAATGATGCTAAAAAAAAAATACAAGAGAAGAAGAAAAAGGCTTTACCTTCACCCGTGGAGTCTAGTAGCAGCAGTGACGAGGATGTGGATGCTGAATGCATTTTTTGTAATGAGAAATATTCAGTGTCCGCCCATTTGGACGGTTGGATTCGCTGTTCCAAGTGTTTAAAGTGGGCCCACGATGGGTGCGCAGGTGTGGATGACACCGAAGAAAATTATGTATGCGATTTATGCTTGGACCTAGATCGAGTGTTCCAAATTCGCAAAAAAATCCATTTCTAATTAAAGATTTATTTTTATTTTTTATAACAGAGTTTTTAATAAAGAGTTCTAATGTTATGTTATCTTACATTGTGAAAATACATACTTTGCAGGAGGGATCATTTTACTCCATACACGGGGATCGTTTTAGTCTTAGGGTGTGGGTAAAATGATCCCTTGGGCAATTTTTTGGAAAATGCACGTATGTCCCGAATGACTTACTGCAACTTTCTAATGAAAAATCTAATACTTGGGCAAGGTGTTGAAGGTCTTAGTTCCATCTAGCCAAAGTCTTGAGAGCCATAGTTCATAGATCATTATACCCACCTTTCCCCTACTCTCCCTTCATTTTCTATTGACGTGACAGAACGTCAAGATTTGAATTTTAAGATGGTATGAGGAAATTTTGCAAGGAATTTTACTAACAGGTGAGTTGGTAGAAGCGATTTCAATGCGATACGTCAGAAAACATGACAAATGTCAAAACTTTGCAATTGCTCTGAATTGGCCCAAAACGGCCTTTGTGTGCGTGCAGTTTTGAGTAAAGTGCAAACAAAAATATTCACGAAAAAGCCTCATCAGGTACGTTTATCTGTGACACTGCTGCTAAAAATAAAAATAAACCCTAGAAGATTCGGGTTATGTAACTAATGTTTTCGCTTTCCCATTAAATTTCCATCAAATTGTCAAAAGTACAGGCCCTTACAATTTAGGGTTGTAGGTAGGTATACAGTTCCAGAAAAATATTAGCTCTGCTATAGAAAATGAACGGACTACCTATAATTTGTAATTCTTTTTGCTAGGATTGGGCTACTTTTGTAATATTTATTGTGAAATCTTAAAAAAATCTGTTGCCAATATGCATCAAAAATTGTTTAAAAATCCGTAGCTGTTTATAAAAATTAACTTTATCCCTACGTTTCCCGTGCGGTTGGGTGCCCATCGGGCGTGTCCCCGGGTGGTGGATAGGGGAATGGCCAGTCCGCTGGTTAGTTACGGCCATACGTGCAGACCTGGGGCTTAAAACCCTCACGTGTCTGTACCAAAGCCGCAACCGCGAACCAACCCCTCTGAGACACCGGGCGCCCTCTCAGAGTAATAGCCTTACCCTCATGCGCCGGGCTCCATGAGGACGGACCGAATTCCCGGGGTTAACTGGGAATTTCAGACCAGATTTAGGAGGATACTGGAGGCCTCAATGCGGCAAATGGGGTCGAAAGACACCCATAGCTGCTCTGAGACTTCGGGACCTAGCAGTCTGAACAGAGGGACTGGAAGACTGATACTTCTGTTGTCTGTACGGAGGTGAAAAAAAAAATACCTCGCGGTTGCGATAGGGACAGGTTGATAACTGAACCTATCAGACTTTTGTGACTAGGGACTAATTGTGACTGATGGGACTGAAAAAGACACCGCAGTTGCACAGGTACCGTGACACTGGCAGACCCTCAGAGACTGTGGCACCAACAACCAGTTGTGGCCGATGGGGCTGTCCACCAGGAACCATCGGCCACACGGGGGGAAGATGTCTGCAGTCTGTACGGAAGGGTAGTTATAGTGCTGCGCAGGACGCTAGGGACTAGTTGTGACTGATGGGACTGAAAAAGATACCACAGTTGCACAGGTACCGTGACACTGGCAGACCCTCAGGGACTGTGGCACCAACAACCCGTTGTGGCTGATGGGGCTGTCCACCAAGAACCGTCGGCCACACTGGGGGAAGATGTCTGCAGTTTGTAACATAGAGGGACATAAATTGATACCTCAACTGAACCCTTTAAGGGTACACTTTAAGCTGCATTCGACACCAAGAAACCAGGTGTATCCGGCAGGGCTGAAAAAGACCTGCCGGTTATAGTGGGTTCCCGGGACGAAGCTTCAACAAACTCCCTAAAGAGCAGAAGTACCCGCCGTGGTATAGCAAAGCGGGGTGGCTTTTCTAGCACCCGATTAACGCTATTCAGTTTCTACAGCAGAAGTACTGGGTCTTTGCAGAACCGGGGTCCCTGTAGGAAATGGATAACTGTCACAGTGCGGGCATAATGGACCATAAGGTCTGAATGCAGCGGACCCGTCAGGGAAACGCACCGCAGAACGAAATACGAATCCCTACGTTTTTCAAAAAATATGGGAAAGACCGAGTCACACGACCGCAAGAATTGACGACATTCATCGCTCACGCATGCGTATTAAGACGTATTTGCGGAAGAATCTGAAGTGATCAGCTGATATCTAGCTGGTAGGACTTCCGAAATACGCCTCTTTTTGCGTATCCCTTATTGATATGCGTTAGAGAAAGATAGCCTTATAAGTCATGTGTCAACCTTGACGCGTCAAATTAAACTATTGGCGGTAATTTTAAAGTCACGCATTGAAATTGTAAATAAAATTTGTGTTACTCTTAGGCAGTTACTTTGAAGCATAATGATAACAATCATTTAGTCATTTGAAGAAAAAATATTGCAGTTTTTTTTAAACGCAATCTCAGAGCATTAGGCGCTTTTCTTAATTTTTTATAATTTATTGAAAACACCGAATTTACATGGGAAAGGATAAGATGTCTTGGTGCATACATCACGTCTTCTGCGCATGTGCAGAAGATGCCGTGAATATCCCCTATTGTTTTCACATGTTATAAGAGATTGAAGAAGTCGGCGTACCCACCAATTTTCAAATTCTGACATCTGTCAAAAAAGTTCATGTTGAATACATTTTTGAAAAGCCACTTTTTTTTGTGTAATTGATGGTGTCAAAATTCAATATGGCGGCCATAAAAGAATCAAAAGTTGACTGTCGTTATTCAAAATCTAGATGGCCTAGAAAATTTCTGTCAGTGCTATTTAATTGACAGCTGTCAAAAATATGAATATTACAAGTTTCATTTAAACAAGATATTAATTTTTCTTTAAATTGGCAATTTTCAGATTTTTTGTGATAACTCAGGAACGAATCAAAATATTCTCTTCAAATTCTTAATCATCAACAAATAGCGCATCTTTTCTGTAATTTAACCGACCCCGTATCTTTTACCGTTTAGGAGATCCCAATGGTGAGCATCGAAAAATTACCCACCCTGTATTAGGTACAGCATAAAGCTGCATTTTCGGCTGTCTAAGGTTGCTCTCTGGAATATTTCTAGATTTAAATTAATAAAAATAGTTAGATTTTAGATTACACTGGCAGGGGGTTAAGCCGAAAACTATTATGTTAGCCTCATTAACAAAACAATTTGTTAATTTAATAATTATCGCGTTTTCTTCGAAAAGGATTTAAATAAAAACAATTTTTAATTCTAACATGGTTGGGCCAATGAATAGCAAATTTTGATTGTACCTATATGTACTTAATTTATAGTAATAAAATGTATTGAAAATCAATGTTATTTTATTATCATGTTATAAAGAAACCCCCAAGAGAAAAAATGACTAGATATTTATTTTTATATTTCGCTTTTCCTAAAAGTTACAAGGGGGAGACAACTCATGAACCGCACTGTATACAGGGTGGTCCAACGAAAAGTTTCCACCCCTAATATCTCGTGAACGGAGCGAAATATAAAAATTTGCTCGAACAGGTGGATTTTTATTTTGAGGGGGACACCTAAATTCGCCCTTCGTGAAATTTTTCCTCACACCCCCTGACCCCTACTAACCCCCTCTTCAAAAATTCAAATGGCAACCTCCCACTTGTGATGCATTATTTCAAAGCTAATTTCATTGTCAATCCAACGCTGTAAGAATTTTTGAGCTTGATTTAACTCCAGCGCCCTCTATGGTCAATTTTTAAATTACATTAGGGCCATTCGTAATACATCAATTGAAAGGGTTTGACATTCTTTCTAAACTGATGCAACAATTTTTGAAATCCATCCACTAATTCAAAAGTTACAGGCGTAAACTTGAAGGATTTCTAGGCCCAAAACCAGCTCATGTTCTTCAATGTAACTTTTGAACAAGTGAATGGATTTCAAAAATTCTTGCTTCGTTTTACAAAGAATTTCAAACCCTTTCAAATAATGTATCACGGAGGGCCCTAATATAATTTAAAATTTGACCGTAGAGGGCGCTGGAGTTGATCAAATCCCAGAAATTTTTACATCGTTGGGTTGGTAATTAAATTTGCTTTAAAATGATGCATCACAAGTGGGGAGTTACCATTTGAGATTTTGAAGTTGGGGTTAGTGGGGATTAGGGGTTGCGTTGTGGAATTTCACCAACCGCGGATTAAAGTGCCCCCCTCGAAACCAAAATCGACCTGTCCGAGCAAATTTTTATATTTCGTTCCGTTCACGAGATATTAGGGGTGGAAACTTTTCGTTGGACCACCCTGTATAATATAAATCGTGCTACTGGTTGCATAAGCGTTGCACGATGTCAATTTTAAATGTGTCTACAGCGCCGTCCAGACGGTACTGTTGAAGGTATAAAGGGCCGTCTAGAGGGTGATATAGCCGTATTTCGTATTAAAGGACTGTGGATCGCATCTAGGGTTATAATAATCACTATTGTAGACTATACTTTACGTTTAATCAACGTTAAGAAAACGTTTTCGTTAGACTTAAACCATCTTATCGGGATGTTTGTTAATCACGTGGTGTCGCAGGAGGTGCTTCCGTTTAGTCTTGAACTGGCATTTCTCGCACTTGAACCATTTTATCTCATTTTCTTTGAGATGTTTAGCAACCACGTGTGCCTTCAGACCATCTTTCCATTTAGTTTTGAATTCACATTTCTCGCACATAAACATTCTGTCGCTTTGATCGACATGTTTAAACATGTGCTTTGACAGGGCGTACTTGTGTTTAGATTTATAGTCGCAATTCGCGCACTTGAACCATTTTATCTCATTTTCTTTGAGATGTTTAGCAGCCACGTGGGCCTTCAGGCCATTTTTCCATTTAGTTTTGAATTCACATTTCTCGCACATAAACATTCTGTCCCTTTGATCGACATGTTTAAACATGTGCTTTGACAGGTCGTTCTTGTGTTTAGATTTATAGTCGCAATTCGCGCACTTGAACCAATTAATCTCGTTTTCGTGGACGTGTTTATTAGTGATGTGGATTTTCAGGTTAGTCTTGTATTTAGATTTGTATTCGCATTTCGCGCACTTGAACCATTTAAGAATCTGATTTTCGTTGAGATGTTTAGCAGTTATGTGTACCTTCAGGTGCACCTTTTGCTTAGCTTTATAATCGCATTTTTCGCACTTGAACCAATCAATCTTCTCTTCACTTAGATGCTTAGAATTTACATGGCTTTGGAGGGAGATCTTTATCTTAGTTTTGAAGTCGCATTTCTCGCACTTAAACCATCTGATCTCGTCTTCATTTAGATGTTTATTAATCATATGCCGTTTCAGACTTGTCTTCCCTTTAGATTTATGGCAGCATTTCTCACACTCAAACCAATTAATAAAGTTTTTATCCAGATGTCGATTAATGAAATGCTGTTTCAGGCCGTCCTTCGTCTTGCTTTTGTAATCACATTTCCCACACTCAAACCATCTGATCTCGTCTTCATTTAGATGTTTATTAATCATATGCTGTTTCAGATTTGTCTTCCTTTTGGATTTATAGCAGCATTTCTCACACTCAAACCAATTAATAAGGTCTTTATCCAGATGTCGATTAATTAAATGCCGTTTCAGGTTGTTCTTCGTCTTGCTTTTGTAATCACATTTCCCGCACTCAAACCATCTAATTTCGTCTTCATTTTGACTCCCTTTCTGTTTAGCTGTATAGTCACATTTTTCATTGTTACATTTTTTTGACGTAGACATTCCTCCATCGTTCAGATTTTCGTCTTCTATCTCAATTTCTTCAACTTTTATCTTCAAGTCCTCCTTTGTGTCATTCGCGTCGTCCACTTCTGTATCGCTCCATTCTTCTTCTTTGACTTCGTCGAAGAAATCGACCAGGAATCCATCATCCATTACGAATAAATCAAAAGTAATTTTTCGCAAATAACACGAGTTTTATAACATCTATCAATAACATAACCTCACTAAACGTCAGATTGACAGGTAAATGACGTGTCAGTGGAAGATTTTTCGCGAGTAACGGTTACTCTACCTACCTGTTATTTTTAGCACTTGATTACGCCATTTTCAGCCGTAATTTTGAGCTACGAAGTGTAATCAGATTAGTTAAATGTATTTCAAAAACGGTAATCTGTAATTCAGAATAATAAAATGATTTTCAGAAATTTCGTGTTCAAAGTCGAAATGTCGTGTTCAATTCAAAGTCGAAATTTCCTGTTTGAAGTCGAAATTTCGTGTTTAGGTCGAAATTTCTATTTCGAAATCAAAATTTCGTGTTCAAAGTCGAAATTTCGAGTTCGAAGTCGAAAATATGAAATTTTTTTTCTTGTGTCCGTTCTACACCTTTGTAGAAATTTAAAAAAATCTGTTGCCAATATGCATCGAAAATTGTTTAAAAATCCGTATAGCTGTTGATAAAAATTACCTTCAGCCCTAACTAATCTTTCAACGGTTGGCTTTAACTCCAATATGGGTTTATTTGAAAACAAATTGACTATTTCTTCTAAAAATTTCTTCACAAAAGGCAACGCAGATTAGAACCATTATAACAATGAAATCTAATTATTTTTTAAATTTATCGGACTTACGTAATTTGGCGTTTTATTTTTCATTATTTTTTATTAAAAGAAACTGGAAATGTGGAAGTAGCCTTGCACTTCCAGCAATTACAGAAAAAAATCCTAACAAGAATTGGTCTAGTTTTCGAGAAAAAAAAATAAATCTAGAAAATAATGCACCTTTTTTCAACTTTTTATTTTTTTCTCCAAAACTACATAGGTCCAGAATTGTTTTATACTTCGACACAATTAATTTGATACTAAGGCGAATTTTCCGATTTTTTTTCTACTGTAACCGAGATGTTTAAAATATTCAGCTATTGGTACCAATCAGCTTTATCCTGGCATGCCAATTGGATTTCTCAATATTGGAAACTGGGCAATTCTGTCAAAAAGTGACAGCTCTGGTTCGTAGTGTCACATTTTTCTCTATTTTTATTTCCAAATTACCACAAAAAATGAAATTTCGGAAGAAAAAACTGTAAATTTACACAAAAACTGTAAAATTTTGTGTAAATCGACAGTTTTAGTGTAAATTTACAGATTTTTCTTTCGAAATTTACAATTTTTTGAAGGAAATTGGGAAAAAAAAGGGAAAAATGTGGCACTTCTACGCTTCTGTAGGTTCGTATTACAATAGAATTTAAAAGAAAGAACTCCAACGGCATACAGAATAAAACTGTTTGCCACCATAACCAATACCAATTATACCAAGTAACTCGCGAAAAACCTTCCGCTGACGCGGCATTTACCTGTCAAACTGACGTTTAGTGCAGAATGAGGTTATGTCGATAAAAGTTGGAGTTATTTGACGAAAAATTACTTTTGATTTATCCAATCTCAATGGCTGATGGTCTGGTCGATTCCTTCGAAGAAGTCAAAGTCAAAGAGGAAACCATAAAGGAAGAACCGAAAGAAGAATGGAGCGAAACAGAAGCGGACGATGCGAATGACGCAAAAGAGGACGTGAAGATAAAAGTTGAAGAAGAAATCAAGGAAGAATTTGAGATCACAGAAGATTTCGAGTTAATCCAAGAGCCAAGTTACAAAGAAGAAAATGTCGGCGACGGTGATTCAAAATGGCGCAAAATGGACGCATCCCACCAAAAATGGTTCGACTGCGAAAAATGTGATTACAAAACTATGAGAAAAGAGAATCTGAAACGGCACCTTATTGATCATCTAAGTGAAGACGAAAATGGATGGTTCAAGTGCGAAAAATGCGATTACAAAGGTAAATCCAGCAGGAACCTGAAACAGCACGTGAATTATCAGCATTCGGACCGTATTAATTGGAGCGAGTGTGAGAAATGCTGCTACAAAACTAAAGTGAAGGCCAAGGGAAATCTGAGGAAGCATATGATTAATAAACATCTCAGTGAAGACGAGGTCGAGTGGTTCAAGTGCGAGAAATGCGATCACAAATGTAAAAATAAAAACAACCTGAAACTCCATTTAGCTAATCAGCATCAGGATAAAGACCGCATTAATTGGATTAAGTGCGAGAAATGCGAATTCAAAACTAAAACGAAGAAGGACTTGCAGCAGCACGTGATTGCCAGACATGTAAGTGAGGATAAGATCAAATGGCTTTATTGCGAAAAATGCGACTACAAAGGTAAACACAAGAATTACTTGAGGCAACACATGATTGTTCAACATCTGGATGAAAACCGTTGGTTTAAGTGCGACAAATGCTGCTATAAATGTAAAGAGAAGGGAAAACTGAAACAGCACGTGATTAATAGACATCTAAATGAAGACGAGATTCAATGGTATTACTGTAAAAAATGTGACTACAAATGTAAAATTAATTGGCACATAAAACGGCATATGAAGGCTAAGCATCCAACTGACGGCAAGGTTAAATTGCCTCGCTGGTTTAAGTGCGACAAATGCCTCTATAAATGTAAAGACAAGGCAAAACTGAAACAGCACGTGATTAATAGACATCTAAGTAAAGACGAGATTGAATGGTATTACTGCGACAAATGTGACTACAAATGTAAAATTAAGTGGCACATAAAACGGCATATGAATGCTGAAGAAAAAATATTGCAGTTTTTTTTAAACGCAATCTCAGAGCTTTAGGCGCTTTTCTTAATTTTTTATAATTTATTGAAAACACCGAATTTACATGGGAAAGGATAGATGTCTTGGTGCATACATCACGTCTTCTGCGCATGCGCAGAAGATGCCGTGAATATCCCCTATTGTTTTCACATGTTATAAGAGATTGAAGAAGTCGGCGTACCCACCAATTTTCAAATTCTGACATCTGTCAAAAAAGTTCATGTTGAATACATTTTTGAAAATCCACTTTTTTTCAAATCAAAAGTTGACTGTCGTTATTCAAAATCTAGATGGCCTAGAAAATTTCTGTCAGTGCTATTTAATTGACAGCTGTCAAAAATATAAAAATTCCAAGTTTCATTTAAACAAGATATTAATTTTTCTTTAAATTGGCAATTTTCAGATTTTTTGTGATAACTCAGGAACGAATCAAAATATTCTCTTCAAATTCTTAATCATCAACAAATAGCGCATCTTTTCTGTAATTTAACCGACCCCGTATCTTTTACCGTTTAGGAGATCCCAATGGTGAGCACCGAAAAATTACCCACCCTGTATTACAGCATAAAGCTGCATTTTCGGCTGGCTAAGGTTCATGGGCGTCGTTACATTGTTTTGTAGGGGGGGGCAAGACCATATGGGATATGATAGGCATGGGGAGGTAGCCACGGGAAAGGGGGGGGTAAATCAAGTATTTTGCGCAAATTCTTGAAGATGGTTAAAATCAGGTCCCATGACGTTTATTGTCAATTTGACATAGCAACGAGAATGGAACGACAGATTACAAATTGGATATAATACTTATTTATTAGGTATGAAACAAGAAACAATATTAAGAAAATCAACATTATAACATTAACAGAAATTACAAGTACCTATAAACATATTTTTTCTGGCAGGGCAAATGCCAGGGGGGGGCAAGTGCCCCCCCTTGCCCCCCCCAAACGACGCCCATGCTAAGGTTGCTCTCTGGAATATTTCTAGATTTAAATTAATAAAAATAATTAAAGATTAAGATTACACTGGCAGCACGGGTACCCCTGTTAAGCCGGAAACTATTATGTTAGCCTCATTAACAAAACAATTTGTTAATTTAATTATCGCGTTTTCTTCGAAAAGAATTTACATAAAAACAATTTATAATTCTAACATGGTTGGGCCAATGAGCAAATTTTGATTGTACCTATATGTACATAATTTAGAAATAAAATGTATTGAAAATCAATGTTAACTCATTAACATGTTATAAAGAAACCCCAAAGAGAAAAAATTACCTACTATAGTCTGTCCGGGATCTAGGCGACTTTTGCTACCCGGGAAATTTGAAATCCACGTCGCCGATTGGTAAAAATTCAGCCATAATTAATCGCAACAAAAATGTGGCTTGCAGGAATTAAGAATGTAGGTTTTTAAAATCAAATTTACCTCGCAGGTCGATGTAAGTTACATTTTAAACCGTTTGCGCTGCATTACTTTCATAATATTGCAAAATTATTGATTTGCCGAGTAAAAATTTTGCTCTCATGACAGATATCCTGCTGTCTGTCACATCATTCCTGCGACACGTAATAGCCAATGGGTGCGATAAAAGCGGCTATTCTATTGGCTTATTTAAAGTTACCGCTATGAAAGCCGCCATCTTTCCGAATTCCGTCTGCGGCTATAAAAGTGTCTGCACAAATTTCCCTAAGTTGAACTTCTGGATAAAACCGCTGAGTTTACAGGTAAGGTCAAACACATTCCTCTTTCATGATAACGGTACCACACGTTATCTTTCAGGCCGATGTTCAACAAAAATTAAAGCTTTATTAAAGGAAGAGCGTAGTACAAATACTCTATCACAGCCCAAAGTAGGTCGAAGGGATCAGCAGATTGTATTGGATGAACATGAAAAATATCTGTTGCGAAGGATAGTGCATCATAAGGAAATATGGGAAATGCCCTCGGAAATGTCAGAAAGAAGTGAGGGAAAATGTCCGAATGTCCTGGAAATGTTAGAAACCCCTCGGAGATAAAAATTCATCAAAAATGGCACTTTCTGGTCCAAAACTTGATCAGGGCCCATTAAAAATGTAACGTCATGTAAGCATTTTTATATTTCGGTGTTTAATCACCTAAGGACATTTTCATACACCTTCCCACGAAAAATCACTATTCAGTGTTTGATTTAAATTTTTTCCTGGGCCGATGTCGTATAGGATTCTTTATAAATGTTAGGAAATAATCCATTTTATGGCTAATTGCCATTTTGAGTGTCCTGATTTGTAAATGCACAATTATATTACTAAAATTGTCTGTGTATCAGGGAATGGGACGGGAAACTTCAATGACACACAGACAATTTTAGATTACGATGGACGAAGAATTGAATCACAATTATATTACTTTCTCTTTATTGATGTGCTGATTTCTTTGTTTTTCGATAATGTAGAAAGTAATAAATCGTTTTATTTGTCAGCTGACTATTTTGTATTTATTCAAAACCCCAAATCGTTTAAACAGAAAGAAGATTTTAAATTACCCGCTTAATTTCAATTTAAAGTTCCCGCGTTAAGCAAGCCAATCAGATTTAGCATATTTGAATTTGACATTTATCAGAAAATCCTGCTGGCGAAAAAACGCCTACACTGAGAAAAATCAAGCAATTAGAATGTCATACTAAGATTTGTATGTTTGTGGCAAAAAGAAATTTAGTTTTAATAATTAAATGGCGTATGACTGTAACTAAGCGAAATATCTACCGCAGCAAAATACATTTTTTTGGGAGACTATTAGAATTGTAATGTTGTTATGAGTAAATTTTTAATGATGGCAGAGCTCGTGAATGCTCCTGTTCCTGTCTAGGTTTTTTTGGAAAATTTTTGTTATGGCAACTAAACGTTTATTTGCGGCCACAGCCTAAATTGTTTCCAGAGCTTGCTTTGTCTCCTGAGACAATGGTCTAAATGTCAGAATCGGATATCATCGACAACGGTTTGGGTTGGGGTAGTTAGTTGTTGGCAATGTGCTAATGAACACGCGGTCTCGCGGTCAGAGTTCAATACCACTGGGGGTGTGTGTGTGTAGTTGTGTACACGTGTTATTGTGCGGTGTGTCTTGAGAAAGCCTGATTCCTTAGCTTTAATTTAAGATCACGTTTATCAGAAACGGTTAAGAAATAGCCGATCGACTTATACCCAAAAATATTTTGTCCGGTTTTTTTGGTGCACCCGATATTACCATACATAATATGTATTATTGTATTTTTGATTGAAAGTTTGGTCCATTTTTTCAAAGAGGAACTGATGTTTGATTACACACGAGGTAGTTTGTTGTTTGAGCGTCTTTCGATGAATTTACAGCGTGACTCAAAAGCTGTTATTTTTCTTTGACCCAAACGTTTTTTCGTTTTCCAGGCAAGTGTTTTGTATTTTGTGTTAATTTCTTTTATAGCTGAAGATGGAGTAACACTCCGAAACGCGTCCTAAACAGTACCTAAGTAAATTTTGTGGAACAAGACTTTAAAACTACCTCGTGTAATATTGTATTTTTTCTGTTTAATCATCTATATACATATTGCGAGTAATGTATTATCGAATTTTTCCTGTTTAATCATCTACATAATTACCAATAATGTATTAGATATACTTATTGTATGTTTCCTGTTTAACCATATAAGAATGTGCCTAATACGTATTTTTAATAATCACATCCCTACCTACATAGGGGTGTAATAAATTATTTTTGGAAAATCATGGTTTGAATTTTAGTACCTAGGTAAATGGGCATATTGCTCCTAATAGATTCTTCTATTTGCTATTAATACGAAAGAACTGCTGTGGCCAGAGTTTCTTATTGCTACTGCAAAAGATACGTATTCTAAAGGTTACTAAGCCAATGTTGTTGGCAGTAATAGAACCGTTTATTAGGATCTAAGTAACTGGTCATTTAGGACAATAAATTTTTATATGTGCTGTTAATAACGAGAACTGTTCAACGCCAGGATTCCCAATTTAGTCGCCCCAACAAAACGGCGTTGCCGTCCCGTATTTTAATATAACTTTCTAATAACTGCTATTAGAATTTACGTAAATTTTTTCTCAGTGTAGAGAAGTTTTCCCATCATTCCCCATATTGTGAAGCGGGCCGGTCGCGTGCATCAGGACGGACAGACTATAGATATTTATTTTTATATTTCGCTTTTCCTAAAAGTTACAAGGGAGAGACAACTCATGAACCGCACTGTATATAATATCAAATCGTGCTACTGGTTGCATAAGCGTTATGCCCGATGTCAATTTTAAATGTGTCTATAGTGCCGTCCAGACGGTACTGTTGAAGGTATAAAGGGCCGTCTAGACGGTGATATAGTCGTATTTCGTATTAAAGGACTGTGGATCGCATCTAGGGTTATAATAATAACTATTGTAGACTATACTTTACGTTTAATCAACGTTAATAAAACGTTTTCGTTAGACTTAAAATTAGACTTAAACCATCTTATCGGGATGTTTGTTAATCACGTGGTGTCGCAGGAGGTGCTTCCGTTTAGTCTTGAACTGGCATTTCTCGCACTTGAACCATTTTATCTCATTTTCTTTGAGATGTTTAGCAACCACGTGTGCCTTCAGACCATCTTTCCATTTAGTTTTGAATTCACATTTCTCGCACATAAACATTCTGTCGTTTTGATCGACATGTTTAAACATGTGCTTTGACAGGTTGTTCTTGTGTTTAGATTTATAGTCGCAATTCGCGCACTTGAACCAATTAATCTCGTTTTCGTGGACGTGTTTATTAGTTATGTGCATTTTCAGGTTACTCTTGTATTTAGATTTGTATTCGCATTTCGCGCACTTGAACCATTTAAGAATCTGATTTTCGTTGAGATGTTTAGCAGTTATGTGTGCCTTCAGATTCCCCTTTCGCTTAGCTTTATAATCGCATTTTTCGCACTTGAACCATTTTATCTCATTTTCTTTGATGAGATGTTTAGCAACCACGTGTGCCTTCAGACCATCTTTCCATTTAGTTTTGAATTCACATTTCTCGCACATAAACATTCTGTCGTTTTGATCGACATGTTTAAACATGTGCTTTGACAGGTTGTTCTTGTGTTTAGATTTATAGTCGCAATTCGCGCACTTGAACCAATTAATCTCGTTTTCGTGGACGTGTTTATTAGTTATGTGCATTTTCAGGTCACTCTTGTATTTAGATTTGTATTCGCATTTCGCGCACTTGAACCATTTAAGAATCTGATTTTCGTTGAGATGTTTAGCAGTTATGTGTACCTTCAGGTGCACCTTTTGCTTAGCTTTATAATCGCATTTTTCGCACTTGAACCAATCAATCTTCTCTTCACTTAGATGCTTAGAATTTACATGGCGTTGGAGGGAGAGCTTTATCTTAGTTTTGAAGTCGCATTTCCCGCACTTAAACCATCTGATCTCGTCTTCATTTAGATGTTTATTAATCATATGCTGTTTCAGATTTCTCTTCCTTTTGGATTTATAGCAGCATTTCTCACACTCAAACCAATGAATAAGGTTTTTATCCAGATGTCGATTTATCACATGCCGTTTCAGGCCGTCCTTCGTCTTGCTTTTGTAATCACATTTCCCACACTCAAACCATCTGATCTCGTCTTCATTTTGACTCGCTTTCTGTTTAGTTGTATAATCACATTTTTCATTGTTACATTTTTTTGACGTAGACATTCCTCCATCGTTCAGATTTTCGCCTTCTATCTCAATTTCTTCAACTTTTATCTTCAAGTCCTCTTTTGTGTCATTCGCGTCGTCCACTTCTGCATCGCTCCATTCTTCTTCTTTGACTTCGTCGAAGAAATCGACCAGGAATCCATCATCCATTACGAATAAATCAAAAGTAATTTTTCGCAAATAACACGAGTTTTATAACATCTATCAATAACATAACCTCACTAAACGTCAGATTGACAGGTAAATGACGTGTCAGTTGAAGATTTTTCGCGAGTAACGGTTACTCTACCTACCTGTTCCTTTTTGCACTTGATTAGACCATTTTCAACTGTAATTTTGAGCCATAAAGTGTAATTCAGATCAGTTAAATGTATTTCAGAAACGGTAATTTGTAATTCAGAATAATAAAATGATTTTCAGGAATTTCGTGTTCAAAGTCGAAATTTCCTGTTTGAAGTCGAAATTTCGTGTTTAAGTCGAAATTTCTATTTCGAAATCAAAATCTCGTCGAAATTTCGAGTTCGAAGTCGAAAATATTAAATTTTTTTACTTGTGTCCGTTCTGCGCCTTTGCAGAAATTAAAAAAAATCAGTTGCCAATATGCATCAAAAATTGTTTAAAAATCTGTATAGCTGTTGATAAAAATTACCTTTAGCCCTAACTAATCTTTCAACGGTTGGCTTTAACTCCAATATGGGTTTATTTGAAAACAAATTGACTGTTTCTTCTAAAAATTTCTTCACAAAAGGCAACACAGATTAGAACCATTGTAACAGCGAAATCTAACTATTTTATAAATTTATCGGACTTACGTAATTTGGCGTTTTATTTTTCATTATTTTTTATTAAAAGAAACTGGAAATGTGGAAGTAGCCTTGCACTTCTAGCAATTACAGAAAAAAATCCTAACAAGAATTGGTCTAGTTTTCGAGACAAAAAAAATAAATCTAGTAAATAATGCACCTTTTTTCAACTTTTTATTCTTTTTTCCAAAACTATATAGGTACCAGAATTGTTTTATACTTCGACACAATTAATTTGATACTAAGACGAAGGCCTGATGTTTTTTTATGAAGTTTGGACGTTATCGAATATTAGTAGGAATGGTTTGCATGATGCCGGAACTTTCTGATAATGTCCATTGAATAGAGTATGGTTTCTAGTATTTTTGCAAGAAATAAGAAAATTCCGGCATTTTGCAAACACGTCTTAATAATTTCCTTTACTATGTAAAGTCATTTCACAATTACGGCATTCGAACCATTTTTTCAATTGCAACAAAAGATTGCCTTCGTTCCAAAACATTTTGTAAATGGATTTCTAAGTTGAACTCTCCTCGGAAAAACCCATGTAGCATTAAGTCTTCGTCAGAAATAGTAAGAAAATCCCAAACTAGGGATGGAATGGGTTTGGAAATTGTAAAAGTCAAATACAGTTAGGTGTGCATACGCGAATCCAGGTCAGGCCCCGAGTTCTTTCTTTTTCAACTTCTATTCAGGTATTTGCCAGGCCAAGGTTTTTTCTATTTAACAGTATTTTTCAAATTCTGTCCGCCACACGGTCAATTGTTCGAAAGATTGTCTTTCGAACAATTATTGTTTTTCGAACAATTATACTTCGAACAATGTACCGTAACTGGTGTAGGTTCCTACTTTATGATGGATATATTGAGAAATGTAACTTCTTTTCTTATAATTATTGGAAGTAAACAGCCCCCAATACTCCTTCACTGAGTCCACTGTGCAATAAAACCTTGCAGGAGGCTGTTTCTTTTAAGGTTGTCATGGTTACCACAGTTGTGTATTTGTATTCCTCTTGTAAACATTTAAGTCTCTGTTTTTAACACAGCTTTTGAAATATACTTAATTGTGATTCTAGTGCTTTGATCATTTTGTATTTTGACTGTTTTTGTGATTTGAACTATCCGTGTTGAAGCTCGTTATCAGTTCGTTTCCAATAATCCCTCTTTCTCATTATTTTGTCGTTTGTGCGTGATCCTGCTCGGGATAGTAGTTGTTTTGAAGTTTCTTTGTTAGTCTTTCTTGTTATACCGAGTGTATCATTTTCCGCGCCGTATAGGAGATTAACATGGGAAAACGAATTTTATTTTTTCCTTGCTCCAGGAACAGATTTAAATCAATGGTAGCTTATCCAATGGATAGACCCGGCTGGCCGGTATCCTGAAAAAAATGATTACCTGCTAGTGCCCTTTGGTTACTTAGCAGGAATTTTTGAAAAATTGGATTTTAAAACGACGCGCGCATTACTTCGTGTACTTTCGGTGTTCTTCGAAGCTTTACGTAAATTGTCAGCCAGGGCCGAATCTGCGATTTTTGACCTAATTGTTGACATTAAGAAAGCCGTGGCTTGAAATTATTGTTTTAAATCTGGAGCAAATCGTTCTTTTTTGCCTTCTTCCTGACGCAGAATTAGTGTACCTACCAGCGGCGACAAGCGGCAGCCGACAAGGGTTCGGTCAGACTTGGTTGACGACCTAACCTCAAAAATTTACTTGGTCAAGTAAATTACTTTGAATTGCAATTATGAGGTAAGCTCTTACTCGGTGTTAGCGTTTAATTAATCAATTATTCTACTTTAGGTGGCAATATTGTTAGTGGTAGTTCGAACAAGGATCAGAAGGCATTCTCGGGTTTGGCAATGACCTCCCATCGTAAACTGTCTTTATCTTTTACGTTACCTATTTTTGTTAAAAGGTTGGTTTTGTAAGTGAAGACACAAGTAGGAGTTACATGTTTTCGTGGAGAGAACATTTTGTATTCCCTTAATTAGTTGTAGATAATTAGAAGATGTTTGGTAATGTTAAGAACCCTGTTTGGAAAAAAAGCTGCTGACAACATCGGTACTGCGGTACTGGTAATTAAATTAGAACTTGAGACATCATGTTGTATTTACCTAATAAAATGCTTTTTGAACTTATTTCCAAATTTTTCAGTTCAAAAGAATCAAATTTTGTCCATTATTGGCTAAATTGTTATTGAATATTAATCGCTAGCAGAGTGGCACTAAAGAATAGATTGTTAAAACTGAGTAATGGAAGAAGCCAAGAACGCGTTTAAAATTCTTTATTAATAATAGTTTTTTAAAACATCGACAGCTGGCACAATTCCATTTTTGTATCTTTACATCAATCCTGACTAAATTGTAGCAATATCACAAACCACCACTACTTTTAATAACACTCCGTCATGCAGTGCATAAAGAATTAAATAACAATTAGTAACTTTCCAATATAATTCTTCTTGCTCAATTTTTCAATGGGAATGAGTAAACGGATGAATTTTTCCCCTGGTCCAGGGCAGTAAGATGGCATGGCATCCTGAAATAAATGTGATCACTGTTTATTTATTATGAGGGAGGTACCTATCCCTATCACAAAAAATATCCATTGTACCTACCTAATCAATTTAACTTGTTGGCAATCCACAATATCACAGTAAGGCTCATCCGAAGGGTTATTGGTAAATGGGTTGTTGGCCTGGGACAAGGGTTTTCTCTGGAATAAGCCGTTGTTGTTTCGTCGATGTTAATTTCATAATCATAACAATCCAACCAAAAGCTGTGTCAAAAGTCTTGTTGTCACCTGTCAATCTAATTTCCATTTTGTCGACGTATGTTTTTTCGCGCTAAGGTTACCAGTCAGCCTGGTTGTTGACACCGTGCGGGGTGCGTTCAGTTAAGTAGTGCTGCTGGGTGGGTAAATTGGCGTTGTAGTACTTACACAGTGTCAACAATAGCTGCTTTCCATTTACACATTTGTCTGAGAAAACTCAGTTATTTGATTGGTCAATTACAAATGAACCAATCAAATTGCTGAGATTAACTGAGGCTCCTCAGGTAAATGTGTAAAAGGAAAGCGCCTAACGTCAACGCGTCACTGCGCAGACCACGTTGACCAGGTAACGTGAACACTAATGTTGTCGCGCTCCTTCTTATGTATGCTACAAACAAAAGACAAAAACATGACCAAGTAGGCGACCAGGCTGACTGGTAACGTTAGCGCGAAAAAACATATTTCGACAGAATGGAAATTAGATTGACAGGATTGACAGGTGACAACAAGACTTTTGACACAGCTTGTGGTTGGATTGTTATGATTATGAAATTAACATTGACGAAACAACAACGGCTTATTCCAGAGAAAACCCTTGTCCCAGGCCAACAACCCGGGACTGTCTAAAACACGGACCAACGGACTGACGGACCGGATTCGAAATTTACGGACCGCGGAATTTTTGACGGGTCACTGCAGGGCGGTGTAGGTTTGACTCAGACATAGCTATTGCCGCCACTTTTACGCCATCCACTGCCCTCCAACGCCGTCCCCGGCTCGAAAATGACTCGTCGAAAATACGGACCGCGAAATTTTCGACAGGCCACTGCGGGGCGGTGTAGATTAGGGTCAGTCATAGCTATTGCTGCCGCTTTTACGCCATCTACCGCCCTCCAACGCCGTCCCCGGCTCGAAAATTACTAGGAGAAAACACGGACCGCGGAATTTTCGACGGGCCACTGCGGGGCGGTGTAGATTTGACTCACCCGTAGCTATTGCTGCCACTTTTGCTTCATCCACCGCCGCGCCGTCCCCGGCTCGTGAATGGCTCGGAGAAAACACGGACCGCGGAATTTTTGACGGGCCACTGCGGGGCGGTATAGATTTGACTCAGCCGTAGCTATTGCTGCCACTTTTGCTTCATCCACCGCCCTCCAACGCCGTCCCCGGCTCGTGAATGGCTCGTAGAAAACACGGACCGCGGAATTTTCGACGGGCCAGTGCAGAGCGGTATAGATTTGACTCGGCCGTAGCTATTGCGGCCACTTTTGCTTCATCCACTGCCCTCCAACGCCGTCCCCGGCTCGTGAGTGGTTCGGAGAAAACACGGACCGCGGAATTTTTGACGGGCCACTGCGGGGCGATATAAATTTGACTCAGCCGTAGCTATTGCTGCCACTTTTGCTTCATCCACCGCCCTCCAACGCCGTCCCCGGCTCGTGAATGGCTCGGAGAAAACACGGACCGCGGAATTTTTGACGGGCCACTGCGGGGCGGTATAGATTTGACTCAGCCGTAGCTATTGCTGCCACTTTTGCTTCATCCACCGGCCTCCAACGCCGTCCCCGGCTCGTGAATGGCTCGGAGAAAACACGGACCGCGGAATTTTCGACGGGCCAGTGCAGGGCGGTGCAAATTTGGGTCAGTCATAGCTATTGCCGTCACTTTTTAGCCAACCACCGCCCCCCAACGCCGTCCCCGGCTCGAAAATTACTAAAAGAAAACACGGACCGCGGAATTTTCGACGGGCCATTGCAGAGCGGTGTAAATTTGGGTCAGCCATAGCTATTGCCGCCACTTTTTAGCCAACCACCGCCCCCCAACGCCGTCCCCGGCTCGAAAATGACTAAAAGAAAAAACGGACCGCGGAATTTTCGACGGGCCATTGCAGAGCGGTGTAAATTTGGGTCAGCCATAGCTATTGCCGCCACTTTTTAGCCAACCAACGCCCCCCAACGCCGTCCCCGGCTCGAAAATGACTAAAAGAAAAAACGGACCGCGAAATTTTCGACGGGCCATTGCAGAGCGGTGTAAATTTGGGTCAGCCATAGCTATTGCCGTCACTTTTTAGCCAACCACCGCCCCCCAACGCCGTCCCCGGCTCGAAAATTACTAAAAGAAAACACGGACCGCGGAATTTTCGACGGGCCATTGCAGAGCGGTGTAAATTTGGGTCAGCCATAGCTATTGCCGCCACTTTTTAGCCAACCACCGCCCCCCAACGCCGTTCCCGGCTCGAAAATGACTAAAAGAAAAAACGGACCGCGGAATTTTCGACGGGCCATTGCAGAGCGGTGTAAATTTGGGTCAGCCATAGCTATTGCCGCCACTTTTTAGCCAACCAACGCCCCCCAACGCCGTCCCCGGCTCGAAAATTACTAGGAGAAAACACGGACCGCGGAACTTTCGACGGGCCATTGCAGAGCGGTGTAAATTTGGGTCAGCCATAGCTATTGCCGACCCTTTTACGCCTTCCACCGCTCTCCAACGCCGCCCCCGGCTCGTGAATGGCTCGAAGAAAACACGGACCGCGGAATTTTCGACGGGTCATTGCAGAGCGGTGTAGGTTTGGCTGAACCGATTTTCTTTATTAATTATTTTTTAAATATCTTTTGGATACTTTGTGCCTAACGGCAATTCATTAAAATACTTTCAGAATACAGCTTCAGAGTTTTGACCAATCGCTTTTCAGCTCACCCAAGCGAAAATAAGAGTAGTTCCACCTGGAACTATACAGGCTTGTAAATTTTTCACGTAAATTTACACGTAATCCTGGTAGTGAGTTGCCCCTCGCCCTCGCAATACCATCTACTTTAAAAATAAGTGTGCGAGTTAGTTTAAAAAACTATGTGCATAGTTTATGTCAGTTCAGTAACCACATGAGTAGGCTAAGCAGGCATAGCTACATGTTTTGTGGACCACTTCAAATGTTCATCAGTTTATATCATTAAGTTTATAATAACTTTCCTAGTAAATTTCTTTTAGTGCCGTAGCAGAATGCGGAGGTACTCTTGTCTTTGATTATTCGCTCGCTCGTCTAGTCTGTCCGTCGGATAACTTGAGAACGGGTTGACAAATCGAGCTGAAATTTTGTACACAGGTGTATACCCTGAAAATCTCGGCGGGGATTGCCATATCGGACCACGGGGGTGGAAGGTAGGGGTGAAAAACCGAAAAATTATGAATTGCAATTACTCGAGAACTAATGGACGTATCTTTCTGAAACTTGGTATGTACGTTCTCAAGTCTGTTGAAAGTGAAAGGGTGCTAATTTCGGGGGATGAAATTTAGGGGATGAAAACCACAAAAGATATGATAACTCCGCAAGGGTTGCACGCATCTGTCGGAAACTCAACGTACACACATATATCTGTGAAATCTTGCAGGGGATGCGTTTTTCGCAAAATCGAACAGATGGGGTGGAAACTTTCAAAAAAGGTGTCATTCATATTTTGAGAAAAACCACCCTTACAGGCGCTACAACCCCTAACATGCAGAAACACAAAAATACGAGAACTCAAAAACTACTCAACGTATCAAGGCAAAATTTGGTGTATGAATTTCCACTAACATTGTAGGCGGATGGACAAATTTTCAATAAGGTCTAACAAGGGGGATGAAATTTAAGGGTTGAAACTTGAAATTTCTTCAAGTAAATGGTAGCCTAAAATTACGGGGTTCGATAGATTTCGGTCAACTATTGAAAAAAGGTCTTATGAGTTTTTAACCTAAAACCAACCCCTAGGCTATTAACCACTCCTAACTCTTTGCAAGCGGATAAATATATTTTATTTATTTTTTCTGAAAACCAATTGATTTATTTATGAACAACTGAAGTCAGTAAATACGCAAGGCGTTATGTAACACCGGAAAAATAAACTGATCCCTGTAAATCATAAAGGGGTGAAATCATGAGGGGTTGAAAACATGGATCTGCAAATCACCGGAATTTTTCGACGAATTGGGTTAGGGTGGTGAAATTTAAAACATAACTTCCTTTAGGGCATGTGTGGGTGGTGAAATGGGTATGGGGGGTTGAAGTTTAGGGGTTGAAACGTCCATGAAGCCCTGTAATTTGACACAGAGAAGCAATATCTTCTGCGAAACTGATATCTTACACACTGCATCTTCGAGAAGGGAAGAGTGAATTTTAGGAGAAATTTATCCAGGGGGATGAAAGTTAGGGGTGGAAACTCGAATTTTTACGGAATAATGCAGGGTTCAAATTAATACCATTCGATAGCTTCCTATTGATGGTACAAAAAAGGTCTTATTCATAATTCGCGAAAAACGACCCTTAAAGGCGGTGCAACCCCCTAACATGCCGAAACACAAAAAAAAATGCGAGAACTCAAAAACTGCTCAACGTATCAGGGCTGAATTTGATGTGGTAATTTACAGCGCCACTGTAGGCGGATGGGCATATTTTCATTAATATCTAACAAGGGGGATGAAATTTAACGGTTGAAACTGAAATTTTTTTCATGTAAGTGGTGGAATAAAATTAGGGAGTTCGATAGATTTCGGTCAACCATTGAAAAAAGTCTTATGAGTCTTCAACCTAAAACCAACCCCTACGCTACTAACAACCCCTAAGCCCTAGCAAACGGAGTAAATACATTTCATTTATTTTTTTGCTTTCTTCTGATTTGTTAATAATTCAAAGTCATTTTCATTAGTTTTTAACCCATCCACAATTTTTCAACCCCTTTCATATGTGAACCCTCAAAGAGCAAAATTTACCCAGACCGCTTCTTTTTCGTATGATTTTCGCTAGTTCTACTTAACTACAGTACGTTTTCATCCCTTTTGATTTTTCATCCCCCTTAACAATTTTTCTCCCCCCCCCCCGAGCGTTAATTTTGTAAAATTCGCGCAGTTTTGCCTTTTTTCGGCAATAAATTTTACCGAATTTTACTCAATGGATTGTTCTTGATGCCTTGTTCACTTTTTCGACCCCTTCGCAATGTTTCAACTCCCAAAAGTCAAATTTGCATAATTGGCTTATTTTCGTGTTGTTTTCTGTAATTCTACTTAATTACGATTAATTCTCATCCCTTTTAACTTTTCATCCCACTTTACAATTTTTCAACCCCCTAAGTGTTTATTTTGCAAAATTCAAGTAATTTAGTTTTCCTTCGGTAATAAATTGAACTCATTTGGATTATGTTTATCTTTTTCACTTTTCCAACCCCCTTCGCAACATTTCAACCCCCAAAAGCTAAATTTGCATAATTGGCTTACTTTCGTGTTATTTTCTGTAATTCTGCTTCTCATGTTTCAATTCTTCAAATGTTAAATTTACATAATTGGGTTATTTTGGTGTTATTTTCCGTAATTTTACCTAGCCACAGTTAATTCTCACACCTTTTGACTTTTCATCCACATTTACGATTTTTCAACCCCCTAAGTGCTAATTTTGCAAAATTCGCATAATTTCGTTTTTCGTCGGTTTTTCAGTTTCCTTCGCAATAGGTAGGTACTATAAGTGCGTATTTCAACCCCCACAAAAGTTTGAATTGCATAACTTATTTATTTTCGTGTTTTATTTCGTAATTCTACTTAGTCACACTTAATTTTCATTCCTCTTGACTTTTCATCCCCTTTCACAATTTTTCAGCCTCGAGTGTTAATTTTTCAAAATTCGCCAAATTCTGTTTTAATTCCGGTAATTCTTTTCATTTACTCATTTTTGTTCATTTTCTATTTGTAAATTTTGTAACAACAGTTTTTTAACATTTCGCCTTTTTGACACATCTGTGCGTTTGCGGAGGCACTACTACTAGGTGCAGATTGATAAAATCTGCACCCGATTCTACCAGTAAGACCAGCCGCCCCTACATGCACATTAACTTGATAAACGTCTACCGAGATATACATCGCATTGATATACATCTTCCGTTGGCTTTTTAATGTGAGTATTTCGTTTAAGGCGGAAAAACTTTTTCTGTCGATGAGGAAAAACTATCTAAATGGGAAAAAATCGTACCTGCAAATCACTCCACATCGGATCTAGGCGGCGTTTTGAGTCCAACAATAAAGTTCTTGTCGGAGATAGTGACACACTACTGGGACGAAAACTCATCCGTTTGTGTTTTAAACACCCGCTTTGCGGAAGAGCGAAGCCCCTCGTTCTTTGCGGCCGTTGCAATCACTGGATGCACTTTGAGTGCGAAGGGGTCACAAGCGCCATTGTTGCAAACGATGAGCAATATATTTTCAAATCGTGTCTAAGTTTAAACAAGCTGTGAATATGCATGAATGTTGTGTTCTCCCGATTCTTAAAATTAGTAACGTAACCTTTGTAAATATACCATATATCTTAATTTAACTGGAACTAAGTACTGAAATAATTTGGTTAATATTATCCGAATCAATTAGTTCTTTTTTTTGCATGTAGATATATCTTTTAGTGTTTAGGAGATGACAATGTGTAGTGTCCTAGCGGTATTTATAATACCATTACTTAATAATTATTTATATTGATTATATATTTTTCTACGTTGACTGAGGTTTGAATAATTATTATGGTTACTTATTATTTATTAAATTTGTGGACTCTGCCAGTGGCGGCAATAGCTATGGCTGAGTCAAATCTACACAGTCCCGCAGTGGCTCGTCAAAAATTCCGCGGTCCGTGTCTTCTCCTAGTAATTTTCGAGCCGGGGACGGTGTTGGAGGGTGGTTGGCTTAAAAGTGGCGGCAATGGCTATGGCTGAGTCAAATTTACACCGCTCTGCACTGGCCCGTCGAAAATTCCGCGGTCCGTGTTTTCTTCGAGCCATTTTCGAGCCGGGGACGGCGTAGGATGGCGGTGGATGAAGCAAAAGTGGCAGCAATAGCTACGGCTGAGTCAAATCTATATCGCCCCGCAGTGGCCCGTCAAAAATTCCGCGGTCCGTGTTTTCTCCGAGCCATTCACGAGCCGGGGGCGGCGGTGGAGGGCGGTGGATGAAGCAAAAGTGGCAGCAATAGCTACGGGTGAGTCAAATCTACACCGCCCCGCAGTGGCCCGTCGAGAATTCCGCGGTCCGTGTTTTCTCCGAGTCATTTTCGAGCCGGGGGCGGTGTTGGATGGCGTAAAAGGGGCGGCAATAGCTATGGCTGACCCAAATTTACACCGCTCTGCAATGGCCCGTCGAAAATTCCGCGGTCCGTGTTTTCTTTTAGTAATTTTCGAGCCGGGGACGGCGTTGGGGGGCGGTGGTTGGTTAAAAAGTGACGGCAATAGCTATGGCTGACCCAAATTTACACCGCTCTGCAATGGCCCGTCGAAAATTCCGCGGTCCGTGTTTTCTTTTAGTAATTTTCGAGCCGGGGACGGCGTTGGGGGGCGGTGGTTGGCTAAAAAGTGACGGCAATAGCTATGGCTGACCCAAATTTGCACCGCCCTGCACTGGCCCGTCGAAAATTCCGCGGTCCGTGTTTTCTCCGAGCCATTCACGAGCCGGGGACGGCGTTGGATGAAGCAAAAGTGGCAGCAATAGCTACGGCTGAGTCAAATCTATATCGCCCCGCAGTGGCCCGTCAAAAATTCCGCGGTCCGTGTTTTCTCCGAACCATTCACGAGCCGGGGACGGCGTTGGAGGGCAGTGGATGAAGCAAAAGTGGCCGCAATAGCTACGGCTGAGTCAAATCTATACCGCTCTGCACTGGCCCGTCGAAAATTCCGCGGTCCGTGTTTTCTCCGAGCCATTCACGAGCCGGGGACGGCGTTGGAGGGCGGTGGAGGGCGGTGGATGAAGCAAAAGTGGCAGCAATAGCTACGGCTGAGTCAAATCTATACCGCCCCGCAGTGGCCCGTCAAAAATTCCGCGGTCCGTGTTTTCTCCGAGCCATTCACGAGCCGGGGACGGCGTTGGATGAAGCAAAAGTGGCAGCAATAGCTACGGCTGAGTCAAATCTATATCGCCCCGCAGTGGCCCGTCAAAAATTCCGCGGTCCGTGTTTTCTCCGAACCATTCACGAGCCGGGGACGGCGTTGGAGGGCAGTGGATGAAGCAAAAGTGGCCGCAATAGCTACGGCTGAGTCAAATCTATACCGCTCTGTACTGGCCCGTCGAAAATTCCGCGGTCCGTGTTTTCTCCGAGCCATTCACGAGCCGGGGACGGCGTTGGAGGGCGGTGGAGGGCGGTGGATGAAGCAAAAGTGGCAGCAATAGCTACGGCTGAGTCAAATCTATACCGCCCCGCAGTGGCCCGTCAAAAATTCCGCGGTCCGTGTTTTCTCCGAGCCATTCACGAGCCGGGGACGGCGGTGGAGGGCGGTGGATGAAGCAAAAGTGGCAGCAATAGCTACGGGTGAGTCAAATCTACACCGCCCCGCAGTGGCCCGTCGAAAATTCCGCGGTCCGTGTTTTCTCCTAGTAATTTTCGAGCCGGGGACGGCGTTGGAGGGGGGCGGTAGATGGCGTAAAAGCGGCAGCAATAGCTATGACTGACCCTAATCTACACCGCCCCGCACTGGCCTACTGTCGAAAATTTCGCGGTCCGTATTTTCGACGAGTCATTTTCGAGCCGGGGACGGCGTTGGAGGGCAGTGGATGGCGTAAAAGTGGCGGCAATAGCTATGTCTGAGTCAAACCTACACCGCCCTGCAGTGACCCGTCAAAAATTCCGCGGTCCGTAAATTTCGAATCCGGTCCGTCAGTCCGTTGGTCCGTGTTTTAGACAGTCCCCAACAACCCATTTACCAATAACCCTTCGGATGAGCCTTACGTTAAATTGATTAGGTAGGTACAATGGATATCTTTTGTGATAGGGATAGGTACCTCCCTCATAATAAATAAACAGTGATCACATTTATTTCAGGATGCCATGCCATCTTACTGCCCTGGACCAGGGGAAAAATTCATCCGTTTACTCATTCCCATTGAAAAATTGAGCAAGAAGAATTATACTGGAAAGTTACTAATTGTTATTTAATTCTTTATGCACTGCATGACGGAGTGTTATTAAAAGTAGTGGTGGTTTGTGATATTGCTACAATTTAGTCAGGATTGATGTAAAGATACAAAAATGGAATTGTGCCAGCTGTCGATGTTTTAAAAAACTATTATTAATAAAGAATTTTAAACGCGTTCTTGGCTTCTTCCATTACTCAGTTTTAACAATCTATTCTTTAGTGCCACTCTGCTAGCGATTAATATTCAATAACAATTTAGCCAATAATGGACAAAATTTGATTCTTTTGAACTGAAAAATTTGGAAATAAGTTCAAAAAGCATTTTATTAGGTAAATACAACATGATGTCTCAAGTTCTAATTTAATTACCAGTACCGCAGTACCGATGTTGTCAGCAGCTTCTTTTCCAAATAGGGTTCTTAAACATTACCAAACATCTTCTAATTATCTACAACTAATTAAGGGAATACAAAATGTTCTCTCCACGAAAACATGTAACTCCTACTTGTGTCTTCACTTACAAAACCTTTTAACACAAATAGGTAACGTAAAAGATAAAGACAGTTTACGATGGGAGGTCATTGCCAAACCCGAGAATGCCTTCTGATCCTTGTTCGAACTACCACTAACAATATTGCCACCTAAAGTAGAATAATTGATTAATTAAACGCTAACACCGAGTAAGAGCTTACCTCATAATTGCAATTCAAAGTAATTTACTTGACCAAGTAAATTTTTGAGGTTAGGTCGTCAACCAAGTCTGACCGAACCCTTGTCGGCTGCTGCTTGTCGCCGCTGGTAGGTACACTAATTCTGCGTCAGCAAGAAGGCAAAAAAGAACGATTTGCTCCAGATTTAAAACAATAATTTCAAGCCACGGCTTTCTTAATGTCAACAATTAGGTCAAAAATCGCAGATTCGGCCCTGGCTGACAATTTACGTAAAGCTTCGAAGGACACCGAAAGTACACGAAGTAATGCGCGCGTCGTTTTAAAATTCAATTTTTCAAAAATTCCTGCTAAGTAACCAAAGGGCACTAGCAGGTAATCTTTTTTTTCAGGATACCGGCCAGCCGGGTCTATCCACTGGATAAGCTACCATTGATTTAAATCTGTTCCTGGAGCAAGGAAAAAATAAAATTCGTTTTCCCATGTTAATCTCCTATACGGCGCGGAAAATGATACACCCGGTATATTAGTCTTTTCGTTTTTATTGTTAACAATATGCCTCATTTCAATTGTTGTTTGTGTGGTAAAAGAATCCCAAGTAATGCCAAGAAAAATAGAATAGGGCAAGTTTCATTGAAATCCAGCTTCCAGTTATTTGTTGGCCAGGACCAGCATAACTTCAATTATGGTATTGATGTATTGTGCCAAAGGTGTTATGCAATAATCAGGACCCACATGCGGCGCCACCGAGATCAAGACCCTGAAAGCCCCATTTGCGAAATTACTCGCGGTACACCTGTACCAGGCGAACAAGAAACCACACACAGTGGAGTTGAGCAGCACATCTTAGAAGAAACCGTATACAGTGGAGATGAGGAACTTATCTTAGAAACTTCGTTAGAAACCATACACGGTGGTGACGAGGAGCATATTTCTGCGACAGAAAATGAGATTCGAATTGACAGAATTGGAGGACAAGGTAACTTTCGCAGCACTCACTAAAAGGCGACATTGATACATACATTTAAAGTTTAATTGTAAATGTGAAATGCTGATCAATCTTACGCGCATCTATTTCAAAAAGAGCGTTCTAACTTAACTGTTCCCACTAACGATATATTTTTATATCTTAGGAACGACCTTTGCGATAATGGCCAGAGTTTACTGATTTTTTATTCCAACTTTTATTTTCATAGATGAAATGGTCGACGAAAATTACATTAGAGAGGAAATTGCTGTTGGACCCACTGAAATAGATGAAGATGAGGTACAATTAAAGTTGACTTTACGTATAAAGTCACTTCAGAAGTCGCAAAAAAAGTGTTGCATTTGCGGGGATAAAAAAGGAAGAAAGGTGATTCCCAAAGAGGCTCTAATGCAAGTTTGGATAGATAAAAATGTTCTTATTCCGCGAGGAAATCGATGCTGCCAGCACATGGGAAAACTTTTTCCAAATAATATTGTTGCCGATTTGGAAGCGATGAAAACCACGACGACTTTGACCGAGGAGGAAATATCTGACTGGATATTCGAGTTATCACAAAGAGAAAGAAATGAGAAGACCATAGAAGGATAGATTTTGATATCAAGGGTAATGTGGCTCCCGAAGATTATTCCTTGTTCCTACGACTAAACAGAGAGGGTTTTGACGGCTTGTTGAGGTTCATAGAGAAATCTCTAAAATGTAGCAAAAATCGATCACCTCGGAATGCCTTAGCGATTTTTCTAATGATGTTGCGATTAAATCTGACTCAGGTTCTTATACATTTATATGTTATTATAATTATTAACTACATATCAACTACGTTGCGAATATTTACATGCAATCTGACATAATGTACCTACCCACCACAGTGTCTCAATTTAACTGGAACTACTGAAATATTTTATTTTGGTTAATATTAGCCGAATCAATCTGCTCTTTTTTTCAGTTTATATAGCTCCAAAATCTGTACCTCAATCTGTACCTCAATTTTTTCATAGGGCGAAATCCCAGCTGACTGCGATAAAATAAAGACGCCAAAAATCATGAAATCGTATTAGGTTTTTTTTTTATCGAAAAATTTTATGAGAAAGAGTTGCTCAGGATGCTCCCAATGAATAAATCCGAAGTTTAAGGCAAAAATAAAAATGTTGAAGTTCTCGAGAAAAAATCATAAAATATTGAAAACTTCAATATTTTTGCAACAAAAAGGGTGTGTTACTCTTTTTCATTTCACAGCACGTTATTTGTTGCAAAAATATTGAAGCTTTCGATATTATGATTTTTCCTCGAGAACTTCAACATTTTTATTTTTGTCTGAAACTTCGGATTTACTCATTTGGGAGTATCCTGAGCAACTTTTCTTACATAATAAAAGCTCGTTACTTTGTCGCAGCAAGTTGGGATTTCGACTTACGAAAAGTTGAAGTACCACACAGGTGCAAATTGTGGAGCTTTAAAAGCTGGAAAAAAGAACAGATTGCTTCGGTTAATATTAAACAAACTATTTCGGTGGTTCCAGTCAAAGTGAGACACACTGTATACAATTAGATTAATAATCCTAATACGATCCTTTTGTGCCATAGATTTTCAAAATATAAGGAAAAACCAAATCGTGCACTTTTCGGCGGCCGCGATAGTACATATTTTTTACATTTTTAAACATAATCTCATATTCTTGGAGTTCATCATTGAGGAAGTCAAAGATTACCGAGTGTTGTCAATCATTGCAAATAGAAATTCCCCTAGGTGGGTACTGTTACGGTTGCGATTTGTTACCCCGCCGCTGGTTATTACCCTGTATTACCTTCCGATTTAATTAGTACGCCACTGTTTGCCTGACCACGTGATTCATGTGTAGGACGGTCAGCGACTGGCTTCCGGTTCTTTCTCTGCTGCGGTCGCTCGTAGTGTGTGCATCGTCTCGTGTTTGCTAAACGTTAATTGGAAATAGTTGAACGAACGGTGAAATTATCTGGTTTCGTTCATATGGCTGTATGCCCAATAAACCCGGTTAACGAAATAGTTCCATTTTGAGGAACGTGGCTTAGGCCCAAGAAAATAGCTAACGAGCACATGTTCAAGACCTACGAGGTGTAATTGTGAGTACAAGATGGCCGGTTGTTGCAATTCTAATTATTTCTTCCAGCTCTGTCTTTCTATATCTTTCTGTACTGTCTGTACGAGAAGTATTAATTGCTTTAATTATTCATCATCGATAAATACGATCGATGTCGTGAATAATTCTCTCCTTGTAATCTGGAAACGGAAATTGACCTTGGAAGCCGGAATGAGGACATTGAGGAAAATCTGAGATCAACCAATCCAAGTTCATAAACTTCATCAAGTTCTGAAACCTCTGAATAGTTTTGAATGAGTTCAATCCTAGTTTGGTATGAGAGCGCGAGCAACTCCAAATCCCTAGTTCGAAGAAGAAGGAATCCAATCGAAGAGGTCATCAACCTCTTCATCGAAGATAAGTGATTTGCTAATTCTATGTTCATATAAAATTTATGTGTTTAATGAAGACTGTATTAAATAATTATACATAGGAACCACCACTGTAAAACCGATGGCAGACAACAATCACGTAATTCTTGTTAGCATTTACTAATATTAAATTGTACAGAGCCTGTAGGACGAATTAAGGAGTTCCTGGGGAACGACATTCCAGAAACTGTACATTGTGTAAATAAATTAGGTTTAGTTAACAGAATTACAGCTGTGTTTATGTAAATCCTCCAATACGCCTGTCCAAGAATAATTGTTACGAGTGGCTTTATCCAGTGTTAATTTGGAACGTAACATTTAATTGGTGCATCGGCCGGGAAAATTGAAAAATTATTTTGAATAATTACCTGGTACACTTGGACAAACGATTGGAGAGTCAAATTTGTATGAACTGTTATTAACTTATTGTAAGTTGCAGATTGGACCTTCGAAAAGGATTTGGAGGAGCTCTCAAACCAGGTCCTTGTATTCCGTTTGAGGGAGAACTTGAATTGGAGATTCTGAGGCTTTCCAAAAGAGGGAGGTTTCCAGATTGAAAGGCAGAGAGATTGCAGAGAATTCGTAGAGAGCAACCTTGTAAATCCGTATGACGTCTCAGATTGGCAGGTGGTGAGATTTTTAGAATTGTAACAACTGTACTGTTGTGTTGTACTCGCAATTTATTTTGATCTTGGAGTAATTAATTTCTCATCAATACCGGTAGCTAATTTTGCTTTTCTTTCGCGATAACTGGGTGAACAGTTGACCTGTGTAGTGGTCGTTCGTGTTGATCGTGGAGAGAGAGAGAGCGGGAGTCATAGCGGTTAGAGAAAATTTAGACTTAGTGAGTCGGGAGGAACTTAGGTTTGAGATGCAAGTAAGGGATATCAGCGATCAAATAGAAATTACCAATTCCACCGAGGTAGAAGTCATGCGTAGTATTAAACATTTGCTAACTGGTTCAGCTAGGAAATGGTACCACCTAGTCGAACACTCAGTTAATTCCTTTGATGATTTGCGCGATCGTATGATTCGAAAATTTTTGCCTACTCCTTTAGCTATAGCCGCAAGGTTGAAAATTATGTGTTATGTGTTGAAAATTATACAACGAAACGTATTGCCAGTGTATCAAGATCATTTGTGGGATAAAGACATTAATTCTATTCCTGAGTTACTTTCATGTTGTGAAAGGGAGGATCTTCTTACATTGCAGATGGAAAAGTTTAAGCGTAGCTCAAACACGTCCTCGTCTTCAGAAGCAGTTGGTAAGCCAGACAGTAGGCCGGCAAAGTCTAAAAGTAAAGGTAACGATCGAAAGTGTTAATTTGGATCGTAACAGTACCTATTGAAAATAATTATTTTATTTGTATTACTACAAGGGGGGGGGTAAACAAAAGGCATTTTTCATTGAAAGCAAAATATCTTATTTTTGCTGATACTTGAGGTACACTCGAGTGCAAGTGAATGTTAACCATATTCAGTCAAAATCGGCAGGCAGGCAATGCCAGTGTATTTCTTTCTATACGTCATTGCCTACTAGTTTTGACAAAACGTTAACATTGACCTGCACTAGAGTATACTTCGGGAATAAAAGAAAAATAATCATTGAAAATCACCTGACAAGCAAATAAATGGGTATCAGATGGCTGGATTGTTGATTGTTACTAAGCCCTTTGAGTGTGTTCCAATACATATAAAGAAAAGTGACATTTTTCCTTACGATTTACTAAAGTACTTCCGAAAAAGTATGTTTCTATTTATTGATGCACTACGCCTATTAGTTCCATTACTAGTTATACCTACCTGCATTAATTACTTTGTCATTTTATAAACTATTCTTAATGAAGATCTTTAAAGATATGAGATTTTTATTATTTCTTTAATAGGTGGTGTGAACAAAGTGTTACAAGATGTTTAATTTTGGATTAAGAAAGGACAAAAATACAAGTTTGGATTGCAAAAGGAATAGTAAAATTATAAGCAAAAGCTTTGTTATTGTTTATTCACACCAGCCATTAACGTAAGCTAGTAGGATAGTATTATTACCACCTATATAGGTGGGTACATAATAAGTAAGATTGTGCTTTATGTGCAACAAATTCAATACTTTGAATAATGCCTTTAATCGGGATTAACGTCAAATTATTCTAGGGAGTACTCGCCAATTTATTTGGAATTAAAAATCAATCTACAATTAGTGAAATCATAGGAAGAGTGTCTAGATTATTGGTAGACAAATTCGTTCCACGTTTTTTGGGGAGTCACCATATAAGCCGTGAAGATGCGTTAGCGGTACATGATCGAGTGCTATTTAATCAACTTTATAAAACTCAAGCTAACGAGATGATTTTGATTATGGATGGTACATATTTGTACATAGAGAAGCCACTAGATTTCGAGTTACAAAAGAAAACTTATTCGTTACAGAAAAAACGAAATCTTGTTAAACCTTTCATGGTTGTTCTGCCGTCTGGCTACATCCTTGACGCGGCAGGCCCATTTTTCGCTGATGGAAAGAACAACGATGCAGGAATCCTTAATTCATTATTAAAAGAAGAAAATAGAGAATCATCTGTTTTCTCACTCTTAAGAGAAGGAGACCATGCAATAGTTGATCGAGGATTCCGAGATGTGACTCGAAAACTAGAAGAATGCGGGGTAAAAGTTCATATGTCGGCCCTAAAAAATATCCAAGAAAAACAGTTTGGAGCCTTAGATGCTAATAGTTCAAGAATGGTCACTTTGGGCAGATGGGTTGTAGAAGCGGTGAACGGCAGAATTAAGAACAATTTTAAGTTTTTTAAATGTACAATTGTAGGAGGTAATATAATAATTCTGCGATAATGACCTAACCTAACTGGACCAGGAAGACTTGGAACAAATAACTTTAGGAACGTACCAATTGAAATTAGCTCAGCAGTACTCCCAGTTGCATATGGAGAAAAAGCAACACAAATATCAAATACTAATAAACGAAGATGTACCAGGAATGTTAAGGGCAAAGATTGAATCCCGGTTTAGCGGTTGCAAAGTACATGATGTTTGGATCGAATATGCTCCTGATCAGAATCATGTGGATGGAATCCTAAATTATTACTGCAAATGTATGCAAGGGGCTAGGACTCTCGGTTGTTGCGCACATATTGCCTCAGTGTTATGGTATATGTCGCTCTATCGATACAAAGCGCATACAACGAATACTAAGCACAGACAAAATAAACGCCTGAAAATTCTAGACGCTGCAGGGCGACTCGAAATAAGTTCTGAAGCAACTTCTGAAAGCGAGTTGGATGAAGAAGCATGATCGCAGTGGATGGTTCCGATATGGTGCCGACTGCCGAGTCATACGAAAAGATAATAAAATGCTGTTATCTCTACATGGAGTTTTAAGTAAATTCTGGTAATTTTGTCTTGCAGGGTATTTTATCCTAGGCTGGTTTGCGTCATCCGTTTTCGTCTGTTTTTAGAAGGTCTGTGGTTCTTATCCTTATTATTGATCTATACTTTAGAAAACTTAACAATAATAGTCACAACTTCCCAATTTCCTTTTTTTCGAGAATTTTTCCCGAAATCTCACCGAGTCCAAATTCTCGTCTAGTTTTGCATAAGACCAGGCTGTATTTAGCAAAATGTCTATTTCTGATCCGAAAAAAGCATAATGGGATGAGGCCATTACGCTTTTTTCGGATTTTTGACTATCTACCGTGTTAATTTGAAAGGGCGTATCTGAAAAATTGTAGATTTGCGACAAATGACCCTATAAATGACATTCTTATGAATTTATATGTATAGATTTCCCACGAAGGCCTCAAATAATCACCAAAGTGTTAAGTAATATTTTACAAATTGAACTTAGACTGACAAGCAGGCAGCAGACAGCAGATACGCCCTGATTTGAAAGACTTCTTCTAAATGTTGTAAACTTGTAAACACATATTAGGTAAGTACCTACAAACCATCAGATGCCACTTTTGATAAATAAGATCGGAAAATAAGGCTTTGCCTTCGAAAGACCTTTCCGCAGCAACAATAAGAAGTCGGTGGGAGCAGAGTTTGTTTCACTCAAGATACGTTCATTGAATGATATTGATGACATTTCCCTTAGCACTGCAACACAATAATTACCTACTTTTGTACATTCACTAAAAAAAAGGTAACGTCCCGACACTTTATCGAGTGCGATTGTGTGGTCAAACTTTGTCTCTCTGGGTTTGTAAACGAGCTTTGAGTACCGAAAAAATTCCTGCCAGTGCCAAACAACAGTAACAATGAAGGTTTAAGAAATCGTTTCAATTTTGTCCCTTGTTTCTACTTTTTGACAGCGACGGGGATTTTGACGGACCTTGAAAACCCGTTTACAAACCAGCAGAAAAAAAAATCTGACTCACACCACCCCCGCGTTCGTTAAGAAGTGACTCGTAAACGACTTTAGCTTTTGAGGCACCATTAGATGAAACAAAATAAACAACTGCAAGCCATGACATTTCTCAGCTTCTAAACGTTTAACACTAAAGCCAAACCCTAAGGCCGGGTTTTTCCATCTTCGGTAACCTCCAGTTTACCAAACCAGCGGTTAGTTGCTAGGATACAGCCAATCAGAACACTCGTTGCTATGCGACAAACTGTTGGTTACGTAAAGCAGAAGTTATCGAAGATGGAAAAGCCGGGCCTAAGCTACCTAAAGTCCCGTCGCATATTAACGAAAGCGGGGGTTGTGTGTCTCAGGCTTTTTTTCTGTTGGTTTGTAAACGGGATTTCAGTTCTGTTAAAATTCCTGTCATTGACAATAATTAACAACAAAGACCCCTTTCAACCTCCATTGTTACTGTTTATTGACACTGACAGTGAGTGACGGGAGTTTTGACGGATGTGAAATCCCGTTTACAAACCAGCAGAAAAAAAGCCTGAGACACACAACCCCCGCTTTCGTTAATATACGACGGGACTTTACATACATACCTACAGGCGTATTTTTTAAACCTTACTACGTTGGCTATCTTTGAAATAAAGCTGAATCAGCCAGATTGGAGGGGGACAATTGTTCGTGTATTCCGGTGATTTTTTTTTCACATTCGGTTTCACCGGAAATGTCTTTAACTTTATAACACCTTTTTCTCGGAATTTACAATTTTTTTCAGTTAGAAACATATGTCATCTGAAACTGGCGGCCAGCTTTCCCTCTTTTACAGTAATCGGAGTCTATCATACCTGAGCGGAAGTTTAGAGTCTCGGCCACGCTACATTTCACTTTATTTTTTTGAGCTGGTATAGTTAATATTTGTTTTCAGCTTCCTGGTTTTAACAGGAAATCATAGCCTCCGATAGGTGTCGCTTTTAATAAATGAGTAAAAAATAATAAGATGCGTTTTTTGTTAATACAAAAGTACAAAATCTCAATTTTTCACTAGCTTCTTGGATGTTTTTGAAAATCTAGTCAGTACACTTCCGGTTAAATAGTTTCTAACTCAGGAAAAATTGTAGATTCCGAATCCGGTGAGAAAATAGTAGCCTTCCATTTGAAAAACAAAGTTAAGACCATTTCCGGTTAAAGCGGAAGTGAAAGAAATTAACCGAATAGGTACACTCCCAGTTGTCCCCCTCCATGCGGATAAGCGATTATTTCATTTTAATATCTTTTTACATCCAAATACATTCAAGGTGGGAAGCTGAAAAAAACAGTCTGTATATTTAATTCCTGCATGAAGACTGTCGCAAAGTATCTAGTATTACAACCGTTACAAAGCAACCGAGTTTTCAAATGAGAATCAGTCGCTAGATCCGAGGACCTAGTGATTGTTATTGTGAACAGCACAAATTAAGTACAAGAAGAAGGAAAAGGATTTGGGAATAGAGCCTTCTCTCTTTTATGAGTCATATAACCCATATGTTTAACCATTCAATGTATTCTTGCCAGAAACTTCAAAGAAAGAGATGCCCAGAAAAATAATACAAGAGGGCCGGCTCTAAAGAAGACTCCGAGGGCCTCAGTTTCCATGAAGATTTGACCAAAGGTCCATTTATTCACGTTCAGTCTTCTTTCCGTGAAGCGCAAAAGCACATTAAGCAGAAAATTATAAGCTCACAAAATATTTACTTGCCTGGGAAGAGTTATTTTAGTATAAGGGGGCCGGATTTTAATAGGAAATCCGATAACATCCCCGATTTTTTTTCTATTCTGTAACCGAGATGTTTAAAATATTCAGCCATTGGTACCAATCAGCCTTATCCTGGCATGCCAATTGGATTTCTCAATATTGGAAACTAGGCAATTCTGTCAAAAAGTGACAGCTCTGGTTCGTAGTGCCACATTTTTCTCTATTTTTATTTCCAAATTACCACAAAGAATGTGTAAATTTCGGAAGAAAAAACTGTAAATTTACACAAAAATTGTAAATTTACAGTTTTTTCTTCGGAAATTTACACATTTTTTGTAGTAATTCGGAAATAAAAAAAGAGAAAAATGTGGCACTTCTACGCTTCCGTAGGTTCGCATTATAATAGAATTTAAAAGAAAGAAATCCAACGGCATGCAGAATAAGACTGCTTGCCACCATAACCAATACCAATTATATCAAGTAACTCGCGAAAAACCTTCCGCTGACACGGCATTTACCTGTCAAACTGACGTTTAGTGCAGAATGAGGTTATGTTGATAAAAGTTGGTGCAATTATTTGACGAAAAATTACTTTTGATTTATCCAATCGCAATGGCTGATGGTCTGGTCGATTCCTTCGAAGAAGTTAAAGTTAAAGAGGAAACCATAAAGGAAGAACCGAAAGAAGAATGGAGCGAAACAGAAGCGGATGACGCAAAAGAGGACGTGAAGATAAAAGTTGAAGAAGAAATCAAGGAAGAATTTGAGATCACAGAAGATTTCGAGTTAATCCAAGAGCCAAGTTACAAAGAAGAAAATGTCGGCGATGGTGATTCAAAATGGCGCAAAATGGACGAATCCCACCAAAAATGGTTCGACTGCGAAAAATGTGATTACAAAACTATAAGAAAAGGGAATCTGAAACAGCACTTTATCATTAAACACCAAAATGAAGACGAAAATGGATGGTTCAAGTGCGAGAAATGCGATTACAAAGGTAAATCCAGCAGGAACCTGAAACAGCACGTGAATTATCAGCATTCGGACCGTATTAATTGGAGCGAGTGTGAGAAATGCTGCTACAAATCTAAAGTGAAGGGAAATCTGAGGAAGCATATGATTAATAAACATCTCAGTGAAGACGAGGTCGAGTGGTTCAAGTGCGAGAAATGCGATCACAAATGTAAAAATAAAAACAACCTGAAACTCCATTTAGCTAATCAGCATCAGGATAAAGACCGCATTAATTGGATTAAGTGCGAGAAATGCGAATTCAAAACTAAAACGAAGAAGGACTTGCAACAGCACGTGATTGCCAGACATCTAAGTGAGGGTGAGATCAAATGGTTTTATTGCGAAAAATGCGACTACAAAGGTAAACACAAGAATTACTTGAGGCAACACATGATTGTTCAGCATCTGGATGAAAACCGTTGGTTTAAGTGCGACAAATGCTGCTACAAATGTAAAGAGAAGGGAAAACTGAAACAGCACGTGATTAATAGACATCTAAATAAAGACGAGATTCAATGGTATTACTGTGAAAAATGTGACTACAAATGTAAAATTAATTGGCACATAAAACGGCATATGAAGGCTAAGCATCCAATTGAAGGCAAGGTTAAATTGCCTCGCTGGTTTAAGTGCGACAAATGCCTCTATAAATGTAAAGACAAGGCAAAACTGAAACAGCACGTGATTAATAGACATCTAAATAAAGACGAGATTGAATGGTATTATTGCGACAAATGTGACTACAAATGTAAAATTAAGTGGCACGTAAAACGGCATATGAATGCTAAGCATCCAACTGAAGTCAATGTTAAATTGCTTCGCTGCGAGCAATGCGGTTACAAAACTAAGATCAAGAAGAATTTGAATCGTCACATTATGCGTTGTACATTTCCTGTAGTAGAAAGCACATAATAAAACATCATTGAGAAAACTGTATGTTATTGGGTATATAATAATAATATAGTTTATTTGCCCAACAGTAGAGACCATTTACAGGACAAAGAATTGATATACATAATATAAATATACAAAGTACAGAGTAAGATAAACAGAAGCGAACAAAGAAGTAGGTAAATCAAACCGAGTTCAGTTTAGCCGAGAAAAGGCTGAAAATTGATTTCTTAAAACTATATAAACTCAGCCTGAAGATATCAACATCACTATGGCAAATTACATTGTATCTTGAACACATCAGTGAAATCGGACAGCGTAACAGAATGTTGGTACGTGGTATTGAGGCTCGAAAAGTAACAGGAGATCTTGACCCAAGTCGAGGAACCAAAAAATTAAGTCTGCTAAGCAAAGCAGAGGAATCAATAAAAAAATTAATTATTTTAAATAAAAAAATAAGCGAAGCAATTTTCCTTCTGTCATCTAGCGACAATAATGCAAATTCAGAAAGTAAGAGATCTTGAACACTTAAATATTCCGTTCAAATCTTTAAATATATTCTCTAAACATGCTGCAACATTCAAGAATATGCCCTAATATATATGCCGTAAAAATAAACAGTGAAACCTCCCTTAACGGACACCTCTTAACACCGGACACCTTTGTAGCGGACAAATTTCAAGGTCCCCAAGCTTCTTCATAGGAAATGTTCAATTAATAACGGACCCTCTTCATAACGGACGCGGACAGTACAATTTCTGTTATTTTACAAAAATTACATGATGTAATTTTACCTGTCAACAACAGACGTGAAGGGTCGTTAGATTTCGTTCCATCCCCCGCAGGGTGGTTTGCTATACCTAATCGCATCTATACAATGAACCATTTTTGAATCTCTACTACATGACCGTAATTAGGGGTATAAAGGGGGACAATTCAAATTCCTAAACAGTGTTAGTTTGCATTTTCAAGTGAAATACTATGGCGTCTGTTTCCTTTAAGCATTAAAGGAAAAATGTATAAAATTAGGCAATTTTTTCCCAACAACGGACAGCTCCCATCAACGGACATTTTCGTCGCTTTCATCGGTGTCCGTTAAGGAGAGTATAAGAAGTATATAAATGATGTGGGGTTGTAAATTGCAAATCGTGCTTTTTCTAATGTATTCGTTTATTTTTGCTATTGTCTCTATGTTATTGTATTTTGTTTTCAATTTTTTTTTGTCACTTTTAAAGACTCATTGACGTAGGTACCTATAAAAATTTTCAGTCAGAATTGTTAAATACTTGATATTAAAGTCGAATCATTTTCTGACGGGCACAGGGGCGTGTGATCGAGTCTAGTTTTTTATTTTCTTAAACTGACTTAAATTTATATGAAAACTGTTACTGATTCACACTGCCAGGCGTGCATGTCAGAATAATTTTGTTTTTTTACCAAATTATCACGAATGTCGAAATTTTTGTTGGTTACTCTGTTTTTCCGTCCATGTCAGTATATTGTTATTAACAGGCTAAAGGGTTGCGTTTAATGCAATTACCTATTTAGTTATAAAGAATAAAATTTATTATTAATATTATTATTATTATTGGTCACGGTCATTTTGTATTGTGACGTGACGGTCATGACCGAACGTCATGACACGGTCATATGACCGGCTCACATCACTGATAGAAACTATTGACAGCTTGTCCCGATTCGCCCCACTTGACGGTACTTTATTTCTCCTCCTAGGGTGCAAAACAGAAGCTGAATTCTATCGCAAACAAAAAACATCAGCGCAAACTTCCGCGCGCGCAGCAAAAGTATTGATCCTGGAAAAAAACGCATGCGCATCAACCTCGATCGAAACAAATGACAAACGCATTTTATAGCACGGTGAGGTGAAACTTGAAACTTGGCGAAGACCCTCAAATAATAGTAAATAACAAATAGGAAATGGCAACATCGCAATTTCCATTAGTGCCAGAAGCATCATCATCATTCGTGGTTGATTTCTACGATGAGGTCAAAGAAGAAGATTTAAGTGAAGAAGAAGAAGAGAAAATAAAATTGGAGAAAAACGAAATTGAGGTTAAATTTTCACTGCAAGAAACATCATCATCATCATCATTCGTGGTTGATTTCTACGATGAGGTCGAAGAAGAAGACTGGAGCGAAGAAGAGAAGAATATAAAATTGGAGAAAAATGAAGCTGAGTTTAAATGCGAAAAGAGTAAGAGGAATCGCCGCAAGAATAATAAACATTTAAGTGAAGATGAGATTAAAAGGTTTAAGTGCGAGAAATGCGACTTTAGAACTAAATGGCAGAACAACTTGCAGCAGCACGTGATTGGTAAGCATGCAAGTGACGATCAGATTAAGTGGTTTAAGTGCGAAAAATGCGAGTACAAGGCTAAGCGGAAGGACGGCCTCCGACAGCACGTTATTTATAGACATCTAGAAGGCGAGGAAATAAAATGGTTCAACTGCGAGAAATGCGACTACAAATGTAAGCGAAAGATGGACCTAAAATCTCACGCGCTCCATAAGCATCTTGATGACAGTGAAATAAAATGGTTTCGCTGCGGGAAATGCGAGTATAAAGCTAAAATGAAGCAGAACCTGCAACATCACATAGTCATTTGGCAGCATTAGTCAAACTGAACGAACAAACGCCCTAAAGATAAAAATAGGTATTATTATGTATAGATATAATGAGAAAATAAACAAACTGCTTCTGGTTTTAGTTTCTTTTATTCTTTGAATAGGTAAATTGGTAAATTACAAAAACTACTATAATTTACAAAAGAAAATAAATTAAGTTGCATAAATTACATAAAAAACGAAAAATTTAAATTACATGTAAGTTACGAAACGTTATTTTACAACTCACATCACTATTTCCGAGGTAAAAGTATTAATCTCATTACAAAAACGTATTCGTTCATGTACCAAACGAAAGGCAAAGAAATGGTGCATATTTTTTGTAATAGCACATTTTGACGACACTATGAAGGTTTGCAAGTTATCGAGCAAAAAAAGAGCAACAAACTCTTAATTTTTCGTTTTTTAAATTTATTACTTTGAAATAAAATGTTTGATAAAGGTTTATGTTCGAATGGTATTACGGCGTATTAGCTGTCCGTGAGCGCGAAAACAAAATTCAATTTCGTCAATTAGTTCAAGAGTTATGAGCATTTACCTGGAGCGATCCGCCCGCCATTTTGAAATGGCCGCCATATTTGAAAGCTACCAGCATGCATTTTCGTGTTTTCTAAATTTTTACCAAAAAACGCTCTGGATTTAAGTAACTCGCGAAAAATCTTCTCTTGGCACGCTACCTGTCATTTCATCTGTCAATCTGACGTTTTTAGTGCATAGTGTGGTTATGTTAATGACAAAAGTAGAATAAATCGAATCTTTTCACTTTTATCTTGCGAAAAATTACTTTTCATTTATTCAATCGTAATGGCTGATGGAATCCAGGTCGATTTCTTCGATAAAATCAAAATAGAAACCATAAAGGAAGAATGGAGCGAAACGGAAATGGACGATGCGAATAACCCCAAAGAGGACGTGGAGATAAAAGTTGAAGAAGAAATTAAGCAAGAAATTGAGATTATAGAAGATTTAATTAATGTCGACAAAGAAGAAAAGGGCGAAAGTGGCAAATCTCGCCATCGAAACGAAGCCAAATGGTTGCACTGTGAAAAATGTGACTATAAAGCTAAACAGGGAGCGACTGTAAAACGGCACTTTGTTGTTAAACATCAAAATGAAGACGAAATTAGATGGTTTAAGTGCGGAAAATGCGCTTACAAAAGTAAAATGAAGAACGGCCTGAAACGGCATTTGATTATTCAACATGTGGATAAAGACCGTACTTATTGGATTAAGTGCGAAAAATGCTGCTACAAATCTAAAGAAAAGGGAAGTATGAAACAGCATGCGATTAATAAACATCAAAATGAAGACGAGATCAGATGGTTCAAGTGCGGGAAATGCGACTACAAAAGTAAGACGAAAAACAGCCTGAAACGGCATTTGATTAATCAACATCTGGATGAAGACCTCATTAATTGGTTTAAATGTGAGAAATGCTGCTACAAATCTAAAGACAAGGGAAAACTGAAACAGCATACGGTTAATAAACATCTAAGTGAAGACGAGATCAGATGGTTTAAGTGCGAGCAATGCGATTACAAAGCTAAAGAAAAGAAGAACCTCAACGTTCACATAATTGGTAAACATCTCAAGGAAAATGAGATCAACTGGTTCAAGTGCGAGAAATGCGAATACAAAACCAAGTACAAAAGTGTCCTGAAAGTGCACATAGCTACTAAACACGTCAACGAAAACGAGATTAATTGGTTTCAGTGCGAAAAATGCGACTACAGATCTAAAAGCAAATCCAACCTGAAAAAGCACGTGACTAAACATCACGTCAAACATCTAAATGAAACCGAAATCAAATGGTTTTATTGTCGTAGATGTGACTACAAGTCTAAAGCGAAGAGCAACCTGAAACGGCATGTAATTGTTAAGCATCGAAACGAAATTGAATGGTTGCAGTGTGAGTAGGTACAGTATGCGTCGTATATTTTGTTCGATTGTTACGCAACTTAAAACCTTGCGGAACAGACTATAAGAAAACCTGAAAATCAATAATTGTCATATTTTTCAAACTTACTGTCATGACCGAATCTGTTCTGCAAAGTTTTCAGTTGAGTAACAAGCGATGGAGCAAAATATGTGCCGCATACTGTACCTATGTTGCTTCAGAACTAAAGTAAAGTATAATCTGAAACGCCAACTACTTTGTTATACGTTTTCTTTAGTCTGAGTAATGTTAGGAAGCATAAAACGTTGAGAAAACAGCCTTTTGTACCTAAGAGAATTTATATAAAATACATTTGTTTATTTTTCTGCTGATTTTTTCGCCCTATACAATACTTACCGTATTCCCTCGTGTAGGAATTGAGATGAGAAACCTGAAATAGTCCTTTGCAGTGTTTGCAGTAGAAAATGATCAAAAAAAACAAAAATATGCGAAGTCTGGTAGAATTAGCACTACAGACAAGAAAAAAGTTACTGTAGTTAAGTAGAAATACCAAAACCAAAAATAACACTTAAAATAATACAATTTAGCAAATTTATGTTTTAGAGGGGATGAAATATCGTGAAGAGCAGGGTGGAAAAGTTGTAGAGTACATATAATCCAAATGAGTAGTTAGGTACAGTGCAGCAACAACAATATGCTTGAATTTAGCCCCAACTAAGTATAAACACTCATCAATGTTTATAAATAAAAATTTTGAAGATAATGCACTTTGAAATTTGTGTTTACACAAAATTATTATAACACAAAATTAACTGTTTTCAGAGTATTTTAGGGTTGAGAAGATGTTTACGATTAATGCTTCCATTAAAAATGAGAGCAAGGTAGGTATCATTTTCAGTAACACACGATATTTCCTCATAGTGATTGGTTCAACTTTGAAAATCCAACAACGTCATTTGTTGAATAATAAGTATCGTGATAAGAGGCTAAAAAATCAATATTAATGACACGCGAAAAATCTTCTACTAACTCGCGAAAAATCTGCTGCTAACTCGCGAAAAATCTGCTACTGAGATGTCATTTATCTGCCAATCTGACGTCTAGTGCAGAGTGAGGTTATGTTGTTGAGTTGATAAAAGCTATAAAACTCGAATTATTTGCAAAAAAATCTTTTGATCCACTCAATCGTAATGGCTGAAGTATTCCTGGTCAATTTCTTCAATGAAGTCAAAGAAGAATGGAGCGAAACAGAAATGGACGATGCGAATGACTCAAAAGAGGACGTGGAGATAAAAGTAGAAGAAGAAATTAAGCAAGAAATTGCGATCATAGAAGATTTACTTAATGTTGACGAACGTCCTAATTTACCTGAAGAGAGTAAATTTGTGTCATTGAAACTGGACCGAGGAGGAATGTGTAAATACAAGAAATACAACGAATCGAGTCAAGGGCCAAGTTGTAAGGTAGAAATGGACGATGCGAATGACACAAAAGAGGAGGTGAAGATAAAAGTTGAAGAAGAAATTAAACAAGAAATTGAAATTATAGAACATTTACTTAATGTTGACGAACGTCCTGATTTGCCCGAAGAAGATAAATTTTTGTCATTGAAACTTGATCGAGGAGGAATATCTAAATCCAAAAAATACAACGAATTGAGCCAAGGGCTAAGTTGTAAAGAAGAAAAGGGCGATTCTAAATCGAAAGGGCTCGAAAGTGGCAAATCTCGCCGTGGAAACGAAGCCAAATGGCTTCACTGTGAAAAATGTGAGTACAAAACTAAATGGAAAGCCACTCTGAAACGGCACTTTGTTGTTAAACATCAAAATGAAGACGAAATTAGATGGTTTAAGTGCGGGAAATGCGATTACAAAAGTAAATGGAAGTACGCCCTGAAACGGCATTTGTTTAATCAACATCTGGATAAGGATCTTATCAGTTGGTTTGAGTGTGAGAAATGCCGTTACAAATCTAAAAGGAAGGGTAATCTGAAACAGCATATGATTAGTAAACATCTAAATGAAGATGAGATCAGATGGTTTAAGTGCGGGAAATGCGATTATAAAAGTAAGACGAAGAACTGCCTGGAACGGCATTTGATTATTCAGCAACGGGATAAAGATCATCGTATTAATTGGATCAAGTGCGAAAAATGCTGCTACAAATCTAAAGACAAGGGAAGTATGAAACTGCATACAATTAGTAAACATCTAAATGAAGACAAGTTTAAGTGCGAGAAATCAAGCAAGAGCAACCTGAAAGAGCACGTGACTAAACATCATGTCAGACATTTACATGAAACCGAAATCAAATGGTTTTATTGCTGTGAATGTGACTACAAGTCTGAAACGAAGAGCAACCTTAAACAGCATATAACTGTTACGCATCCAGTGCGAGGCACTGCTGCTTCAGAACTAAAGTAAAGCACATGTATTTGTTGTACATTTTCTTTTTTAGCCTAATTAATGTTAGGAAGCATAAAACGTTAGGAAAACAGTCTTTTATACTCCTACCGGCCACCTAACTAAAATGACGGATGTGAAATCCCGTTTACAAACCAACAGAAAAAAAGTCTGAAACACACGACCCCCGCGTTCGTTAATATGTGACGAGATTTTAAATTTGTAATGCTTTCAAAATTTGCCGGGGTGAGATGCCGTGATATAGATTCCTTCTAGCAGTTTAGATTTTGGTCAATAGATGGAGCCACTGAGCGGCTTTCAAATAGGGAGAAATTGACAGAGTATCCCACTTGCACTCATTGAAATTTATCTCCATCCTTTTCAAATTGTGGATGACGTTTCCGAGAGGTGCCCTTACCTTCCTAAATAATATATCCATAAATAACATTGAGTGATAGGGGTTGAAATATTGCGACGGGGGCCGAAAAAGTGAAAAAGGCAAAAACAATCCATTATCTGAGTAAAATCTATTACCGAAAAATGGCAAAATTGCGCGAATTTTACAAAATTAAGGCTTGGGAGCTTGAAATTTTTGGACACAACAATTTAGATTATGTACCAAGTATTCAACATGGGAGAAAATATGAAAGTGTAGCTCGAGAGAAATATAAATAAATTAAGGGGAACTTTAGGGCTTATTGGTGGTAGCGTGCATTCAAAACTCGAAGTAACGTAAAACAGTAAAAATATATTTAATAATCGTAGGTGTGATTCTGTACAGGTCTACAGTGGAACTGCCTAAATCTACCCTTAAAATTAGTGAGAGTGGCGAGATGCGCACACGTCTCTATTGTTCGTGACATGACTCACCCTTGGCAGGTAGTTGTTTACAGGGTTGGTTTTACCCTGTAAGCAGCGGATGTTTATGTCTACCAAGAATGAGTCATGCCGTTAGAATTTATATTTTGTCACGTACAAAAGGCGACCGCCACAGGAGCCTCCCCCGAGTGAGGACGGCCGAACGAACCAAAAATTGAGAACAAAAAACAAGATAAAATGTAGACACAAAACGAACGTAACAAACAGACATGAAAAAGTATGTAAGTGAGTGCACAAACCAAACAATAAAAGAACTGTTAAAAACAGGTTAGACAAACACATGATAGAGATAAACAAAACAATAAGTGTTAATTAAATACAAAAAACAACAAATAGATAGCAATAATCTAAATCACAATATTAACAAACAAAAGAATATTAAGTCGTGTAAAAGTAAAAGTGAATCTTTACAAAAGAAAACAGCAAACAGTAATTATTACGCACCGTAATTATTCAACAAAATAAAATGGATAAAAAAATTACATTCTGGCAAAAGTTGGATTCAGCTGGAAGTAGAAGCGTCGTACAAGTCTTGAATTCCTAGGGGCTCGCGCATAGAGGAATTGTTGAGTGCTTGGCCACCGGTCTGTACAGCGAAATCGCTTTGGTTCGAAAAATATGAGTAGCCCTGAGAAAATGTAGCGACGGCTCGGAGGGTTGTGCGAGGTGAGATCTCACAAGGCCTTTATCGATATTGTACCTCTGGGCGCTAGATGCATGACAGGACCCAGGTGGAGGTGTAACAGCGAATACCCGGTCAGAATATGTTCTGATTGTTTGTAGGTTGAGCTTTAAACACCTTGAAGAGCTAGGTCACGCATAGGGCGAGAAAAGGTGTATCTCTGCAGGTCGGGGGCAGTAGAGGTGAAGAAAACCTAGGGTGCTCCCATAACAGAGAAGTAGGTGAACGAGGACGTCTGCATCGTGAACTGATGGAGCTGCGGTGGTGACTTCTGACTGAGCCGTGAAGCTTCGAAGGGGATGGAAGCCTGATGAAATCAGGGTACTTACGAAAATACCCCTTTTCAGCCGGGTTGGCGTTGTAGCCAGCGAAGAAGAATGCACAACTATCACTGAATATTTACAATATCTACCATACACAATTTATTGCATATGGGAGTCTGCTGCTGGCGTAGAGGCGGTGCGGTGATGCTGATCATAGATGAATGCTGATGCTGTCGCGTGGACACGGATGATGCCGACTTCGTCCGCGGCTGGCTGAATTTTTTCGAGCACCTGGATTGCTGGTGGGTAACGAAGAATCCAGCTTCTCCAAATAGACCAGTAGATGTTCCAAGATGAAAATATCCAGAAAAGGCGGAGGATTGGAAGTGGCCATTGTAGATGGGAACGACGGTATTCGAGGAAGCACTTAACATAAACCACTTATATACACTTAATTCGCGGCGCGTTCGCGTTTTTTTTTAACGTATGTCGGGGTCACCAGTTTTAGGGCTTATTGGTGGTAGCGTGCATTCAAAACTCGAAGTAACGTAAAACAGTAAAAATATATTTAATAATCGTAGGTGTGATTCTGTACAGGTCTACAGTGGAACTGCCTAAATCTACCCTTAAAATTAGTGAGAGTGGCGAGATGCGCACACGTCTCTATTGTTCGTGACATGACTCACCCTTGGCAGGTAGTTGTTTACAGGGTTGGTTTTACCCTGTAAGCAGCGGATGTTTATGTCTACCGAGAATGAGTCATGCCGTTGGAATTTATATTTTGTCATGTACAAAAGGCGACCGCCACAGAACATAGGTGTGTATTCGTGTGGATTGGTAGTAAATTTAGATGTATGTTTTGCATTATCATATCACTTTTAATGTGTTACAATTTTTTTATCGTGCAAGTGTTTTTTTCAAATATTTTAATGTATGTGTTACATTATCATATCAGTTTTTGTATTATTGGTATAACCGTTTGTTCTGTTCCTATATTTTTATTATGTAGGTGTTTTTTTTATTTCTTATATGTATGTTTTGCATTACAAGCAGTTTTTGCTAAAATGAAAATACATTTTTTTTATTTATCAATATTTATTGAATTTCTTCCTATCCACACCAAAAATGAAGGTGTGGTATCGTCTAGATCCTGATAATAGAAAAGTACAGTGCCTGCATATATGCTGCGGTTCTAAAACTTAAATTAACAAACTTATTAACACAATCTAAACCAAATTAGTCGTTAATTATGATATTTACAAGCAAATCTCAAAAAACTAGATTTACATAAAAACAATACCTCTTTAATACTAAAATTAATTTAACTAAACATAGAGGCACCTACGTATATTAAACAGCTGACCTTATTTCTATAGAGTCAATGTTTGAAAATTTGAAAGCAAACAGCATACAGTCCAGATCTGATTAAACGTTCCTAAAAATGATAAAGGTACTTCTGCTGACAATATTTTATAGGTTTTTATACGGCCAATGGCCCTCTGAATTCTTTCATGAGCAATTTTTTGAGGGTGGAAAACTTCACTTGCAGAAAACTGGGTGTTAATCCTGAACGCGGGAATGTTTATTTCAACTGGTTTCAATAACTCTGTCGAGCTAAAGCCTTTATCAGCCAAGAAAGTGTCTCCCGGAAGCAAAAAACCCTTTCGTAATTTTGATTGAACAACTTTTGCGAAACTACTTCTTCGCAGCAACATGTCATCTGAAATTGAACCTGCAAACAAAGCAGAAACAAAGATTACAGATCCATTACAATCCACTACAACCAACCCCTTTACCGTATTGTGGTGTTTGTAACGTGAATATGTTTGGGACAATAACGAGCTAGGAGTTTGAATAAAAATCTCAGTAGCATCCAAGAAACCAATAACGTTTGGATAATTATGTCTAAATTCATCTGTGGATTTGGAAAGTATTACGTGACGAGGCGCCCAACTGGTACTACTTAGTCTAACGTACATAAAATTGATCCATGAAGTAAATATTCTACAAACAGTAGACACAGGGACGTTAAATAGATTACTTAAATGATGGTAGTCAAAATTTTGTCGTAGTTTAATCAAAACTAAAAAATTTTGATTTTCTCTAGACAAGCTGTGTTGTCTATCTCTGATATTTTCCCCCGAACTGAAACGACAGTCTGTGGATGTACTATTTGAGTAATCAAAAAGTATATTCAATGATGCGTTCAAAACAGAATAACTGCTAAATCCAGTATAGTACAACAGTGCCGCATCATTATCTTTGAACCTTTCCAATAAGAACTGGCTGTGTGCACCATTTAAGGGAAAATTACAGCTGGTTGCTTTACTAGAAGTTGTGATGTTTTTGCATTTGCAACTTTCAACAAATTCCTGCTGCTCTATAAGTAGGTCAGTATATAACGTTCGTAGTTCTTTGTACTCGAGATTTCTCGTTAACACAGCAGGATCTGGATTAGTGTGGTCATTTTCACGCTTACAGTCACTTGAACTTGCAGGAGAAGGATTTGTGGGGTCTACAGTATCAAACTGTTCAGTTGAACCTGTAAAATAATAATAAAGTACATAACTATATCTTCTACAAAATTGTAAGTAACACTATCACCGAAACACTTGATTTTCACTGCTGACGCGTTTCGAACACAATGTGCTCATCATCAAAGCCGAAGCTTCATGCAGCAGTCATTAACAAAGTCAGTGTCATCAACTAAGTCAATTTTCCTATCTTACCTTGTGTAGCAGTGCTCGATAGTGCAACATGTTGGAGAACTGATGGATTTGCTGCAACATCTTCATTTGCTGTATTTATTATATTACCTGATGGTAGTTGCTTAGATAAATCATCCATGGTTTCAGTTACAGCTATTATTGCAACCCCATCTGCAGCTGCAGCTTGTCCATTACAACTCAGGGAAGGTTTGTTTCTTCTACTGGTAACAAGAATATTAGTCCACTGAAATATTGAAGGAATTGCAGTTGATTTCAATATCTTCCTCTGAGATCTCATCAAAAAATCGCTCCTCTCAAAGTGCGCCGAACAAATCTGCAACATGTTCGAACGTGTTAAGTGTTAAAAAATAATAAATACGTTATTTTATTGCTCGCTCAACTAGATTTCAACATCATATTTTACTCACCTTTGTGCTGCGGCTTACTCTGAAGGGTCTGGGATTTCGTTCACTCTTCACAGTATCTCGCCTAATCTTGTGCATCCAAATTTCCATTAACTCAGGGTCGCTTGCAAACTTGTGTAAGGAAATGTTCGGCGTTTTGCCATTATTTGAACATAGAGCCACACAACACTTCTTTACCATTGTCTAACTTCGTAATATTGATTATTTCGAGAGGATGCTTAACCCTACGTAACCTCAACTTCTACATGGACTGTCAAGTTGACAGATCAGTGCGTTCGTGCGATACTCCGTTCGCACGTAGAGGATCGTTTAAAGAGAGATGGATGGTTACGGACGCGCAAGTCTAACAAAGACGCGCAACCGCTCGGAGCAAAAGAGAGTGACAGCTAGCACGCAATGGGAAATGTACCGACTGAGCTCAAGCATCAATTACGAAAGGCGCACTCTGCGTAGAAATAGGCTGCGCATCACATTTGGAACAGGACAATCTTATACTGAAAATCTTTATTGTGAAGGGGGATGGAAAGTCTGAGGGGTGAAAATGAACTGTAGTTAAGTGGAACTAACGAAAATTACACGAAAAAGAAGCGGTCTGCGTAAATTGCTTTTTGACGGTTCACATACGAAAGGGGTTGAAAAATTGTGAATGGGTTAAAAATTTATGAAAACGAGTTTGAATTACCGAAAAATCACAAGAGAGCTCGAAAAAATAAATAATATGTACTTATGCTGCGCTTGTTATCGTGGGTTGTAAAGAAGAAAAGGGCGATTGTAAATCGAAAGTGTTAAAAGGGCTAAAAAGTGGTAAATCTCACGCTGGAAATGAAACCAAATGGTTCCACTGTGAAAAATGTGACTACAAAGCTAAACTGAAAGGGAATCTGAGAGTCCACTTTCTTGGTAAACATCAAAATGAAGAATGAAGAAATTTAAGTACAACTTGAAACGGCATCGGATGAATCAACATCTGGATAAAGATCATATTAATTGGTTGCAGTGTGACAAATGCGGTTACAAATCTAATATGAAGGGAAATCTGAAACAGCATATGATTAGTAAACATCTAAATAAAGACGAGATCAGATGGTTTAAGTGCGGGAAATGCAAATGCAAAAGTAAGTCGAAGAATTGCCTGAGACGGCATTTGATTATTGAACATCTAGATAAAAAAAAACGACATGAAAACCCACGTAAAGACCATGATTGGTTTATATGCGAAAAATGCTGCTACAAAACTATAGAGAAGCAAAGTTTGAAAACGCATATAATTATACATCTAAATGAAGACGAGATAAGATGGTTTAAGTGCGAGAAATGCGACCACAGATGTAAAAGCAAGAGCAACCTGAAACAGCACGTGACTAAACAACATCATGCCAGAGATCTAATTGAGACCAACATCAAATGGTTTTATTGCTATAAATGTGACTACAAGTCTGAAAGGTTGCGCGACGTAAAACGGTATATGACTGTTAAGCATCCAGTGCGAGGTAGTGATGGTGAGGTGGTAAATTTACCGGGTCATTGACCGAGCATTGTAGTCACTTTTGGGTCAAGTCAGCTTTCATTCCGGTCAATTTTAAATATTTAAATTAATTAAATCAAGAATACTTGCTTCCATGTGTGTGCTTATATTTAGTTATATATTCGTCGTTTTGTTATGATTTTGTTGTCAGTATAAACTGTTAAAATAGGCTCGAAAATAGGTATACATATAAATAAAAAACTAGCAATTTAGAATCCATCTGCGAGGGTGGCGCCTCTGTAAGTGCGGTCAAAAATGTTGCTCCGTGTTCTAAACTGAAAAGAGAGAAAATAGGCTTTTTAAACTTGGAGCAATCAGAGAAAATAATACAAGTGTCATCAAGTACCATTTATGAACGCATCCCTGCTACCGCGAAAACTCGCCTAGCACGTCCGCGTCATTAATCTGACGTTTACTCGTTTAGTGGGGTTATGTTGTTGGATAAAAATCCCGCTTTATTATAAAACTCGAATTATCTGCTGAAAAATAAATAAAATATTAACATTGGAGGCCTGTAACACGAATTCCAGCTGCAGTTCGCAATGAATGACGAATTCCTGGTCGATTTCTACGAAGAAATCGAAGAGGATCTAATTAAGGAAGAACTCAAAGAAGAATTGGACGAAAAAGACATGGAGATAAAAGTTGAAGAAGAAACTGAGCTCATAGAGGACTTGGGTAATGTGGGCGAGTGCCCTGCAGAAGATTTTGAATGTACAGATGAAGCCCAATGGTTTCACTGTGAAAAATGTGACTTCAAAGCTAAAGTTAAAGGGAATCTGAAACTGCACTTTGTCGTTAAACATCAAAACGAAGACGAAATTAGATGGTTTAGGTGCGGAAAATGCGATTACAAAGGCAAAACGAACAGGGGCCTGAGACGCCACGTGACTAACCAACACCTGGAAGAAGACCGTATCAAGTGGTTTAAGTGCGATAAATGCGACTTCAAATCTAAAGAAAAGCAGGGCTTGAAAAAGCACGTGGGCAGAAAACATCTAAATGCGGACGAGATCAGATGGTTTAGGTGTGAGAAATGTGAGTACAAAAGTAAAACGATGCCGGAACTGAAAAAGCACGGCCTGAAAAAGCACGGCGTTAGTAAACGTGAAGACCAGATTAAATGGTTTAAATGCGAGAAATGCGATTTCGGAACCAAACGGCAGTGGACCCTGCCACAGCACGTGATTCGCGAGCATCTGAAAGAAAACGAGGTCAAGTGGTTTAAGTGCGGGAAATGCGCATTCGAAACTAAATCGCGGGAGGCCTTGCAACAGCACGCGAATCAGAGTGAAATTACATTGTTCAAGTGCGAGAAATGCGCCTTCGAAAGTAAATGGAAGGGGGACCTTCAGCGGCACGAGATTGCCAGGCACGTAAATTAATGAGGATAAGATCAAATGACTTCAAGTCTAAACCGAATAACCGTTAAACATGTTCAAAACTGCAATAAAAGATAATGTGAAACGGCACGCACCTACTTTTTGTACATTTTCTGTAGTTTGAGTTATACAGAAATCTTTCTATAATAATCGTTTTAACCCCTGCGCATCGCGGAGCAGTTAGGTACTGATGGAATCGATCGAAAAATCTTGTGTCTGTTAACTACTGAACCGATTTGGCCGAAATTTGGTACGTGCACATCGAGGGGTCAACCCGTGGTCAAAATCGTGTTTGCCGCCATACTGTTAAACCAACATGATCAGGTGAGACATCAAAAGAAAGGCCAAAGCTTCTAAAGGATGGCCCATAAAAAACCGGATTTTTTTGTTTTTAAATATCTTCGTTAGTTTTCGTACGATATTTTTCAATCTTATATACAACGTAGCTGAAGGTTTAAATTGTCGATGCCATTCATCAGATTTGAATTTGCACCACCAGTGTCCTCCTTAAGAACGTGTAACTTAACACCATTATTACAATTTGACGCATGACAGAGGCGTCCAAGCCTGTCTTTTCCCCTTTCCAAATTAACTTTCAGAAATAAAATTGATCAATCCCTCAATTTTTTATGAATTTTTTTGCAAAATGTTAATTTTCGTAATTATCACAAATTGTGAAAGGGAACGGAGGACAATTTTTTTTGTATCTTTGTTGTTTTATGTCCAATACTTTTGAGTTTTATTCTGGATGTAACCAAAGGGTGAGTCTTTCGATTTCTCTCTTTGGGTTACAGATATAGCACTATCATTGTTTTTCTTAAGACTATCGTTTGACGTATGATTAAAGCGCGTCTTTTCCTATTTGCAAAATAAGGTTTTATTTATCTTATTGTTTTATTAACTTCCTTAATTTGTCACCGTATTTATTTCCTTAATGGCACATATGCAATAACACTTTTTAGAGTAGTTAATTAAATTATAAAACAAAAAATTAAACATTTAAGTAAGGAATGATGTGACCACCGCACCGTCCAATCGTATGCAACATAACCGTAGCAACAAATAATCAACGTACAGTCGAGAAAGTAAGTCATGCACCAAACTCTTGAGCGTTACGCTCCGAATTTAGAAAACCAGCCTTCGATAGTGGTGCATTTCCATGTCATTAGAACCGGCACCAATTAGGGGTTGTAATGCTGGGTCAAAAAACCTAGGACTGTAAGCCAGTTAAGAATTATTCGCTCAAGAATTTGGCATAAGGTGCATTATTTAGTTTTTCGACTGTACTCGATTTCCCTTTTAAAACACAATTTGTTATAAGAAGACTGTTGCAAGAAAATTGACGTAATTTTAGTTTTGACATCCATATTAGACAAAAAAAAGCGGGCTTTAATTATGCGTGAACGCCACTGTCATATGTCAATGAGAAAGGCCATCCCTATTAGTCTAAATGATTTAGACCAATAGGAATGGGCTTTCTGTTAAGTTAGACGTTCCTAAGTAGGACAATGACGGTGCTATCTCTAGCCCAAAGAGAGAAATCGAAAGGCCCACCCTTTGGTTACATCCTGAATAAATCTCAAATGTATTGGACAGAAAGTAACGAAGATACAAAAAAAGGAGTCCTCCGTTCCCTCTCAGAATTTGTGATAATTACGAAAATTAACGTTTTTCAAAAAAAATCATAAAAAATTGAGGGATTGATCAATTTTATTTCTGAAAGTCAATTTGGAAAGAGGAAAAAACAGATTTTGATCATGTGTAAACGTCTCTGTCATGCGTCAAATTGTAACCCCACCCCATTGGCCTAAATAATGGTGTTAAGTTACACGTTCTTAAGGAAGACACTGATGGTGCAAATTAAAATCTGATGAATGGCATCGACAATTTCAAGCCTCAGCTACGTCGTGCATAAGATTGAAAAATATCGTACAAAAACTAACGAAGATATTCAAAAACAACAAAATGCGGTTTTTTATGGGCCACCCTTTAGTTTCAACCCTCCAAGCTTAGTTCCTTAATCTTCAATCGTTTGGATGGTACAAGTTTTTCTATTACGCATTGCAAATCAATATTTGGGTACGAATTTTGACATATGTCAAAAACGGTGACAGTTAACAGCCGAATCCGAATCTAAAGTCAAAACGAGGGCTTTCCGTTTAAAATAACAAAGATGTAGGCCACCTCCAGTAAAACCGGATGGAAATATTTTGTTTTTGGTGTGCGTAGGCGATTATGGTACGTATAGTACCAAATTTCAAAATTCTAGCACAAGTGGATCCCCAAAAGTTTCTAATGAACGGTCTTCGTGAATCACCCTGTGTATCCTTATTGAATGAACACCGTTTAGTCCTCGTGATGACGCGTGACAAGGCAGAAACCGGTCGGGAGGGCGACTCGATCACCATTATTTTCGTCATTACTAGTTGTGGACACAAATAATTATATCCTTATCATTGGCGATGAAATCATTCAATGTGTAGTAGATAAAATTCCACAAGGCTCTTCATTGTTATTACAGTTGGAGTTGGTTTATGAGATAGGAAAAGAAGATGTGTGAATAATTTGGTACGATTTATTTAAGTGGTAATTTACAGTCTCCCACAATTGTTTAAACAAAGTAAAGTCGTTATAATAAAGCAAAATAAAGAATCTCGAGCGAAAGAAAATAAGCAATGGGTATAAAAGCGTTAATATTATTGCATTAAAACAGGCTGAGCATTCGGGGAATTAGGGAGCTGAATCTCATTGTTGTGTTCCTGGTTGCCTTTTTTGACGGTTTGGTTTTTATGGGGCAACGCGTATTTGAGCTTGTTCCAAAAGTACGGATCACCCCATTTTACGTAGGTGTTCGTGTTTAGGTACGCCTTTAATTCGGGATCCAAAGGGCCCTAGTCATTAGTGACTGCTTGGGAGAATTTTCTTTTTTTTTGTAGTTTTGGAAAGAGGAATGCTCAATTAATGAATCCTTGAAAAATAAAAGAAGAGTAATTTTTAGTTAAGAAAATATAAATTTTCAAAAATCAGTAATTTTAAGTATATTATCCGATGCAATTTGGTTCAAAACCAAGCTGATTTCTTGCCGTGTAGTACGAACAGATAACCATAATGTGAATTTGCAGATAATTCACATCATGCTATTTCCTATATGACACATAACAACCTGATTTAAGCAACAATATAGGCCCATCCTGGATTCCTATTCATATTACATAATTTTGACATCGCCATCTTGAAATGCAGGTTCAATTTAAAGTGTGACTGCTTGGGCCAATTTTTTTGCATTTAGTCTTAATCGATTCAGGAGATTATAATCCATGCCCATAAAAAAAATTAATAAAGAGTAATTTTTCGTTTTCAAGATATACAGGTTTTTTTTTTAAATCTTTGCTTCTTGAATATCTTCGGAGGTAAAAAAGATATTGAAATGAAATAAACGCTGATCAGCTCCGCATGTACCTTCCCGCTTGTATTTTTGTAAAAACGATAGCTTCAAAATGGGTCATGAATACGTTGCACATCGGTGTTGGGGCACCCTGTATTGTTACTCTCGACTTATAATATTACTTTAGCAAACATCTGGTCCCACTTACACTAAAAAAAAATAATTTGGTCATTTTCGACTGGGCCGAGAATTCGCCCTTAACGTATAGGATCCTTTTCGTGTCTATGTCACCGTAGAGAATCACGATAATCCTCGCTCTTCGTTCGCTGACAGCTCTGAAATGGGCAGTTCGGTACTCCTCCCTTCCCCAAAAACTGTCCAGGAAATTTTGGGAGAGGATCAGCACGGTCCTGCGGGACGCTTCCACCGATGCTACGATTTGATCGGGGATGAATAATCCAGGAATCCAATTTCTGTAATGCAAACAGAGACTGTAGGGATTCGGTCCACCCTCCAAAACTGGAAGCAGGTTCTCAATAAAGAAATCTTCATCTTTGTGCGAGTAGCTGATAAAGGCATCGAAGTCTTTGTCCTTGTCCAGCTCCTCTTCCGTAACCCACCAGAGAAAGAGACCGTTTGCGAATAACCAAACTTTAATTTCTTCTTTGTAGTATTAAGAAACGGTAAAGTAAATGGAGATCGTAAGTAGGAAACATAACGGAAGTACGATCGCAAAAATTGTGACGTAGCTTTTACACAGACTGTCCTTGTTGAGGTCCCGAAGAAGAGTACCCGTTCCCTCACATCGAACATTGCTGTTTACCTAAAAAACAATCAGAGACGCGACGCAAAAAAACTTCTACCTTTTTGCTTCGTTGTCGTAGAAAATCTGTAAAATTTCTCGTGGAACAGTCACAAAGCCAAGGATTATGTTCAAGAGTTAAATCTTCAATCTTGGAGTTATTGAAAGCATGTAGAACATGGAAATCAAAACTCCGAATTTCGTTGTGGTCCAAATGTAGCACTTTCAAAGATGCGGGCACCCAAGAAACTTTCTGTTTCTTATTGTACAACAGGTACAACTCCGTCGTTTTGTGGTAACCCAAATTTCCATTGTCTGCCAATTCCATCAAATTATTGTGCTGCAAATGGACGTGAATCTGGGCACATTTGTACGGAATGACGGGCCAAGGTAGTTCCGGCAATTCCGTTAAATTTCCGTCGGAACAATTGCAAACAAAAACTGCATCGGCGACCCTGTACCAACATGAACAATTTTCAGGACATTTGGAATCTTGCAAGTCGCAAACCATTTCAGTGCCTTTTATATTCCACAAGGGTGAACCCTTCAAATTTTCCGGACTTGAGCTTGAACACGACAGATTTAAAGGGTTGCAGATCATAAAAGTCTCTGGCCCTCGTTTCGCTTGATGTTTGTTGGTTAAAGTAATATTTTCACAAATCGTAGTTTCGACAGTTACAGTCTATTAGGTTGTTTGCTAGACTTATTTTATTACAGAAGTTAAAATTTTTGGCTGTTTCATTACATTAAACCATTCTTTTTCGTCAAAACTGACAGTTGATATCTGATTATTTTCGAAATTTACTATCAAGGATTTGTCCAATGGCGACGGTTGATATGCAGTAATCTGAAAAAAAGTAGAAAATGAACAGAAAAAACAAAAATTTTGAGCGTTCAAAAGTAAAAAGAATGACAATATAAACCAAATGAGCAAATGAAAAGAATTGCCGGAATTAAAACAAATTTTGGCTGAAAAATTGCGAAAAGGGATGAAAAATGAAGAGGTATATGAAAATTAAGTGAGATTAAGTAGAATAACGAAATATAACACGAAAATAACCAAATTATGCTATTCAAACTTTTGTGGGGGTTGTTGAAATACATACGTACTTACACCTACCTATTGCGAAGAAAACTGGAAAATTGTAAAAGGTAAACTGAATCCCAAATGAGTTCAGTTTTATGACCGACGAAAAACGAAATTATGCGAATTTTGCAAAATTAGCACTTAGGGGGTTGAAAAATCGTAAAGGTGAATGCAAAGTCAAAAGGATGAGGATTAACCATGGCTAAGTAAAATTACGGAAAATAACACCAAAATAACCCAATTATGTAAATTTAGCGTTTGAAGAGTTGAAATATTGCGAAGGGATGATGCGCAGTCGCAGGCACTGGGGTGGTTTGAGAGGAACAAACATTAATGGAAAGCTATCGAATGACGCCAATGTCGACCAATGCTTATTAAGCGGAATTTCGAGTTGCAACCTCTAATTTCCACCCCATCTGTTCGATTTTACGAAAAAACGCATCCCCCGCAAGATTTCACCGATATATATGAGTACGTTGAGTTTCCGACAGTTGCGTGCAACCCTTACGGAGTTATCATATTTTTTGTGAATTTCATCCCCCGAAATTAGCACCCCTTCACCTTCAGCAGACTTGAGGGTCGAACGTACATACCAAGTTTCAGAAAGATACGTCCACTAGTTCTCGAGTAATTGCAATTAATAGTTTTTCGGTTTTTCACCCCTAACTCCCACCCCCTTGGTCCGATATGGCCCAAAAGCAATCCCCGCCTTACTTTTCGGGAGACGAAGCTGCCTACCAAGTTTCAGCTCGATATCTCTATCCGTTCTCAAGATAGACTGAGGAGCGAGCGAGCGAGCGAATAAGCTAAAACAAGAGTGCCTCGCATTTTGCTCCGGCACTAATAAAATAACAAATTACCAGCTCATTTGTTCGATTTTACGAAAAGCGCATCCCCCGCAAGATTTCACCGATATACAGGGTGTCCCGTCTCAGAGTGCAAAAATTTCAGCCACAGATTCCTTGCATGAAATTTTGCTGATGACCATTACGAACGCTGAAGATTTCAATAATGTATAGCTGATGATTTCGTGGTGCCCACCACAGGCACCCCCGGGGCCGCCCTCGACATTTTCGGCCCAATATAACTTTGTTAACGTAATGCTCCATTGAATTTAGAAACTACGCTACCTCTTGCACTTTTTCTGTAAAATGCACCATTTCCAAGTAAAATTAAGAGATGTGGAGCCATGCACCATAAATTAAATGCATATCTGTATACTCCGAATTTATAAAATTGGCTGCAATTATAATATTTACAAAAAAAACAAACACAGTGCCACTGTGGTGCAAAACTGACAATAATTTAAAAGTTTAACAAAGCCCTGACATTAATCGCGCTATAGCTATCTTGAAAATGAAAATAAGCACAGTCCACATTCCTTAATTTTACTCGGAAATGGTGCATTTTACAGAAAAAGTGTAAGAGGTAGCGTAGTTTCTAAATTCAATCGACCATCGGATGGTGTGTAATTAATTACGAAATTTAATTACGACAAAAATAATGGGCCGAAAATGTCGAGGGCGGCTCAGGGGGCGCCTGTGGTGGGCACCACAACATCATCAGCTACATTATTGAAATCTTCATCGTTCGTATCGTAATGGTCTTGTGTAAAATTTCAGCAAAATCGCTTGAATGGTTAAGACGTGGGAATAAATTTTCGATTTTTGGTTTTGGATTAGAGACGAAATGGGGGCCCATCTAGCGAAACAAAAAAATACGGGTCGTTTATTTTCATGCAAGGAATCTGTGGCTGAAATTTGAGTTTTCAACAGCTGATGCGTGATCCCTTGCGGAGTTATCATATTTTTTGTGGTTTTCATCCCCTAAATTTCATCCCTCGAAATTAGCCCCCCTTCACCTTCAACACACTTGAGGGTCGAACGTGCATACCAACTTTCAGCAAGATACCTTCACTAGTTCTCGAGTTATTGCAATTAATAATTTTTCGATGTTTCACCCCTAACACCCACCCCCTTGGTCCGATATGGCCCCTCCTTACTTTTCGGGAAACAAAGCCGGGTACCAAGTTTCAGCTCGATATCTCAATCCGTTCTCAAGTTATCCGACAGACAGGCTGAGGAGTGAGCGAGCGAATAGGCTAAACTAAAACACGACTGCCTCGCATTCTGCTACGGCACTAAAAACATTTAAGCATAATTTTCCCCATAAATTTTTGTTTTTGCAATAAATTTTGTACTATCTGTAGAAGTAACTTTTGTCCAGACCACAAGGAGTAGAGGGGATCAAGACGAACATTTTGAGCTATCACTTATTTAGTTCTACCCGAATATTGCGCGATAATTCGTCGGTCCAAGACAAATTAAATTATTGTTGAAACAATTATTGACAAACAATTAATTGGCACATTTTGAAAAACTATAAAACTTGTGAATTTTTTATTATTTAAGTGGGAGAAGGATTCCATTATTGTAAACTTGAGTCAGTCCGAAAACTCAGCTTGAGGTAGAGCGGGAATGCGTGGTGCATCGTAATAATCCGAGTGTCTCGTATGATTATCGCGAGTTTATCAACGCTTGAACAGGTACTTTGCAATGTGTTGGATTTGGAGTTTCCTTTTTTTAATCGGATTGAGGGGGAATTATATTTACACCAAGATGACCTGCCAAGACGCGAAATTGAAGCTTAACAATTGCCATTGCGAAACTCATAGAACAAGTCACACAACAATAATGTTGACATGCTCGGATTCGGTCAATACCCAGTTAGAAATCTTACAGAGCTGGAACGAAGGGAACGATAATGAAATGGAATTATTAATAATTTGTAGCAGTTCCGATGAAGAATTAGCCATCTTTGATGTACTTTCCCATATCAATATATCTGAACGTATCGTCGAGTTAACCTTAGAAGGTTGTCCATTATCCCGCAATTTTCATCAACTGCTGTTACAAATGTACGATGTCAATTCGATTTTGAGTCTAAAAGTTGATCTTCCCGTCACATATTTGAATGCCACCATAGATAAAACTTACTTTGAAGGTTTTAACAATTTAAGGGAGCTGTCAGTGCAAAGGCACACATATCCTGGCAAAACCTGTGCCATAACTGAAAAACTTCTACAAAACAATTCCAAAATAACGAACTTCAAGCTCGAAAATTGTGATGGAGAGTTTGAATCTAAACCAAATTTACTGAATGGTGCTGTGAGCTTAAAAACTGTTGCCTTAAAAAATTGTAATTTAAAAGAAATTCCTTCTAGATTTTTTCGTAATTTAAACAATTTGGAAGAACTCGAATTGGGCAGGAACAAATTGAAAGGCATTAAGAATGGCACGTTTGAATCATTGTCATCGTTGTTTTTCCTGGACCTGAGTAAAAATTTAATTGATTCAATTGAATTAGACGCATTTACTGGACTAACAAACTTAGGAACTCTGCATTTGTTTGACAACAAATTGGGGGAGATTTCTTCAAATTTATTTAGAAATAACCACAAGATAGAGGAAATTGTCTTGTGGGCAAATCTTAACTTAGATCACCCGAATAATGATGTGTTTTCCAATTTTTCGAGGCTTGTACGACTTGAATTGGATATCTGCAATTTAGAGGATGACAACGTTCTCAAGAATTGCTTTGGATTGGAAACGTTATGGTTAAGGTATAATCGGCTGAAACAAATAATGTTTTTGAAAAGATTGCCCAACTTGAAGGAACTGACTTTGCGTGATAACCATTTGGAGGCGTTCGAGGCTTTTGAGTGGAAAGATTTGAGAACAATAGGTCTCGAAAATAATTTCATTAAACGAATCGATATAAATTCGTTTAGAAAATTGCCGAATTTGGAGAATTTGAATCTCAGCAACAACAATATCGTGACTATTGATTCATTTTCCTTCCAATACAATCCTAAACTGATAACGATTGACTTGTCGCATAATTTCATTAAACGAATCGATAAATATTGGTTTGGAGAATTGCGGAATTGGGAGAATTTGAATCTCGGGAACAACAATATCGATTCACTTTCCAACGAATGCAAACCTCGTCTGGCAGGGATGAAATGGCCGTATACGTTATTTTCAAGCATTTTTAAGAATATTCTCCCATCAGAGAGGCGGAGGAAGATAAACCAGAGCCACAATAAGATAACTAATTCAAACATTATAAATCGGTACAGGCACCAGGTTTTGGAAAAAATCGATTTCTCTTTCAACAACATTTCAGAAATAGAGGTAAGTCTTCAGGGCCGAAAAGTCAGTTTTTAGTGCCGCAGCAAAATGCGAGGTACTCTTGTTGTGCGATCGTTGTCCCGGATTAGCTTGATGGGAACCTTCGTAAATTATTATATCCATTTGGAAATAGTGATATGGTCCAATAGGTATCTCCCAGTTAAATAAAAAATTAATTAACAACTGCGATAGATTTATATTTCGACTGTATTCACCTAGTCATCTTCAGGCAGTTCCGCAAATAATACAAAAGGATATTACTATAAAATTTTGAAAAATGAGTATAATAATTCGAAATCGGTATAGGACTACTGCGCCGATTGACCCCCATTAGCATAGAGGTACGGCATTACTGCGCTCGCCAATTCTGGAGGGTCATTAGGCACACGGCACCGCTGCGCCAATGAAATGACGAGGGGTTTTCATCCCCCGAAATTGGCACCCCCCTCACTTTCAACAGACTTGAAGGTCGAACGTGCATACCAAGTTTCAAAACGATACCTCCACTAGTTCTCGAGTTATTGCAATTCATAGTTTTTCGTTTTTTCACCCCTAGCTCCCAGCCCCTTGGGCCGATATGGCCCAAAAGCAATCCTCGCCTTACGTTTCGGGAGACAAAGCCGTATACCAAGTTTCAGCCCGATGTCTCAATCCGTTCTCAAGTTATCGCTTGGACAGAGTGAGGAGCGAGCGAGCGGATGACGAATAAGCTAAAACAAGAGTGCCTCGCATTTTGCTCCGGCACTAAAACGAAATAGTAGTGTATTATAAGGGGTTTCAGCACATTATGCAAATTATGTGCAAAACCGGTTTTTTGTGCTACCCCTCCCGCCTTTGTCTAGACCCGGATGTGCCAGCTCCCCCGCCTTTCTCTACTGGTTGTGCTACCCCTCCCGCCTTTGTCTAGGGGGCGGTTGTGCCAGCTCCCCCGCCTTTCTCTACTGGTTGTGCTACCCCTCCCGCCTTTGTCTAAGGTGGTTGTGCCAGCTCCCCCGCCTTTCTCTACTGGTTGTGCTACCCCTCCCGCCTTTGTCTAAGGTGGTTGTGCCAACTCCCTACCTTTGTCGAGAGGTCGCTTCCACCTCCGCCTTTCCCTAGACTGGTTGTGTTAGCTCTCTGCCTTTGTCTAGATTGGCTACGTCATCACTTTCACCCTCGACCACCCAAGTTAGCTCCTATTTTTTTTTTCACCGCCGCCTTTTTGTCTAGACTGGTTGTGTTAGCTCTCTGCTTTTGTCTAGATTGGCTGCGTCATCACTTTCACCCTCGACCACCCAAGTTAGCTCCTATTTTTTTTCACCGCCGCCTTTTGCCTAGACTGATTGCGCCATCGCCTTTACCTTATTTATGTGGAGGGGCGAAACTTAAAAGGGGAAACCCGCCAACATCGAAAGGAGAGTACAATGTGTTTCCCAATAGAGCAGTGGTAAATTTCCGACATAAAAAATGAGTGAGCTGACTAACACACAAAAATTTAAACAACTTCTGAAACGTATGACCACCCCGAGTAAGTAAAAAAATTAGTTTTTAGTGATGAATGCTGACGGCATTTTTTTAGAACGCTCTCAAAAAATTTGTATTTTTGCCTTCTGCGAGGAAGGATACAAGGACAGTCCTACTATTAACTGGGATGCCGTTTCGGAGAAGATGTTTTGTTATCAATGCTTTAAGACGGGGGATACTCCCTACTATCTATGGCACTTTCGAACCAGAAGAATTCTGGTCTGTAAAAACTGTGGGAAAACCATCGGGAGTCACACTCCAGAAGTTTGTATCTTCCAGGATACTATAAGTGCGAAACCCTTGAATTATGGCACCGCCGAACAACAATTTTTTCATCCAAGTCCTAGAGAGTCGGATGCTTCGATGCAAGATAGCGATATCGAGTGCGACGGTTTTGATTCGTCTTAAAAAAATATGTAAATGTGAATAATAAAAAAATTTTATATAAAAGGATTTGTTAATTGTTAGTACTATCAGAATGAAAGTATATAAGAGATCGAAAACATCTAAACAAAAAAAGAAAGGAAGTGGTGTCCTAAATACTCTTATTAATAAGCTACCCTTCGAAATTCATCTACCAGGTTATCAATATTGTGGACCAGGTACTAAATTAGAAAAGAGATTAGCTCGAGGCGATCCGGGTATTAACAATTTAGACAAAGCCTGTAAAGTGCACGATCTAGTTTACGCAAACGAAAAAGACTTAAGCAAACGACACGAAGCAGATAGAGTATTAGCGGAGAGGGCAATAGAACGATTGAAGGCCAAAGACTCTAGTCTAGGAGAGAAAGCAGCTTCATTAGTTATCAGTGGTTTGATGAAAGGAAAAACTAAATTGGGGATGGGGGTGAGACGTAAGAAGCGAGGACGGATAGTACCGACAGCGAAACGAGGTGGAATTTTACCATTCTTGTTTCCTTTGTTAGGTGCTCTAGGTGCATTAGGTGGTGGGGCAGCTGGTATAGCAAGCGCTGTAAATAAGGCAAAGGCTGATAGGAGGATGTTAGAAGAAACCCAACGACATAATAAAGCAATGGAGGTACTAAAGAATGGTAAAGGGTTGAGAAAAAAAGGTGGAGGCTTGAGAAAAAAAAAAAAGTCCAAAGGAAAAGGATTGTACATAGGTCCATATCAATGGTATCAAAAAAAATACCAATAAAACTCCCTCGACACGCTTTAACAAATATAGAGATCAAAGATTATGCACAAAAATTACACATCCCCAATTTTAGAGGTGTCTATATGCGTGATAAATTGCCTCCAAAAATAAGAACTAGGGAATGTGGAGTAATTAATTTAGATGATCAACAAGGACCTGGAACACATTGGTCATGCTATATAAAAAATAAAAAAAGAATTTTATATTTCGATAGTATGGGACAACTAACTCCCGCATTAGAAATCAGTCAATATTTTCAAAGCGATGGTGAGCGAAACCGAGTTTTTTATAACTATGATAGGTATCAGAATATGAATACGTATAATTGCGGACACCTTTGTTTGAGATTTTTATATGAAAATACAAAGGAGAAAGAATTCAGTTAAAAGGTGGAAGGTCATCAGTGATGTTGTTTGTTTTATCGGGAAAATCATCAGTTCTAAGTAACTATATTAACCCCCCAATAAATTTGGAAGATGGAAGATACTCTTTAGGATTAACAAATTTTGAAGCCTATAATGCCATACCAAATATACAGGAAGGCAACAATAAATTTTATTATTCCGGGAGGGAATTTACAATCCCCACGGGGACATATCAATTACGGGATTTAAACGATTATTTGAAGAAAGTAGTAAATGAGATATTCGACAATAGCTACTTATCTATAACAGCAAACACCAACACTCAACATACTCACATAAAAGCAACGGCGGATATAGATTTTTCCAAACCCAATACTATCGCCCCCCTTTTAGGATTTGAGAATAAAGTGTTGCAGAAAAATGAACGACATCGTTCCGAGAATATCGCGGACTTGATTAGAGTTAATGCCATTCTAATAGAATGCGATATTACTACAAACAGTTATAGACAGGGGAAACCCGGTCATGTTATTCATCACTTCTTCCCCGATACGCCACCCGGGTTTATGATTTCTGAACAACCTCGAAATATAATTTATTTACCCATAACTGTAAATGTGATTAGAGGTATTACTATAAAAATAACAGATCAGAATGGAGACTTGATTAATTTTCAACACGAGACTGTAACAGTAGGTCTACATTTGCGGAAGGAATCATAGAGATATGGGACTAGATTTCCGGCGTAAAAAGTGTATAAAAAAACGTTCGCCGCAAACGTGTATTAGTAAGAAGAGGAGTGTTCCAGTGCTCACTACCACTAACAAAGCATTTTTAGAATCACTAGGATTAAAAGTACAAAATGTTAGAAATTGAGGAACCCGTTGGTTACGATGACTCGATAAGTGCTTATGAATTTCAATCATACGGATCAAGCAAAACAGTTTTTAATAATAATGATGAAATTAGAATATTGGTTAATGAAGCATTATGTACCAGACCAAGTGATAGTTACATATACATAGAGGGACGAGTTGATAAAGAAGTCGCCGACAAAATTGTCCCCGCAACATCGACAAAGTTCATCAACAACGGTGTAGCTTTCTTATTTAGTGAAATTAGATATGAAATAAACGGAATTGTGATTGATTCGTGTTCAAACCCCGGTCTAACTGGTACTCTTAAAGGATTAGTTAGTTTCGATCATAGTCAAAGTATGAAACAGGGCATCGGTGGATGGTATCCGATATCAGATAGTAAGATATTAGTGGACGGAAAATTTTGCGCCAGCATCCCCCTGAAATCACTGTTAGGTTATGCCGAGGATTATAACAACGTAATCTTATCCATGAGACAGGAACTAGTATTAATTCGAGCGAATGATGATTTAAATGCGCTAATAGATACTGGAACGGAAAAAGCTATTGTTAATATCGAGAAGTTGTGTTGGCGAGTTCCTACAGTTACCCCGGGTCTTGCAGACGAGCTTCGACTGACCAATTATATCAACAAAGGGAAGGAAACCCCGTTGGCGTTTAGAAAGTGGGACCTTTTCACTTACCCCGAATTACCGAATGCAACCGAAATTAATTGGAATTTGAAGACATCCCAACTGTTGGAAAGTCCTCGATATATAATTCTAGGCTTCCAAACGGGGCGAGAGAAAGATTATAAACAGAATATGAGTCGATTTGATCATTGTGATTTTAGAGATATTAGGGTTTATTTGAATACACAGTTTTACCCATATGAAAATTTGGGGATTGATTTTTCTAAAAATAAGTTTGCGAATCTCTATGAAATGTTTTCACGTTTTCGTCAAATATATTATGCTGGCACAGAAATGGAAACTGCCATTTCACCCGAACAGTTTAAGGATTATTTTCCCTTAGTAGTAGTCGATTGCTCAAGACAAAAATTCACCATTCCCACACAAGCAGTGGCATTACGTATAGTGATTCAGACCCATAAACCTATCCCCAAAGGTACGAATCTTCATTGTCTAGTGATTCATGATAGAATGTGTGCATATAATCCTCTAACCAAAGCTGTGAAACAACTATGAATGCGATAGTGGATATACAGGGATTTTGTGTGGCGAAAAAAGAGTTCATCCCCAAAGAACTCGCTATAATAAAGGAGGAAAAAATTGCACATTTTGTTTTTAAACCACCCTACCCTTTCGAATTTTTATCACCAAAAGATCAGTTTCAGACTAGATGGATTACCACAAATCATCATAGTCTAAAGTGGGGTGAGGGGGTGACACCGTATAAAAATTTTGATACAATAATTAAATCTCTTACAAAAGATGTCAACATAGTCTATGTCAAAGGGCGGGAAAAAGCACTATTTCTACAAAAGTATATTAAGAAAAGTGTTGTGGAGCTACCTGAAAGACCTTCCTTGAAAGCGGATATACCATCATGCCTATTTCACACAACAAAGAAGCAGTGCTATTGCAGTTTAAGTAATGTTAAGTTTTTAAAAATTAATTTTATGGAAGAAAATAAAAAGCAACTATAGTTAGTAGCAATTAACAGTCTGTAAAAATGCCTCAAGGTGAGCGCTGGATTACATGTCCTCGCTTTGCAGGACATCGACTCAAACAGAAACATGTGCAACGACATTTACGAAAATGTCAAGGTTGGCAAAAACAGGGAAACATTTACTTGTATGAGAACACGGCAAATTCCTCGCCTCTCAATAACCTTCAGAGAGATTCATCCAGTATTTGGAACTCCAATGTCTGCAAAAATGCGTCAACCTTCCCATAATCGAGATGTATATATATAGAGTAGTTTCGATTCGAGAAAGTATCAGTCCAATAACAACTACCAAATGTTTTACCGATTCAAGAGCTCCGGTGCGGTGAAGTTTGTAGAGGTGGTCTACCAAAATCAATTGGGCCACATAGGTATGGAAGACGAGTGGTTAGACTATTGGCTTAAGAAATCCATCTGCCTCAGCTGCCATAGTGCCGATATCCTAGGGAGGGATGAGGAAATCCACCTAACACAGTCTAATAACGAAACGTTCCAAATAGATGTTGTGGTGGATTTGTATGAGTTGCGAGGATTGGTTCGTCGCTATGGCAGTGAGTGTGATAATTGCAAGACCCCGTTATTCACGTTGGAAACAGTTAACCCGAGGGAAGCCCTTCATCGCACAACGGAGCTAAGATGAAAATCATGAAAAAATAAATTTTTGTTTTTTTTTTGTAATCTTTTTTTTGTATTTTTTTTTCGAATCAATATATAAGCTGTGAACAAACGTGATCATTTCTAGTGTTTTTCTCACCACTGCTTGAAAATGTGTGGTAATTCGATAGATAAAATTCACCCCTTGGATTGTTTTGAAAAAAGATTGCTTACGTTTGAAGACTGGCCGTTACAAATACCTGATCCGATAACTTTAGCAAAATGCGGGTTTTATTTTGAAAAAAAAAGTGGTATGTTCGATCTGACAACTTGTTTTTATTGTGGAGTGGGTATTCGAAATTGGACCGTTAAAGATAGTGTGCAACATGAACATCTAAGATATTCCCCTCACTGTCCATATGCAAAACTAATTATAAGAGCGTCTAGCAACAAACCGGAAAGAAGAATGTGCGATCGCTGGTTGGTTGGGGTAGTTAGCACATTATCACTCGTCCTGATGACCTTGATTTATTTCCACTATTAAAAGTGGAGACGCGCTGATGTTCCTCAGTACTTTTACTTTCAAGATCATGAATACATCCAGTGATAAAAATGCGAGTGAAACGCTTATGCTTAACGAAAGAGTGTTTTTTCTGAATAATTCAAAAACTAAATATTTAAGCATCGGTTTAATAAGTGATGTAAAATTCACTCCAACTATTCGAATCGCTGGATTACCATCCAGACAGTGGATTGAGATGACAAAAGAAGATTTTGTGGAGTTTTTGAGATATCGACACTGGATGGAGGATATGATTAATGGGAAACCAGCTCCAACCCAAGAACATATTAGATTGAAAAAACTTGTGATTGGGTACCTTCACATCAATGCCTCTAACATTATTTCCCTTACCACATCTTCGAATGGTTCCATCATATATCTGGGCAATCCTTCGCTACAAACCATTTTTCAAATGTCTACCGTTATTCAGGAACATCTCGATGCTCTAGAGAATAACGATTTTCCACTTTTTTATAAAATGATTATACGTAAGGCGGCTCGCATGGAGGGTGATTGCTTGAGTAATATAGTGGAAAGCCTTCAAGATTATCATCCACAAGCCAATACCTGTGTTTTTAAGGAACTTATCAAAAGTGCTCCCGAAATAATTCGAAAAGACATTGAGAACTTAATTTAAAAAAAAAAGATCATGGGAAAAAGTGTTAGATTTAATGAAAAGGTAGTCGTGTATCAGTTATATCATTGGACTTATGCTTATAAACAGGCTCGAAAAGGCAGATGGACTGTTTTTGCCTTAGACAGAGATAGATTTCTTAGAAGAATTAATATGTTATGTAGTATTCTTAATCCAGTATTAGATTTAAAACATAGAAGTAGAATTTATAAAGAGAGGTTTGAGTGAATAAAAAAAGATGACTAAAAAAAAAACATGTATTTATTTATTTATTTATTTCCAGCTGGTCGATAATAATTCTTAAGTTATATCCTTGGCATTTATCCAACTGGTTCCGTTCATGCCGAGAAATTTCACCAACAGTTTCTTTTTATTCTTGCGAATAATTTTTTCTATTAGATATACATCCTTATATTTAGCCTTCAATAGTTCTTCTTGATAAAAAGCACCTTTGATCAATTCACCGTCAGCATCGCGGATTAGATAGGTTCTAGGATTGGTGGTTTGTATTTTAGCTACTTCAAAAATTTCGTTGGTCCAATTAGGTGTATATTTCTTACTGAACAAGTGGCGATATTTAGAAATGCGAACCGGGTCCCCCACACGAAACTTTGGTGTACTCGGATCAATTGTTTTTAAATACCCATAAGCTCGATTTAATATTTCCTTCTCATTTCTCCTATTAACATCTTTCGGCTTTATACCGATAGTTCGATGAATCGTATTATTATATTTTGCAACGATTTCTGGAAGCAAATCTAACCATTTATGATTCCCCTGGAAACTAAATTCTCTCCACATCATATTCTTCAAGGTTCGATTAACTCGTTCAACGACTGAACTTTTCATGATCGAATACGTACTGTAATGATTTATCCCGTATTGCAACATTAGTTGGGTAAATGCCTTATTGTAGAACTCGCGACCTAAATCTGATTGAAGGTTGCGTGGAACGTGTTTCTTTGTTTGGAAAAGTTGCGATAAACTTTTAACAACCTCTTCTCCGGTTTTACTTTTTAAGGGATATGCCCACACAAATTTAGAAAATACATCTATAACTACCAATATATATTTATAACCCTTATTAATATTCTTATATGGTATCATTTCTACTAAGTCTATTTGCATTAAATCTTTTAAACCTTTCACAACAACATGACGTCGGCGAAAATTTCTGCGGGCGGGCGAATGCAATTCTTTAATAACGTGACGTCTAATTGATGAGTCACCATTCTCCCCCATATTTTATCGGTATTTTCAGCAACACTTCACAAAACAGATTGTTAGCGGATCCAGATGGTAACTTCCGAAAGGTTAAAGTATCACCTTCGCGTAACGTCTGACCGATTGGTACTTGGTCGGGGAAACTATAATAATTATAACTGGTTGGATTGTTTTGATTCAGATAAAATCCCACGCTCGTGCTTACGAAAACTTTTTCAATTATTGCTTCCTGATAAGGAAAAGTATAGGATGTGTGTAGATTTTGTAAAGCATAAAGCTCTCCCTCCAATTTACCGAAGAGATGTAAATGCGTGTAATAAAAACCCTCTTTTCGAGGATGTTTATGTGTATAATTGTAAAATCGATCCAAGGGCATATTATACCAACGAAGGACTAGTGTGAAATAGTAGTTTTTATCAAAATGAAATTAATTTATTCCTACGACACAATTCGGGCATCTCGCAGTGCTTCCATTATTCTTAACACCTCGTTAGAGTGGCTACCATTTCCAGCCATTTTGGAAGCTAATAACAGACGCAGTCTGTCGACTAAATTATTGGGATCCCTCCATGGTACATATTCCAACTGCTTATTATTCAACTCCAATGTTTTTAGGAATGTGCCGCGCTTGGGTGTGGCAACATCCGGCTTATCATCTTTCGCAAATATGGGCTTTATAATGCGCCTATATTTATAACCAACGTTGCCCGCAATCTGCTGATTTGGATCATAATTCTTTCTTGCGGCATGAGTGTTTCGAACAATAGTCTGATATTCCTTTAATTCAGAATCGTTATAGTCCTCGGGAAATTTTTTAAATATCAACTCTACTAGACCTTTTGTGAGTGGGAATGTTCCTTTTTTTACCAATATCTGACTTCCTCTGAAATCTATTGGTGAATCACCAATGTAAAATTTTCCATCGTGAGGATTGTGTCGCACTCCATATTGAAAATCATACAGATTTTGAGTATCATGAATCATGTCAGCGAAATATTGTGCAATTAAAGGTGGCATTTGTTGCAGATAATCATTAAAGAGTTCGGATTTAGATTGTTCCCTTAGATATCGATTCCAGTCTTCGACTGTCTGAACTGTTTCTTCTTGTGGGGCAGGAGTATGTTCGGCTATATCTATAGAAGGTATGAAGGATGGTTGCGGTGTTGTTTTATGTGCTGTAGGTGTTGTCAAGACCTGTTGCGATGGGGCGGTTTTCGTCATCGGGCTTGATTGAGCAATCGGCGAGGTAAACACTTGCTGCGGTTTAGTCTGCTGCTTTATTTCCGAAGGCTCCGTTTTAACCCGCAATTCTTCTTTTTTCACATGTGTTAACAAACTTTTAATAGGTTCTGCGATTGGGCGTAACTGCTTTTCCGTGAATAGTCTCGAGGTCTCTAAATCAGAGCGTAACTGTAAGACTTTTTGTCTAACATTCTTGCGCACCTTCAATAATTCCGATGTCAAACGCTTATCCATAGAGACGGTGGTAATCTAATACAGATTGAGTTTTGGTGAATTTTTTATAGGTAAAAATAACTATCGAAACCCTTTCTATATCGCCCATGACTAATATCAGATTCTTTGTCTACTACTAGAAAACCATATTTAGTCGCCCAACATACTGAACACATTTTTTGCAATTGCTCAAATGTTATATCAAAACTAGTGTGATCACTGTGAATATGTCTTAAATTAGTGATGTCTTGAGGGAAGATAATCAGAAAATTGGCATTATCCCGAATTAACTGCTTCGGAATCGATGAATAGGTCTGCGATAGATACAAACAACTAATGTTGGAGTGTCTACCATAACAAAAGTATTGTCTAACGGGGCTCTGATCCGAATGAGCGATATCATCGAATATTATCACGGAATAGGGTTTAGCATCTCGAGGATGAATAATATCTTCACCATTTTCATACTCATAATAATTAATCTCCTTCATCGGTTGTAAGACGTTTTTTAAAAATTTATATTTCGGTTGACTTAACGTCTTTGAATAGACATATACGTTTTGAAATGTTAAACCATTACGATGTAATAAAAGACTTATAGCCGCTTGAGTTTTACCCGAATTACTCGCACCAACAATTAAGGCTCGTTTTGGAGTCGTTCCTAGTAGGGTGTTGGGTTTCTGAAGGAGTGGGGTTGAAAATAAATCATTATTCATTACACTTAACGTTTGTTTTTTGCTTTATTAGTTTCATTCTAAACTTATTTTTAAAAACTAAAATTATATTATACATACACACTTATTTATACCTCCTTATTTAGAAGATCTAATAGAATATCTAGATTTTGATGACACTTTATATCTTTATGCCCCCAAGCGAGTGTTTTAGAGGAATTCTTTATTAAAAAACGTTTATCATCAAAATGAGATAATGCTACCTTGTTAGATAATTGACTGTACATTTCGTGGAATATTGATTTAAATAGCATCATATGGCAATAGACTCTTTCCTTTTTCCCCGTTACCACATCCAGATAATCTGAGAACTCTAGTTGGGTTTTCACCGCATATCTACTAACTCCTTTCGCTTTTTTTTCAAATCCTCGGCAAGAGGAAGTACTGCATATGCTTTGCTACCACTTCCCAAATAGGTTCTGAGAATTTCACCGTGATACTCATCTTTCATAGACCCTAATTTACTCATACTTGGAACAATATTATGCGGGTTGTCTAATGAATAATTTGAGGTATCGAAGCGTTCTGGATATAGCTTGATGTCTTCATAAAAGTTTTTCTGTGGTAACTAGGGCTACAAACGAATCTGTGTCATGGTAACCTATTTCAACACCTAGCGGGTAAATTTTTTATAAAAAGTCATAATAGAACTCGTACATGACAGTCTTGGCTATTTCTAGGATAGAAAAACTCTTAAGCGGTTCATCGCGTAATTTATCATGGAAATCATCTATACTTGGTAAAGTTGACTCGTTCAATTTATCAAAATTGTTTAAGTAAGAATATGGGAACACACCTTTCTGACGAATCAATTTAAATTCCTCATCCCGCTCGAAAAACTTTCTAATTTCTCTACACTGATGTGAATCTAATGTTTTACCCAAACTATCTAATGATGTAGATAAAAATTGGAATGAGTCAACAAAACGTAGTTTTGGATATTGTGTAACGATTTCACCTACCCCATTTACTACATCCCTCACATAAATTTTCTTAGAAAATGTTATATATTTTTCTTTTGTTTTACCAACCACATCCAAGTTCGCTTCATTCATCGCTAGCTCCTTAATAAATAAATGACTATCATAATTACTTAAATTATGAAAGAAAATGGGAATAAATTTTGGAATTTTGTAATTCAAATTACAATTGCTGTGTGCCACCCCAAAAAAAGACTACCATCCAAATGGTTATGATTTTAAAACTCTAGTTTCACCCTCGAGAAATGGGTTATTGGAGATATGACAAACGGTGGCGTTCTTGATATCGTTTTGTTGTTGAAGAGTGAGTGGGAGCATTTTTTAACCACGCTTAAATAATTGTCAAACAAAAATTTAGCTTGCTCCTCCAAGGTGTTTAAATAATTCTGGATGCAATCTGGACCCGTGAATGAAAAGTACTTTGAAAGACTATCATCGAAATTACATTTGATATAGAAGGAAATGGCGTATGGTTGATGAAAATAAGCATTTGTCTGAAATTTCTTACTAGGGTCTGGAGAACAAGTAGGTAAATCTATTAATAATGTTTCCGCATCACTTATATATTACGAATGGAATACGCATCCGTCTGTCGAAATTCTCGAATTGCAAAATATTCCCTGGTACATTTACGCCCATTCTATTTACTCTAATTTCTGGAGAAGGTAGTTTTACATAGATACCCCCGCAATCCATTGCCTTATGACGATCTAGTAATCTCTGTTCCGAAAAAAATACTAGGCAACTGTCGCAAAGAAATTTTCGACCATGTCTTTTTGAAAGTTGCGATGCAACTAGTCTGGACAAGTCGATAATTGTGCAATAATGTGAATTACCCTCCTCATCGCTTATAAGCAAAAGATTAACATGAGTAGGTTTCTTATTTTTTTGTTAAGAATAGTGGTCCACATATCTCATACCTATTTTTTAGAGAAGTGGAATCATAGATTTGGTCTAAAGCGTAAACATATAGAAATAAGTTGTTCATCTCTTCAAATATTGGGATAACTCCCAACTTTACCCCATATTCTAATGAAATTCCCTCCGTTCGTAATACTTGTGTGAAATGTGGATAGGATGATGTTAGAGCCCGATCCCCAGTGGGTGGTATGAGTGCAGCAACCACGCTCCAAAAAAAGCAGCAGGTATCACGATTTCGAGTATTGACAATAGCCCCCTTTTTTTTGAATAGCGGTTGGAAGCTTGATGAATGAAGATGCTCTTAACGGATTATATTTGTCGATATTCATCTCTATATGCAACAGAGAAATTAATGCCCAACCTGAAAAAAGTCAAACAGTCGAATCAAATATTCTAACACCTTTCTAATGCTAACCAGATCCCATATCCAAGAAACTCCTCATAAGTTCTAACAAATTTTCTTTAACTCCTCCTAACAGTTCTTTCAAATCAGAACCTAGGGTAGCTACTTGATTTTTCGAATTAAAATGTTTAATGTCAACCACTCCTTGACTTTCAATCGCATATAAACCACTCAATTGAAAGTTCACTTTTACGCTAGTGAATTTTTCAATTTGATATCTCAATAATTGAATTAGTTTATTATCGATCTCCGTAAAAAAGTCATTCAAATCAATATACTGATTCTTCGCAACAATTTTAAACGTAGCTATCCGTGACTTAAACGCTGTTCGAAGTTCAAACACATAATCTTCAATTTGTGTGGCCGCTTTCGCTTTGTGTGCAGTTGTCCTTATGTGGTGGAAATATTTTGAGGTTGGTGTTATCACACAGCAAATTTCACACGTGACATGTTCTTCCTTAGCTACAAAACGTATTATTTAAAATTAGTGGTGGAAAGTTGAAAATCAAACCTTTGGGTTGTGAGGCTTTCTTCTGTTTAGAGAACCCCTGATCTATGTGACGATTCGCCCTCCATCTCCGACCAAATGTAGCTTTACAGAATTCACACCCGAACAGTTTCTTTTTTTTTGTTAAAAAAAATTATAAAAGTATAGAATAAAAACTAATAAAAATAAAAACTTAACTATTTTACATTTAACAATTCACTACAAAATTATTAAACGGGTTCGCCCTGTTCATTATCACGAGATAATTCAAAAGGTTGACTAAATTCTTTAATACCCTCGGGGCTTTGTAACCACTTTAAATCTAAATCTAAATCGGTTTCGGAAGATTTTTTTGAATTATTACAAGATTATGGAAATTTTTAGTTTTTGGAGTCTCATCGTTGTAATAGGTAGTCCTTTAAATTGATATCCGAAATAATTTTAATTTCCTCCTTAGATCTCGGAGCACTTACATTTTTAGTTTCGGTTTGATATTTTTCATTTGATGTACTTGGTAAACACATAACACACCCACGCACATGGAGGAGACATTTTTTTTCGACTGAATAGGGTAGACAGCGGATGCACATTATTGTGTCGCCTTAATATAGGTACTCACCCTACCTCATCCATGAAACCTTCAAACACAGACACATCGCACTCAAAGAAAGAAAAGACCAGTACAGGTGATGAACTTTTCAAGTACCTTGTTTAAGGTCGTTTGAAATGCCAACGGCATTTTTTTAATTACCTGTAGACCTTGTTTATATATCTGTTTAGGTACTCACCCCCTTGCCATCCTTCAAACACAGACACATCGCCCTCAAAGAAAGAAAAGACCAGTACGGGTGATGAACTTTTCAAGTACCTTGTTTAAAGTCGTTTGAAATGCCAATGGCATTTTTTTATTACCTATAAAACCTTGTTTATATGTCTGTTAAAAATTTATTTGTATTGAATTTCAAATATTAGAAAATTTCTAAAAAAATCCTATTTACATATTTGTTGCAATAATATGTGTGTTGCTATAATTTCACTCCAATTTCAATCATTAGAAGACATGGTAATAAACTAACTCTGAAATGTCATACTGTTCTTATTTTTTTTTTGCATGTCTTCAAGTTCTGTCTATTAAAATTTACTATCTAGGTAGATTCTACAAAAAAACATATTCTTTTTTTCTATTATTTTTTTTAAATTCATATACATACATCGAACCTAAATCCTAAAACATTGAAAACCTGTTTACTCTAAAGAATGTCTATCCAAACCAAATTACGAAAAAAGTTATCTTGTATAAAAGCATGCAATTCTGAATCAATCCTTCAGTAAATCATACGCAGCAGTGTGAAACATGTGTAAACAACAATCCACCATGCAACCCACACCGAATGAATCCTCTACGGAGGAATCTATGGAGCCACTCAATCTCTCCATTCAACAATCTAGTCCGCAATCACAGAATTTATCCACAACTCCGAAACGGGTTCTACAAATATTAGTAACTGCCGATGAAATGAGAGAGCTGGATGAAATGGCAATTCCTCAAAAACGATTGTGTTCTCGCCAACTTTTATACTGATGACGTGTAATTTTTTTAATAAACCGCCATCCTCGAAACTTATTTTTTACTTAATGCCCTCTCTGATTTTCTTTTTACTAGGTGGATAACTCGATTTTTTTTCTCGATAACTGAAAATTACCAATTTTTACAAATATCGAGGTTATATCTTAACTCACCGTCTCAATCATAGTAATTCGTGTTTCTTTATTTTCGAAAAAATAGTAGATAAAGAGTTGACTTCAATTTTATTAGAATAAGTTGAATATTTTCCTAACCTAAAAAGTCCTGTCAACGTTCTGTCAAACAACAAAAAAAACGCCACAATACCGAACGTTCGATAGTCACACCACTCTCTAGATCCAAAATTTAGCTCTAATTTCTGACTAGATTATGGTTTGAAGACAAGCCAACTCAATCTAGCGGTGGAACACTGTACTCAATACATATCGCTATGAATTAGATATCTACCTACTTACTGCGATAGACAAATTGAAGTATCACTGATATAATCAAATATTTTCACACAACAGATGCTTTTTAAAATTCATTTTGCTTTATATTACTTTTTAAATTTAGGTCAATATATAATTAAAGGAGATTACCTCGGATGCAAGGTTTTGGTATTTTTCCTAAATTTGTAGTTGATACCAATTATTGTATAATTGGTTGCATGCCTCATCCACTACTTTTTAAAATAATATCGTTGAAAATCAAAGTTTTTTTTGCTAATAACATTCGGAGGACAATTCGTAGAGTTAATATGAGAATTGCAACATCGAACTGATCCAATCTGTCATAGAATTTATCTACTATGCGCTATCCTAGTAAATCTCCCGTAACTAACATTTTGATATCTCTCGATCCTAGTAATAGAATATCATTAGCACAATTAGGGTTTTAAAAAAAATATATTAGGGTGCATAAAACGAGGATATTTACTGGAGAAAACCAGTTACCTGTCTGCGACCTTCTTTCAATTAAAGTTCAAGAATAACAACACGATTCTTTATTCTTTCTATGGAACCTAATTAAGCGATGAGGCTGAATTTTACTACTACCTACGATAAATAGTAAATATCTAATAATACTAGTCTAGTATATAGTAGAATATTTGTTATGTACATTTCGATACAAATAATTAAATGAAAGTGAACCTGGAGTTCATGAATAAACGGCCAGCATTTCGCCGGAGGGGCATCGACATTCTTTCAACTAAAATTCAAGTATAATAAGCGGATTTAATTTTAAGAATATCTGAAAGTAAATAAATTTCTCTGAATTTACTACTACTACCTACGATAAATAGTAAATATCTAATAATACTATAGTCTAGTATATAGTAGAATATTTGTTATGTAATTATCTGTCTACATTTCGATACCAGTAATTAAATGAAAGTGAACCTGGAGTTCATGAATAAACGGCCAGCATTTCGCCGGAGGGGCACCGACATTCTTTCAACTAAAATTCAAGTATAATAGCGGAATCTAATTCTATGAATATTTAAAAGTAGTATATCTCCTTCCATATTAGAGAGGGGGATTTTAAATGAGTCTGAATTTACTAGGAATGCACCATCTCTAATAATACTAGTCTAGTAAAGCCTCTAACAAGTAAAGAGAGCGCTATCTCTAATACAACTTGTAGATTTCTAGATCATAACAATAAAGAATATTCTTAGCAAAAATTATGTTTCTTTTTTAATTTTTATCAGGGGAAAGTGCAGTGAGTACAGCGTAAACACTGGTTAACCTTTTATTACCTCCACATTGCATGACCTTATTTACAAAAAGTATTTAAACTCGGTATTTATCCATCAAAAACCACAAAAATGTCCGCTCAGCATCAGAATCAACAGCAGCAACAAATAACCGCCTTCGTTAAGGCCCACATTAGGGGGTGGGTCGCGCCATCTCTACAAGTAAGTATATCTAAATAATTTCCCATTTTTTTGCTCTAATTTTTTTTTCTCTTATAGTAATTACCCTTTTTTTGTCCTAATTTTTTTTTCTCTTACAGCAAACACCCCTGGTAATAGTGAGCGGGGGTCTGGCGCCGGGGTCGGTTGGCCCGCAATTTATGACAGCAGAGGCGCCTCTGTGGGAAGGGGATGTCGCAGGGCGCCATATTCGGGTATATGTAATGGGGGTGAGCCCCGACGGGGTGATTATTTTTATTGCAAAAAATTAAAGCGCCATCTCTACAAGTAAGTATATCCAAATAATTTCCCATTTTTTTTGCTCTAATTTTTTTTTCTCTTATAGTAATTACCCTTTTTTTTGTCCTAATTTTTTTTTCTCTTATAGCAAACACCCCTGGTAATAGTGAGCGGGGCTCTGGCGCCGGGGTCGGTCGGCCCCGCAATTTATGACAGCAAAGGCGCCTCTGTGGAAAGGGGATGTCGCTGGGTGCCATATTCGGGTATATGTAATGGGGGTGAGCCCCGACAGGGTGATTATTTTTATTGCAAAAAAATTAAAGCGCCATCTCTCCAAGTAAGTATATCTAAATAATATTCCCATTTTTTTTGCTCTAATTTTTTTTTCTCTTATAGTAATTTCCCTTTTTTTGTCCTAATTTTTTTTCTCTTATAGCAAACGCCCCCCTGGTAATAGTGAGCGGGAGTTTGTTGCCGGAGTTGGTGGGCTCGCCCGGTCCGCAATTTATGGCAGAAGAGGCGCCTCTGTGGGAAGGGGATGTTGCAGGGCGCCATATTTTGGTATTTGTGATGGGGGCGAGCCCCCGCCGGGGTGGTTATTTTTATCGCAAAAAATTAAAATTTTTTTTTGGATTGGAATTGTAATTTATTCCCTATCCAAATCCTAACTCAGGTAGTCGAGAGTAAACGAGGGAGCTAGTCTAGTAGAAGGCGGCGGAGGAGGTGGCACATCCAGCTTAGACAAAGGCAGGGAGCTAACACAACCAGTCTAGACAAAAAGGCGGCGGTGAAAAAAAAAATAGGAGCTGACTTGGGTGGTCGAGGGTGAAAGTGATGATGCAGCCAATCTAGACAAAAGCAGAGAGCTAACACAACTAGCCTAGGGAAAGTTAGGGAGCTAGTCTAGTAGAAGGCGGCGGAGGAGGTGGCACATCCAGCTTAGACAAAGGTAGGGAGCTAACACAACCAGTCTAGACAAAAAGGCGGCGGTAAATAAAAAATAAGAGCTAACTTGGGTGGTCGAGGGTGAAAGTGATGACGCAGCCAATCTAGACGTTCTAAAAAAATGCCGTCAGCATTCATCACTAAAAAACTAATTTTTTTACTTACTCGGGGTGGTCATACGTTTCAGAAGTTGTTTAAAAGGCGATGGCGCAATCAGTCTAGGCAAAAGGCGGCGGTGAAAAAAAAAATAGGAGCTAACTTGGGTGGGTCGAGGGTGAAAGTGATGACGTAGCCAATCTAGACAAAGGTAGGGAGCTAACACAACCAGTCTAGACAAAAAAAAGGTGGCGGTAAATAAAAAATAGGAGCTAACTTGGGTGGTCGAGGGTGAAAGTGATGACGTAGCCAATCTAGACAAAGGCAGAGAGCTAACACAACCAGTCTACGGAAAGGCGGAGGTGGAAGCGACCTCTCGACAAAGGTAGGGAGTTGGCACAACCACCTTAGACAAAGGCGGGAGGGGTAGCACAACCAGTAGAGAAAGGCGGGGGAGCTGGCACAACCACCTTAGACAAAGGCGGGAGGGGTAGCACAACCAGTAGAGAAAGGCGGGGGAGCTGGCACAACCGCCCCCTAGACAAAGGCGGGAGGGGTAGCACAACCAGTAGAGAAAGGCGGGGGAGCTGGCACATCCGGGTCTAGACAAAGGCGGGAGGGGTAGCACAAAAAACCGGTTTTGCACATAATTTGCATAATGTGCTGAAACCCCTTATAATACACTACTCGAAATTATGCAAATTTTGCAAAATTAGCACTTTGGGGTTCGAAAAATCGTAAAGGTGGATGAAAAGTCAGAAGGTATGAGGATTAGGTAACCGTGGTTAAATAAAATTACGGAAAATAACACCAAAATATCACAATTATACCTAATGGAAATGAAACTTTTGTCCTACGTCACAACTAAAATAATTGCTACCGCTAATACAATTAATACCAGCTGTTACCATGCAGTAAAGGCTATCCGAAAGGTAATTTTTCAAACTATTTTTGTAGGTATTCACATTGAACTCAAAATTCAAAATACGACAACGGGGGAATTTTTTCATCTGTGCGTAAGACAAAAGTTTCATTTCCATTAGGTATATCAACAATTATGTAATTTTAGCTTTTGAAACATTGCGAAGGGGGTCAAGAATCCCACCAAGTCAATTTTTTGTGTTGGGGGTTGAAGGGGGTGCAATTTTTCAACCATTTGCTCAGCGGTAACGTTTAAAATGCACTTAAGCAAAAAAGCCCTTTTTTTTCAGGTCACTGCATTTGAACCCACAGAAAACGGCTCACTGTTGGTATTACATTTCGAAAATAACCAAATATCAACCGTCAGTTTTGACCAAAGGAAATTGCTTAATGTAATGAAACAGTCATCAAAGCAACGTTTTGTAATAACTCTAGCAAACAACCCAATAGACTGTAACTGTCGAAACTACCATTTGTGGAAATATTACTTTTACCAACAAATATCAAGCGAAACGAGGGACAGAAACTTTTATGTTCTGGAACCCTTAAATCTGTCGTGCTCAAGCCCGGAACATTTGAAGGGTTCACCCTTGTCGAATGTAAAAGACACTGAAATGGTTTGCGACTTCCAAGCAATGCAAGATTCCAAATGTCCTAAAAATTGTTCATGTTTCTACAGGGCCGCCGATGCAGTTTTTGTTTTCAATTGTTCCGACGGAAATTTAACGGAATTGCCGAAACTACCTTGGCCCGTCATTCCGTACAAATTTACCCAGATTCACGTCCATTTGCAGAACAATAATTTGATGGAATTGGCAGACAATGGAAATTGGAGTTACCACAAAGCGACGGAGTTGTACCTGTCGTACAATAAGTTACAGAAAGTTTCTTGGGTGCCCGCATCTTTGAATGTGCTACATTTGGACCACAACGAAATTCGGAGTTTTGATTTCCAAGTTCTACACACTTTGAATAACTCTAAGATTGAAGATTTAACTCTTGAACATAATCCTTGGCTTTGTGACTGTTCCACGGGAAATTTTACAAGTTTTATACGACAACAAACCAAAAAGGTAGAAGTTTTTTTGCGTCGCGTCTCTGATTCTTTTTTTAGGTAAACACCGATAACGTTCGATGTGAGGGAACGGGTACTCTTCTTCGGGACCTCAACGAGGACAGTCTGTGTAAAAGCTACGTCACAATTTTTGCGATCGTACTTCCGTTATGTTTCCTACTTACGATCTCCATCTCCTTTACCGTTTCTTACTACTACAAAGAAGAAATTAAAGTCTGGTTATTCGCAAACGGTCTCCTTCTCTGGTGGGTTACGGAAGAAGAGTTGGACAAGGACAAAGACTTCGATGCCTTTATCAGCTACTCGCACAAAGATGAAGATTTCTTTTTTGAGAACCTGCTTCCAGTTTTGGAGGGTGGACCGAATCCCTACAGCCTCTGCTTGCATTACAGAAATTGGATTCCTGGATTATTCATTCCCGATCAGATCGTAGCATCGGTGGAAGCGTCCCGCAGGACCGTGCTGATCCTCTCCCAAAATTTCCTGGACAGTTTTTGGGGAAGGGAGGAGTTCCGAACAGCCCATTTCATAGCTGTCAGCGAACGAAGAGCGAGGATTATCGTGATTCTCTACGGTGACATAGACACGAAAAATTTGGATCCCGAATTAAAGGCGTACCTAAACACGAACACCTACGTAAAATGGGGTGATCCGTACTTTTGGAACAAGCTCAAATACGCGTTGCCCCATAAAAACCAAATCGTCAAAAAAGGCAACAATGAGATTGAGCAGGTCGAGCTCAATTCCCCGAATCTTCAGCCTGTTTTAATGCAATAATATTGGCGCTTTTATATACCCATTGCTTATTTTCTTTTGCTCGATTCTTTATTTTGCTTTATTGTAACGACTTTACTTTGTTTAAACAATTGTGGGAGACTGTAAATTACCACTTAAATAAATCGTACCAAAACATTCACACATCTTCTTTTCCTATTCTCGTAAACCAACTGTAATAACAATGTCTCCATTGTGGAATTGTATCTACACATTGAATGATTTCATCAGTAATGATAATAATCTCTTATTATCACAATAATTAAATAAGTTAAAAATCCTAAACAGTTTACGCCTCGAGGTCAAGACATATAATTTTTTGCCTTTTTTTCCTCGAACGTTTTTTAGCTGTCTACCTGACGTTTAATGTAAACTGCAGAGTGAGGTTATGTCCTAAAGCTCGAGATATTTGGGAAAAATTAGTTTGATCTGTTCAATCGTACTGGCTTCCTGGACGATTTCTTCGATGAAGTCATAAAAAGAAGAATGGAAGGAAACAGAAGTGGGCGATGCCAATGATCCAAAAGAGGATGTGGAGATAAAAATTGAGAAAAAACGCCTCAAGTACAATTCGCGAAAAAACTTATGGAACGTCACTACCAGTCAATATGTTCTAGCAGAGATAATATAGGTAATTTCATTGTAAATTAATATAGGACTCGATTTTCTAAATAGGGTAGAAACCTTTAGGTTTTATAGCTCTGGACTCTGGTATTCAGTGTAGTTTCAACCCTGAAAGGCCGTCAAATTGTTTGCTGTCAGAGCTAAACTGAGCCTACTTTGGAGTTTGGAGTAAAATATACTTTCTGGGATCCTGTAAACAACATTTAGAAACTAAAATCACGATATTTGCAAATTTGCATTTTTTGAAGTGTTATCAAACCTGCGACGTTTTGTCATTTTGTCAACAAAGTTGCCCTAAACTGAAACTAGAAAGAAAAAACAGGAATGCAATTTCAGAAATAAAAATTCCCAGTTAGTCGTCATCAGGTGAAAAAAATAGATAGGTAGGTATACATCCAAATTTTTGTCTTGGAAACAGGGTAGAAAGGAAGAAAAACATCGAAGGCGGACTTGAATGTCAATTCGAAACAGTTTTCATGTTACTAATAGCAACAATTTAACCTCGAATTTGACATAAAAACGTACAACATACAGTTTTCGTAATGTTTTATTGTGGTTTAGCCTTGAATTCGCAATTCTCGCATTTGAACCATTTAATCTCGCGTCTTCACATAGGTGGATGTTTGGCAATCACATGCCGCAGTAGGTGACTCTTGAGTTTAGATTTGTATTCGCATTTCTCGCACTTAAACCACCTGATCTCGTCTTCATTGAGATGTTTATGAATCATGTGCTTGTTCAGGTCGCCCCTGCGTTTAGATCTATAATCGCATTTCTCGCACTTAAACCATCTGATCTGGTCTTCATTGAGATGTTTATAAAGCAGATGCTGTTTCAGATTCTTCTTTTCTTTAGATTTGTAACAGCACTTTTCGCACTTAATCCAATTAATACGGTCTTTATCCGGATGCTGATAAATCACGTGCCGTTTCAGGTTCTTGTTCGATTTACCTTTGTAATCGCACTTCTCGCACTTGAACCATCTAATTTCGTCTTCATTTTGGTGTTTAACGATGAAGTGCTGGTTCACATTTTCTTGTCTTGTAGCTTTGTAGTCACATTTTTCGCAGTTAAACCATTTTTGGCGGGATTTGACACTTTCGCGCCCTTTTGACACTTTCGAATCACCATCGCGAACCTTTTCTTTTTTATAACTTGGCCCTTGCTCTAATTCGTTATGTTTCTTGGATTTAGGTATTCTTCTTTGGTTCGGTTTCAGTGGCACAAATCTACCTTCCTCGGACAATTCAAGACATTCGTCTTCTATGATCTCAATTTCTTCTTTTATCGCTACGGTGTCCTCCAATTCTTCTTTAATTTCTTCTTTTATCGCTACCGTTTCCTCCTTCAATTCTTCTTTAACTTCTTCCTTAAAAAAATTCTCCTCAACTTTATCGTGAAAATCTATTTCGAATCCTTCAGCCATTCTAATTGAAGATATCGGACCTGAAGCGAGTAGTTCACATGCCTACAATGTTGATTATTTTTATTTTTGCACAAATAAATCGTTTTATTGTATAAAATGCCACACTGATCGACAACATAACCTCACTCCGCACTAAACGTCAGATTGACACTGACAGCTGACAGCAACAGGAACGCCAGGGCTTCGTTCAGAAATGTTGCGCTAGCTAACCCTAGCGTATAAACTAGAAAAGGATAGAAGATATCTTTAAGGGTGAATATCACAGACTGACACAGGTAGGTTTAGGCGAGGGGCTATGCGCTTTGGGATTCATTGCACAAAACTTTGGGATTTATCGAATTTTTATGGAATTATTAGAATTTTTGGAATTATTGCTTGAATTATTGGAATTAATAGTTTGTTTACTGGAAGATCCAGTTTAGTTCGAATTGTTTTAGTTGTACCAATACGGAAACAAAGCTTGAGTAATTATTTCGAAAATTTAACCGATTGCAACAGCGATGCACGAGTGGTATTCGGTAAGATTATTTCGCAAATTAAACTCTTTATTTTGAGAAAATTACGAATTAGGATACGTGCAAACAAAAGGCGCTTCCCTTTTACACAGTCATCTCAGGCGTCTCAGTTAATCTCAGCCGTTTGATTGGTTCATTTGAATATCGACCAATCAAATTGGTGAGAACTGATGAGGCTGGTGGAAGGATTTGTGTTTGGTGGTTGTATTTGTGGACCTATATTTCCCATAATTTTGTTTACGTGATTTACAGCAGTGAAAAAATTGTGTTTAAAATCAAGTCGTCAGCGGAAACGATTAAATGACTCATGCAAACTCCGATAACATGCATTAATCACTTAATTTCCAATCGAACACTAATAAATTAACCCCGAAAAGTCAGAGAACATAACCTCACATGTCTCAGGTACCTATGTTTCCGGGTGTTGCTCCGACTTTCCAGTATTGCCAGTAGAAAAAAATTAAAGTACTAGAAGTACAAGATTAAAGGTACACACTAAAAGTATGGAAAAGGTAAAAAAAGAAAATAGTACTTTTTTTCACAATTTAGTACCTTTTTGGTCACTATACTTGCGAAAAATTTTGTCCAGGGCTAACGAGTCATAAATTTTTTGTATAGCAACTTGAGCACAGCAAATCACCCGCTTTAATTTCACCAACGTAAATAAATAAATTGTGCCCTTCTCAAGGTTTAATGACTAACGGTGGAAAAAGAAACATTTATATTTTAGGTAATTTTTGTATTTTATAAGAACTGTATGAAACCAAAAGATTAAATTATAAATGAACAAAAAAAACAACTCTTAGGCCCGTGTAACGTGATACAATATTTGGTTCAGAATACACGGAGCAGCACGCACTAGCACGCACTGATTTTGTTCGAAAAAAAAGTACTAAAATGGCCGTGGGAGCACTAGATTCGTTATATTTACAAAAAGTACTAGAATAGTACTAAAGTACTAACTCTGGCAACACTGCGAATTTCAGTTTTTAACGAACTGCGCAAGCGCTAGCAGTCTGTGTCATGCTCAAGAGTGTAGGCCCTCTGCTGGATCCTCCAGAAAACAAATTGTTAATTAGAATAATTATAAAAAATTGAAGCAATAATTCGAAGAATTCCAATAAACACTTGAAAATTCCAATAATTCCATAAATTAGAAATTTCTATCTTTTTTTAGTTTATACGCTAGGGTTAGCCAGCGCAACGTTTCTGAACGAACTCCTGGCGTTTGTGTCGCGTCAGCTGTCAGTGTCAATCTGACGTTTAGTGCGGAGTGAGGTTATGTTGTAGATAAGAGTTGTATTTTATACAATAAAACGATTTATTTGTGCAAAAATAAAAACAATTAACATTGTAGGCATATAAACGACTCGCTCCAGATCCGATATCTTCAATTAGAATGGCTGAAGAATTCCAAGTAGATTTCTACGATGATTTTTTTAAGGAAGAAATTAAAGATGAATTGGAGGAGGAAACCGTAGAGATAAAAGAAGAAATTAAAGAAGAATTGGGGGAGGACACCGTAGCGATAAAAGAAGAAATCAAGGAAGAAATAGACGAATTAGGGCAAGGGCCAAGTTGTAGAGAAGAAAAGGTTCGCGATGGTAGTTCGAAAGTGTCAAAAGGGCGCGAAAGTGTCAAATCCCGCCAAAAATGGTTTAACTGTGAAAAATGTGACTACAAATCTACAAAAAAAGAGAATCTGAAACGGCACTTTATCGTTAAACACCAAAATGAAGACGAAATTAGATGGTTCAAGTGCGAGAAATGCGATTACAAAGGTAAATCGAACGGTAACCTAAAACGGCACTTTATTTATCAGCATCTAGATAAAGACCGCATTAATTGGATTAAGTGCGAGAAGTGCTGTTACAAATCTAAAGAGAAGAGCAACCTGAAACAGCATATGCTTTATAAACATCTCAATGAAGACCAGATCAGATGGTTTAAGTGCGAGAAATGCGATTATAGATCTAAGCGCAGGAGCGACCTGAAACAGCACATGTTTCATAAACATCTCAATGAAGCGGAGATCATATGGTTTAAGTGCGAGAAATGCGAATACAAATTTAAACTCAAGAGTCACCTACAACGGCATGTGATTGGCAAACATTTATGTGAAGACGAGATTAAATGGTTCAAATGCGAGAATTGCGAATTCAAAGCTAAAGCGCAGAGTGACCTGCAGCAGCACGTGATTGTCAGACATCTAAGTGAGGATAAGATCAAATGGTTTTATTGTGATAAATGCGACTACAAAAGTAAACGGAGACGTTACTTGAGGCAACACATGATTTCCAAACATATGGATAAAGACCAAATTGATTGGTTCGGTTGCGACAAATGCAACTACAAAGCTAAAGAAAAGGGTGACCTGAAAAGGCACATAATTTGTAAACATCTTAATGAAGACGAGATTAAATGGTATTATTGTTATAATTGTGACTACAAATGTAAAATTAAGGACCATCTAAAACGGCATATGATTGCTAAACATCCAACTGAATTACTTCGCTGCGAGCAATGCGATTATAAAACTAATGTAAAGAATAATTTGAAGCGGCACATATATGTTGTACATTTTCTGTAGTTGGAGTAATGTATAAACCACAATAAAACATTACGAAAACTGTATGTTGTATACGTTTTTATGTCAAATTCGAGGTTAAATTGTTGCTATTAGTAAAATGATAACTATTTCAAGTTGACATTCAAGTCCCTCTTCGATGATTTACTTGATGGTGCTATTTTAAAAGAGATGAAGCAGTACTATAAATAAGTAGCTAGTGAAAAAGTGATATGTATTTATGTCATCACGACTTCTTAGTTATAAAAAAGTATCAGGTTCTCAACACGATTTTTCAATAAAATAAGACGACTTTCATTGTTCCTCTTTATCCGATTTTTCCAATGGGTCTACGTTTACCTAGGTCATGCCACGTGATCTCAATTTCTTCTTCGACTTTTATCTTCACCTGTTCTTTGTGACCATTGGCATTACTTATCTCTGTTTCTGTTTCGCTGCCTTCTTCATTCGGTTCTTCTTTAATAGTTTCCTGTTCGAGTCCACGACAGAAATTAAGGAAGGGTGCTCACATTACGATTTAAAAAGAGAAATTCTTTAATATTATTTAGTTGGATCAATTGACATAAATCCACTATTTTGTGCAAGCTGCAATTTGCCAATCTGTAGAAGAGTTGGCAACACTGCTTGATTGAGAAGTAAGGTTATCAACGTTGGAATCTCGCAAAATGCTGATTTTTATGAAATTTATTTATTTATTCATTTACAGACTCGGAAAGTAGGTAAAAAATTTGACAGCCGTGCAACATCTGACAACTGCCAGAAGGCTACTGTCGCCACCTGAGAACCAAATATGTAATTCCTAAACTTTTCAGGGTTGAAACCATCCAAAAGGGATTTTGTTTCGGCATAGTTTGAATTAAAGTGACACATGACACTTTTGACATTTGATGTAGTTGTCAGTGTCTATTCGCGAAAATCAGCAAAGTGTCTGACATCTGGTGGCAATACTTTAATTACACTGAGGGACAGGATACGGAAATACTTTTAGACGTCCGTCATCATAATTTCCCAGCAAACCTCAATCTTATGGCCGGTTGCCGGCCGGAATGAGGCTGCCCGGACAAGCCGGAACCGGCCCAGAAGCGAGTGCCTGATCTGGCGCGGCCCGCATGTGTGCCTCTGGTTTTGTTACGGCCGATCTACGTTGCCCAGGCATGGGCCGGGTCTGGTTCTGTTTGGGCCCACATTACGGCGTTCTTATGGCCACGTTCAGGCCGGAAATACCTCGGGACGAAAAAAAACGTGATAAACCGCTTCACCACCGAGAACCGAACCCGGATTCTTCGGACGATAGTCGAGTTTCTTGCTACTAGGCCGCTTCACCTCATACTTTACTTTGTTTGTATCTTCCCAGTAAACCTCGCGCGCGCCCAGCAACGACCCAAATCGAGCAAATGTGAAGATGCGACATCTTAAAGTTATCGCCGTGGGCGGCCTTCGAGACCGCCCATGAAGTTCTAAATGTCCGCTTTTCTGTCTTTGCTAGGTAGTCACATGGAGAATGTATGCAGTAGTCACATAGCGGTAACACCGAGCACGCAAAGAGACAAAAGTAAATGAGCGCCCATGGAGCAATTTCGGGAACGCCAAGGGGAACTCTGCTGCAAGCGCCCAGCGCGTTCCTTTATAAACCGCTCATAGAAGTACAATATTGCGCATCATAGGCTCTCCCCATTTATTTCAAAAATACTTCAATGGTAGCCCTGGACCTTTCCTACCAAACTTCACTTAAAAATTTCAAATGCCAACCCCCACTTATGGATACATCATTTGAAAGATATTTTTTTATTATGAATTGAATTCTGTGATTTTTTGATATTCATTCATGCCAGTACCCCTCTATGTCCAGGTTACATTAAGGCCATTTGTTATACTTATACAATATTTTCAAAAGCTATGAGTAAAAAGAAAAATATATTTCTGGGGCCAGACCATAACGTTCTCCATTGAACTTTTGAATTGATTTACAGGGGATTTATTCATACCCTTTAAAATAATGCATTACATGGGTCTTAATGTAATTTAAAATTGGACTAAGAGTGAGTTGATATCAAAAAATTTTACTGAATTTAATTCCCAATGAAATTAACTTTCAAATGAAGTTTTGATAAGTTGAGGGGTTGTTAGAAATTTTGAAGTGACGATTGGAAGGAGGGGTCCGTTATGACATTTTAGGAAGCACCTTCAAAATAAATATTTACCTGTCCGAGCTAATTTCCAACTTTTACTTGCTTGACGAGATATTCGGGTTCAATTTTTTTCACTGGAACGCGTCTGTATATATTTTAAATACATATATTTATTAATAAACCTAATCTATAAACAATTTAAGTCAAAATTTTAATTTTGTTCTTTGTTGCTGCGTTTCAGCCTCTGTGACGCATGTCTCAGCCATCCTTGGCAAATCTTTTTAAAGTCATTTTCAGTTATACCATGCACTTCTTGGGCTGCAGCTAAAAAATCTGTCATGCATTTAAAATTGAAACGCAAGAAACTTACCCAGCATTATTTTGGAGACCATTAAGTCCTTTATGGCAAAATTTTTCTGGAACCCAAGCCAAGAACACAGCATAGCTGTCTCATCTTTAAGCAACTTTTTTAAACAATTTTCGACCAATAACTTGCCACTGTCCCCGCCCACGTTTTTAAATATCTGAAACTGGAAAAAATATTGCAATAACACTAGATTATACCATTTTTTTATTATACTAACATTGTCTAGTCAAATTAGGTAGGTATGTAAAGTACACTTTGTAGGAACTTACCAGTCTATTTTTCCGAGAATTGTTCTCCTGAATAAAACTATCTAATTCAATTAAATCGTCCAGAGATACACAGGGCAATTTGTTGTGCACCTCTCTGTATGTGTCATCAAAATGGGTACCCTTCGTTGAAGGATTGACTTTCTCTTGTAGAATTTCTATCGCTTGGTTGATTCCTACAAGCATGTTTATAATCTTTGGATGGCAGCTGCAGCAGTGATCTTCTAAAAATAAGAAAGCTATCATTGTGTGATTACAAATTAAGACAACTTTTTTGGTCAAGATCAGTAAATTGTATTTCAGGACGATCCTGTCCAATTTCATCAACCCTCCTCAGAGGTTCCTCTTCAATTCCATCATCCCACCTCGGACGTTCCTCTTCAACTTCACCACCCTGCCTAGGATGTTCCTCTTCGATTTGGTCATGCTGTTTCGGAGGTTCCTCTTCAACTTCATTATGTTGTCTCGGACGTTCCGCTTCAATTTCATTATGTTGTCCCGGACGTTCCTCTAAAAGTTAAGAAATAAAATTGTACACAGAGTAATCAAAGTCTATGGTTAAACTGAACAGAGTTGAAAACTACCAACCTTCTTCTAAATTGATTTGTTGCCCGAGGAACAAACTTGCAAACGGATACTCATTTTCCTCCATACTGGGAGGCTTTTTTTCGGCGCTTCGATACTTTTTTCTTGGTAAAGAATCTTCGTCCGGACTATAGGGCGAAGGTGGCCGAATTGTTCGTTTACCCCTTCCCATATCTTCAAGAGGCTTTTTATTGCGGCTATTAATTAATTCTTGTGCCGCAGCGGTTGCCCCCTTAAACGTTTCTGAAATTATAAATTAGGATAAAAAATGATACTATATTTAGGGCCGATTTCATAATAAAAGTTAAAGGTCTTTTAAAGTTAATGTCGACTTTAAAGAGCATTTTGGCCAATCAGGGGCAGCCATTTTGAAACGTTGCTAGGCAAATATTAAAAGATACTGTAATTTTGATTATGAAATCGGCCCTTAATAACACAACAAAAAGTTGCAAAATGAAGATGTTTTTTCTCGATTGCATGCTTTTGAAAACAAGTTAATGCGAATAGATTCTCTGGTGATTGGCGACCGACGAAAAGGCTGCACATAATATTTGCAAATAAAACTTGAGCACTTACTATGATATGAATTTAATTCCACAGGGTAATCCTCCCATGCTGCCGGAGGAGCCCCTCCTTTGCTTTTTAGGATATCCAGATATTTGTAACTTGGATCCGGCCACTTGCAGAACTTTTTATCGGATGACAACCATTTTGTAGGAACAGCAGCCAATTTGTCTTCTAGTGGAAATTTTAAAACAACAAAGTCGCCCACTGCGAATGAAAAATTAGCAGACTGACGTTTTAAGTCCTTTATATTGTAGATGATACATAATCCGACTATATTAACTTGGTTAGTTTAGTCACAAATTAAAATAAGTATATTTTTAGAGTAGCGGAAAATAAACAGCAAGAAGGAATACAAAAAAAGGAAAGTCAAACTTTTGATAATTAAAAAAATATGCAATGCTAAAGAGACTGGCGTTCATTTTGCATATGTAACAACTGTATGGTTAAATAATATTCTTCGTCTGCTTCCAATCTGACACATTTACCTTCAATTAAATTTGTATTCAAATTATGAAACTTTTTGATATTTGCTCTTTTTGCCAAATTAATACCAAACTGTGACGAATCACATGGTGAATCGAACAAATCCTTAAGTTCATATGTGTAACCACTGACAAAAATTCCATCATCTGATTTTGAAAAGCTCTCAATAATGCCAACTTTGCCAGTTTTGAAATAAACACAATTGTCGGGACTTGATATTTTCAATGTAAAATCGTTAAAGTATACCGTTTGTTTCTCCTGGACAAACACTGGAGAAAATATTGGTTTATGTGGGACAACTGGTAGAGAATTAATTTCACTTATACGATTGTGCAACTGCTGAAGTGGATTTCTCGATGCTCTAATATTCTTCTTAATAAAATACATAAAGTTTTCGAATTTAAAGGCACTAAATGTATCGAGGGGGCCAAACTTACTAGCATCATCCACAAGATGTAAAAGGCCATGTACATTGTAAGAAACTTCTTCTGCTCCATAGTGTTCACTAAACATCAATACATAATATTTTAACAGCTTTTTTGCGTATGTGAAGCTTATCTTGTATTTTTGACAACATAAAATTCGAATAGCAACTGATAGGCAAAGAAAATGCGAATATCTAGCAGGGTCAAGATATTTCCTAAGAACCAGTAAGCCGGTATACAACAAAAATTGTCTCAGCTCAGTTGCTTTCCATCTGTCGATGTCGGCAAATTGTCGAGGTTTTCTAGCAAATTCCATGGGAATATCGTGGGTTAAAGAGAGTAAGTAACTGGATGCTTCATTTACACTTCGAATCCTGTATTGCATGTTTCCCTTCATTATCTTTCTTAAAGTCTTCCTCATGACACCCAGACAAACTAAGTGCATATATTCGAATGGAATTTGTGAAACCATTCCAAAACCCGGTATTTTTTCAAGAGGCGAAATTCCTCGATGATGTTCTTCCTGGCTCCTATGTCTAAAGGACTCATCAGTTCGAGGAGTAAACTCTGTTTCCAAGTAAACGACCCTGTTGGAAACATAATCGCCTTCTTGCGTGCACTTTCCACATGCAAAGTATCCCGAATGGTATTTGGTGCAGGCAATAAATGCCCTAGCTGGAGCATCGCATATTTGTGCCATTAATTCCACATTAACGGTTCGTTCTTTCCATATAATACCGTTTGATAAAATATCTTGGACCTCCTCTATATAGGCGTCTAAGAACTCATCCACATTTTCAGGTTTTTTTTCTCCGTGGTAACATCCCACCAGAAAAACGTCAGTTGCAAAATCTTCTACTAGAGACCCCAAAATGGGCCAAAATTCGCTGCCCGAGCTGCCGCTCAACGGTACACCATCAATGCCTATGTTTATCCGTAACAACGCCGGAGCGTCCTTCGAATAGTATTTTTGAAGTGATCGTAATATCCCTTCTCTCAAGCCAAAGTGGCAATAATTCCCAGACGAAATTTTGGTAATTGGAACAGATCTGGGTGTACCTTTTAAAGTTCTTGCGTCAGAAGGTACGTCTATATTATATTTTCTCAAAATTCGCAGTAGTCTCGTCAAGGCATTATTAGGAATGAAGCTTTCAACAGCCCAGGTTTGAATTTCCTCTTTTAGTGACTTAGTGTCACTTTCGGTAAGAAAATCTCGTAAGTTCATTTTTAGTTCTTCGCCATCGTCACTGTCGAAATTAAATTTACACGTCTCCTCAAATGGGTTTTCTGGTTGAACGCAATTTTCAATAGGAACCGAACATTGTGAAGCGGATGAAGATGGCGCTCCTACAGATATTAATGATGGTTCTTTGTGGATGTGGCTTTCGACTGTGGCACAAGACTCATTTTCAGGTGAAAGAAATACTGCCCTATTGTCGTTAAAATGTTGCTTCAAAAATTGTGATCTTCGACGTCTTTGTTGACGATCACTCAAGCCTTCGAAGGCCTTCAATTTTCGTTTATTCATTCTGTACAGAAAATTGTAAATAGGACAATAAAATTATACTCCACAAAAATAAACTAAGTAAAGAAATAGAGCAATTGTTAGTTCGGTTATTAAAAAAATGCATAATAAGTGCAGAAAAGGTCAAAACTATGCCAGAATAGAATGTATAATTTTAAGAAGACTAATGTCATGCAAGCAAAGAGTATGCAAGTACTAAATTTTCATAGGTAAGTACCTAAATAATATTATGAAAGTGGAGCGAAAATAGTTCCTAAATACTTTTGTCATGAAGAAAAAGCTAAGATATACATACGTACTAAAGTTGGAGATTAGAAATTTCCGCAGCAAGTTCACAAAATGTTGCCTGAAAAGATATACATATTTTTGTAGTCCCATATAATATACAGGGTGTCTCAAAACTCGCGCACTTCGGGCCCGAGGCGTTGTGGAGGATCATGAATGAAGCATAAAAGTGCTAGTAAATTTTTTTTAAAGCCACCACCGCAGAGATAAAATGTTCCTAAGATAAGGAAATCTGGCAACATACGTTACATCTTTTAACTTGATATTTACTCACCTATACCAAAAACCTAGGTAACCAACAATAGGTATTCGAAATAGCATTAAGCTGGGTTGCCATAATGGTTTTCGATCAATTTGCAGAAAACTGGACAACGAATAACTGCAGTAATTCCAAAAATTACAAGAATTTTGTCAGCAATTATGGTTCACGTCCATTCACTGCATCATAAACACAGATAAACAAATCAATTGGATAATTAATTTTAGAGAAATTAACCTGTAAATTTTGCACTTTCGGGGGGTTATAACTTTGCAATGGGGGCTCAAATAAAAGAATCTCAAGCAGTTTATTGTTTCCCTTAGGCTACTCTATAGCGCCTCAGGCCCGAAGTGCGCGAGTTTTGAGACACCCTGTATAGTTTCAAGTTAATTGAATGAAGCATTTAGGTACTTTTATTATTATTATTATTATTAAATAGGAATCGAACGATGAGCTACAAGTATTTGTCTCTGTATTGAATGTCGTTCGTAGTAGAAAACAAATTGCAACATGCCAAAAAAAATATATTTCTGCCAAATTAAAACTCAAGTTGATATTCTGGACAAAATCTTCATTCTCTAAGTACTAAGTGATTGGAAATTGAAATTATTAAAGTCACATTTGATTCTTTCTGCTTGACAATTCCAACACAAATGGTTGAGTTTATTCTGAGTCGCGTTACATAAATGTTGAGTTTACCATTAGCCATTACAAGCACGTTTAAAGACCTTTGTATTGGCAGTTACACCATGCATTATCCGGCATTGGGATCTCCGATCAAACACTTGTTTTACGAAATCCCCTAGATCTGAGTATTTTTCTTAACATTAGGTATAAGTATTGCATTAATTTGTTTCGTCTGAGATATTTCTAAGGTAAACAAAAATAATGGACCATTCTGCTGTGTACTAAAATTCTCTAGTAGAAAAATAATGTTAGTTACGGCCGAGGTTACGGTACTATTTAAAAAATTAAAGTTTTTTTCTGAAATTAATAGTAAAACATGGTCTGAAATAGAAATAAAAAACGGAATAAGGCTCTCTTTTCCTAAGATCGCTTAGTATGCTCGGTATGATAAGAAGTGGTCGTATGAAACGTGTTAACCTCCCCTCAACCAATTTAAAAATGGAAGTTTACTGCAATCACTCCAAAATTCGAAATTTCCATGGCAAAGCATTGTTAACATGGAAATCGGGTGAATCTATGTATGTTACGTGGATCCCGGACAGACCTTAGTACCAGGGGCCCATTCGACCAATATTTTATTTGAAACTTTTCCATTAGGTACACTATGCACTTTGCCCAATGCTTTTCTTATGAAGGAAACTTCAATAAGTGTAAAGGAAAAGTGGCAAAAAATTTTGGTGGAAGGCCCTAAGGCCACGAAAGTTTTTTTTAAATTTTACTATTTCACTTAAAATGAGGGTTAATAATACCCAAACCTCGGGTATACCGTGAACTCGGTCGGTCCAAGACAAGCGGTAGTCGCCTTTGGAATAGGTACCTACCTACAGGTATAATAAGTAGTAATTTCCCTGGGGGGGGGATTTCACACCCCAAAAATTTGTACGCTACTGCCGAATTTTTTTATTTGGACCGAGATTTGGACATACACGGCCCACATTTTTTCAGGACACTGCCGTAATTTTGTGCACCACTGCCGGCCGTGAAATCCCCCGAAAGTAAGAAAATGGGTGAATTTTGTCACTTTTTATTAACACTTCCCAATATTTCCCTACTTTGTTAATCGATTTTTCAATTCCGTCAAAATTCCTGTAATCCTGTCCGTGTCAAAAAGCAAAAACAATGGGAATGGGCCACATTCTCAATAAATTAACAATGATGATCCCTTATTTCAACTCCCATCATCACATTGTTATAGAATGATGTTTTACGATGAGAATTTGTCACAATTTTGATGATGATTTCCTGCAAATGTAAACTTGATTTGGTAGGTCTGATGCTAATTATCTGGTAGGCCTAATAGGTAGTAATGCATTTATCCACAGAAGAAACGTGGATTTTTAGGTTATGTGGAGACCCGGCTCGGCATCATTATTAATTTACAAACGAAAGACAATACTAACTTACCAAATTTCTCGCTTCCAACGAAGATGCTTTAATAGTTCAATGAATAGGTACTTATTTAAGCGCGGGAAACGATTCACCTCACGTGCACAATTAAACACACCACAAATAACCTAACAAAGTGCGCCATTTATCATGGTGCGCCATCGCCATCCCCATCTGCGTTACGTAACGTTCAGTGCCGCCAATCTATGGGCATAAATAGAAATACCCTAAATCCATTTAAAATCCGAAACCGGGAAACATAAATGTAAGCTGCATTGCGCGCATATACCGCACAATGTGACGCACCCTAGCGCTTTATGTAATATCGCCTAGTGAGAATATATAGAGATGTCTCAGTTGCCATTTTTTGCGACTTGTCACGCAATTTCTGTTTAAAGTCCATCCCAGGGCGCGCGCAAAAATGCCTCTGTGAGAAGTTTATGAACTATGTACAAGGAAGCGCTTCGTAGCATCACATGTGCATTGTCACACGCGACTTCTGTATGTACGGAATGGGAAGGTCCCATTCAGCGTTTTTCTTGTCACAATGTCGCAAAACGTCCCCCGGCGGTAACTGGTTTACTGGGTTGTACATAAACTAACCGGCAATTATTTAAAAAATATGTAATACTCTTTAATTTTGCGAATTGTATGATAGTAAGGGTTACATTATCAAATTAATCACTATCATCATATTATTTAACTACAGAAACATTTTCAATACGGCCAGAATGAGGCAGCTAGAGGCCGGCCGGGCTAAGGCTGTCAGGAGTGGGCCGGGCTAAGGCTGTCAGGAGTGGGCCGGGTTAGGGCTGCCAGAGGCCGGCCGTGCCGTGGCTGTCTTTGTCTGGCCGTTGTTCGTATGCCCATAGTACGGCCACGTTGTGGCTGCTTTCGTATGGCCGATTCTCGTCTGGCCAGTACACGGCCGTAATTCTATTGCCAGTGCCGGACTTGCCGGACAGTTGCCATAACACGGCCAGACCTTCTGTGTTTGCTGGGTTCGGCTTACGTCAGTCAGTTGTCAGTTGCGAGGTTAGGTAGTAGTTTTGTTAGGAGACATCCTCTCGCTGACTCGAAATTTTGTGAATAATTCTGTGGAATTTTACGTTTTGTGTACTTAAGTGGAACATTGTAAATCCGGGAAAAACTTGGCTTTTAAAAAATCCAAGTGTCGATGTCACTGATGTCACCAACTGACACTGTCAGGCACGTCACGCTAGAATTCTCACTTCCGGCTCCCCAGTGGGGTGAGATCGCCATTTTGTGGTTTAGCAATGCCATCTATTAGCAGCTGATTTTCGCGAATAACATTTTGCCTATTAAAAGCTGTTTTTCCGCGATGTGTGACCACTGATAGACCAGGGGTATCAAATAAAACATAAAATGTAAAACGTCTTTTAACCTCGCCCTTTCAAAATAAATAAGGGAGGTTTCTGCCATTAGTCCAAAATTTTACTCCTTTTCATTTAGCAATACGCGATATTAGCGATGACGTGGAACCGCCATCTTTGTTGTGTATGGTTATAGTCAACGCCTCCCACTGGGGCCAAACAAAGCAAGATTTCAATGTGCAAATTCCAGAAAACTTAAATTTTTGTCAAATTCTTTATTTACAGCTAGTGTGTTGCGTTTTAAGACCTTAGTATTGACAAATTGAAGAATTTCTATCGAGTAAATCGTTACATTATGTCCACGATGAGCTTTGTGCTGAAATAAATCAAATCTACACAAGGAAATTCTCGCTTTGTTTAACTTCATTGCCATGGTAACAACCTTAACCTAGCCCAACAAAGATGGCGGACCTGCGTCACACTAATAGCCCGACAGTGACTTTCTTAGTAACTTTTCTTGTGGTTAAGTTTAGGTATTTCTTTGTTGTGACTGTTATGAGGTTAGAGCTGTCTATGTTGTGAGGTTAGGTACAGGCAGCGTGCTTTCAGCGCGTCTGCGCAACCTAAAGAGCCAAAGTAAGCAAAAATCCCTATATCAACAACTAAATCTCCCTAAAACCCTGGACTTTGCGATTTTATTTTTCATAATATATCGATACGATAAGCAAAAACCGGTCATTCTGAACTACTAACGTTTCAGTTTAGTCAAAATACTAAATAAAATAAACAGCTTTGTGCGGCAAGTGGTCATATTAATGATTTATTAGTAAATTACCTAGTGCCTTTTTGGTACATAATCTTTGAAATTTTAAATTAAAACCCCTATTTTTCACATTTCCATACGAAAGGCTTTCAAGTTCTGCTTTTAGAAATGTATTCACACTTAAGTCCTTTTGGGCAAAACTTAAAAATTTCAAGATTTATATACCTAGCATAAAGTGACAAATCGTTCGTTTAGAATTACAACGTCGTAAGCAGCATTTTTGAAATTTTTTGCCTAAGTGTTAAAATATCTTCCCTGGGAACTGAGGTGCAAGAAAAAAGGAAACTGTTAAAAATACTGTTTTAATTAAAATGAGAAATTACAAAATCGTATGCCACCAAAATAATTTTTGTTGGGATAACATACTCGTAAGTATTAACTGTATTAAAAAAAAATTTAAAATCAAGGCATTTCGTATTTCACCTTGCGTTTTAACATATTATATTGACGTTTTGAACTGTGCAATTACATTTCTCTTTATTTGTTTTTGCTTTTTTCAAACCTAATTTCCATAAACTGATGACAACATTTTTGGAAAATGTATCTGCGCATTTGAACTTGGACCAAAAATAAAGTCGCGGCACTTTCTAACGAACGTGGCGTTGGTGTAAGTCAGGCTTTTTTCTGTTGGTTTATAATCGGGTTTTCAGTTCCGGATGTTACAAACTCAACGATTTCCAAATACCTGCGATTCGTTACTAAAATTCTGCAACAAACTACAATAGGCGATTCGCTAGATGACCCATTTCCATTCGTCAGCAATTCGTTAGACTCTAAAACTGAATTTGCGTACTTCAAATTATCAACAATTTATTGTTTTCTGCCGTGCGATTCGTTACATCTGCAATTCGTTAGACTCTGCAATGGTTTGCGATTTGTTATGTAGATATGAGGTTGAATCGTGCTTCGCTAGGTTAGTCAAACTGAAAAACGGCGATTCGTTAGATCAATTTTCTGTATTCTCTCGTTGGATGTTACAAACTCAACGATTTCCAAATACCTGCGATTCGTTACTAAAATTCTGCAACAAAGTCAAACAGGCGATTCGCTAGATGACCCATTTCCGCTCGTCAGCAATTCGTTAGACTCTAAAACTGAATTTAGTGGGTACTTCAAATTATCAACAATTTATTGATTTCTGCCGTGCGATTCGTTACATCTGCAGTTCGTTAGACTCCGCAATGATTTGCGATTCGTTATGTAGATATGAGGTTGAATCGTGCTTCGCTAGGTTAGTCAAACTCTCGGTCAAACTGCAAAACGGCGATTCGTTAGATCGATTTTCTGTATTCTCTCGTTGGATGTTATAAACTCAACGATTTCCAAATACCTGCGATTCGTTACTAAAATTCTGCAACAAAGTCAAACAGGCGATTCGCTAGATGACCCATTTCCGTTCGTCAGCAATTCGTTAGACTCTAAAACTGAATTTGGTGGGTACTTCAAATTATCAACAATTTATTGATTTCTGCCGTGCGATTCGTTACATCTGCAATTCGTTAGACTCCGCAATGATTTGCGATTCGTTATGTAGATATGAGGTTGAATCGTGCTTCGCTAGGTTAGTCAAACTGCAAAACGGCGATTCGTTAGATCGATTTTCTGTATTCTCTCGTTGGATGTTACAAACTCAACGATTTCCAAATACCTGCGATTCGTTACTAAAATTCTGCAACAAAGTACAACAGGCGATTCGCTAGATGACCCATTTCCATTCGTCAGCAATTCGTTAGACTCTAAAACTGAATTTGGGTACTTCAAATTATCAACAATTTATTGATTTCTGCCGTGCGATTCGTTACATCTGCAATTCGTTAGACTCCGCAATGGTTTGCGATTCGTTATGTAGATATGAGGTTGAATCGTGCTTCGCTAGGTTAGTCAAACTGCAAAACGGCGATTCGTTAGATCGATTTTCTGTATTCTCTCGTTGGATGTTACAAACTCAACGATTTCCAAATACCTGCGATTCGTTACTAAAATTCTGCAACAAAGTACAACAGGCGATTCGCTAGATGGCCCATTTCCGTTCGTCAGCAATTCGTCAGGCTATAAAACTGCGATTGGTTACTTCAAATTATCAGCAATTTATTGTTTTCTGCCGTGGGATTCGTTACGGCAGCAGTTTCGTGTTGTTTTTCTGCAATTCTTTAGACTCCGCAGGCTCAGTAGTTTGCGATTCGTTATGTAGATTTGAGGTTGAATTGGGCTTCGCTAGGTCGAATTTGCACGGTTCGCTAGATTATTCGCACTGCAAAACGGCGATTCGTTAGATAGATTTTCTGTTGTCTGTCGTTGGATTCCACGAACTCAACGATTTCCAAGTCCCTGCGATTCGTTACTAAAATTCTGCAACAAACTACAACAGGCGATTCGCTAGATGACCCACAATTCGTTAGGCTCTAAAACTGCGATTGGTTACTTCAAATTATCAACTTCACTGGGTTGAGTTTACGACAGTTTAAAGTCGTTAGATTGAAGCTGAGATTCGTTAGATTGGACACTTCTGCAATTCGCTTATTCAAACCACAAAAAGGCGATACGTTAGATCAATTTTCTGTTATCTGTCGATGGATTTGAGCGAGGATTTGAGGCTGAAATTCGTTAGGTTAACTTTACGACAAAATTGAAGATGAGATTCGTTAGACAGAATATTTTTGCAATTCGTAGATTTCATTTACATGTAACAGGCGCTAGACTTCTAAATTCCTGCGACTCGTTATTAAAAAGCTGCAACTAGACGATTCGTTAGGTCAATTTTATGCAGTCTTTCAGCAATTCGTTAGATTCCGCAAGTTGAACGGCTAGGGCTTGCGATTCGTTACTAAGATGTGTGGCTGAAATTTGCTTCGTTAGATTGAGTTTACGACAAGTTCAAGATGAGATTCGTTGGATAGAATAATCAAAATCAAAAATCAAAATTCTTGCCAGTGTCAATCAAAAGTAGCAATATGAAGGTTGCGAGGAGTCATTGTTGTTAATTATTGTCTTTGTTTTTACTTTTTGACAATGACAATCATTTTGACGGAACTGAAGAGTGAAGATCCGTTTAGAAACCAAGAGAAAAAAAGCCTGAGTCAGACAACCCCCGCATTCCTTAGAAAGTGGCGAGGCTTTAGACGCGTTTTTGAGCGATTTCAAATATTTAATGTTATTTGTTATGATGTTGTATTTATTTTGCAGTAATTTTTCTGAATTACAATATTGTATCAACGTTAAATAAATTAAGTGTTGAATTTTGGTGCAACAAAGTGTTTCTGAAATAATTGTTTTTTCTACGGATTACGGGAATTTTGATAAGAAATATGTAATCAAATTGCTTATTAAATTTTTCTGAGTAATCTTAACCAAAATTTTTAATTATTACATGTAACAGTTTAGAAATATTGCTCCCACACATTACAAACTTTCATATCTCGCAACGTCATAAAGTGCACATACGATAGTGTAATTCTAAACGAACGAAATGATTTAAATGGGGGGTTAAACCCACAACCACAGCCAATTTAATCAACAAACCCCATTTTGTTAATTAAAAAAAAGGATTACGAAAAAGACGATTTATTTTCAGTAGGTAAATATTTATTCATTTTAGAAATATAGAGTACAAATGAAGTACTTCACCTTCAGTGCCAACTATTTTCATATTACTATTAGCAGTTATTTGACTTCGAATTTCACTCAACAACGTACCTACAAGAAAGTTTTTTCCATGTTTTATTGTGCTTTATACATTACTTCAACCACAGAAAATGTACAATAACATATATGTGGCGTTTCAAATTATACTTTTATGATTTAACCTCGACTTCAGTTGGATGTTTAGCAACTATATGCCGTTTTAGGTGGCCCTTTCTTTTAGCCTTGTAGTCACAATTATAGCACTGATACCATTTAATCTCGTCTTCATTTAGATGTTTACAAATTATGTGCGATTTCAGACCCTTCTTATATTTAGATTTGAAATCACATTTATCACAGCCAAGCCAATTAATACGGTCTTTACCTACATGTTTGGTAATCATGTGTTGCTTCAGGTCACTCTTCCGTTTACTTTTGCGGTCGCATTTATCGCAATAAAACCATTTGATCTTATCCTCATTTAGATGCCTAGCAATTACGTGTTGTTGCAGGCACGTCTTAAATCTAGTTTTGAATTCGCATTTCTCGCATTTGAGCCATTCAATCTCGTCGTCATCTAAATGTTTAGAAATCACGTGCCGTCGAAGGTGATTTTTTTCTTTAACTTTGTAGTCGCATTTCTCGCACTTAAACCATCTGATCTCGTCTTCATCGAGATGCTTGTTAATCATATGCTGCTTCATATATGCGTGTCTTTTAGATTTGTAGCAGCATTTGTCGCACTTGAAGAATCTAATTTCGCCCTCATTTCGATGTTTAACGATAAAGTGCTGTTCCAGGTTTCTTTTCACTTTAGCTTTATATTCACATTTTTCGCAGTCGAACCATTTTTGGCGGGATAAGTTCTCGGACAAATCAGAACGTTCGCCTACATTAAGCGAATCTTCTTTGACTTCAATTTCTTCTTCAACTTTTATCTCTACGGTTTCCTCCTCCAATTCTTCTTTAATTTCTTCCTTAAGAAAAACCTCTTCAATTTCATCGTGGAAATCCGATTGAAATTCTTCAGCCATTACAATTGAAGAAATCGGACCTTTAATTATTTGCAGTTTTTCACAAATAATCCAGTTTTATTTTATAAAATGCGACTTTTATCTAATCTTATCGACAACATAACCTCACTTTACACTAAACGTCAGATTGACAGGTACGCCAAGGCTGCGTTCAGAAATGTTGCGCTGGCTAATCGAGTAGGGGAAACGGGGGAACAGTGAGACTTTGGGGAAAAATTAAGAGGAAGGTTGAGCGCTGTTGCGTCAGAATCCTTAAAAATATAATCAGCTAACAAAAATTATTTAAAAATGACAAACCCCCAAAAAACTGCTTTCAAAGGGCATAAAATAAAAAAATATTCACAATTACATACTTCATTGGAAATGCTTGGAAATAAAATTAAAATTTCTGATAAAATGTCGATTTACAACGCATAAACAAAGTTTTGGTTTTCAAAAAAATTTATATTTCCAAGGGCCATTCAGAATATTACAATTATAAAAAACGGCCTGAATTTATTAAGTAATCCACTTCAAAAAGCAATTTAAAAAATTGATGATGTACGTGCCAGCGATCTCACCCTTCTGTAGAATCTCTTGGTGTAAGAACACAGAGATGACAGTTCTGTCACCTGTTTCCGATAGAAAATTATAATCTGTCCGGGATCCACACGACCGGGATTCACCCTATTTCCATGGCGAATCATTGTTGTCAACAATGAATCGCCATGGAAATCGGGTGAATCTCGGTCGTGTGGATCCCGGACAAACCATAGATTTGACATTGACGAACATGAATGAAGTGGACAGGTTGGCTCGTACTTTTCGTAAGGATGTAGCAAAATTCGAATTCTGATTGTTCAGGGTGTCTCAGGACGTTCGTACTTTGACGTGCGTCAAAATCTACAAAAAAAATTCTAAAGTTTTGAAAATATAAAACAATTAAAACAGAAAAAAGTCCTCAAAAAAGCCAACGAAAGATGTATATCAATGCGATGTGTGTCCCTGTAGATGTTTACCTTGTTAATGTGTATGTAGGGGCGAGCTGAATTTACTGGTGGAGTCGGATGCAGATTTTATAAATCTGCACCTAGTAGTAGTGCCTCCGCAGACGCACAGTGGTGTTAAAAAGACGAAATTATGAAAATTGGCCGTACATTTTACTCATTTTTTTTGTATCTACTAAAAATATATATTTTTTAAGGAGAATGACAGGTCGAAAAACGTACACCCAACGTACCACTTGCCCTCATACCCCTCTATAATGGTAGAATCAAAGTCGGCTGAAATTAAATGTTTGGTACAACCTGTCCTTAAAATAACAACAATGATACTTTTCCTGTTGTTTCAACTTAATTTTTGTCATTTTAAGAGCCTTTTAAAGTTAATCAACGTTGATGAATACCGGTAACCTTTTTAAAAGTGAAATTTGATTGATTCTCTTAAATTTCTTATAACTCGAGAACTGTTGAACTTTTGACTAAAAATTTAATGCTAAAGTACTTTGAAACTAGGGCTGTGCGATATTATGATTTGAATATCGATTATTTTTCACCCCCTTAACTTTTCATCCCCCTTTGTTAGATTGTAATGAGAATTTGCTCATCCACCTACAATGTCACTATAAATTAGAACACGAAATCCTGATGCATTGATACGTGGAACAGTTTTTAAGGTCTGGTATTTTTATGTTTCTTCTGGGGGGTTGAAATATTGCGAGTGGGGTGGAAAAAGTGAAAAAGGAAAACACAAGCTACTTATATAAATTCAACTTATGATGGCCAAAGGAAAAACTAAATTGGACGAATTTAGTAAAATGGGTGCTTAGGGGGTTGAAAAATTGTAAAGGGGGATGAAAAGTCAAAGAGGGTGAAAATTAACCCAAGTTAAGTAGAATTACAGAAAATAATACAAAAATAAGACAATTATGCAAATTTAGCCCTTGGAGGGTTGAAATATTGAATTTAGTAAAATGGGTGCTTAGGGGGTTGAAAAATTGTAAAGGGGGATGAAAAGTCAAAGAGGGTGAAAATTAACCCAAGTTAAGTAGAATTACAGAAAATAATACAAAAATAAGATAATTATGCAAATTTAGCCCTTGGAGGGTTGAAATATTGCGAGGGGGTTGAAAAAGTAAAAAATGTAAATATTATCCAAAAGAGTAAAATTTATTACCGAAGAAAGACAAAATTGCACGAATTTGGCCAATTTAACGTTCGAGGGGTTGCAAAATTGTGAAGGGGGATGAAAAGTTAAGGGGGTGAAAAGTGACTGTAGTAAAGTAGAACTTTCGAAAATTACACTAAAAAGAAGCGGTCTGCGGAAATTTTGCTTTTTGTGGGTTCACATATCGAGGTTGGGGGTGTTAGTAGCCTAAGGATTGGTTTTAGGTTGAAGACTCATAAGACCTTTTTTCAATGATTAATGAAGTCTTTTGAACCCTGTGATTTAATACAACACTTATCTGAAGAAATTTCCAGTTTCAACCCTTAAATTTAACCCCCTTTGTTAGATCGTAATGAAAATTTGCTCATCCACCTACAATGTCACTGTAGATTAGAACGCCAAATCCTGCATTGATACGTCGAACAGTTTTTAAGTTCTGGTATTTTTGTGTTTCCGCATATTAGGGGTTGTAGCGCCTTTGAGGGTGCTTTTTTGCAAAGTATGAATAACACCTTTTTTAAATCATTAACGGTAAGCTATCGAATGACGCTAATTTCGACCAATACTTATAGATCGGAATTGTGGGTTACAACCCCTAATTTCCACCCCGTTGGTCCGATATGGCCCAAAAGCAATCCCCGCCTTACTTTTAGGGCACAAAGCCGTATAGTAAATTTGATCTCGACACCTCATTCAATGTTCTCAAGTTATCCGACGTTTTGTATTTCTGCATGTTAGGGGTTGTAGCGCCTTTAAGGGTGGTTTTTGGTAAAATATGATTAACACCTTTTTTGAATCATTAACGGAAAGCTATCGAATGACGCCAATTTCGACCGATACTTATTAAGCAGCATTTTAAGTTACAACCCCCAATTTCCACCCCCTCCTTCCGATTTTGCTAAAAAAACATCCCCTGTAAGGTTTCATCGAAATATATGTGTATGTTGAGTTTCAGATGGATGCGTGCAACACTTGCGGAGTTATTACTTTTTTTGAGATTTTCATCCCCTAAATTTCATCCCCCAACTAGGGACCCCCTCACGTTCAATAGACTTGAAGGTCGAACATGCGTACCAAGTTTCAGTAAGATACCTTCAGCAGTTCTCGAGTTATAGCAATTAATAGATTTTCAGTTTCAATCCCCTAAGATTTCACCCCTTTATGATTTACAGGGGTGAATTTATTTTTCCGCTGTTACATAACTCTTTGTGTATTTGCTTACTTCGGTTGTTCATAAATAAGTCAATAGAATTTCAGGAAAAATAAATAAAACCTATTTAACCACTGACAAAGCGTTAGGGGTTGTTAGTAGCCTAGGGGTTGATTTTAGGTTGAAAACTCATAAGACTTTTTTCAATGGTTGATAGAAATCTATCGAACCCCGTAATTTTATACTACCATTTACTTGAAGAAATTTCAAGTTTCAACCCCTAAATTTCATCCCCTTTATTGGATGTTAGTAAAAATTCGTCCATCCCCCTCCAGAGTCACTGAAAATTACCGCATCAAATTCTGCGTTGATACGCTGAGTGGTTGTTGAGTTCTCGTATTTTTGTATTTTTGCATGTTAGGGGTTGTAGCGCCTTTAAGGGTGGTTTTTCGTAAAATATGAGTAACACCTTTTTTGAACCATTAACGAAAAGCTATCGAATAACGCCAATTTCGACCAATACTTATTAAGCAAAATTTTGAGTTACAACCCCAAATTTCCACACCCTCAATCCGAGTTTGCGTAAAAAACATCCCCCGTAAGGTTTCATCGAAATATATGTGTATGTTGAGTTTTAGATGGATGCGTGCAACCCTCGCGGAATTATCACATTTCTTGTGATTTTCATCCCCTAAATTTCATCCCCCGAAATTGGCACCCCTCTCACTTTCAACAGATTTGAAGGAAGAACATGCATACCAAGTTTCAGTAAGATAGCTCCAGTAGTTCTCGAGTTATTGCAATTAATATTTTTTTGGTTTTTCACCCCTAACTCCCACCCCCTTGGTCCGATATGGCCCAAAAGCAATCCCCGTCTTACTTTTTGGGAGGCAAAACCGTATACCAAGTTTCAGCTCGATATCTCAATCCGTTCTCAAGTTATCCGACGGACAGAGTGAGGAGCGATCGATACGACGAGCGAGCGAGCGAGCGAGCGAGCGAATAAGCAAAGACAAGAGTACCTCCGCATTCTGCTACGGCACTAAAAACATTTTGACTTGGATTAAAGATTTTCAAAAAAAAATGGTAATTTCCAAAAAAATACAGTGTGTCTCATTTTAACTGGAACCACCAAAATATTTCGGTTAACATTGAACAAAGCAATTCACTCTTTTCTTCTACGTGTAAAGCTCCAAAATCTGCATCTCTAGTATACTTAACTTTTTCTTATCCCGAAATCTCAACCCACTGCGATTAATTAAAGAGGACAAAAATAACGAAACCGTATTAGGCATTTCTTTATCGAAAAATTTTATTAAGAAAAGATGCTCAGGATGACCCCAATGACCAAAATGTTGTATTTCTTGAGAGAAAAATCTGAAATATCGAAGACTTCAATATTTTTGCAACAAAAGGGTTCATATGCAATAAAAAACAATTGAAATGAATTTGTTTGATATTTGCTGTTAGCTATGACTGGGTAAAATTTTACTATCGGAGAAAAAGTTGAAATTATATACCTAATTATATACCAAAAATCTTAATATAACTCAAATTTTTTGCCGATTGTAAAATTTAGCCCAACAGCAAATGTCAAACAAACTCATTTCAATTGATTTTTGTTACACATCAAACATTTTGTTGCAAAAATATTGAAGTTTTCGATATTTTTGGTTTTTTTCTCAAGAAATTCAGCATTTTTGTTTTGGCCTGAAACTTTGGATTTACCCATTTGGGGTCATACTGAGCATCTTTTCTTAATAACATTTTTCGATAAAAAAATGCCTAATGCGATTTCATCTTATTTTGGCCCCTCTAATTAATCGCAGTGGGCTAAGATTTCGGAATAAGGAAAAGGGGAAGTACATTTACTAAAAAAGAGCGGATTGATTTACTCAATATTAACTGAAATATTTGGGTGATTCCAGTTAAAATGAGACACATTGTATATCAGAATGTAGTCCTCGAAAAAAAAAACAACTTTCAAAAAAATTTTTTTTTTTTTCTCAAACAATATAATATGCAAATAAAGATGATATTAAAACATCAAATGAACGAATAAATTTATTTTCAAATGGTTTCAAAATACCTAAACAAAATTAAACATTCTTCAAAATATACAGGATGCTGTCGGTATTTAAAATTTCTAATGCCAGTTTACTCTTGCACTCGCATTTCCCGCATTAAAACTACCCTGGTGCTTCCTACCAATATGGCGCTGCAGGATATATTTGTGCTTAGCTTTGTAGTCGCATTTCTCGCACTTAAACCAGCTGATCTCGCCCTCATTCAGATGTTTATTGATCACGTGCAGATGCATCTCCTTTTTCTGTTTACTTTTATACTCGCATTTTTCGCACTGGATCCACTTGATTTCACTTTCACTTAGATGCTTGCAGATTTGGTGCGCGCGCAAGTTCCCCTTCACTTTAGTCCTAAAGTCGCATTTCTCGCACTTAAACCATTCTATCTCGCTTTTGTTTACATGTTTGTAAATTCTGTGCCTGTTCAGGTGTGATTTGCGTTTAGCTTTGTACTCGCATTTCTCGCACTTAAACCACTCGATCTCCCCCTCATTCAGATGTTTGTTGATCACGTGGTGATGCAATCCCATCTTTTGTTTACTCTTATACGCGCATTTCTCGCACTTAAACCAGTTAATTTCGTTCTCGCTTAGATGCTTGTTGGTTTGGTGCGTGCGCAACTTCGCCTTCTCTTTAGTTTTATAGTCGCATTTTCCGCACTGGAACCATTTTATCTCGTCCTTGTTTAGGTGTTTGTAAATTCTGTGCCTGTCCATGTGCGATTTGCGTTTAGCTTTGTACTCACATTTGTCACAGAGAAACCATTTGACGGGCTTTTTTGTAGGTAATTTCACGGGGCGTTCGTCTTCGTCCGGTTTCTCCAATTGGTCCACATTCAGATCGTGGCACTCGATCTTAATTTCTTCCTTGATTCCTTCTTCGACTTTTATCTTCACGTCTTCTTTGTAATCGTTCGCATTATCTGTTTCTGTTTCGCTCCATTCTTCCTTCGGTTCTACTTTAATGCCGAAGAGTGCTGACATTACAAAATTCTTTAATATTTTTAATGTTATATTGACATAACCTCACTCTCAACTACTTCAGTCAGCTGGCAATGCGCAGCGTCGCCACCTAACGAAAACTAAAATTCCCATAATTGATTTTCCTCAAAACCCCATTGACACCTAGTGGTAATATTTCGAAACTAAAATCGCGATATTAATAAAAATATCGCAAATTCGTGCTGCGGTAGAAATAACACGTTTCGATTGGTCACTTGAAAGACATCTTGGATGTGGAACCAATCAACGTTCGTCGATTTTACTGCACCCCGCGGTGCAGGACAGGCCGAGAGCGACATAAGTATCTGTGGCAGTGATGCCAACATTTCTACGACAAAAATGCTAAATTTGTCGGCAAAAATAACAAATTGTTCAGAAAAAATGTAAAACATTATCAAAACTCAAAACACAAATTTCCATTTCTGTGAATTAAGAGAATGGCGACCAGAGAAACCATCGCTAGATGTCGCTGGACTTTTTAGAAATGTCAATTCTAGATATTCTAGAAAGTTTATTTTTCTTTCGTTGGCGACACTGCTCATTGCCAGTTGACGTAGTTGTGACTAAGGATAAATCAATTTGACATATATAACATTTAAATATTAAAGAATTTTTCTTTTTAAATCTTAATATCAGCATTCGCAATTGATTTCTGTCATGGACTCGAATAGGAAGTTAATAAAGAAGAACCGAAGTGTGTACAGTTGAGTTAACCTTCAATAGGTACTACTATTTAAATTATTATTAAATATTAACTGAAGTTAACCTTTACAAACTAATTAACTCGACCAATTAACTTTTAAAGCCGTGAACTCCCATTGCGATTTTGTTAGTTTTGACTAGTTTTAACCCTCAAACTAGTTCTTCATAAAATTCTGAAATCTTTACCTATTGCTTATTTTAAGTAAACTTTCAAACTGATAATCTAGTTTGAGTGGATTTTCGAGATTCGAGAATTTAGACAACTTTTAACTTTTGATTTGTTTTATCAGAATTTAATGGGTTTTATTGGTTTTAACCTGCAACTTTTCAACATAAAACAACGATGTAACCTCATCCAATGTTACGTCAGCTGTATGACAGCTGACAGCTGTCAACAAGTATTGTCGTAATCTTTCTTTGAAAGTTAACTGCAGAACAGACCGGAGAATTTACATATCCACTTTGAAAGTTAATCGTTGAAGGATAACTTAAAAGTCGTGTTAATAATTTTAACTTCTAACTTCCTGGATCACCAATCAACTGCCAGTTTTTACTACATACTGTGTAGTTTTAAAGTTAACCTTAAAAAGTTAATGGGTTATCGAATTACACGGCAAACTCATTGAAACGTTAACCATATATCATTTTCAGAGCATTTTAAAGTTAAGATTTTCAAAACATCCATTATTTTGAAGGTTAACTATATTTTTCATGGTTAAGTTTTAGAGCGGACTCTGACCTTGAAAGTTAACTGCAGAATGAACCGAAGAATTGACATAAGTATCCACTTTGAAAGTTAATCGTTGAAGGATAACTTAAAAGTCGTGTTGATAATTTTAACTTCTAACTTCCTGGATCACCAATCAACTGCCAATTAACTACATACCTCTGTGTAGTTTTAAAGTTAACTTTAAAGAGTTAATGGGTTATCGAATTACACGGCAAACTCATTGAAACGTTAACCATATATCATTTTCAGAGCATTTTAAAGTTAAGATTTTCAAAACATCCATTATTTTGAAGGTTAACTAACTATATTTTTCATGGTTAAGTTTTAGAGCAGATTCTGACTTTGAAAGTTAACTGCAGAACGGACCGAAGAATTTACATAAGTATCCACTTTGAAAGTTAATCGTTGAAGGATAACTTAAAAGTCGTGTTGATAATTTTGACTTCTAACTTCCTGGATCACCAATCAACTGCCAATTAACTACATACCTCTGTGTAGTTTTAAAGTTAACTTTAAAGAGTTAATGGGTCATCGAATTAGCCGGCAAACTCATTGAAACGTTAACCATATATCATTTTCAGAGCATTTTAAAGTCAAGATTTTCAAAACATCCATTATTTTGAAGGTTAACTAACTATATTTTTCATGGTTAAGTTTTAGAGCAGATTCTGACTTTGAAAGTTAACTGCAGAATGGACCGAAGAATTTACATAAGTATCCACTTTGAAAGTTAATCGTTGAAGGATAACTTAAAAGTCGTGTTGATAATTTTGACTTCTAACTTCCTGGATCACCAATCAACTGCCAATTAACTACATACCTCTGTGTAGTTTTAAAGTTAACTTTAAAGAGTTAATGGGTCATCGAATTACACGGCAAACTCATTGAAACGTTAACCATATATCATTTTCAGAGCATTTTAAAGTCAAGATTTTCAAAACATCCATTATTTTGAAGGTTAACTAACTATATTTTTCATGGTTAAGTTTTAGAGCAGATTCTGACTTTGAAAGTTAACTGCAGAATGGACCGAAGAATTTACATAAGTATCCACTTTGAAAGTTAATCGTTGAAGGATAACTTAAAAGTCGTGTTGATAATTTTGACTTCTAACTTCCTGGATCACCAATCAACTGCCAATTAACTACATACCTCTGTGTAGTTTTAAAGTTAACTTTAAAGAGTTAATGGGTCATCGAATTACACGGCAAACTCATTGAAACGTTAACCATATATCATTTTCAGAGCATTTTAAAGTTAAGATTTTCAAAACATCCATTATTTTGAAGGTTAACTAACTATATTTTTCATGGTTAAGTTTTAGAGCAGATTCTGACTTTGAAAGTTAACTGCAGAATGGACCGAAGAATTTGCATAAGTATCCACTTTGAAAGTTAATCGTTGAAGGATAACTTTAAAGTCGTGTTGATAATTTTAACTTCCAACTTCCTGGATCACCAATCAACTGCCAATTTTTACTACATACTGTGAAGTTTTAAAGTTATAACCTTAAAGAGTTAATGGGTTATCGAATTACACGGCAAACTCATTGAAACGTTAACCATATATCATTTTCAGAGCATTTTGAAGTTAAGATTTTCAAAACTTCCATTATTTTGAAGGTTAACTATATTTTTCATGGTTAAGTTTTAGAGCAGATTCTGACTTTGAAGGTTAACTGCAGAATGGACCGAAGAATTTGCATAAGTATCCACTTTGAAAGTTAATCGTTGAAGGATAACTTTAAAGTCGTGTTGATAATTTTAACTTCCAACTTCCTGGATCACCAATCAACTGCCAATTTTTACTACATACTGTGAAGTTTTAAAGTTATAACCTTAAAGAGTTAATGGGTTATCGAATTACACGGCAAACTCATTGAAACGTTAACCATATATCATTTTCAGAGCATTTTAAAGTTAAGATTTTCAAAACATCCATTATTTTGAAGGTTAACTATATTTTTCATGGTTAAGTTTTAGAGCGGACTCTGACCTTGAAAGTTAACTGCAGAATGAACCGAAGAATTGACATAAGTATCCACTTTGAAAGTTAATCGTTGAAGGATAACTTAAAAGTCGTTGATAATTTTAACTTCTAACTTCCTGGATCACCAATCAACTGCCAATTTTTACTACATACTGTGAAGTTTTCAAGTTATAACCTTAAATAAGAGTTAATGGGTTATCGAATTACACGGCAAACTCATTGAAACGTTAACCATATCATTTTCAGAGCATTTTGAAGTTAAGATTTTCAAAACTTCCATTATTTTGAAAGTTAACTATATTTGTCATGGTTAAGTTTTAAGGCATATTCTGACTTTGAAAGTTAACTGCAGAATGAACCGAAGAATTTACATAAGTATCCACTTTGAAAGTTAATCGTTGAAGGATAACTTTAAAGTCGTGTAGATAATTTTAACTTCCAACTTCCTGGATAACCAATAAACTGCCAATTTTTACTACATACTTTGTAGTTTCAAAGTTAACCTTAAAAGGGTTAATGGGTTATCGAATTACACGGCAAACTCATTGAAACGTTAACCATATATCATTTTTAGAGCATTTTAAAGTTAAGATTTTCAAAACTTCCATTATTTTGAAGGTTAACTATATTTGTCATGGTTAAGTTTTAGAGCAGATTCTGACTTTGAAAGTTAACTGCAGAATGAACCGAAGAATTTACATAAGTATCCACTTTGAAAGTTAATTGTTGAAGGATAGTTTTAACTACTCCACTTCCTAAATCACCAATCAACTAACAATTTTTACTATAACTGCGTATACGTTGTAGTTTTAAAATTAACTTCAAAGAGTTAATGGTTTATCGAATTACACGGCAAAACTCATTGAAAGGTTAACCATATTCAGCATTCTGAAGGTAAAATTTTGAAAACTTGCATTATTTTGAAGGTTAACTATTTTTGATGGTTGATTTTTATAGTAGGTAGATTCTGGCTTTGAAAGTTAACTGCAGAACGAACCGGAGAATTTATATAAGTTATCCACTTTGAAAGTTAATTGTTGAAGGATAACTATAAAGTCGTGTTAATAATTTTAACTTCCAACTTCCTAGATCATCAATCAACTGACGGTTAACTTTTGGAGTAAAAATTAAAAACGTATTTTCAAGGTTAACTATATATTTTGAATATTAATTTTAACAATTCGGAACAACTGCCAAACGCACTGCCTGCTCAGAATTTAGGTAAGTATCTTTTTTGAAAGTTAACCGTTAAAAGTTAATTGCCTATACTGTGCCTAATATTTGGACAGTTGACTTTGAAGACAAATTCTTAAATTTTCAGAAATATCCATTTTGAAAGTTAACAAGAGCTTAATATTGCTATTTAAAAAAATTTGTCGGAAAACTATTTTTAAGGATGCTAATTGGTATTTTCGGTTATTTTCATTTTATAATATTTTTCGTTTACAAATCCTTGAAACCCAAATAGCTAAACGCTATTCCAGGAAACTGTTGCCAACCGTCTATTCAGAAAACCACTAGATTATCGGTAATGTCACTATTTTTTGTACAGAGGAGTGGCAACACTGTCATTACATTACATTCAGTAATATCATGTCATTTGAGTGACGTTAGTGTACTAATATAAGAAAAATATTCATTTGGCAAGTCCTAATTTATACATTTTATATTGAAATTAATTAATCAATTAATGTAATAACATAAAATAATTTCTGCAGTGTTAATGGCATCAGCATTCACAGCCAACTTCCACACAGAAATAGAAAAAGTAATTATTAAAGAAGAATGGAAAGAAGAAGAAGACGTGAAGATAAAACTAGAAAAAGAAATTAAAGTCGAAGTACAAGACAATATAGCCCCTGCCTCTTCACTAAAATGGTTCAAATGTGAAAAATGTGACTACAAAACCGACTACAACAGCAGCCTCAAAAGACACATAAATTGCAAACACCTCAGCGCAGAGGCCATAAAATGGTTTCGCTGCGAGAGATGCGAATACAAAACCAAACAAAAGCCCGACCTCGCCAAGCACGCGTCTAGCAAACACCTGAACCCACGCGATATTAAATGGTTCAAGTGCGAGAAATGCGACTACAAAACCAAAGAGAAGAGCAACCTGCAACAGCACATCGTCAATAAGCACAAAAGCGAGGGGGAGATCAGATGGTTTAAGTGCGAGAAATGCGAGTATAGGGCCAAAGTCAATAACTTGAAGCGGCACATGATCGATAGGCACCTGAACGAGAGCGAGATAGAGTGGTTCAAGTGCGGAAAATGCGACTACAAGTCCAAGCAAAAGTTCACGCTGAGGAGGCACGTGGTTAGTAGGCATTTCGACGCGGGCGAGATTAAATGGTTTAAGTGCGGGAAATGCGAGTATAGGACGAAGAGGAAGAACGACCTGCAACGGCACGGGGTTAATAAACATTTGGTTGAGGGGGAGATAGAGTGGTTTACGTGCGGGAAATGCGAGTTCAAGACTAAACAGAAGTGTGACTTGAAGCGTCACATAAGTAGAAGACATGTATCCTAAGAAAAAGTTTTAATGAAAAAATATACAATATAATATATTTACATATCGAATATTAGCCTCTTAAACCTTGAAAAACCTCATTTAGCAACTGCTATTTTATTCGCAACCTCCCAAAATTATTCGTAATTTCAATAGAAAACCTCTCAAAATGTTTCTGCAAACCTTTCAAATCACGTTATTTATAGATGACTTGCGGACCTCTCAATATACGCCTGAAATGAAGTTTGAGAGGTTGCTCAAAATATCTATGCCGAAAACCCTTCAAATCAAAGAGTAATTAATCTCAAAGTCAAAAAACCTAATTTAACAACCTTTCAAATCATACAATTAACCTCTCAAAACTTTTTGAAATAGCCGCGCAGCCTTTTAAACCACTTAAAGTTGTTTATAGAATTCCTACGAACCCCTCAAGTACTACTGGAACGAAGTTTTGAGAGGTTGCTCAAAATATATTTGCGGAAAACCCTGCAAATCAAATATTAATCTTTTAAAGTTCCAAAAACCTCGAGTAACTGTTTTTATTTAATCGCAACCTCTCAGTAAGAACCTCTCAAAATGATTTATTTGTACACCTTTCCAATCATAGATTGTAAAAACCGCGTTTTAAAAGTGTTGTTTTATTAGCAACCTCTCAAAATTAAGTTTGAGAGGTTGCTCGAAGCAATCGAATATCAGCGTCTCAAGTTTCCCGAAACCTATTATACTAAACGTTCAACAACTGTTATTTTATTCGCAACCTCCCAAATTATTCGTAATTTCAATAGAAAACCTCTCAAAACGTTTTTGCAAACCTTTCAAATCACAGGTTGAACCTCTTGATACCTTTTAAACTAGCCACGACATCACCTCCTAAACCTATACGTTCTTTGTAAGTGGCTTGCGAACCTCTCAAAATACGTCTTGACAACCTTTCAAATCATTAATTGAACCTCGAAAAACCTTTAGAAATTAGCTGCACCGCCTCTTAAACCTCTTAAAGTTTATAAAATTCCTACGAACCCCTCAAAGTACGACTGGAATGAAGTTTGAGATTGCTCAAAATATCCAAATTTTTCACTATTTCGTTAAGTCAGAACCTCTCAAAATGATTTATCTGTACATCTACTTTCAAAAAACCGCGTTCTACAAGTGTTATTTTATTAGCAACCTCTCAAAATTAATCGTATTTCAGTAGGAAAGGCGTCACAAGCATAAAAGACATATATCTTGAGAAAAAAAAGTTAAAAAAAATACATATTCCATATTGATACCTACAATACCTACAAATATTAGCTTCTTAACTTTGAAACACCTCATTTAGCAACTCTTACTTTATTCGGAACCTCTCAAAATTATTTGTAATTTCAATAGAAAGCCGCTCAAAATGTTTCTGCAAACCTTTCAAATCACGCGTTATTTGTAAATGGCATGCGGACCTCTCAATATACGCCTGAAATTAAGTTTGAGAGGTTACTCAAAATATCTTGCCTGAAACCCTTCAAATCAAAGAGTAAGCTTTTAAAGTCAAAAAACTTCATTTAACAACCTTTCAAATCATACAATGAGCCCCTCAAAACTTTTAGAAATAGCCGCGCCGCCTTTTAAACCTCTTAAAGTCGTTTATAAAATTCCTACGAACCCCTCAAAAGTGAGGCAAAATACATATTTCATTGATACCTACAATTCCTACAAATATTAGCCACTTAAACTTTGAAAAACCTCATTTAGCAACTGTTATTTTATTCGCAACCTCTCAAAATTATTCGCAATTTCAATGGAAAGCCTCTCAAAATGTTTCTGAAAACCTTTCAAATTACACGTTATTTGTAAGCGGCATGCGGACCTCTCAATATTCGCGCGAAATTAAATTTGAAAGGTTACTTAAAATATCTAGACCCTTCAAATCAAAGAGTAGGTAATCTTTTAAAGTCAAAAAACCTGATTTAACAACTGTTAACATCAACCTTTCAAATCATACAATGAACCTCTCAAAACTTTTAGAAATAGCCGCGCCGCTTTTTAAACCTCTTAAAGTTGTTTATAAAATTCCTACGAACCCCTCAAAGTTCGACTGGAACGAAGTTTGAGAGATTGCTCAAAATATATTTGCGGAAAAAACCCTACAAATAAGGGTTTCTAGTATAAGAAGGTCCTTTTCTAATCGTGACGTTTTCTAGCGCACTACGACGTAATTGGTGCTTGAGCTCAGGTGATACATTTCCTATTGCGTGCTAACTTGCGTGTCTGTATAACAATTTATCTCTCTTCAGGCGCCACCCCGGCAAGCGCACTAAGCGCAGAAGCCACGCGCACATCTTCCGTCTTTTTATACTAGGTATAAACCCTTATTAAATATTAATCTTATAAAATTCCAAAAACCTCGAGGCTGTTTTTATTTAATCGCTACCTTTTCAAAAATGTTCACTATTTTGTTAAGAAGTAAGAATCTCTCATTATTTAATCGCTACCTTTTCAAAAATTTTCACTGTTTTGTTAAGGAGTAAAGAATCTCTCAACATGATTTATTTGTACATCTTTCCAATCATACATTGTAAAACCGCGTTTTACAAGTGTTATTTTATTAGCAACCTCTCAAAATAATCGTATTTCACCAAGAAGTAAGAGCCTCTTAAAATGCACTTGTAAACCTTTCATTTTTCAAGTCACACATTCACCCTCTCAAAACCTTTATAAATAGCAACGAAGCCTGAAACCTCTGAAAGTTGTTTGCAAAAGACCTACGAACCCCTCAAATTACGTTGTGAATAAAGTTGAGAGGTTGCTCGAAGCAATCGAATATTAGCCTCTCAAGTTTTCCGAAACCTCTTATACTAAACGTTTAACTGTTATTTTGGTGGTAACCTCTCAAAATTATTAATTATTTCAGAAAAAGTAGGAATCCCTTAAAAGACTCTATAAGCCTCTAGGAACCCCCAAAATCTTTTAGCTTTTCTTCATTATTTTACTCAACCCCTCAAAATAAGTTTTGGGTAAAACCTTCAATTCTAGTAGTCTCAAGTTTCCAAAGCTTTTAAAACTCGATTAAGGGCTGCATTTTATTTCCAGACTCTTAAAATTGTTAATTTCGGTAAGAAAATTTCAAAATACTTACTAGCTACTACCAACCCCCTTAAAATCGGTTAGCCTTAATTTTTTCTGTAGTTCATTATTTCAGTGACGACCTCTTCAACATCTTCAACCTCTGAAATACATTTAAAAGAAACAATTTCAGTTTCTAGGAACCCCCAATAACGTCTGTAACCTATAAATAGTAGATATCTTCGTAAAATTTTACAAAAAACTGAAATGAAATCTCTTAATCTGTTAGCAACTTCAATATTCGTTGCTTCATTAACAACCCCTCAAACACGCCTTGAACCTCTGAAAATTTTGAAAGCGTTAAATAACTTTTGAGCCTCCAAGTCCAAGAGCATCCATGCAATGATGTTTGAGAGGTTATAATAACCCCTTAACACATTTTAGGCTTCTTTCGATTGATCCAGCCTCTTGCTACATCTTAAAACATCCAACATTATAAAAGAAGCTTTTTAATCTTGGGAGTTTTTGAAAGTTTCTCGAGATTTTTCAAATTTTACTCCAGAAATCTTTTAAAACCTTTCAAGCCCACCTTAAAACCCCTCAACTTGTGTGCGTTAGTTTCAGAGCTTAGTAACCTCTGCAAATATTTATCATGAGCCTCTAACGTAACCCCTCAACTGTTGTTTTTAATATTAACAACCCCTCAACCTCTCAATATGCCTCTTAAACTTACTTATGTAAAAGATTTAGTAACACTTCAGTGAGTTTTAGTTTTAATAGCTTGCTAGGGACTATCAAAGTTTTATTTGGATTTTATAACCCCTCAAAATTGAATACTCATATTATAAAAAAGAACCCCTCACTCTTCAGAACTTTTTTAATTTTGTGAGTTTTTAAAAGATTCTGTTGTACCTACGAAGTGAAAACTTTTTACTTGACTCGTAAAACCTTTCAAACCCCTCTTAGAACCCCTCAATTTGTACGGTTTAGTTAGCTGTTGTTCTTCATATTAACCCCTCAACTTTTCAATAAACATCTTAAATTTACGTAAAAGACAGAGAAGCCCCTCAGTCAAGAGTGAGAGGTTGCAAGAGTCTATGCAGCATTTATATCAATTAGGCCACTTATGCAACCTCTCAAAATTGGACTCCACACGGTTAAATCGGCATTTTTTCTCTTTCAACTAAAATACTAGAATTCTTATTGAAATAAATAGTACCTGTGACTCAAAATATGTATTTTCACAATTTTTTATAGAGGGCTGTAGGAAGTTTTTGCTTTAGACGGTTGGCGACATTACACAATTGGGATTTCCATACAACTATATAATTTAAGTATGTACGACAGGATGGCAACACTGGTTCAGATGTCACTTGCCTGGCCCGCTAATGTCATCTACGTGAGGTTATGTTACGTTATTGATTTGTGATTTTATCGAATTTATATTGAAACTAATCCATTAATACAAAAATTTTAGTCCAATTTCTGCAGTGATAATGGCAGTATTCACAGCCAACTTCCACGCTGAAATTGAAGAAGTATTTATCAAGGAAGAGCCCAAGGAAGACGAAGAAAACAAGATAAAAGCCGAGGCCCAAACCCCTGATTCAACAATCCCACTTCTGAACGTGGAAGCCAAACGGTTCGAATGTGACCAATGCGACTACAAAACCGCGCACAAGAGCAGCCTCACGTCGCACGTGATCCACAAGCACCTCAGCGCGGAAGACGTGAAATGGTTCCAGTGCGAGAAATGCGAGTACAAAACGAGAAAAAAGAGCAACCTGTCGCAGCACGAGAAGAATAAACATCGAAGCGAGGACGAGGTAAGGTGGTTCAAGTGCGGAAAATGCGGCTACAGGTCTAAAACGAACAACCTGAAGCGGCACATGACCGACAAGCATTTAAACGAAGAGGAAATTAAATGGTTTCGGTGCGGGAAATGCGACTACAAGGCTAAGCGAGCGAGCGACCTGAAGCAGCACATGCGCCTTAAGCATCTCGAGGCGGGGGAAATTAAATGGTTTAAGTGCGGAAAGTGCGACTTCAAGGCTAAGCAGAAGTGTGACTTGAAGCGGCACACGATTAGAACGCACCTAACCTAAAATTGTTTTGTAGTTTTTACATTTTACTACGAATATTTGAAAAACTTTTTTGTCTTTTTTGTTGACTGAGCGATTTTCTGACTTAAATTGTTTCAGATGACGATTGACTAGTGAAAGACAGAACCATCATCGTATTTGGGACATTTTGTGTCTAGAAGGTTGGCAACACTGCCGCTGAAGGTCACTTGACTGCCAGTGTAATGTCACACGAGTGAGGTTATGTTTTTTATACATGAAACAAAAATATTCAGAACTTATTAATTTAGGTATCAATTTAATGAGAATTAAGCAACAGAACAAACGGATATTAAAAAATTTAAATATAAATTAAAATCAGCACATACTAGGAATTCCCGTTAGGGTCCCATAAGATCAAGGTGGGCATATGTAGGTACAATACGGATAGAAAACGATAGGTTTATTGGACCTTATTGGAAATTCCCGATACAACACAGCTAAAATTCCTCATTTTGAATACCTACCGCACTAGGAATTTTCATTATAGGATTCAATGAGTGGGCATAATGTAGGTACAATACCAATAGAAAACAATAAAGTTTTGATTGAAGTGCTTTGTTACTGATGGGGAAGTTTGACGGAACTGTATTCGAATGGGAATTCACGTTAAGAAACAATAAAAATTGTATTGGAACAACCAATAGCTTCCTGACAATTCCAAATGGAAAACGATTAAATCCAAAAGCAGTGTCCAAACGCTTCCAACGACCAATAGGATACGATCAAACTTTGACATTTGTAAACCCTATGGGTATGCTTCTTCTTTAGAAACGATTTACTGAACCTTATTGGAAATTCCCGATTGGTATACCTCAAAGCAAATTCCAATTAGGTTCCAATGAGATCACACCTGTAGGTACAATACCAACAGAAAACGATAAAGTTTTGATTTAAGTGAACTGATGGGGAAGCTCGACGGAACTGTATTCGAATGGGAATTCACGTTAAGAACCAATAAAAATTGTATTGGAAAAACCAGTACAATAGCTTTCCTGAAAATTCCAAATGGAAAACGATTAAATCCAAAAGCAGTGTCCAAACGCTTCTAACGACCAATAGGATACGATAAAACTTTGACATTTGTAAACACTACAGGGTCATGCTTCTCCTTTAGAAACGATTTACTGGACCTTATTGGAAATTCCCGATTGGTACCTCTACCTCAAAGCCAATTCCAATTAGGTTCCAATGAGATCACACCTGTAGGTACAATACCAACAGAAAACGACAAAGTTTTGATTTAAGTGAATAAAATTCAACGGAACTGTATTTGGCTTATAATTCAGGTTTAGAACCAATAAAATTTGTATTGGAAAATCCCAATTCAAACTACTAAAAGCAAAATAACGGTATCTGAACTTTCCCAATAGAAAACGATTAAATCCAAAAGAAGTGAAGTTTCCCACAAAACCAATATAATACGATGTCTTTGACGTTTGTAAATACTACAGGGCCATAGGAAATTTCTCCTTTAGAAATGACGATTTCAACTATTTATTGGACCCTATTGGCAATTCCCCCATATTTGTACTTTACTAGGAATTCCCCTACAATACCAATAGAAAACCGTAGAAGACAATAAATTTTTGACTGAAGTGCATTATAACTGATGGGAAAGTCACAATTAAACTCGACGCAACTTTATTCAGGTGGGAACTCCCATTAAAGACTAATATAATTTGTATTGGAAAATCTCACTTTATACATAAAAAACACAGGTTGGGATATAGGTATATGAAATTTCTCACTATAAAACGATTAATACTAAAAGCGTCGTCGTTGGATGCTTCTTTAAAAACGATTTTAACGTTTTATTGGATCCTATTGGAAATTTCCGATAGGTATACCGCAAAGAAAATTCCAATTAGGATCCAATAAGATCACACTAGGCATATGTTGGTAGGTTATGTAGGTATTATACCAATAGAAAACGATAAATTTTGGTTGAAGTGAATTGTAACTGATGGGAAAGATACAATAGAATCTGGCGCAACTGTACTTAGCTGGGCATTCACGTTAAGAACCAATACAATTTGCACGATTTAATGGACTCTTTTGGGAATTCCCGATTGGTAGGTATACCACGAAGTAAATTCCAATTAGGATCCAATAATATCACACGAGGCATATGTAGGTACTATACCAATAGAAAACGATAAATTTTAATTGAAATGAATTGTAACTGATGGGAAAGCCGAAAGATACAATAAAATTCGACGGAATTCACGTTAACAACCAATACAATTTGTGTTGGAAAATATCAGTTCAAACAACCAGAAATAATACCTACGTTCCAATATAGGTATATCTGAAATTTCCCAATAGAAAACTATTAAAATCAAAAGACCACTAGAATACAATAAAACTTTGACATTTGCACACTACAGAACTATAGGAAATCTGATACATAGGGATTTCAGGATTTCTTATACGAAAGAGTGGCAACACTGGTTCAGATGTCACTTGACCGCCTGGCTAACGTCATCCGAGTGAGGTTATGTTGCTAGTACATTTTTTACATATTAAAAGTCGCCTAAATCGCGAATTAAACAAAAAATGTCCATTTAGGTAAGTCCAAAAATATTAAATACTGAAATTAATCGATGGTCATTCCAATAAATTAACATTAAATTCAATTTTTCTCTAGTTTTAATGGCAGCATTTGAAGTAGATTTTTTCAATAAAATCGAAGAAGTACTCATCAAGGAAGAACCTAAAGGGGTGGATAATGCTAGCGACGAAGAAGAAACTCCAGAGATAAAAACTGAAGAAGAAATCAAGCAAGAAATAGAAATCGAGTATCATGAGCTAAAAGATAAAAAAATCGATTCCGTGCAAAAATCTGACCAAAATTCAAACAAAAAACATCGAAAAAAATTTAAATTCGACCACGGAACCAAACGGCTCAAGTGCGAGAAATGCGAGTACAGAACCAAGGTCAAGCAACACATGCAACTGCACGTGATCAACAAACATCTGAACGAGGACGAGATCGATTGGTTTAAATGCGAGAAATGCGACTATAAGTCCAAGCAGAAAGTCACTCTGAGCAGGCACGTGATGAGTAAACACGCCGACGAGGGCGAAGTCAGATGGTTTAAGTGCGGAAAATGCGACTACAGGAGCAAACGGAAGAACGACCTGCAACGGCACGTGGTCAATAAGCATTTAAATGAAAACGAAATCGAGTGGTTTAAGTGCGAGAGATGCGAGTATAAGACTAAGCAGAAGGGTGACTTGAGGGTGCACGTAATTAGAAGACACGTGACTTTATGACTGCAATATATAATTGTCTGCTTGTGCCAATAAACTCCAATAGAATACGATAAAAAAGACAATTGTAACAGGGAGTTATGAAATGTTTTGTAATGGGAAAAATATAATAGATCTCTATTCGACGAGGAATTCACATTAAGAACTAGTAGGTTTAATGGAATCTACCAATAGAAAACGATTAACATCAAAAGCAGATGTGATGGGCGGTTCTGGCCGCTTTCTTGGCTGCCCATTTTTTATTCCTGAACTGTCAATTTTCCAATATCAACACTGCGTGAGGTTAACTTTCAAAAATTTTGAATTACTTGAAAATTAGCACGAGAAGTTAACTTTCAAATCTTTCGAAATCTAATGGAAATTGCCATTTAAGTGAATCTAAAATATGTTAACACGTAAGGTTAAAAGTTAATACGGATTTGCAGAATAAAAGAAAAAGTTAATTTCGAAACTACCTTTATAGAACTTTTGTTTTGCTCAGCCTGTATAATGGTATTTTGGTTTTTGGAAATTTATTAAAACCAAAATTTTCCAAAATGTTACAAACTTTAATTTTCAGAAATTTTCAAATTCCAAAATTCAAGATTTTTCTTCACAATTTTTGATTTTTGAAAATTTTGGTTTTTGACAATACATTTTAGAAATTTCTTGGTTTTCAAAATTTTTGAGCTGCCCGAATGTTTCTTTTGTTTTTCATAGCTACCTTACCTACTTGCATCCTACATACCTATAATTTAATACCAACATAACAAATAGCTAACTTCAGAAAATGTTCAGCTTTGAAAAAATTTCCTATAATTTTAATTTTAGTTTATTACCCCATTTGGGAGAAAGAAGCTTTGAAGTTTAGGGTTTTTCTAGCATACTGATACAGACGGTTGGAAACACTGTTTCGCTGTCAAGAAGCTATCCAAGCAAATGTCATCTTTAAGTGAGGTTAGGTTATGTTGTTGAAAAGGTAGACGAACGGTATTTAATCCCTGAATTAAAATAACTATTAATAGGTGAGTGAATATAACTGAAGGTACTATACATATTTATTAATATCGGGTGTCCCAAAAAAACCAGACAAAATGTATTTAGGAATAAGTCAGCCATTTCTCAACCGATTTGGATGAACCTCGTCTCAAATTAAAGCTAAAGAACCAAGCTTTCGAATTGTGAAAGAAACTATGACAGATGGCGCTGCCGTAGTGATCCTATTGATACTTTTTTAAAGGGTTTTTTAGGTGCTTGGGGATTGGTCAGACTAGCACCAATCGTTATGTGACTTAAATGGCCTTGAAGATCGTTCTTTTTTCTGCAAAAATGTTTTTTCAAAAGTCGATTTGGTTTACGTATTCATTTTCTGCGATTTTTTAAAAATATGTCTTTTTAACTGATATGACAGTTAAATTATCGCATTTGATGAAAACAGAGGTGACTGCCAATGAGGAACAAATTGGAGAGCTATTACTGAAAATTAAGCTGTTTTTGCATCATCATTTAGTCGTATCATAAAAGCGTGAAAATAAGGGAAAACACATTTTTTCAAAAAATCACTTAAAATTAATGCTTAAACCAAATCAACTTCTGAAAAAAGGTTTTTGAAGAAAAGAGAACGATCTTCAAGGATTTCTGAGTCTCATAACGATCGGTTGTTTTTTCACAAATCTCCACGCACTTAAAATAAGCCTTAAAAACAACTATCAATAGGACTACTACGACAGCGCCATCTGTCGTAGTTTCTTAGAGAGTTCGAAAGCCTGATTCATTAACTTTAATTTAAGACCACGTCCATCCAAATCGGTTAAGAAATGGCTGGCTTATTCCCAAAAATATTTTGTCCGTTTTTTTTGGGACACCCCATACATTTTGATTTACCTATAACTCGGTACCTACTACCTACCTATACTAGTTTCAAGCTAGATAAGGCATGGAAAACGAATGTAATATTACCTATATTCGTACCTATAATACTGGGTGTCCCAAACGATGCCTCAAAGACCATTTATGTCCACATCATTAATTAAATATAAAATAATAACTTTATTATTTAACTATTTAGCTATTAACTATATAAAAAGCCAACGGAAGATATATATCAATGCGATGTACATCTGCACCTAGTAGTAGTGCCGAAGCATATGCTCATGATAAAGAATTCGTGAGGGTGTATCAATTGATGAATTTTTTGCATTCAATTAGTATCTTCCGGTTGTAAGTAGGTACATATGGGTCAAGCATCAAATTTCCACCAAGTAAATTTTTTGTGTTGGGGGTTGAAGAGGGTGCAATTTTTTCCGTTCAATTATTATCCTCAGGGGTTGAAGGGGGTGGGTTTCGGGGGCGTTTACTTGGTACCTATCCTCCAATAACAGTGGTCCAAATCTTAAATTCATTTGGGCCCAATTAGTATATTCCAGTAACAAGTAGTCTATGGGTTGAATTTCCACCGAGTCAATTATTTATGTTTGTCAATTTTTCGTATTTGGGGGTTGAAGGGGGTGGTTTTCGAGGTTGCAACCTTTTGCGTTCAGTTAGTCTGTTCCTGTTGTAGATAGTCCAAGGGCTCAATTTCATCCAAGTCAATCATTTGTGTTCGAGGGTTGAAGACTGTGGGTTTTGGGGGTACAATTTTTTGCGTTCAAAATTTTTTTGTATTTCGGGGTTGAAGGGGTGAGTTTTAGGGGCGTAGTTTTTTTGTTCAATTCAACTCTTTCGGTTGTAGGCGGTGCAAGGGTTAAATTTCCTCCAAGTGGGGGCTTGAAGGGAGCGAGTTTCAGGGGTGCAATTTTTTGTGTTCAATTAGTTTCCTCCGGTAATAGGTATGGTCCAAGGGTTACATTTCCTCTAAGTGAATTTTTTGTTTCAAGGTTGAAGGGGTTGAGTTTCAGAGGTGCAATTTTTTTCTCTTCCTGTCGTATGTGATCTAAAGATCTAAGGTCTAAACATATGCTCAAAACTTTTTCTGTGCCATTGATTATTATAAGTTATCGAATTGCTTGAATTTCAAGCAACACTTATGTTAAATTTCGAGTTTCAACCTCTAATTTGTACCCCTTTCTGTTTCATCTTGCAGAAAAAAAACCATCCCTTATCAAATAATGTCAAAGCATGTGGTTTCAGACCTCCATGTGCAAAATATTTGAGTTTTCGTATTTTTGTGATTTTCAACCCCTAGATTTCATCCCTCAAGATTGACGCCCCTCACCTTCAACAGACTTGTACGTCAAAAACGCATATCAAGTTTCAGTAAAATATCTCCACTGGTTCTCCAGTTATTACAATTAATAATTTTTCGGTCCCGAAAAAAACCTCGCATCTCGCGCTTTTACTGCGAACGCTGCCTAAACGCTTGAAAATGGATTAAAATCGTATAAGGGAGAAATGTCGGTAACGAATAGACCTACAAAAAAGTCCGTGACAGAATATAAATATCTGTTACGGATAGCCGACAATAAGCCACTGAAGCTATTTTCGTCAAAAATTAAAACACAAAAACGATCTCGGTGGGCTACCCATCGTAGATAGCTATATGCCGTCGCGGACTTTTTTGTAGATCTTTTCATTGCCGACAATTCCTCCTTAGAAACTTTTACTTTAACTTCAAGCGTTGAGGCAGCGTTTGCGATCAAACGTCGAAAATTGTAATTTCCTTCAGTTTTTCACCCCTAACTCCCACCCCCTGGTCCGATATGGCCCAAAAACAAGCCCTGCCGAGATTTTCGTTGTATACACATGTGTACAAAATTTCAGCTCGATATCTGCTTTAGTTCTCAAGTTATGAGATGGACAGAGTAGACGGACGGCCGGCTGAGCGAGCGAGCGAGCGAATTCAGTAAAACTACAGCGCCTGCGCATATGCTTCGGCACTAAAAGATATATTATGGATCTACATATCGTAATAATTATTATTTTCTGTAAAACCGTGTAAATGTCAGTTTTTTCTTAAACTAATACCATAACTGCATATTTTGGTTCGAAATTGCACAATTTTTGACGCATCGTTGGGCCACCCTGTATATATTAATTGGTACCCATTCACTGTCGACCTGTGCATTAATTCTACTTCTTTTGCTGCCAGTCTTTATGGCCTCAAAACTCGGGTTCGATTTCCTCGCCGAAGTCAAAGAAGAAAAAGAGGAAACCATTAAGGAAGAAACAGCGGAGGAAAAATGTGAAATTGAGGAAAAAATTGAAATCGAGTGGCACGAGCTAAATGTATCGATCCCACTTCTGAACGTGGAAAAATCCCTATTAAAGCAGGAGGCGAATGCAGCCAAATGGTTTGAATGTGCGCATTGTGACTACAAATCCATGCACGAACAAAACCTGAAGAGGCACACGACTATTAAACACTCGAGCGATGACGTAAAATCGCTCAAGTGCGATAAGTGCGATTTCTGCACTAAGCGGAAAAGCAGCCTGAAAACGCACGTGATTAGTAAGCATTTAAGTGAAGGAGAGATTAACTGGATCAAGTGTGAGAAATGCGAGTACAAAGCCAAGCATCAGAAGCACCTGCAACTGCACGTGATTTACAAGCATCTAAAAAGAGGTGAAGTAAAATGGTTCGACTGTGAGAAATGTGACTACAGATGCAAGGCAGATGGCAATCTAAAATCTCACATGATTCGTAAGCATCCAATAAGTAACAAAGAGATCAAATGCGAGAGATGCCCTTACAGAACTAAACACAAAGAAACTCTGAAAAGACATGTAAGTGTTAAGCATGAAAGTGAAGTCAAACTGCTTAAGTGCGATAAATGCGATTTTAGCACTGAACATAAAGTGTACATGAAGTATCACGTGACTAGTAAGCATACTGATGCAAGCAAAATGATTAATTGCGAAAAATGCGACCACAAAACTAATTTCAAGAATCAAATGAATCGACACATGATTTATAAACATCTAAATGAGGGCGAGATCAGGTGGTTCAAGTGCGACAAATGCGGCTATAAAGCTAAACAAAAGTTTGCCCTGCATCGCCACTTGATTAATCATTTAAGTGAAGAAAAAATTGACTGGTTCAAGTGCGAGAAATGCGACTATAAAGCTAAACTAAAGGTTGGCCTGCGCATGCACGTGATTAAAGAGCATCTAAGCCAAGACGAGATTAGATGGTTTAAGTGCGATAAATGCGACTACAAAACCGTGACTAAGCATCAGCTTAGCCGGCACACAAAAAACAGGCATTTAAATGCAGACAAGATCGAGTGGTTCAAGTGCGACAAATGCGACTACAGGGCTAAAATGAGGGCGCATCTCGAGAAACACGAGATTAATAAGCATTCAAACGCGGGCGAGATCGAGTGGTTCGAGTGCGAGAAATGCGAGTATAGGGCTGAAATGAGGACGAATCTTAAAAAACACGAGATTAATAAGCATTCAGCAGGCGAGATCGGGTGGTTTCACTGCGCGAAATGCGATTATAAGGCTAAAGAGAAGAGCAACCTGAAACACCACGCAATTAGTAAGCATATGGACGCAGGCGCGATTGAGTGGTTTAGGTGCGAGAAGTGCGATTACAAGAGTAAACTCAATGGCAACCTAAAAGGGCACATGATCAGAAAACATAAATAAAATCGTTTATCGTCGGCGAGTGGAAATATCCATTAAAAGTACCACATAACTAGAAGCGAAGTTGTTTGAAAAAGTGGAATTTTCCATTAGAAAATCACATTGGGGCAGTGGGCCAATAATGTAATGGGAATTACCTTTTGAAAGTTTTTGTGGAAGGTTAACCAACGTTACGATCCCTTAACGAGCTAGCCTGCTGCAAATTCAGGGTATACAACGGTGAAAACCGAAAATTTATATTGGAAATCTGTAATTTTTCACTCCTAAGCGGAAATGTCGATTAGAATTCTGAAAGATTCTGGGAAAATCCCCTGGAGACGAAGTTAAATGCAAAAGTGGAAATTTTCATTAGAAATTCGTATTGCGCTAGTAATCTAGTGGAAATTGCTGTTTAAAAGTGTTTAGTAAAAGGTTAACCACAAGAGATTAACTTTCAAAAACTTTGACTAACCAGTTAACTTTCAAACTTCAAATTTTACAAATTGACAAAATCTATCACATAAGATAGGTTAACTTAAGAAAAACTTTAATTACAAGTTAACTTTTGTCATAGATAACCTTTAAGGAAAATTTGAATTGCTATGTATGCTGTTAACATTCAATCAAAAATTTTCTAAAATTTACACGCTTTAACCATAAAAATCGTGAATCTAGATAATGTTTACCTTCTATCCAACATTCAAGGTTATACAATATAAATTCGGTGGTTAACCTTCAACAGATTTTCTTGTCTTCAATAACTTGGTAGTTAACTTTCGATAATTTGTAATAAAGCTTCTTCAAAATTAACACGAGATAAGTTTGTAATTTTTCGAAATCTAATGGAAATTTACTTGAGAAAAATATGTGGTAGATTAACCTTCAAGTGTTACGAATTTAAGTTAACCTTCAAAAATATGTTAGCAGTTAAAATTTAAAAGTTGATACAGTTTGCAAATGAAAAACATAAGGATTAAATAGACACGTATCAATAATAGCTTTAGATAACTTGCAAACTCAGGTTTGACACGCTAACTTTCAAAACAGTTATATACATGTGTGAATGAAATTTAAAGTAAGTATGGATTTCAAAAAGTGGAAAAAACTTACACCCTTTAACTTTTAAAACCGTGAGTTTAAATCCTGTTAACATTCAATCAACCTCTATTTGATAACTTTCAATACCACATTTGGAGGTTAACATTCAAAATAAACATTCAATCAAGAAGTTGATTAAAATAATTTTCGAAAATTTACAGATTTCACATGTTGACAGATTTCTTATCTTCGATAACTTTAATGCTGAACTTATACTTAAATTGACTTAAAAAAAAATTAATAAGACGCCTACTTCAAAATCAACAGGAGATAAAATTTAAAAGTTAACACAGATTAGCAAGGCTGTGAAGGTAAGAGAAAAAGGTTAAAAAAACTCTAAACTTACTACTTACCATCTATTCGGTATTGTTCCATTGAAATTGATAAGAAGTCGTTTTTTATGCAAGTTTTAACTGCATAACTAAACGTAGTCAAGAAATGCGGTGTAGCCAACAATTTTCAGTCCTTTTTTGCGTCGTATGCTCATCTCTTTAAAAAAAATCCAAAATTTTCATTAATTGTACCATGTACCCCCCCCCCTTCTTATGTTTTCTAATTCCATAAAGATGAGGAGTTTATTTAAGCCGTCCGGCATTTAGAAATTATCTCATTTTGTAGAAAATTAAATTTCCTTTCCAAAAACTACCTTAAAAGCTCATTTCTGACGTTCCGTTCTTAAGCTACAACGTAAAACGTCAAAATTTAAAATTTTCTAAAATTTCAGTCCATTTTCACGTCCTATGCTCATCTCTCAAAATTGTCAAATTTTGCCTCCATATTACGTCTCGAAATAGAGAGAGACCTACAAATTTGGAAACCTTCATTTCGTTCTTGAAGAAGAGAGGTAAATGAAAGAAAAATTATCATTTGGAGGAAAAGAAGCTTTAAAGTTTAGGGTTGTTCTAGCATGCTAACACAGATGGTTGGAAACACTGCTTGGCTGTCAAGCTATTCAAGCAAATGTCATCGAAGTGAGGTTAGGTTGTGTTGCTAAAAAGGTCGACGACAGCTATTTTAATCCGCGGTAAAACAACAATTGTAGGTGAGTGTGAATATAACTGAAAGTACCTAATACACAGGCCTACAAGTTAAAACTTGTCTTACATTCTTATTTCCTGTGGGTGTCGAGGTAATTTTTTTTTATCAGGCAATACGTGTATTATTAAGGAACTAAGTATTGGATATTATGAAGGAATTAGAAAAAAATGGAAGGAATTGTTAGGTATTATAAAGGTATTACAGGGAATTATTGAAGTATTAATAGTATATTATACACCAAGGGAGAGAAATGCATAATTTCTCCTGAGGTGTAAGTTTGAAGCCAGAGGGCGCAGCCCGAGGGCTTCAAATACACCGAGGGACAAATGGTGTTCTCTCGTGAGGTGTATATACTATTTTTTCCACGCCCTGAGTAAAGAAAACGACAAAAAAGAAATTTTTGTGCTATTTTGTTACGTATTTAGATATTTTAGTAGTAGTCTCTGAATTTCATTAACTCCATGACTACCTGAAAAATTTGTGTAAACAAGTGTCAATAATACGCGATACGTGTTTAAAACTGTTAAAATGGATGAACCTCAAGAAATTCGCGAAGCTGCCGATGCTGCAGTTTTAAATTTACTCCCATCCAAATCCAGAAAATTGTACGACCAAGCATACAATCGATTTAGAGAATGGTGTTCTCAAAGAAAAGTTCAAACTTACAGCGAGAATGTGATGTTAGCCTACTTCAGTGAAAAAGCAAAGGTGTTCAAGGCTTCTACCATTTGGGCTCAATATTCTATGATAAGAGCGTGTGTTCAACTCAACGACGATAACATAGACATAAGCATGCAATAGTATGGAAAACTAATCGCATTATTGAAGAGAAATTCTGATGGATATCAAGCAAAAAAATCGAAGATTTTAACAAGAGAACGAATCGAGACCTTCCTGTCGAATGCAGATGATAGGGAATATACTTGATGGTTAAGGTAAGATTACCACATTGTGGGATTCATAAATAATTAACTTTACAATCTTTATAGGTCGCACTGATCTTAGGAATAGCAGGCGCATGCCGGGCAGATAAATTGGTGAATTTAAAAGTCAGCTATATTGAAGACCTCGGAACAGCCCTTGTTATAAAAATTCCGAATACTTACTATTGATACTGATGGGAAGATGGATATGGTTGCTTTATGCCGCAAATATGCTTCACTCCGGCCCCCTCATACTGCCCATAGTCGATTTTTTTTATTTTACAAAGGAGGAAAATGTACCGTTCAGCCAGTTGGAAAAAACACCTTTGGAAAAATACCAAGTATGATTGCCACTTATCTGGACTTACCAAATCCTACCTTATACACTGGCCATTCTCTATGTAGATCTTCGGCAACTCTATTAGCGGACGCAGGTGCAGATATTACAACCATCAAGCGCCACGGGGGCTGGAAATCTACGACTGTTGCTGAAGGATACATAGAAAACTCGATAGAGAACGAAACCAGAATAGCAAATCAACTACTACAAGCAGGTCCAAGTACTATTACTACTATCAACAAAACCAAAACTATTAACGCAGCTCTCGACAAGGAAAACTCTCTTTAACTGGCATTCCTTCAATTAATTGTACTAATTGTAAAAAGGTATCGTTTACCATTAATGTTAATAAATGAGTCGTTGAATTTCTTATAGAATTTGAGTCTTAATTTGTAAAACGCATAATGAAAACTCCCTAGGGGAGATTTCAAAATATTATTCACCAAGGGAGTAATTTGTTATTTCTCTCACGATTTTTGTACCAATTTCTGCTCCCGGGCGTGGAAAAAAGGTATTATTTAACGTCATAGTGTTCATGTAACAATTTGAAACAGTAAATACTAAAGTTAGCAAATTCTATCATAATAGAAGCAAAATGAATTAAATTAACGAAAAACATCTGCCTAAACAAATGCGATTAATCAGTTAATACGGAAACGACCTTTCAGACCCGTCCAAATACGTTGTTTGGTTGGCTCCTGTAAAATAAAAAAAATTGCAGATAGTTCTTTGTTTGCCCTGTAGGATCTTCAATTAGTAATCATTGGGAGACATCAAGAGTTTTTAAAGACGTTAGCAGAGACAATTTTCTAGACTTACTAAAGGGGTCATTCTAAGTTGATTTATGTTGATGTCTGATTAGGTGCACAACTCATGAGATGGCGCTAGCAGTAAGATTTTACAGATTTCTGCAGCATTACGACTTTGATTGATTTCCTGAATAACATAAGAAGCAATACTGCAGAAATCAGCAAAATCCTACTGCTAGCGCCATCTCATGTTTTATGCACCTAATCAGACATGTCATTAGTAAGAAGTAGTACGAATTAAAAGTGTATTGCAGGTTGCAGGGCACTATAAGAAGAAATTTCCCCGGTTTTTGTCGCTCGAGTGACAGTTCACTGAGGTACCTATTATGGTGTACTCACATAAGAAAATATATAGAAATTGTAGGGAATTATGGGAAATGACGAGGTATTGTTAGAATTGTTGAGTAATTCCTGGAGTTTAAGAAACAGTGTAAAAATTTTCGTCAGCGAATTGCCTCTCATGAATATGAATCTAAGATAACCGTACTTACTGTCGACCTGTGCATTAATTCTAATTCTTTTGCATCTAGTCTATGGCATCAGAATTCGTGGGAGTTTTCCTCGCCCAAATCAAAGAAGAAAAAGAGGAAATTATTAAGGAAGAAGTGAACGATTCAGATGACGAAGAAGCCGCTGAGGGAAAATTCGAAATTGAGGAAAAAATTAAAATCGAGTGGCACGAGCTGAATGTCCCAATCCCACTTCTGAACGTGGATCAAGCAGGAAAGTCGAAGGGCGGGGAATGTGATGCTAAATCTCTTTTGAAGCAAGAGGCAAATGAAGCCAAATGGTTTGAAAATGAAAGTGAAAACAAATTGCTTAAATGCGACTACAGCACTGAAAATAAAGTGTACCTGAAGAATTATGAGACTAGCAAGCATAATGATGCAAGCAAAATGCTTAAATGCGAGAAATGCGACCACAAAGCTAATTTTAAAAGCAATATGAATCGACACGTGATCAATAAACATCTAAATGAGAGCGAGATCAGGTTGTTCATGTGCGAAAAATGCGGCTATAAAGCTAAACAAAAGTTTGACCTGCGTCGGCACATGATTAATCAGCATCTGAGTGAAGAAGAGATTGGCTGGTTCAAGTGCGACAAATGCGACTATAAAGCCAAACTAAAGTATAACCTGCACAGGCATATGATTAATCAGCATCTAAGTGAAGACGAGATTCGATGGTTCAAGTGCGATAAATGCGATTTCAAAACCAAGGATAACACTCGGCTTAACTCGCACGCAAAAAACATGCATTTAAACGCAGACGAAATCGAGTGGCTTAAGTGCAAGAAATGCGACTATAAAGCTAAAATGAGGACGAATCTCAAACGACACGAGATTACTAAGCATTCAAATGGAGGCGAGATTAATTACTCCGAGGGCGAGAAATGCGATGTCAGGTGGTTTAAGTGCGGAAAATGCGACTTCAAAGCTAAACAACAGGAGAACCTGCGACAGCACAGAATGATAAAACATTTAGAAAAAAAAGAGGTTAAGTGGCTTTACTGCACGAAATGCGACTATAAAACTAAACCGAACGGCAACCTGAAGCAACATGTGATTAGTAAGCATATGGACGCAGATGCGATTCAATGGTTCAAGTGCGAGAAATGCGACTACGAAACCAAACTCAATGGCAACCTGAAAAGGCACATGATCAGAAAACATAAATAAAAATGTTTATCGGCAGTGAAAGTAAACTCACATGGGCCAATAATGTATGTAATGTGAATTACCATTTGAAAGTTTTTAGTAAAAGGTTAACATCCTCTGTATTTTATTTACTTTTACGAGTGCATAACTAGCTCGCATGCTGGAAATTCGAGGTTACAAGTGCTCAAACCGGAAATTTCCATTAGAGACCAAGTTGTTTGGAAAAATGGAGATTTCCATTAGAAATTCATATTAGGCCAGTAATGTAATGGAAAGTACCATTTTAAAGTTTTTAGTAAAAGATTAAACACAGTTGATCTTCTGAGCGTCAGTTTTACAATCCCATAACGAGCTTGCCTGCTGGAAAGCTAGATTTACACTGTCTTTGTGTGCGCAAAATTTGCCTTTAGTCTTTTAAAATATTTCTCTTTTTCTACTACCTAGGACAAAAAATATACTTGTACAAAACTGCTGCGATATAAATTTCCAGCCCAGAAAGGAGTTTTCGAGAATGTCAAATCACCCAAACTGCATTAAAAGATGTCACTAGACTTTTTGTAAAGCCAATTCTAGTGATTTTGGTTCAAAGTCGGCGACGCTATGCTCATTGACAGCTGTCAATTGTCTCAACTGACGTACTATAGAGTGAGGTTATGATTGTGGAAAGTTGGAGTCTAATAAAACCGCTAAAAATCTAAAAAGTCCGGTTTAAAACTTCTGACGCATTGTCAACACAAAAGAATTTTACAAATCTCTAACCTCACAAAATGTACAGCTTTGAAAAAATTGGTTAATTCCTTATTTCCATATCCCCACTCCAAAGAGAACTGTCATATTTGACATTTGCTCTTAGGACAACCATTCCATTCATTTTACGTGAGGGTAAGGTGGTTTTTAATAAAATTCTAATAATTTAATTTATAAATCGCCATATTCCAGTGCATTTTGAGTGCCAAAGTTGTTCCTAGTAGATTTGCAACAGCGTTTGACTGCCAGAAAGTTTTAAAATTTAAATTGTATTGGGTTATGGCATATTTGAGGTTATGACGAAGGTAAGTAATTATTGATAATATTGCATGCCAAGGGACATGCGAAATGTAGACAAGTTTGTTTAGTTTGCCATCGGAGAAGGATATTTGTGGTGCTATTAAATGTACAGATATAGATATAGAGCAAACTACATCACACAGTGTGCAGTTAGTGACAATAACTATTTCTACAGATGTTATGGGTTGAACATGGATGAACACAGTGTTCCTTAATCTTACTGACATGACCTTAAGATGCATAACAGGCATATATGCAACTTACTCTGTTATTTCTTATGGCAAATTAAAGAAACTTTTTTCTAGATTTCGCATGCCCATATTGGAGCAGTCTACCACTGCATAAAATGAGGGCACTATCAATCAATTTATGTTAGATGTTATGCAAATCTTCCAGGAACCACTTGGCCCCTCGAAATGAATTGAAATATGGTGATTTATCACTTAAATAATTAGAATTTTATCAAAAACCACCTTAGCCCCACGTAAAATGAATGCAATGGTTGTCCTACGAGCAAATGTCAAATGTGACAGTTCTCTTTGGAGTGGGGATATGGAAGTAACGAATATTCTAATTTTAGTTTATTACCGCAATACAACGGCGTCATAGAGCAGGGTTGGCAGAAGGTAAAACCCACTTGGGTTTGACACAAAAACCCACCCACAGACAAAAACCCAACTTTTTAAAATGAAAATCACAATCAGCCTAAAGCATCAGCAAAATCAAGAGAGAGAAACAGTTTGTACAATGCACAATTAATAGTACAGAGTGATCAAAAACTTTTCCGATCTAGTACCCCTGACGTAGGGCGGAAATTATATGATAACGTCACTTTCAGATTTCGCTTTGAACGAGGCTTTCAATAATAATTTCAGCATTCTACGTCCTTCGTCTCTCACGGCAAGGCAAATACCTACGTTAGATGAACAAGGCAAGGATGCAGCAAGGGATACAGATCGGAAAAGTTTTTGTTGATGGGTTACTATCATTTACCGTCAAAACAATTAATTTCTCCTAGTCTTCTTCGAGTAAATGCCTTTACTGAATGAATATAATGATTACAAAAATTATAATAGAGCCCCTTAAATACTTACTTTATTCTTAATTAATTCTAAACAGACTGTAAATAGGGTTAGGTTAAGTGTTAGATGTGCTGTGTGTGTGTCAAACATATCATTACCAATTAAAAAAGTGTCAAAACTGTCAAAATTACAACAGAAACCCAGAAACCCACGCAAAAACACAAAAACCTATACACAAAAACCCATCGAGGCTGACACAAAAACCCGGGTTTTTGCCAACCCTGTCATAGAGCCACACTTAAAGGCAAAATTGACAATTCCACTTATTAAGGGATGATTTGCGTTAACTAATAAAAAACATTTCGAAGTAATTATTTCAGCGATATTTATTGGTACCTTCCCCCTCTGTGACGTCACGCAACCGTCAAATTTTGCGGTTAAGTGTGGCCCTAGGACGCTGTCGCACCGCAAAAATAAGTAATAGTAAACTCAATTTTGTTCTTGAAGAAAAGAGGTAGACGAAAAAACGCGAGAAAAACGTGAAATTATCTCGTTTGGGGGAAAAGAAGCTTTGAAGTTTAGGGTTTTTCTAGCACGCTGACACAGATGGTTGGAAACACTGTTTGGCTGTCAAGCTATCCAAGAAAATGTCATCGAAGTGAGGTTAGGTTATGTTGTTGAAAATGTAGACGATCGTTATTTAATCCGTGATAAAACAATTACTTATTATAGGTGAGTGTGAATGTAACTAAAAGTACCTAATACACAGGCCTACAAGTTAAAAATGTCTTACATTTGAAAATAATTTGGTCCTTATTTATTATTAAATACCTTTTGTAAGATTTACAAAGGGTAGGTAGGTACGAAAGCGTCCTGGTGTCACAAAAATTTATTAATTTTTTTCGTATTTATGAAAATTTTTTCATATTTACGAAAATTTTTTCATATTTATGAAAATTTTTTCGTTTTTATGAAAATATTTTCATATTTATGAAAATTTTTTCGTATTTATGAAAATTTTTTCATATTTATGAAAATTTTTTCGTATTTATGAAAATTTTTTCATATATATGAAAATTTTTTCATATTTATGAAAATTTTTTCGTATTTATGAAAATTTTTTCATATTTATGAAAATTTTTTCATATTTATGAAAATTTTTTCGTATTTATGAAAATTTTTTCATATTTATGAAAATTTTTTCATATTTATGAAAATTTTTTCGTATTTATGAAAATTTTGTTGTCTTCGTTTCCGAGCTTACTAGACCTATTCAGCTAATGGCTAAACATCCCCCTTTCTCCCTATTCAACATTTAATGCATTACCATCAATGATAACCCCTAACCCCCCCCCCACAGAGTTGTTCAAGATCCGCTAATGCGTCCCCCCCCCCTTCTTTCCGCGTTACATTTAGAATAGGTGTCCTTGGTAATTTTCAAGTTTCGAATAAGGTGAAAAATGACAAAAATTTAAAGCCCCCTTAAACTCCCCTAGTAAGTGACGAACGTGACGAACTGTCGATGCACCTCTGCATCCCTGATGTTCCTGTTCAGTTGACTGTAAGCAAGGACAAACGTTTTTTCGTATTTATGAGAATTTTTTCGTATTTACGAAAATATTTTCGTATTTATGAAAATTTTTTCATATTTATGAAAATTTTTTCATATTTATGAAAATTTTTTCATATTTATGAAAATTTTTTCGTATTTATGAAAATTTTTTCATATTTATGAAAATTTTTTCATATTTATGAAAATTTTTTCGTATTTATGAAAATTTTTTCATATTTATGAAAATTTTTTCATATTTATGAAAATTTTTTCGTATTTATGAAAATTTTGTTGTCTTCGTTTCCGAGCTTACTAGACCTATTCAGCTAATGGCTAAACATCCCCCTTTCTCCCTATTCAACATTTAATGCATTACCATCAATGATAACCCCTAACCCCCCCCCCCACAGAGTTGTTCAAGATCCGCTAATGCGTCCCCCCCCCTTCTTTCCGCGTTACATTTAGAATAGGTGTCCTTGGTAATTTTCAAGTTTCGAATAAGGTGAAAAATGACAAAAATTTAAAGCCCCCTTAAACTCCCCTAGTAAGTGACGAACGTGACGAACTGTCGATGCACCTCTGCATCCCTGATGTTCCTGTTCAGTTGACTGTAAGCAAGGACAAACGTTTTTTCGTATTTATGAGAATTTTTTCGTATTTACGAAAATATTTTCGTATTTATGAAAATTTTTTCATATTTATGAAAATTTTTTCATATTTATGAAAATTTTTTCATATTTATGAAAATTTTTTCGTATTTATGAAAATTTTTTCATATTTATGAAAATTTTTTCATATTTATGAAAATTTTTTCGTATTTATGAAAATTTTTTCATATTTATGAAAATTTTTTCATATTTATGAAAATTTTTTCGTATTTATGAAAATTTTGTTGTCTTCGTTTCCGAGCTTACTAGACCTATTCAGCTAATGGCTAAACATCCCCCTTTCTCCCTATTCAACATTTAATGCATTACCATCAATGATAACCCCTAACCCCCCCCCCCACAGAGTTGTTCAAGATCCGCTAATGCGTCCCCCCCCCTTCTTTCCGCGTTACATTTAGAATAGGTGTCCTTGGTAATTTTCAAGTTTCGAATAAGGTGAAAAATGACAAAAATTTAAAGCCCCCTTAAACTCCCCTAGTAAGTGACGAACGTGACGAACTGTCGATGCACCTCTGCATCCCTGATGTTCCTGTTCAGTTGACTGTAAGCAAGGACAAACGTTTTTTCGTATTTATGAGAATTTTTTCGTATTTACGAAAATATTTTCGTATTTATGAAAATTTTTTCATATTTATGAAAAATTTTTCATATTTATGAAAATGTTTTCATATTTATGAAAATTTTTTCGTATTTATGAAAATTTTTTCATATTTATGAAAATTTTTTCATATTTATGAAAATTTTTTCATATTTATGAAAATTTTTTCATATTTATGAAAATTTTTTCGTATTTATGAAAATATTTTCGTATTTATGAAAATTTTTTCGTATTTATGAAAATTTTTTCGTATTTATGAAAATTTTTTCGTATTTATGAAAATTTTTTCGTATTTATGAAAATTTTTTCATATTTATGAAAATGTTTTCATATTTATGAAATTTTTTTCATATTTATGAAAATTTTTTCGTATTTATGAAAATTTTTTCATATTTATGAAAATTTTTTCGTATTTACGAAATTTTGATGCATTCGAGTTCGAAGTTCGAAGCACTGGAGCCGCTGTGTTGATCTCGAACTGAGCCTTGATCTATCCTTGACCTTGAGCCTTGATGACATATGACATGACAGTGTTTGACAGACACGTTTGACATTGACATTTGTTTTGTCAAAGCTGTCAAACTTTTATTACGAGTGTGCTAATTAAATTAAATTTCCTAATCCGCTGGTTGTGCAGTCGACGATAAAACTCAGGATCAGGTTCAGGGTGGTTCAGGTTTATCTTGTAATTGTCTGTAAGTAAACTTTGTTCATTTATTAAAGAACCACCGCCAGAAGGCCCGGGTTGCTCAGTTAGACAAATTAGATATTTTGACTCTACACCACACACCACAACTAAAAATACTTCAGAATGGCCAACAACAAACTAAATTATGATTTTCACGCACTTGGCGTTGATACATTTCCTCAAAACAATCAAATTCATCTACCTTGGCCCTCTGGCGGTGGCTCTTTAATAAATGAACAGAGTTTAGTTGCTACCATAGATCTGTTGCTACCTAGCGAAAACGTCATAACAGTTGCACGCTTTATAGGCTTTAGTAGTACTGGAGTCTGGAGTACTGCTTAGTCAGGACCGGCTATGCCAGCGACATGCTCATTACTCCTACGAAACTCCTTAAAGCCATCCATCAGTGATAACGCTCATTCAATTCTTGTTTAAGGAGTTTATTGATTGATTCCCATAAATTTATTTAATTGCACTTTGTTAATTATAGACCTACAAATTTGTTTTAGGTGATTTCCAAGTCGAGTGAAGATGAATAACGCGGAAGACATAGATGATTTGATCAAATCATATTTTTCAAGTGGGCTGCACTACGATGAAATATTAGCTTTTATGTTTTTACGCAGTGTTGTTAAAGATACATTTTTTAAAGTATCTAGATACAGATACAGATACTTTTCGGACGGAGTATCTAGATACTAGATAGATACATTTTTTTCATCAGTATCTAGATACAGATACAGATACTTGCAATAAGTATCTAGATACATATAGATACATTTCAGATACATCTGAACTAAAAAAATTAAAAAAGAACAACCTTTATGTTGTTTTTTTTATTAGAAATAATAGTCTCTGAAATATTTGATTTTATATCTATTACCTACCGGTTCCGCTTTTCTATATTTTACAGTTATGCACCTATATAGCTGAATTATTAATAAACAAAAAAAATCATTTATGGCAAGTATGAATACCTGTTTGGTATTAGGATACAGAATGCAGGCAATACTAGAGAAACGCTAATCCGCCTGACCATTTCATACCCATCAGAATAAACAGAATGACGCAAACAAGGCGAAGGTTTTTGGAAACAAAATCACATTATTTAAAAAATTGTAAAAGGGGGTCTGCTAAAGCTCGGGTACGATACGGGTATCAAGAAAGAGTAAAGCAAATGAATCTATGGTCTGTCCGGGATCCACACGACCAAGATTCACCCAATTTCCATGACGACTCATTGTTGACAATGAATCTTGGTCGTGTGGATCCCGGACAGAGTATAGGTGCAATAAACACATTAGTTCGGTATCGGTATTTTGGGGAAAACCCAGCTTCTTCGAATAGAGTATCCCTTTGTGTTTCTTATACCTGTTTAGGATGCCGCCGGAAAGGACTGCTTAACACAAAGATATTGATTATTTGCGAGGTAGAAGAAACCAAACATCTGCATTTTTGAGGCTTATTATAAACGAGAAAAAAAACATTTCACATTTTAAAGTTGTCGTTGTCTCGAGGTAGTTGTCAATAAAGTATTATACTCAAAATATGAAATCTTCCCAATCAACAATTGGAATTTAGAAAATTTGATCGTATTTTTTTGTTTTTGCGAAAACGTTGCAGAAAGCAAGAAAAACGATAGACAAATGAAAACCGTTCAAAGAGCTCTAGAATTTGCACCTCCCTTCCCTTCCCTAACAGTTTACGTCACCTATCAACTCGGGCAAGACCAATGAAATTGCAGCATTGTAGGTATTGCGTTTAAATTGACGGCGTTGCCATGATGACATCCAATCGGTTGAGTTTGAGAGTTGACGTAAGCATCATGTAGGGGCCGATCTGTTTTCGCGCAACCTACGATTTTTGCAACTTTAACGACAAATATTCATTAAATAATGTATGTTTTGTCTCAGTATAATTCTCTATTATTAAAATGCGAGTTAGGGTATTGTGTATCTAAGTATCTATGAAATGTCTTAGATACAAGATACTATAAAAAATGTATCTAGATACAGATAAGATACTGTTACGATAAATGTATCTAGATACGTATCTAGATACATCAAATGTATCTAGATACTGTATCTAGATACTTGTATCTAGTTACTTAACAACACTGTTTTTACGCCATGGTGTTGACGTCAGCATGTCTACGTTAAAACGTCGTTTGAAGTCAATAGGTCTTAATAGAAAGAAAAACTTCTCGAACATATCTGATATTGTTTCCTTTATTTCTAAAGAACTGGAGAAATCAGGACAATTACATGGCTATCGCTGGATGCACCACAGATGCATCCAAAATAAGCTGGTAGTAACCCAAACTATGGTCCGAATAATACTTAAAGAACTAGATCCGGAAGGGGTGGAATACAGGCGACGTAGACGACTAAGAAGAAGAAAATACGCAACAAAAGGTCCAAATTATATATGGCATATTGACTCGTACGATAAATTAAAACCATATGGTATAGCCATTAGTGGTGCCATTGACGGTTTTTCGCGAAACGTGCTGTGGCTGAATGCTGGAAGGACTGCTAGCAACCCCAGGATTATCGCCGGTTATTTCATCAATACCGTGAAAAAAGTCGGAGGTTGCCCAAGACGCATACGATTCGACTGTGGAACAGAAAATGTTTGTGTAGAAAAGTTACAACATTTTTTTAGAGAAACTCCTGTAGATGATTCTGACGAAAACTTTGGAGAAAAAAGCTTTATATATGGTACAAGTCAATGTAACCAACGAATAGAATCGTGGTGGTCTATTATGAGAAAACATTCCTCACAGTTTTGGATGAACTTGTTTCAACAGTTAAAAGAAGATGGTCATTTTACGGGTTCCGCTGAAGACAAGGCTCTAATTCAGTTTTGCTTCTTAAAGATATTGCAGGTCTGTGTAATTTGTAGATTTACTTTATATGTATGTGGTACATACAAGTATATACATAATTATGCAATGTGGCACTAGGCCTGTAGCCAGAGAAAATGAAAGGGCGGGCAGAGGTTATTTAAGGCGGGCACAATAACCTGAGAATCAACATCCAATAATATCTAAACAACGTTGCGAAAGGCGGTGATCCATCTTACTCAAAGTGGGCTAAATATTTAAATCGAAGAGGAATGAAAATCAAACTCAAAGTCGATCCCACACAAATTATAATCGTCGTTGTTGAAAGTGTACCATGGTTTCAGTCCACACTCGGACCATCTTCAGCACTACAAAAACGAGGTACTTAACTGTGCTGAAGATGGTCCGAGCGTGGACTGCAACCATGGTACGCTTTCAACAACGACGATTATAATTTGTATGGCATCGACTTTGAGTTTGATTTTCATTCCTTTTCGATTTAATATCAAAACAAATACTTTACCTAGGTACTAATGGACAGGTAAAACACTACCTATGTAGAACAGCAGCAGCCAGCTAGAGAATTTAGTTTAACAAAAAGTAATTCTAATAAATTAGCCAATTAAGCAAGGGATCTCTGATCTCTGATGTAGAGGAAAAAATTTCCAAAATTTACCAGGGCGGACATATCCCGCTCTGCCCCCTCCCCCCCGGAGTTACGGGCCTGTTGGACGCCCTGATTCTTAGTGGTTTCCCCTTCATAGCACACTTCCTTATTGTATGAAGGAAATAATAACTTGACGCAGGTGTTTTAGAGGTCATTGGAAATTATTGTCTTTTATTTGGTTGTTATAGAGTATGAGAATGAAGCACACAGGGCTATCATTGGCAAACTGCTGGAGGACTACTGAAGTTGACTTTTTTGTAGTCGAGCATTCTAATACCAAGTTTAAAATTAATAAAACATAGGAATTTATTTTGGACCCTTTCTATGTATACCAGGTGTTTCACCAGACCGTGGGAAAATTTATTTTATTTTTTCCTGCTCCTGCTCCTAGTATGGACTATCCTCAACACATACTAAAACTTTTGAAGTAAATTCTGGGGTAAATTCTCAGGAGCAGCAAAAAAAGAAAAATCATTTTCTCATGTTATTTGCCTATGGTAGCGGTCTGGTGAAACACCTGGTATGTATTAGTGTTGCAGATGCACTAGTGCAATATTCCAAATGAGATCTTACCAATAAGTAATATAAAACCTTTAGAGCATGGATATTTTGAAAATCACAACAATTCCTAACAATGAATCCTAAGGGTTTTAAAAGATTTGTTGATCATAGATTTAAAATGCAAGCCAAATTCAAATTGAGCATCTACAGTTACACCTAAATCCACAATGAGGCAAGTACTCCAAATAGAGCGTGATTAATAAATTAAATTAAACCGGCCCTACTCAAAAGATGTAACTATTTTCTTCTCAGTGTACCTGTTCAACTTAGGGCAGTTTTTTATTACTGTTTCAAAGTAGTTTTATGCCCATTTGCACGAACGAACGATTAAATTTAATCAATGATTAAAGCCTGATTAACGATTGTTGAAGTTGTCAAAACAATCATTAATCGGACTTTAATCACTGATTAAAGTTAATTAATGTCCGTGCAAATCAGGGTTAGTCACTTTATTTATAGCGTATAAATTGAATTGAATAAATGCAAAAAATACTGGTTTATTAAATATAAAAAAACCAACAAAAACAAAGAAAACGTAAAAAATACTACACTAAGAACTAATATTTTTTTTTGTTTTAGGACGAACTTAATCAAATTATGCATGAATGGAATACACATAACATCTCAGCCTCCAAAAATGCCGTGTCTCCTAAAGGACGACCTGCGGTGATGTTTGAATTGCCGGAGCTCTATAATACATGCAATTACTTATGCGCAGTGGACGAACAGTTGATTACCTTAGGCGAAAATGAATGTTCTTTCTTTAATTTACCCTGCGAAACGGACATCTTTGAAATATGCAGGATCATTATACAGGAGCATAATTTGAAAGAACCGGAAGACATCCATTCAGCAATTGATCTCTTTATCGATTTAAAGAATTATCTCATGATGGAACTTAACACTGTATAAAAATAAATTAGATATGCATGCACATTGCACATAAATGATGAGTTACCCTACATAATACTCTTAATTTAATTAAGCGTTCTCTTACCAAGTCTAAAACTCAGTGGTGAATAAGTTCACAATAACTTCAATGGAGGGTCTTTCCTCTGGGTTAAAATCAAAGCAGGCACCAAGTAATTCCTGTACTCCTATTGGCACGGTTTGCAATTCGAAATTTGGTTTTTCCATCTTGGACATTTTCTCTTGAAGAACGTCGAAACAGTCACCTGCTTCTAGTCCTGTCCAGCATTCTATTTCGCTGAATGTTTCGAGAATAGTGCAACCAAGCGACCAAATATCAGATGCTGTGGTCGCTGTGGTTTTATTCAAAATGATTTCCGGTGCCAGATATACAACAGTACCCTTAATGGAGCCAACGACGGTCATATATGCGGTGGCCATATGCTTAAGTTTTCCCAAACCTAGGTCACACAGCTTGACACAGAGGTGCTCGTTTACAAGAATATTATCGGGTTTTATATCTTGATGTATTATTGAATTTGCCTGGCCGTGTAAATAGCTAATGGCCTGACATATTTGTATTAGTATTTTTTTTTTGTCATCTTGTTGTAAACTATATCTTGCTCTTACGTCGCTATCAAATAATATGTCCCCAAGATTGTCACCTTTCACAAATTCTAGCACCAAATGCGTCTGTCTATTTTCCACTGATATAGCCATCAATTGTATAATATTTGGATGTCGCACTCTTGCCAACAATCGTATTTCTCTTAAATCGAGGTCGCTTAATTTTCCCGTCCGGATCGTCTTGACGGCAACATCCGTTCCTAGCCAATTTCCCTGTTTCACTGTTCCCTGCGCACCAGCACCTAGAATTTTGTCTAAAATCTTAAAATCACTTCTTTCGATTACAGGAAGAGAATATGTTTCTAGGTTCTTTCTTTCGTGTTCAGCAGCTGTAAGGCTCTTTGTTGGTTGCGGTGATTCAATTCTTAATTCATGGTGTGAAGAAGCTTCTGAAAATTAAACATTTAAAGTAAAATGTTTACAAAAGGAAAGATACGAATAATTACAGGGTCTCCCACTAAAAACAGGTTACTCATAACTTCAAAACGTTATACAGGGTGAGTCAAACGGGAGGGGCCACCTTGCATAACTTCGTTCGTTTCCGATGCATCGGAACCATTTTTGGTAACGCGATATGACTGCCTTTGAACTACATTTCGACGGGATCAGTGGTCCCAAAATGTTTTTATTTCATTGGCTAACGACACGTAACTTTGTTATTTTAAATGGCACCCTGTATATATTTTTATTGTATCATGTAGCATTTTTGATCCTCTTTACAGCGGTGTAATAAAATAGTGCTCTTACATAATGTTAATTTAGAGCAAATGTCAATAGAACATGTTCCTTTTGGCTTTTTTACAAACTGTTCACTTTATTTAGACCCATCTGTTGATATGATTAACTCGACAATCTTGTAACAAAAAAATGTGTACTTATGACGTAATTACTCAGTGAGACTCGGTGAAGAAGATATCAAAATTAATGAACCGTCCTCACATATTACTATCGAAACCTGTCACCGATATCTAGAAGAAAGTAAAGTAGGTACTTTTACTCCCGTTAAGAGGATCAGAAACGGCTGTACTTTCTTATTTTTTTTTTTCAATTTTTATCAATTAGATATCTACCACTATAATCATCATCCACAATGACTACGCAGATATTTTCAACATCTGATTCCTCTGAAAATGAGGCATACTTTCTTGGGTCATTTGTAGATTTTGCCTTCGGTTTTGCTGAGGGTTCCGATAGAGTGTCTGTTACTGGAATGAAATCCACTATTATTTAGCAGAAAACTACCATTATTTACCGAGGCCATCAGTATCAGGATTTGATTCCTCTGACAATGAGGCATACTGCTTTAGGTCATTTGTAGATTTTGCCTTCGGTTTTGCTGAGGGTTCCGATAGAGTGTCTGGAGCTGAAATGAAATCCTCTATTATTTAGCAGAAAACTACCATTATTTACCGGGGCCACCAGTATCAGGAACTAATTGTGAGAGAGCGAACGATTCGTCTGCAACATTATTTTTTTAGCAATTTGATTACAAATCAGCCTAAGGCATTACCAAAATCCTTAGCTTCTGTTTTCAAATAAATCCTCAAAGGTTTAGGTAGTCGTTCCTTAACGAGATCTTCCACTGATTTCTCTTCAGGTATATTAACATTTTTTGAATCAATTAAATCGTAGTTAAAGTCTTTAACTGAATAATTAGGAAATGGCGACTTTCCGTTGGGAAAGAACTTGCGTATTGCCACATTTAATAATTCATTCTTTTTCAATTCCTTAGGAACGCTAATCATTGCAGTACCACCGCCTTTCTTTTCAATAACTTGTGTAATTTTACCATTTACACAATTTTTCAAACCAAGCCAAATCTGAATGGAAGATTTGGTGGCATTTCTTGGCCTCGCTGCTTTCTTCGGTTTTGGATTTTCTTTAACTGGCAATTTCCGCTTCCCCAAACGTTTGGTTTTAATTTCAGCAAGTCTCAATTTAATACTTTCAAGTAATTGGTGTTTCCGTCCTTTTCCCTCGGCGACTTTCTTGGCAAAATCCTTTATTAAAATTCTATCTCCTACATTCGGAATGAACCAACCCAGTTGCTCATCGGTCATTTTAAATATTACATTGACGTCCACCTAAAATCATTTTACACAAATGATTTTACACCACAATAACTACGAGATCCCTCCAAATAGAATAGGTAACTAAAACTAAAAATCATTCGTTTCCGCACGCCAATTTATACTTTTTCAAAAATTGTTTTAGCCACCATAAAACTTGGCCACTAACTGGGAAAGGCGCCGCTTATTCTAACAAATTCTATTTGAACTGGCTAACCTTTAGTAATTTACCTGAATTGGATTAGACCATTCCCTATTTACAAATGCCAAGTATTTATGGTGGTTATAACTAACGGGTGTTTCATAAAAAATGGGACAGCATGTTTTTGTGAATAAGTCAGCCGGTTCTTAACCGATTTGGATGAACGTGATCTTAAATTGAAGCTAAAGAATCAGGCTTCAGAACGTCACAAGAAATTGCGACATATGGTGCTGGCTGGCGTAGTAGCCCTATTGGTATTAGGTGTACAAATTTTGGTGAAATGAATTCCCCTTGCTTGAAAACAAGTATTAATAGGAATACTACGGTAGCGCCATCTGTCGCAGTTTCTTGTGAGGTTCAAAAGCCTCATTCTTTAGCTTTAATTTAAGACCAGGTTCATTCAAATCGGTTAAGAAATTTCTGACTTATTCCCAAGAACATTCTGTATTTCTGTCCCATTTTTTATGAAACACCCGTTATTTTTGAAAGAGTAAACATTGTGCCGTGATTAATCGACGATTTGATCTGTTATTACTTACTTTTTCCTCCTGCATTTTCTGGATAATACCAGAGTCAATATTTAATTCTTTTAAATAAACTTCCAGGTCCATATTTCTGTAAGTAAAATAATTTGAAATTGAGATTATCAAGGTCTCTCAGGGATCTAGGCGACTTTTTCCTCCCGGGAAATTTAAAATCCGCGTCGAAATTCGACCCGCTTTAATCCCGACAAAAAAAGCATTCATTCAGGAATGAAGAATCAAGGTTTAAAAATCAAAACCTTGCAGGTCGGTCACATTTTAAACCATTTGATCTATATTACTTTTATAATAGAGTATTGCAGCTCAAAAATTAAAACATGGTACTATAGATACTACTTTTAAAATGAGAAAGGTCGTATTTTTTTGTTTCGCTGAATTCCGCACCGTTTTCGAGAAAAAAATTAATAAAGGTGAACTTCCGGTCAAAAAGTTGGTTTTAGATGACGTCATTGCGCGAAGGAAATTTTTTATGATTGACCGCCAAACAACCAATAATAGGTCGTTCCTAGATTAACCAATAATAGGCCTGATGTGAACAAATTATTTTTGACATAAGGTAGACTTGGTTAACTGGGACCTAGTTTTACAACTCTGATCATTTGATTCAAAGTATACTTGAAATGATTACGCAGACAAAAGCGGCATTCGGCGAACTAACTTCGAGGAAGACTTCTGTAGCAGATATTAGCTTAAAATTGAGTGAATTGAGTAGAGTTAAAAAAATAATAATTTTTTTTGTAAACAATGTCGATGGTCCCAGTTACCCGCAAGTGTGGGGTGACTGGGTCATAGCCTGGTATTTTTCATGCATTACAATAGGGAATCGTTTGATGCTAACTGGGTACAACCTTTGTATGTATGCATTTTTTGTACTACATGCAAAGGAAGATCTGAACCACTGTAATGACGATATCTGGAGTTGTAAGAGGATTAGAAAAATGAGGCACCAAGTCAGTTGCGTAATTTATTAGAAAATCCTGAAGGAATACTTAAAATACGCAAAAATTTCAATTGTAACAAAACTTAAACTGAAAATAACGAGAACGAGAATGTTAAAAACTAAAAATAACGAGAATGTAAAATGGATGAATGCTACTCATTCATTTCTTTGATTCGATAGAATCCCCGATTGTTTATTAGTACAGGCGGTGCAATTATTTTCACAATGTCGCCATGGGAGTAAGATAGTCTATCTTCTTTTTCTGGCCATTTCCATATGTTACCATACTTCCCAGCCTTTTCCATGCATTTTACTATAACTGTACACGAAAATATTTGGCTGCACCTCGTAGAGTTTTTCGTCCAGCCTTAACGGCATTTACAGCCTGATCCAATGCTTCTCGACTGTATTTTGGCCCATCAGCCCCCTTCTCAGTTGTTCTCTTATAAATTCTGCCCATCTTGGTAAGTATTTGATTGATGAAAAATAACACTGAAAGGAACAGAGGGACGCCGGATAAGTAAGAAGGTAAGAAAATTAACATTGGGGTAATTGGGTTCCGCCTGTCCCAGTTACCCGCTGTTAGTGTACCCACTTAACCAAATTCGTAATATTTTAAGGGTAACTGGGACCTAACCTCTTAATTTATTCTGAACAAAAATATAGCATCTATTAGTCCAGATTCCTTAAAATGCATATTTGACTTACCCCACTGACAAAATTCAACCACCTAACTCAGCAAGTCTACTGATGACGATTTTTTGAAAACTAGGGTGCACGACGTTGTATTGCGCACAACGTGCTGGTTGAACGTTATCAATTCTAGCGACACATTCTGGCAACAAATGGAACTCTCTGCGGTTGTTTGGATTCAGAGTAACATCATAGATGGTGTTAATGTTAAGTTTAGTGGTGTTGCCTTGATTTCAAAGAAAAGGGAGGGGGTGGGCCCAGTTACCTCGTGGTCCCACTTAACCAAGTCTACCTTAAATCTAACCTTCTATTTTGCTGGATTCATAAAAAGTGTTATTCTAAACGATTTTCTAACTTTCGCACAAAAAATGATCATCCGGGAAGCTCAAAATTCCTAGTCACAGCCTGTAGAAACTCCAGCGCAATTTGGGTGAACGGAATTCATCGATTTCGAATGAATTTGCACAACACTAAACGACGCACGTTTGAAGTCAAATAGGGGCTAATTCTTAGCTAATACTTCAAGGAGAATTACAAAACACACCTTTAGAAAAGAAGGAATATGAAACGGGATAGAAATTCCGTTTAAATTTGTTGCTCTCGATCGAAAAAGACATCGCTGAATACGGGATGACAATCAAATGACAAAAACTGACACTTCAAAATGGAGCACATGGTGAATGATGCCGGGAATGGATTACGGGGATTGACGTCACACCACTCACACCAATAGAAAAAAGGCAAGAAAAGGTGAAATTTTAGACTTGTTTTTCACTTTTTTGCCATGATTATTTACAATGAATACTTGTAATAACGTTAAACTACCTACTTTTTATCGTACTTTCTGAAAATTATGTTTTCAAAAAAATCTTTCTTTGACTGCAATACTCTATTCAGTTCTATTGTGAAGCAGGCCGATCGCCTAGATCCCGTAGATTTTAGCTTGCCTTGAAGGAGTGACAGGCTTGACAAGTGTGGGAGCGAACGAAATCGCGAAAATCATAGTGCCGAAACCGAATTTCGACAATACAAAATTGAATTTTTTAGCCTACAGCCTTGGTTCAGGTTCAGTATAGACGAGTAGGTACACCTCGTTCAGCGGAAACACGTTCGACGGAATGCCCAGTGGACAGAATGGAAGTTGAAATCCGTGCGCTATTTGTTTGCGTGTTTAAACAAGCAGCAAACCTTACCTGACAGAGACCTTAATTGACGTTGAAAATAAATGCATTTGCTGTGTTTCCGCTGCATGGGGTGACCCGAGTATAGACATGGTTAGTGCAAAAACATATTTCAGACTGCTGACGTGTCAAAAAAGGATATTTGCGATCCTCAGGCACCGGTAGGGGGCACTGTTAATGGCCGATTCTTAAAGTCCCTAGATATATAAAGTACCGCAAAAGTCGGCCATTTTGACTCCAAATGACATTTTTGGTGACAATTTCAAACAGGACAAACAGGAAATGTCAAGCCGCCATATTGACTCCAGCAACTAGCTATCTCTCTCGAGTACATATTCGCTTAGCGTCGCGGTACTGCTATCTCTCTCCAACCCACCAGCTTAATGAATTGCGATACTTTCTATATCTAGTGACTTTACCGATTCTAATGCACTGGATCTTACATGTACCGCAACGGTTTAGGACGATATGCCTTTCTTTGTCTGTTTTTGGATGCAGATTGTCCAATCGTACGTGCGAGATTATCGAAATTCTATCGTTCTCTCTCCGTTTTTGGATGCAACTGTCAAAAGTTCCGTATACAGATTGCGCTACATGTATAGATCCAGCGCATTAGCCGATTCTAGGGCCACTGGATTTCTGCTATTGCATGGGTAAATAGAGGTATTCCTTTTTAAAAGCCGGAGAAATTGACAGTGTATCTCACTTGCACTCACTGAAATTTCTCTCCCTCCTTTTCAATTTGCGGATGCCGTTTCTGGGAGGTGTCCTTACCTTCCTAAATAATAGGTTTATTCCTGCAGGAGTACAAAACTATCAGAAGCCGTCACAGGCATGCGCAGTCGCTGTTTGAGGCCCCTGATAGTTTTGTACTCTTGCAGGAACAAGCCTAATATAAACATCGAGTGGCCTTAGCCGATTCTAATGCCGATTCACCGGGCGTCATCGGATTTGCGCCGCTCTATAGCGATGTACTTTCGAAACTATTTCATCTCTACTATTATAAGCGTAATAATTACTTTTACGGCTTTATAAGCAACTGGCAACTTGGCAACTGTTTTTACAAACACATTCAAATATTGGCAATCGAGTCATGTAGGTACTTACTTACCTGCCTGTTTCATTCCCACACTTTGACAGCTTTGACAAAACAAATGTCAATGTCTAAAATGTCTGTCAAACAGTTATGTCATATGTCATCAAGGCTCGGATCAAGGCTCAGTTCGAGATAAACCGGCTCCAGTGCAGTAGGGGCGGTTTTGATCGATGAAATGTCGAAATTTACTTCCTGCCTTCCTTACAAACGATTAAAAATTGCTCTCAAGAGCTTCGAACTCGAATGCATCAAAATTTCGTAAATACGAAAAAATTTTCATAAATATGAAAAAATTTTCATAAATACGAAAAAATTTTCATAAATACGAAAAAATTTTCATAAATATGAAAAAAATTTCATAAATATGAAAAAATTTTCATAAATATGAAAAAATTTTCATAAATATGAAAAAATTTTCATAAATACGAAAAAATTTTCATAAATATGAAAAAATTTTCATAAATATGAAAAAATTTTCATAAATATGAAAAAATTTTCATAAATACGAAAAAATTTTCATAAATATGAAAAAATTTTCATAAATATGAAAAAATTTTCATAAATATGAAAAAATTTTCATAAATATGAAAAAATTTTCATAAATACGAAAAAATTTTCATAAATATGAAAAAATTTTCATAAATATGAAAAAATTTTCATAAATACGAAAATATTTTCGTAAATACGAAAATATTTTCGTAAATACGAAAAAATTCTCATAAATACGAAAAAACGTTTGTCCTTGCTTACAGTCAACTGAACAGGAACATCAGGGATGCAGAGGTGCATCGACAGTTCGTCACGTTCGTCACTTACTAGGGGAGTTTAAGGGGGCTTTAAATTTTTGTCATTTTTCACCTTATTCGAAACTTGAAAATTACCAAGGACACCTATTCTAAACGTAACGCGGAAAGAAGGGGGGGGGGGACGCATTAGCGGATCTTGAACAACTCTGTGGGGGGGGGGGTTAGGGGTTATCATTGATGGTAATGCATTAAATGTTGAACAGGGAGAAAGGGGGATGTTTAGCCATTAGCTGAATAGGTCTAGTAAGCTCGGAAACGAAGACAACAAAATTTTCATAAATACGAAAAAATTTTCATAAATATGAAAAAATTTTCATAAATACGAAAAAATTTTCATAAATATGAAAAAATTTTCATAAATACGAAAAAATTTTCATAAATATGAAAATATTTTCATAAATACGAAAAAATTTTCATAAATATGAAAAAATTTTCATAAATACGAAAAAATTTTCATAAATACGAAAAAATTTTCATAAATATGAAAAAATTTTCATAAATACGAAAAAATTTTCATAAATACGAAAAAATTTTCATAAATATGAAAATATTTTCATAAATACGAAAAAATTTTCATAAATATGAAAAAATTTTCATAAATACGAAAAAATTTTCATAAATACGAAAAAATTTTCATAAATATGAAAATATTTTCATAAATACGAAAAAAATAATAAATTTTTGTGACACCAGGACGCTTTCGTAGGTAGGTGTTCAATGCGTGCAATGTCACAATCATGTGTGCAATAGTGTAATATTGTGCAGTCCAGTGTGCAATGCTCTGCAGTCGTGTGCAATACTGTGCAGTATTGGGGAAGAGCAATACTAATGGGAGATCACGGATTTACGGTACATTTGGATTATTATTTCTGATTGAAAGAAGTTTTAAAATAAGCTCAGAAGAGGTTTGTCATTTTCGAATGTAACCATTTCTTAGATCATAAAATGAAATATTAATTTTGAAGACGAATGAGCTACGTTCTCAATTGCTTTTTGAAGTGAAATACTTAATTAAATCTAAAACAAAAACGATGGATCTCAATCAAATTTGATTATTTTTTAAATTAAACCAATATGTATAATAAGGAAGTTTGTGACATACCTTAATGACTAGGGTTTTGGGCAACAAATTGTTTTGTTGATGAGGGTAACATAATAGTTTACAGCTTAACAGGAATACCCTCGCTGCCAGTGTAATCTTTAATAATTTTTTTTAATGTATACTTTCTAGAAATATTCCGGAGAGCAACCTTAAACAGCCGAAAACATGCAGCTTGATGCTGTAATGTGCCCAAATATACCATAACGTATGCTGTATACCGTAAAACCTTGATAGATATATGCTTTCTATGCAAAATGAACTTAAGTTTTTATGAAATAAAAAATGAAAACAACACAACCTACCTAACAATTTTTTGTCGAAGTACGTACCAATATTGGGTAACTCGTATCTGTAGGTACTATTGTTAAAAAAAAAATTAAAAAGAATATTTTGGGAAAATGACGAAACATACATACTTTCAAAATCATTTTTTAGGCCTTTGAAAAAAAACTTCATTGAAAAATTTTCAATGACGATAACAATTGTGTTTAGAATGCGTTTAACGTTTAGTATACTAGAAAATATTACTTTCCCTTCAAGGTCGAATTGCACTTAATTTTTAAACCTGACAATCCCATTGGTCTCTCCATAGCAACGAATCCTGCATTAAATATATGTAATCCAGGTTTAAAATCTTGGTGCAGTTCGCCCTAAATCATAGGTACAGCTCTCTATACCTCAAATTATGAACAATTTTACCGTACTACCTATATGCAGATTTTTTTAACAAATCATGTTTGTACTGCAAAGTAGTGCGACGTACAATTGTTGTGCAAATGTGTAATAATAATAATAATAATAATAAGTTTATTTGCCCAACAGAATTATACATTCCAATTATAGGACAAACTAAGAGACAAAAGATGAGAAAATAATACATAATTGAACAAAAATAGAAAAAGTGAATACAAGTACTCAATGACTGATTAGTTAACCGAGGCTTCGATATAACATTTTCTAATAGAATGAAGACTGGAGAAGTTAATGTCACATTTCAGCGCTACTGAATTGAAACAACTACACATAAAATTGAGAGGTGATTTAATTAGCAGATTAGTGCGAGGAGTTGGAACATAAAATAAAGGTTGATGACGTGACGGATAAGAAGGCACATAGAAAGGCAGTAATTCAAGTAACGGAGGAGAATCTATTTGCCCTCTCACCAGTTTGACGACAAAAATCAACGCAAATACTTCCCTTCTCAACTCCAGGGACTCAACATTAAACTCCTTGAGCAATAATGAGTGGTCACAATTTCTCGGAGGGTAATACCCTTTGCACTTAAATGATAGAAATTTAAAAAATTTTCTTTGTATGGTTTCAATACTATTAATGTGAACAGCGTAAATAGGAGACCAAACAATGCAACAGTACTCCAATCTGAATCTGACAAACGAGAAATACAACGTTTCAAGTGCTGTCATATTAGAAAATTCGTTACAACTGCGGATGAGAAAACCTAGAGTCTTATAACAAGAGCTAATAATGGCGAAATGTGTGCGATAATTGTGTAATGTGTGAACAGTGTTGTTAAGTAACTAGATACAAGTATCTAGATACAGTATCTAGATACATTTATCGTAACAGTATCTTATCTGTATCTAGATACATTTTTTGTAGTATCTTGTATCTAAGACATTTCATAGATACTTATATACACAATACCCTAACTCGCATTTTAATAATAGAGAATTATACTGAGACAGAACATACATTATTTAATGAATATTTGTCGTTAAAGTTGCAAAAATCGTAGGTTGCGCGAAAACAGATCGGCCCCTACATCATGCTTACGTCAACTCTCAAACTCAACCGATTGGATGTCATCATGGCAACGCCGTCAATTTAAACGCAATACCTCCAATGCTGCAATTTCATTGGTCTTGCCCGAGTTGATAGGTGACGTAAACTGTTAGGGAAGTCTATCGTTTTTCTTGCTTTCTGCAACGTTTTCGCAAAAACAAAAAAATACGACCAAATTTTCTAAATTCAAATTGTTGATTGGGAAGATTTCATATTTTGAGTATAATACTCTATTGACAACTACCTCGAGACAACGACAACTTTAAAATGTGAGATGTTTTTTTTCTCGTTTATAAGCCTCAAAAATGCAGATGTTTGGTTTCTTCTATACCTCGCAAATAATCAATATCTTTGTGTTAAGAAGTCCTTTCAGGGGGCATCCTAAACAGGTATAGAAACACAAAGGGATACTCTATTCGAAGAAGCTGGGTTTTCCCCAAAATACCGATACCGAACTAACGTGTTTGTAATTGCACCTAGATATAATATCAAATATTTCAGAGACTATTATTTCTATAAAAAAAAACAACATAAAGGTTGTTCTTTTTTAATTTTTTTAGTTCAGATGTATCTAAAATGTATCTATATGTATCTAGATACTTATTGCAAGTATCTGTATCTGTATCTAGATACTGATGGAAAAAATGTATCTACCTAGTATCTAGATACTCCGTCCGAAAAGTATCTGTATCTAAATACTTCAAAAAATGTATCTTTAACAACACTGTGTGTGAAATAGTTTAAAATTGCGCAATATTGCACACAGATTGTGCAATGTGGGACACCAAATCGTCTATATCTCGTCTCAAACTAGATAGAGTATGGAAAACGAATGTAATGTCACTGAGTACAAATCCTCTTCCCGACCCTACAGTTCAGCGAATAGTATTTCGTATTGCTTAGCTTAGCTTAGCGATATCGTAAAAATTATTTATTTTTTCCGATTTTTTCTGATCAAGACGTTACAACGCTTTTACCACTTGTATGCATGCCTATAATAGGTGTTTCCATTTGTACATTTATCCGAATCGCCTCAGTTAATTTGAATATTTACCAATTAAATTGCTAAGATTAATCGAGGCTCCTCAGATTATGTGTAAATGGAAGGCGCCTACTCACTGTCGACATGTGTATTAATTCTAATTCCTTTGCATTTATAGTCTTTATGGCATCAGAATTCGTGTTCGATTTCCTCGCCAAAATCAAAGAAGAAAAAGAGGAAATTATTAAGGAAGAACTGAAGGAAGGAGCGAACGATTCCGATGTCGAAGAAGCCACGGAGAGAAAATTCGAAATCAATGAAGAAAAAGAGGAAACTATCAAGGAAGAAGTGAACGATTCAGATGACGAAGAAGCCGGGGAGAGAAAATTCGAGATTGAGAGAATTGAAATCAAGTGGCATGAGCAAAATTTAACTATCCCACTTCTGAACGTGGATCAAGCCGAAAAGTTGAAGGATGGCGAATGTGATGCTAAATCTCTTTTGAAGCAAGAGGCAAATGAAGCCGAATGGTTTGAATGTGGGGAGTGTGACAACAAATGCGACATTAGATCGTTCAAGTGCGAAAAATGCGGCTATAAAGCTAAGCGGAAGTTTGACCTGCATCGACACATGATTAATCAGCATCTAAGTGAAGAAGAGATTAGCTGGTTCAAGTGCGAGAAATGCGACTATAAAGCTAAACTAAAATTTAACCTGCACAGGCACATGTTGAAAGAGCATTTAGGTGAAGACGAAATTAGATGGTTTAAGTGCGATAAATGCGACTACAAAACCATGTTTAAGAGCCAACTTAATCGACACACAAAAAACAAGCATTTAAATGCAGACGAAATCGAGTGGCTTAAGTGCGAGAAATGCGACTACAGAGCTAAAATGAGGACGCATCTCAAAAAACACGAGATAAATAAGCATTCAAACGCAGGCGAGATCGAGTGGTTCAAGTGCGAGAAATGCGACTATCGAGCTAAAATCAAATCGAGCCTCAAAAAACACGAGATTGATAAGCATTCAATTGGGGGCGAAATTAAATACTTTGAGTGCGACAAATGCGACTTTAAGGGCAAAAGAAGAATTAGCCTCAACCGGCACGTAATTTCCAAACATGTAAAAGCAAGCGATATCAGCTGGTTTAAGTGCGAGAAATGCGACTTCAAGGCTAAACAAAAGATGGACCTGCGACAGCACAATAAGATAAAACATTTAGAAGAGGACGAGATTAAGTGGTTTTACTGCGCGAAATGCGATCATAAAGTTAAAGAGAAGGGCAGCCTGAAGCACCACATTATTAGTAAGCACATGGACGCAGGCGCGATTGAATGGTTCAAGTGCGAGAAATGCGATTTCAGAACTAAGCTTAAAGGCAACCTGAAAAGGCACACGATCATTAAACATAAATAAAACCGGTATCAGCAGTGAATTAATGTAATGTGAATTACCATTTGAAAGTTTTTAGTAAAAGGCTAACAACGTTCGTTCGTTAATCTTCTGTGTTTTACTTTTACGATTCTATAACAAGCTTGCATGCTGGAAATTCGAAGTTACAAGTGCTAAAACCGGAAATTTCCAATAATTGTTTGAAAAAGTGGAAATTTCCATTAGAAATTCATGTTAAGTCAGTAATGTAATGGAAAATGCCATTCGAAAGTTTTTAGTAAAAGGTCTGCTGGAAATTCGAGGTTACTAGTGTTAAAACTGGAAATTTCCGTTACAAACCTGTAATTTTCCACTCCTAAGCGGAAATATCCAGAAGGATTCTGACAGATTGTAGGAAAACCCCTGTATATGAAGTTATATGCAAAAGTGGAAATTTTAATTAGAAATTCGTATCTGGCCTGTAATCTAATGGAAATTACTATTTGAAAGGTTAACCTAACCACGAGAGATTAATTTTCAAAAATTTTGATTTGAAGACGCAAAATTCCTAACAAGTTTTACTAATTGACAAAATCAATCCCAAAAAAGGTAACTTACCTAACTTTAAAGCTGAAAAAACTTAGGGTGGCTTTAATAACAAGTTGGCACAGTGTGAATCAGGCTTCCTTAGACGTTGTGATGTTGACGATCTCCCGTCAACGTCAAAATTATTGTTATTGTCAAAAAGCGGCCCAAAATACCCCCCAATCTTAATAAAACAGCCAGATTTACACTGCCTTTGTGTGCGCAAAATTTGCATTCAGTTAACCGTTTCTTTAGTCTTTTAAAATATTTCTCTTCCTGCTATACCTAGGACAAAAATATACAAAACTACTCCGATATAATTTTCCAGCCCTTAAACGACTGTTCGAAAATGTCAAATTACATAAACTGCATTAAAAGATGTCATCAGACTTTTTGTAAAGTAAATTCTAGTAATTTTGGCTCTAAGTCGGTGATGCTGCTCATTGGCAGCTGTCAATTGTCTCTCAACTGACGTAACGTAGAGTGAGGTAATGTTTGTGGGAAGTTGGAGTTTAAAACTGCTAAAAATCGTTTAAAACCACTAAAAACCGATTAAATCCAGGCAAAACTTCTGACGCATTACCAGCACAAAAGAATTTGACAAATATCTAACCTCAGAAAATATACATCAGCTTGAAAAAATTGGTAATATTCTCGATGATATTGTAATTTTAGTTTATTAATGCAACAATTTGACGATGATCTCCACCTCCACTTATTGTTAACTGAAATTCTCAACTTGTCTTATTCTTATTCTTATTCTATTATTATTTATTCTATTCTGTTATTAACTGGAAATCTCCATACTTATTAACTGGAGATTTCCATCAGTTAATGGAGATTTCCACTTGTTAAGGGATGATTTGCGCCAACTAATAAAAAGCTTTCCGAAGTTTAGTAGAAAATGAAATGCCACCAAAAATGACATTGGTTCCTTCCCCCTCTGTGACGTCACGGAACTAGTAACACCATCAGAGGGTACTTAGAAATGCGAATTGCTATACATAAATTACAGGTTTTGCTCATTGTTGACCTCACAAATTTTCATGACGTCACATGTTTAGTAGAAAATGTCGCTAAAAATGACGTCTGTCGTTCATTTCAGCGATTCTGATTGGTTCGTTTTCCCTTCTGTGACGTCACGCAACTTTACTAGTAACACCACAAGGTAGGTAGGTACTATCTGCGGAGAAATCCGAATTGCTTTAATTTTGCAGTTTTTTTTACCCACATTGTTGATTTTACTGATTTTAGTGCCGTAGCAGAATCCGGAGGTACTCTTGTCTTTGATTATTCGCTCGATCACTCGCTCGTCTAGTCTGTCCGTCGGATAACTTGAGAACGAAAGCAGATATCAAGCTGAAATTTTGTACACGGGTGTATACCCGGAAAATCCGGCGGGGATTGCTTTTGGGCCATATCGCACCACGGGGGTGGGAGTTAGGGGTGAGAAATCGAAAAACTATTAATTGCAATAACTCGAGAACTAGGGGACGTATCTTTCTGAAACTTGGTATGTACGTTCGACCCTCAGGTCTGTTGAAGGTGAAGGGGTGCTAATTTCGGGGGATGAAATTTAGGGGATGAAAACCACAAAAAATATGATAACTCCGCACGGGTTGCATGCAGCTGTCGGAAACTCAACGTACACACATATATCGGTGAAATCTTGCGGGGAATGCGTTTTTCGCAAAATCGAACAGATGGGGTGGAAATTAGGGGTTGGAACTCGAAATTCCGCTCAATAAGTATTGGTCGAAATTGGCGTCATTCGATAGCTTTCCATTAATGATTCAAAAAAGGTGTCTTTCATATTTTAATAAAAACCACCCTTATATAGGCGCTACATCCCCTAACATGCAGAAACACAAAAATACGAGAACTCAAAAACTATTCAACGTATCAAGGCAGAATTTGGTGTGTGAATTTGCAGTGACATTGTTGGTGGATGGACAAATTTTCAATAATATCTAAGAAGGGGGATGAAATTTAAGGGTTGAAACTTGAGATTTTTTCAAGTAAATGGTAGCCTAAAATTACGGGGTTCGATAGATTTCGGTCAACTATTGAAAAAAGGTCTTATAAGTTTTCAACCTTAAACTAACCCCTAGGCTATTAACCACCCCAAACTCTTTGCAAGCGGATAAATATATTTAATTTATCAGTTAGTCGTATTTACTGCGTATTGCAAGGAGTTATGTAACACCGGAAAAATTAAATCGCCACTGTAAATCATAAAGGGGTGAAATCATGAGGGGTTGAAAACATGAATCTACAAATCACAGGAATTTTTCAACAAGTGGGGTTAGGGTGGTGAAATTGAAAACACAACTTCCTTTAGGGCATGTGGGGGTGGTGAAATAGGAGGTTGGAGCTTAGGGGTTTGAAGTACTTAGAAATGTACTATATTGATGAAATTCTTAATTTTGTTGTTTGTTGTTGTGTACTTCATAACATATGTTTATTGAATGAAGATAATATCCAGGATTTTTTGGACGAAGGTCTTCAAGACATTCATTTAGTTCATGATTTTGACGATTATGGGAATGTTAATATGCAAATTGCTAACAATTATAGACAACAAGTGGTTGACTACTTGTGGAATAGAAGAAACAGAAATTAAACTGCAGTATGTTTCGCATTACCTACCATTGTTTACTATTAGTCTTGTAACAATTTTTAGTTTGAAATAAAACAAAATGTAAAGCATTTAACTATTTAATTTAAAGAAACCAAAATAAAAAAAAACAATTCTAAGAATGTAACACAAACAATATAGGAACATAACATTAATTACAATTTTGCGAAATTATAATTTTTTAATAACACGAGTGGTCAAAATTTAGACCAACTTTAAGTCATCAGTCATCCTGCAATAACAAAACTTGAATAAAAACAAAATCTAATAGAAAACTTAAATTTTCTCCTGACCTTTAGTGGTTTTAGTATCAGTTACTGCAGTGATGAACCTTTCCATTAACTTTGTGAAGTCATTATGTTGTTCTTGTGACACCCGTAATCTTGTGCTTTCTCGTTCTTCAGCACTTTTTTCCATAGTTTCCATAAATTGCAACAGTTCACTGCGAACTTTGGTTTTCTTTTTCGGTCTTTCCTTGACAATTGCTCGATCAACATTCGATTCATTGCTTCTATTTAATTTATCAGATAGTTTTCTTCGTAACTTTTCATCTCTACCTTCTCCTTCTGAATGTGTAATATCAAAGCTGGAACAGCTTGAAACTGGTGTTACGTTAGGTCTTTCACCATAAAATTCCGTCATTAGTTCCAAGAACTCCCAATCCTTTCTATCATTTCCAGATGTATTGTTGTGATCATTTATCTCTTTATACTTCTTCAACAGGCTTTTATATCTATTTTCACATTGCAATGGTGTTGGTCTGTATTTGCCATCACTTTGAGCAGCCACTGCTTTTGCTATATCTTCAAAAACTGCTTTCTTCTTAATCTTCGAATCACGTAGACTCGCTTTATGCTCAATGAGGATGTAAATAAAGTGCCTTGTCTCCTCTGCTGTCCACTCTTTCCTTCTACGGGCATCTTCATCAAGGGGCTCCTCTTGAGTTCCACCATCTGGCATGGACCACTCACCATCAGAGTTTGCTGTAGCAGCATCCCCAAGAGACATCCAGAATTGCTGTTGATCTGAAACATCATACTTATTCCCATATCCATATTTACAATCTCTTTCATACCTTCATCCCGTAACAACAAAATTTGACCTCCCTGTTCAATGACTTGCCCGTCGATTTCAATTACAGAAAAGCCAGGTGGTACACTGTGACTACTCATCTTTCCATTTATCGATATTGACATTTGACGTTGCAAAAACCGCGCAATTTTCAGGTTACACCATCCCCACTATCCAAAATAACTTGGCTAATCCTACTTGGGAGATGGAGCAGACCTTGAGAATAACTTGAGCGCAAATGTGCGCAGTTCATTCAAACTGGCCAATCAAAGACCAGAAGTAGTTTATTCTAGAATAGGATTAGTATAACAAAACGCAGCTATTATGCTTTTATTTTTTAAAAAATGTTAGATTTACGGGTTTACAGAGAATTTTATAGAATTTGATTCTCTTTAAAATGATGTGTCACAAAAATGATCACAAAAGGTGCTGGGGAGGGGGGGGGGCAAAAACAAAGAAACTTGTAGGCACTGGATTGGCAAAGAGATTAGCTTTCAAAAATTGTAGGGGGGTTGCCATTTGAAATTTCGAAACAATTACAAACGATTTACAAGCGTTCCATAACAATTTTTTCGCACAATCGTATGTTATAACTCTCTTACCGAAGTAGTTAACGTAAAGTGTAAGTTCAACTTACCAAGCGCGGTTTGGTTTCCCAGGCAACGAAAAATAACAGTGCTGTTATGAATTCATAACAGCACGCATATCTGACACAGGCATGGTAAGTAAAACAACTAAACTTGCAAAGGTAGCGAGAGCATTTGGAAAATTCGGCGATCTGTCAAACAGGATTTGTTTAATGGCTGACGAAAAATGTTCAATAAGTTAATTTCAATTGTGCGAAAAATCATATACCTACGATACACGGTTGTTAAGTACATCTAACATAATCTCGGAAATTGCAAAAACTCGTCTTCGACTCGTTTTTGCAAACCTTTCCTCGATTCTGTTATACTGTACTTACCAATCTAATATCGTAATATACTATAACTTGATTTGTAAAAAACCCACTGCTACCGAAAGTTGGCAGTGGATTCTTGTAATATGAATTTTGGTTCTCCCAATGACTTACAAACGATCAAATTGCAATTACAAATACTCACTAACCACTTACGAACGATTTGCGTAAGCTTTTCTCAAAATTACAAAAACTGTGGGGTGGTCCCTCGGGTGGCGCTTTTTAATGGGCCATCCTGTAAGTGCACCTCAACGTGGTAAGAAGCCTAGTGATCTATTGGGTTTATATCGTTTCTCGTTGTGTTACAAACGATAAAATTACACTTACAAACATTTACAAACGATTACTAAACGTTTGAGGTTAGTTTGGTCCTATAGGGCACGGGCATCACTTATGCAACCCTGCAATACAATCAGCTGCTTGGAGAACAAACATCACATTTAAGTGCATGGAGTACATGCGTTTTTCTCCAATTTTCCGTAGTTTTGCGGTGTAAAGTGTGTTTAAACAGTGGTTTGTCTCTTTAGAATGCGATTTTGTAGATATTTAGTTATTCGGAACGGCTGTGCAGTGTAAATAAACCTAGTGAAATCTGTTTGTTGTTAGTGAAGTGTGGTGGACAATGGAAAAAACACAATTCAGTGAACATTTTGTCTCTTGGGATGAAAATACAAGACACCAATATTTAGATAAAGAGTCTGTAATAAATTTCGGACACCCCTATGTAAAAAAAGACAACGGGATTCTTCTCCATCGATCCAACAAAATTTCCAAAAGTGACTTATATAGACATTGTAGTTGGTTTTAAAGAAAGTGTTTATTCAATGGACAGATTTGAAGCTACAAAAGTCTTGAAAGTAATAACATTGTAATAATTAGTTCTTGTGTGGCTGGGTCAAGAAAATTGGTTGTGTAACATGTCGTAACAATAAATAAATTTCTCGTTATTGGTCAGGTACCTAATTTTTCTTTATAACCACATTTTATCAGCCCTCTTAATCGCCTTTGTCCATTCCTCTAACTTTTTAATACACAAGGGACATTTTTCTGTTGTGTTAATCTACTTCGATAGTATTCGATACCAATGTGCCACAATTACCTAATAACCGAGTAAAATGTCGGTATGTTTGTTTGTTTGCTAAAAGTTCTTGAAAATTATACTAACAGATAATTAAAAACTCACCATTTATAAAAAGGAAAGGCAATTAATTTTCAAGGAAAGCAGTCTTGATGGGTAAGTACCCAATTGCACTATCTTGTAATTTATTAAAAACCGAGAAAACCATTCGAAAAAAACGCTGCTATAACATCAACTTGTCTAACAGTTTCTGTAATTAAGGAAAATAGAGCACTTTATAGTCGGAAAACTTAAAAAAGGCGTAAAAACCTACTTGACTCCATGCATTCAAATGTAATGTTTGTTCTCCAAGCAGCTGATTGTGTTGCGTGGTTGCATAAGTGATGCCCGCGCCCTATTCAGATAGAAGCCCACTGCCAAGTTTTTAGATGATCACATCCTGATAAATAAATTCTGTTGCACTTACAAATTCCGTGGATTGACTTACAAACACTTACGAACAATTTGGAATTAATTGAGCATAATTAGAAATCGATCGAGGAGTAACCTACTGCTGGTGACGTAATTGTTAAAAAATTGTAAAACGGTTTGTAAACGCTTACAAATTTTTTTGTTGGGCTTACAAACATTTACAAACGACTTACAAACGTCCCATAACAATTTTAACTTGATTTTGTAAAAAACCCACTGCTACCGAAAGTTGGCAGTGGATTTTTGTAATATGAATTTCGGGTCTCGCGCTGACTTACAAACGATCAAATTGCAATTACAAACACTTACTAACCACTTACAAACGATTGGCGTAAGCTTTTTTCGAAATTACAAAAAGCTACTGCCAACTTTATACTCCTGTAGAAACGTCCATAAAGCCCTATAATTTGACACAGAGAAGCAATATATTCTGCGAAACTGTGACATCTTACACACTGCATCTTCGAGAAGGGAAGGGTGAATTTTAGGAGAAATTTATCGATGGGGATGAAAGTTAGGGGTGGAAACTTGAATTTTTACTGAATAATGTGTATTTGAAAATAATACCATTCGATAGCTTTCTATTGATGGTACAAAAAAGGTCTTATTCATCATTCGCGAAAAACGACCCTTAAAGGCGGTACAACCCCTTAACCTGCCGAAACACAAAAATGCGAGAACTCAAAAACTGCTCAACGTATCAGGGCTTTTGATGTGGTAATTTACAGCGCCACTGTAGGCGGATGGGCAAATTTTCATTAATATCTAACAAGGGGGATGAGATTTAAGGGTTGAAACTGGAAATTTTGTCATGTAAGTGGTGGAATAAAATTATGGGGTTTGATAGACTTCGGTCAACCATTGAAAAAAGTCTTATGAGTATTCAACCTAAAACCAACCCCTACGCTACTAACAACCCCTAAGCCCTAGCAAGCGGAGTAAATATATTTTTTTTTTTTTCTTGCTTTCTTCTGATTTGTTAATAATTCAAAGTCATTTTCATTAGTTTTTAACCCATCCACAATATTTTTCAACCCCTTTCATGATATGTGAACCCTCGAAGAGCAAAATTTACCCGGACCGCTTCTTTTTCGTGTGATTTTCGCTAGTTCTATACTTTAATTCCGGTAATTCTTTTCATTTACTCATTCCTGTTCATTTTCTATTTTGAAATTTTGTAACAACAATTTTTTAATATTCCGCCTTTTTGACACATCTGTGCGTTTGCGGAGGCACTACTACTAGGTGCAGATTGATAAAATCTGCACCCGATTCCACCAGTAAGACCAGCCGCCCCTACATGCACATTAACTTGATAAACGTCTACCGAGATTTGGAGACCTTTGAGACGGGTGTTCAAGACGATAATAATAGTTTTGTTTTTAGTCCTGTATCGCCGGAAATTATTGACAAGTTAATCCACCAGCTGAAGCCCCACTGCGTGGGATTTGACCAACTGTCGGGCAGAATGCTTCAAATTGCGTCGCAATTTATTGTAAATCCATTGACTCACATAATCAATTTCTCCTTTGAGGTTGGTCGGGTTCCTCCTCAGTGGAAGTCTTGTTTGGTGAAGCCTATTCCTAAGAAAAACATCCCTTCGAATCTGAGTGACTACCGGCCTATTAGCCTACTTTCAAATTGTCTTAAAATAGCTGAAAAAGTTCTTGCTCTCCAATTCAATGATTATCTTTCTGAATCTTCTATACTACCTAGCACTCAGTCTGCTTACAGGAAGAACTACAGTACCTCTTCAGTTTTATGCTCACTCACAGATGATATCTTGCAAGGGTTCAATGATGGAAACGTGACTTCGCTTACTCTACTCGATATGTCAAAGGCCTTCGATAGTTTGAACATCAGATTGTTACTGAGTAAGTTAAAGTATTACGGAGTTAAAGACTGCACGTTGAGTTGGTTTACCAGCTATCTTAATGGCAGGATTCAGTATACTTCATTTGACGGTCAGTTGTCGACCCCTTTGTGCCTTAAAACTGGAGTTCCGCAGGGCTCTGTTTTAGGGCCAACTCTCTTTTCTGTGTACTCTGCGGATATAGCGATGGTCACTAATCACTGCTCCTTGTATATTTATGCGGATGATGTTCAAGTCATTCTTACGTTTCCACCTGAAAAGTTACCAGAATCTCTTTCGATTATTGAGGCTGACCTAAATGAAATTTTTAATTGGACTACTAAAAATTCTCTGCTTCTAAATGCGGCAAAAAGTAACACTATTATGTTTGGTACTGCGAAAAAACTTGCTCAGATTGGAGACGACTTCAGAATAAATTTGAATGGTACTGTCATACAAAACTGCAACGTAGTGAAAAATCTGGGTCTCCTATATGATTCATCTCTCAAGTTCGTTGAGCAAGTGGATTCCGTATGTCGAAAAGCGTTTTTAGCCTTAAGACAAATTTCACCTTTCTATAAAGACTTAGACCGAGACACCAAAAAACTACTTGTAGAGGTGCTTGTTCTTTCCCATTTAAATTACGCGGATATTGCCTACGCTCCTTGTCTTACTCTTCAACTGAAGAACCGCTTACAAGTAATCCAAAATCAGTGTTTAAGATTTACTGTTTTTGTCCCTTACACTCATCACATTACTCCTTACATTCGCGATCTTGGTATGTTAAGATTGAATGAGCGTCGTTTACTTCATTTTGCTTCTTTTGTGCTTAAAATTAAATCCAAAAATTCTCCATCCTATTTAAGTCGCAAAATTACATCTCGTTCTGCTGTTCATGATCGTCCTTTAAGGTTCACTGAGCTCATGGTTAGCGTCCCTACTTATACCTCATCCAGTTACCGAGGTTCGTTTTCTTATTTGGCTGCTTGTTTACTCAATTTTTTCGCTTTAAGTTATGATGTCGATATTTCTGAGCGTTCACTTATCACCAAGTTGAAAGATTCACTCTTAAAGGGAGAGCAATTGTCCATTGACATTCAGATGTTTTAGTTTTTGCTTTTTTTCTTATTGTCGTCACAACATGTTGTGCGTAATAGCTTTTTCCAGTTTGCCTGGGTAGGATTAAATCAGGATATAACCTGTTCCTATCCTTTTGAGTGTTGTAATACCTACTAGCATTGTTATTTTATTTTATTTTATTATGCAGAATGCAATTTATTTATATTGTGCTGCTTATTACATCTCAATAAATGTATTATTATTATTATTATTATATACATCGCATTGATATACATCTTCCGTTGGCTTTTTATGAGGTTACATGTTTAGTAGAAATAGAAAATGACCAAAAATGATGTTTGTCGTTCATTTCCGAGATTCTCATTGGTTCCTTTTCCCGTCGTTTTGAAGTTTAGGGTTTTTCTAGCATGCTGACACAATTGGTTGGGGACACTGTTTGGCTGTCAATCTTTACAAGCAAATGTCATCGAAGTGAGGTTAGGTTATGTTGTTGAAAAGGTAGACGACCCCTATTTAATCCGTGATAAAACAATTATTATAGGTGAGTGTAATGAATACAACTGAAAATACCTAACACACAGGCCTAAAGTTAAAACTTCTTGTCTTCTTTTTCATTGCCTAATAGATTTATTAAAGATTTATAACTAGGTACCTACCTTGGAAAATTGAGAACAGCAATTACCATAATTACAAAAAGTACTAATAATTCCCAAAAATTACCATCAAATTACCGTCCCAGATTACTCACCATAAATTAGCAAAAGATACTACCAAAAATGACTTATATTCGCCTTATACCGGGTGGCCCATTCAAGACGATCCAGTCGTAATAACTTTTGAACGGAATAAGATATCGACTTGCGGTCTTCGACAGATTCCTTGGCATTGTGGGGGACATGTTTCGCCATAGCTTTGACCTTGCTCAGTTTGCGCATTTCACCCCCACCCCAACCAACGTCAAAATCTTAAATGTCAACACACCCCGTGTCGTATATCAAATGAAAGCCCTTGGAGAATGCTATTCACTGTTCTAAGAGTTTGAGAATTTAGCGAACCGTATGCGTGAAAAGTTTTGAAAAACTCGATGAATAATCTGTTGATATTTGGACTAAAAATGTGACTGATTAGATGTCTATGGTCTGTCCGGGATCCACACGACCGGGATTCACCCTATTTCCATGGCGAATCATTGTTGTCAACAATGAATCGCCATGGAAATCGGGTGAATCTCGGTCGTGTGGATCCCGGACAGACCATAGTGAGTTTTATTTGTTATTAGCTTTTTTGGAGCATTAATTTTAGCAGTCCCACACGGATCAACGAGAGAACCAATAGTGACCTATCCAAACAAAGCTAATAACGATTAAACTCGCTAGACATCTAATCAGTCACATTTTTAGTCCACATATCAACAGATTTTTCATCGAGTTTTTCAAAACTTTCCAAGGAATTCCAATTTCAGTAAATTCGAATACAGTACATTTTTGTCTCTAAGATGAAAACGGTTCGCTAAATTCTCAAACTTACTTAGAACAATGAATAGCATTTTTCAAGCGCTTTCATTTGATGTATGACTTGAGGTATGTTGCCATTTAAAATTTTGATGTTGATTGGGGTGGGGGTGAAATGCGCAAACTGAACAAGGTCAAAGCTATGGTGAAACATGTCCCCCTCAATGCCAAGGAACCTGTCGAAAACCGCAAGTCGATACCTTATTCCGTTCAAAAGTTATTACGACTGGATCGTCTTGAATGGGCCACCCGGTATGTAGCAAATAAATATTACTCAAAATTACCCAAATCCCTAAAAACTACTGAAAATTCCGAAAAAGTACTGTAAATTAATAAAAATTTCTGTAAATTCCTAAAAATTGCTGAAAATTACAAAAGTTACCAGTAATTACGACCAATTGCCAAAACTTACAAGGGCTGGGAGTGCTAGTACATCAAATTATTACCAAGATGATCCACCTTGAAAAATTGAAGACATCAATTTCCGAGGGGCTATCCACTCGCTGAAATTTTGTACGCCATTGCCGATTTCGGCAATGATTAGTATATGATTGCCGCATTTCCGAGCAATTGCCCACCATTCCTCAATTTCGCAAGGCATTCCCGCATTTCTCTATTTCTTTGCCAGTTTTAGATATTTTAGGTTATTTGTACAATTACCCACCCTTCTACCTCGCCTTTTATCCATTGTACCTATATTATTAGGGTACCCGGTTACGTTTATTTAACTACTTAATTGAAGCACGAAAACCGCGACAAGAACGAATTGTCTTTAATTCCTTGTTTTTCTGAATTGGACATTTCCACGTCTTTTCCGGGGCATTTCTACTTTCATATATTTCCAAAGCATTCCTAAAATTGCGGGTCATTTCCGTAATATTTCAAAAATTTCCGAGCATTCCTAAAATTGCCGGTCATTTCCTAAGCATTCCTGAAATTCCCGAGCATTTCCGAAGCATTCCCAAAATTGCTATGCATTTCTTGGACATTGCTAACAAATTCCCGAGTAAATTCCTTAATTGTCGTGAAATGCCTAAAATTTCCGTACATTCCTGACAATAGCCGAAAATTCTCGTCCATTGCCTAAACATTATAAAATATAAAATAAAATTATTTGTACACCTATGACCGAAGTGGATAGCCCCTCGCCAATTACCATCATTCTAAAAATTACTAATAAGTAATAATCTACCAGAAGTTACAAAAAATTGGCTGGGACATCAAATTACCAAGGTGATTCACCCCTCGATACCTATACCTATATCTACCTACCTGGTCTCAAACTCAAACTAGATATAGGGTATGCAAAACGAACGTAATGTCACTGAGTACAAAATCCTCTTCCCGACCCTACAGATCAGTATGGCGTAGCTTATAATATCGATGTCGCAAAAATTTTATTTATTTTTTCTGATAAAGAGTAGGCCCTAGAGTTTAATGTACTAGAAAAAGACCGGTTTAGTAGTGAAGCGTTTTCTTGTTACATAACGCCGCTTTTGACACCAATATGATGCATACCTATAATAGCTTTTTATAATAAGTGCCTTCCATTTACACATTTCGAAACTCCAAGAATTTTGGATTTACACATTTATCCCTAATATTATTTGGCACTGTCGTCCTGTGTATTAATTCTAACTCTTTTGCATCTAGTCTATGGCATCAGAATTCGTGGTCGGCTTCCTCGCCGAAATCAAAGAAGAAAAAGAGGAAACTATTAAGGAAGAAATGAACGATTCAGATGACGAAGAAGCCACGGAGGGAAAATTCGAAATCAAGGAGGAAATTAAAATTGAGTGGCACGAGCTGAATACGTCCATCCCTCTTCTGAACGTGGATCAAGAAGGAAGATTGAAGGACGAAGATTGTGAATGGTTTGAATGTGGGGAGTGTGACCACAAATCTATACACGAACGAAACGCGAATAGTAACGATAATGTAAAATTACTTAAATGCGATAGAAGCGACTACAGCACTAAAAATAAAGTGTACATGAAGAATCATGTGACTAGAAAGCATACTCTAGCAAGGAAAAGGTTTAAATGCGACAAATGCGACCACAAAGCTAATTTTAAAAGTCACATGGATCGACACGTGATCAATAAACATCTAAATGAAAGCGAGATCATGTCTTTCAAGTGCGAAAAATGCAACTATAAAGCTAAACAGAAGTTTGACCTGCATCGCCACATGATTAATCATTTAAGCGAAGAAGAGATTAGCTGGTTCAAGTGCGAGAAATGCGACTATAAAGCTAAACTTAAGTCTAACCTGCGTACGCACATGATTAGACAGCATTTAAGTGAAGATGAGATCAAATGGTTTAAATGCGATAAATGCGACTACAAAACCAAGTTTAAAGGTCGGCTTAATGCACACACAAAAAACATGCATTTAAATGCAGACGAAATTGAGTGGATTAAGTGCGAGAAATGCGACTATAGAGCGAAACAGAAGATTAACCTGCATAAGCACATGATTAGACAGCATCGAACTAAAGATGAGATTAGATGGTTTAAATGCGATAAATGCGACTACAAAACCAAGTTTAAAGGTCGGCTTAATGCACACACAAAAAACATGCATTTAAATGCAGATGAAATCGAGTGGATTAAGTGCGAGAAATGCGACTATAAAGCCAAACTAAAGTTTAACCTGAACAGGCACATGATTAATCAGCATCTAAGTGAAGACGAGATTAGATGGTTTAAATGCGATAAATGCGACTACAAAACCAAGTGTAAAACTCGGCTTAATTCGCACACAAAAAACATGCATTTAAATGCAGATGAAATCGAATGGATTAAATGCGAGAAATGCGACTACAGAACTAAACAGAAGATTAACCTGCATATGCACATGATTAATCAGCATCTACGTGAAGACGAAATTAGATGGTTTAAGTGCGAGAAATGCGACTATCGAGCTAAAATGAAATCGAGCCTCAAAAAACACGAGATTGATAAGCATTCAATTGGGGGCGAAATTAAATACTTTGAGTGCGACAAATGCGACTTTAAGGGCAAATCGAGGATTAGCCTGAACCGCCACATAATTTCCAAACACGTAAAAGCAAGCGATATCAGGTGGTTTAAGTGCGAGAAATGCGACTATGAAGCTAAACTAAAGTATAACCTGCACAGGCACATGATTAATCAGCATCTACGTGAAGAAGAGATTAGGTGGTTTAAGTGCGAGAAATGCGACTATAGAACTAAAATTAAGTCGAATCTCAAAAAACACGAGATTAATAGGCATTCAGTTGGAATCGAAATGAAATCGTTTGAGTGCGAGAAATGCGATTTCAAAACTAAAGTCAAGGGCAACCTGAAAAAGCACACGATCAGCAAACATAAATAAAACCTTTTATGGAAGTGTGTGGAAGTAAACTCACATTGGGCCAATAATGTAATGTGAATTGCCATTTGAAAGTTTTCAGTATACAAAGTTACAAAGTGGTAAAACTGGAAATTTCCATTAGAGACCAAGTTGTTTGAAAAAGTGGAAATTTCCATTAAAAATTCATGTTAGGCCAGTACTGTAATGGAAAATACCATTTGAAAGTTTTCAGTATAAGGCTAACAACGTTCGTTCGTTAATCTTCTTTTTTTACTTTTACGATTCCATAACAAGCTTGCATGCTGGCAATTCAAGGTTACAAAGTGGTAAAACCGGAAATTTCCATTAGAGACCAAGTTGTTTGAACAAGTGGAAATTTCCATTAGAATTTCATGTTAGGCCAGTAATGTAATGGGAAAGTTTTTAGTAAAAGGTTAACCATAACTCATGCGTTGATCTGATTGTCAGTTTTGCGATCTCAAAACGAGCTTGCCTGCTGGAAATTCTACATTACCAGGGTTAAAGCTGTAGTTTTCCAGTCCTAAGTAGAAATATTCAGTAAAATTCTGACAGAATGTGATAACACCCCTGGAGATGAAGTTACATGCAAAAAGTGGAAATTTTAATTAGAAATTCGCATTAGGCCTGTAATCTAATGGAAATTGCTGTTATTAGAAAGGTTAACCACGAGAGATTAACTTTCAAAAATTTTGGTTTAAAAAGACCCAAAATTTGTAGATATTAAAAATTAAACCGCTTTACTTTCAAACAAATTTTACTAATTGCCAAAACCAATCACATTAAAGATTACTTACCTAACTTTAAAGCTGAAAAAACTTAGGGTGGATTTACCTAATAACAAGTTAACAACTTTCATCAAAGTTTAACCGTTAAACAAGATTTGTGCGAATTAGATACATACTTTTAAAATTAATGGTATTTTGGTATTTATAACTGTATATGGTTAACCTTCGAAATTCAATCAAAAGAAGCTTCCAGAAATGTACCCGCTTTAACCCTTAAAATCGTGAATCTAGGGCCTAGAGTCTAGACAATGTTAATTGTTAACCTTCAGTCCAACATTCAATGTTGTATCAATTATTGTATAAAATGTTCATGGTTACCTACATTATTTTACCAACTGTTATTTGTTATTTTATTTCTCCGGTTTTTTTTACTTATGTTACAACATATTCCTGTTTGTCTACATGTCCGTATTAATTCCGGTGGTTCACCTTCAATAGATTTTCTTGTCTGTGATAACTTTAAAGCCCAACTTGGAGGTTAATTTTCAGTAATTTGTAACAAGACAAATAATACAAAATTAACAACGAGATAACTTGGAATTGTTTTTCGAAATCTAATGGAAATTGCCATTTGATTTATTTGAGAATAATGATGTGATAGACTAACCTTCAAGTATTGCAAATTTAAGTTAACCTTCAAAAGTATGTTAACAGTTAAAAAAAAGATTGAAGATAGTCATCATGTAGCTACACATTATTGAAACGTAGTCAAGAAATACCCTGAGAAATACGGTCCTGTAAGCGTGACGCCATGTATGGCCGTATGCGCAGTCATTTTTTGACCGCTGACAGAATTTACTTGAATGTCTACTGTCAGTTATGTGTCATTTATCATCATTGTAGGTTAAAATCATGTTAAAATAGCACGTGGTAAAGGTAAAGGTCCCAGATTCTGTTGACAGTAGTGACAGATGACGTATAAATGCACTAGAAATGACACAAGATCAACGCATGCGCATCATACTGGGCCAAGCGCAATAAACCCCCACCAGTGCCTTAAAGGACCTCTTGAATAGGTTTAGTTTTCAATTTCTTTTGTGAATGCTTTTTAAGTGCGAGCGAAGCGAGCAGGCGAACTTGTAAAAAAGTGTCAGAATCTCAAAAGTACTTACGTATTATTTAAAATTTTTGATTTGTTTTGCCATCAACTGACGCATTGCCTAAAAGAATTTTACTTCAGAGATATATGCAGCTTTGAAAAAATTGCTAATATTCTAATTTTAGTTTATCACCGCCAGAGCTGGGCTACTCAGTATCGAAATGTACTTGAAGTACAGTACTGATTACTTTTGGTACTTAAAGTATCGGTACTTAAGTACTTTGAAAATTCGGTACTGGTACTGGGTATTTCAAGTACTGCTTAAACGTACTTGATACTGGTACTTGAATAATTTTTTTTACAAATTTGATATACCTACCGAAATTGTCGCTAGCCCGCTGTCTATAAGAGTATACTCAATAACAAGTAGATACTTGAGTACTATGTCAAGTACTTAAGTCCTGAAAGTACTTAAGTACCTTATTAAATACTCAGCCTCTTATTTTACTTAAGTACTATGTCAAGTAGTTAAGTATTTTATGAAGTACTTAAGTACTTCATTAAATACTCAGTCCCTTATTTTACTCAGTACTTTTAAGTATTGGTACTGGTACTGGGTACTTAACGTGTGCGCACTAGTAAAGTACTAGACTGCAATTTTCAAGTACTTCTATCCAGTACTGGTACTTGATACTTGAAGTATATTCAAAATATCAAGTACTTAGTACTTGATACTTAAGTACTTTTTTTCGGTACTTGGCCCAGCTCTGATCACCGCAAAAGTAATTGCAAAACTCAATTTTGTTCTTGAAGAAAAGAGGCAGGCGAAAAAAACGAATTATCTCGTTTGGGGGAAAACAAGCTTTGAAGTTCAGGGTTTTTCTATCATGCTGACACAGATGGTTGGAAACACTGTTTGGCTGTCAAGCTATCCAAGAAACTGTCATCGAAGTGAGGTTAGGTTATGTTGTTGAAACTGTTGGACGACTGCTATTTAGTCCGTGATAAAACAACAATTATTATAGGTGAGTGTGAATATAACCGAAAGTCCCATTTACACAGGCCTGCAAGTTAAAACTTGTCTTAAATACATTTAAAATTATTCCTTATTTTTTATTACCTATTGAAGATACGTAACTAGGTACAGTCAGGAGATAAAGACCTACCTGGTCTCAAACTAGATAGCGTAGGGTATGGAAAAGGAAAACGAATGTAATGTCACTGAGTACAAATCCTCTTCCCGACCCTACAGATCAGTGAGTAGTATTTCATTTCGTATCGCTTAGCTTAATATCGATATGTAAAAAAATTATAATTTTTTTTTTAATAATAAGAGAAAGCCCTAGAGTTTAATGTACTAGAAAGAAACCGGTTTAGGAGTGACGCGTTTTCTTGTTGCAACCCTTTTACCACCTATACCTACAGGGTGGTTTTTTAAAAACTTCCTTCCTTGAATATTTTCGGACGTAAAAAAGATATTGAAATGAAATAAACGCTGACGGTCAGTCAACGGATTCTGAATGTACCATTTTTTGAGTTAGAAACATGTATCATCCTTAACAGGATGTACCAGTCCGGCCACTCTAGATTTTCAAAAACATCGAAGAAAGGGGTGAAAGATTGAGATTGAGACAACTGATGCTGTTATAAAATATTTTCTTCAACTTCCGGCTTAACCGGAAGTGGTCGTAACTTGTAACATGTACGATTTTTTAACCATCCGAAACATGCATCATACTTGACCGAAAGTCTTAGGACCACTTCCGGTTAAACCGGTAGATAAAGAAAATATTTGATAACACCATCAGATTTATCTCAAAAAAATAAAGTTGACGTGTTTTTTAGTCTTTCGAAAATCTCTCATCCCTTTCTTCGATGTTTTTGAAAATCTATGGTGGCCATGACTACTTCCGGTTAAGTATGATACAACATGTTTCTAGTAGGTAGGTACTCACCGGCGTCTTGTGTATTAATTCCAATTCTTTTGCATTTATAGTCTTTATGGCATCAGAATTCGTGATCGGCTTCCTCGCCGAAATCAAAGAAGAAAAAAAGGAAACTATTAAGGAAGAAGTGAAGGATTCAGAAGACGAAGAAGCCGCTGAGGGAAAATTCGAAATCAAGGAGGAAATTAAAATCGAGTGGCACGAGCTGAATGCGTCAATCCCACTTCTGAACGTGGATCGAGCAGGAAAGTTGAAGGACGGAGACTGCGATGCTAAATCTCCATCGAAGCTGAAGGCAAATGAAGCCGAATGGTTTGAATGTGGGGAGTGTGACTACAAATCTATACACCAACGAACCTTGAACATGCACGCGAATAGTAAACACTCAAGCGACGATGCCAAATTGCTTAAATGCGACAAATGCGACCACAAAACTAATTCTAAAAGTAGCATGAATCGACACGTGATTAATAAACATATAAATGAAAGCGAGATCAGGTCGTTCAAGTGCGAGAAATGCGAATATAAAGCTAAACAGAAGATTGACCTGCATCGGCACATGATTAATCATCTAAGTGAAGAGGAGATTAGCTGGTTTAAGTGCGAAAAATGCGACTATAAAGCTAAACTAAAGTATAACCTGCAAAAGCACATGATTAGACAACATCTAAGTGACGATGAGGTTAGATGGTTTAAATGCGATAAATGCGACTACAAAACCAAGTTTATAAGTCGGCTTAAAGCGCACACAAAAAACATGCATTTAAATGCAGACGACATCGAGTGGATTAAGTGCGAGAAATGCGACTATACAACCAAACAGAAGGTTAACCTGCATATGCACATGATTAATCAGCATCTACGTGAAAACGAGATTAGATGGTTTAAGTGCGAGAAATGCGACTATCGAGCTAAAATGAAATGGAGCCTCAAAAAACACGAGATTGATAAGCATTCAATTGGGGGCGAAATTAAATACTTTGAGTGCGACAAATGCGACTTTAAGGGCAAAAGAAGAATTAGCCTGAACCGGCACATGATTTCCAAACACGTAAAAGCAAGCGATATAAGGTGGTTTAAGTGCGAGAAATGCGACTTCAAGGCTAAACAAAAGGTGTACCTACGACAGCACAATAAGATAAAACATTCAGAAGAAGACGAGATTAAGTGGTTTTACTGCGCGAAATGCGAATATAAAAGTAAAGAGAAGGGCAACTTGAAGCACCACATTGTCAGTAACCATATGGACGCAGGCGCGATCGAATGGTTCAAGTGCGAAAAATGCGATTTCAAAACTAAACTCAACGGCAACCTGACAAAGCACATGATTAGAAAACATAAGTAAAACCGTTTGGGCCAATAATGTAATGTGAATTACCATTTGAAAGTTTTTAGTTCATTCGTTAATCTTCTGATTTTCGATAACATAACAGGTTACAAGTGCCAAAACCGGAAATTTCCATTAAAGACCAAGTAGTTTGAAAAAGTGAAAATTTCCATTAGAAATTCATGTTAGGCCGGTAAAGTAATGGAAAATACAATTTGAAAGTTTTTAGGAACAGGTTAACCGTAATTCATGCGCTGATCTTCTGAGCGTCAGTTTTACGATTCCATGACGAGTTGGTCTGTTGGAAATTTGAGGTTACAAGGGTTAAAACTGAAAATCTCCTTTAGAAACCTGTAATTTTCCACTCATGCGCGGAAATATCCATTAGAATTCTAACAGATTGTAGGAAGTTCCATTAGATACCAAGTTGTTTGAAAAAGTGGAAACTTCCATTAGAAATTCATGTTAGGCCGGTAAAGTAATGGAAAATACAATTTGAAAGTTTTTAGGAACAGGTTAACCGTAATTCATTCGCTGATTTTCTGAGCGTCAGTTTTACAATTCCATAACGAGTTCGTCTGCTGGAAATTTGAGGTTACAAAGGTTAAAACTGAAAATCTCCTTTACAAACCTGCAATTTTCCACTCATGAGCGGAAATATCCATTAGAATTCTAACAGATCGTAGGAATTTCCATTAGAGGCCAAGTTGTTTGAAAAAGTGGAAGCTTCCATTAGAAATTCATGTTAGGCCTGTAATCTAATGGAAATTACTATTTGAAAGTGTTTAATAAAATGTAAACCACGAGAGGTTATAAATTAAAATTTTGATTTGTAGACCCAAAAACTCCTAAAACCACCGAAGACTAACCGGTTAACTTTCAAACTCCAAAATCTACCACAACTTTAACTTTAAAAAAAGAAACAACCTTAGGGTGGCTTTAATAACAAGTTAACTTTCGTCAAAGCTAAAATTTACACAATGTTAACCTTCAATCCAACATTTAATGTTAGATACATATAAATTCGGTGGTCAACCTTCAGTATTACTAATTTAACTTAACCTTAAAAAGAATGTCACCAGCAAAATAAAAAGAAATAAAGAAAAGGTAAGTAACAACGAGAAGAAAAAATAAAAAAAATAAAAACTAAACTTATTAGAATCTTTTCGATGCATATTTACTCCATTGAAATTGATAAAAAGTCGTTTTTTATGCAAGTCTAATAGCAGTGAGAAATTAAGAAGTTTGTCGTTTTCCGTTTGCACATTTAACTCAGGAGCCTGAGTTAATCTCAGCAATCTGATTGGTCAAAATTCAAATAAACCAATCAAATTGCTAAGATTAATGACGTGGGTTAAATTTAAGCGTCAGTTAGAATGACGTTTATATGTACATTGTGTCTCAGGAACCATTAGAGCTAGAAAAACGGTTAAATTAGAAGAAAGTTGCGCTTTTTGAGGTTGCTCAAGAAACTAAAGAGGTTTCTGATATCTTGATTCGTTCCTGAGTTATCATCAAAATACAGAAAATCTCGATTTAAAACAAAATTCAAATGAAACGTTGGAGCTTCGATATTTTTGACAGCCGTCAATTCAATGGCCTTCTAGATTTTGAGCCACGATAGCGAGGGGTGTACAAGCATGAGAAATTTGTACAATTTTTTTCAGGAATTTTAGAAATTTTGGATATTTTTACACGATTTTACACATTTTCTGGAAATTTTTTAGAAATTATGGAAATTTTGGTGTACAGATTTTTACCCAGTTGTCAACCCCTCGCACGATAGTCAACCTTTCTTTTCCTTATGGCGGCCAAATTGAATTTTAACACCACCGGATACACAAAATAAAAATTAGCTCTTCAAGAATGTAACGCAACAATGACTTTTTGGCAGATCTTTAAAATTTCAGGTTTTCTTAGACGTCGTGATGTTGACGGTCTCCCATCTACATCAAAACTCCTGTTAGTGTCAAAGAGCGGCCCGAAATGCCACCGAATTTTAATCGAAAAGCCTAATTTACACTGTCTTTGTGTTCGAAAAATTTGCCTTTAGTTTTTTAAAATGATTTTCTTTTTCTGCCAGAACAAAAAATATACTTACCTATATAAAACTGCTCTAAAGTAAACTTTCAGTCCTGAAAGGAGTTTTTCGAAAACGTTAGGGAATTACAAACTTCAATGGTTAGCGACCTTGTCAGAAGCCTGATTTAAAGTGAGCTTATGGTTTGTTGTATGCACTATCGGTATATGCTAAAGCTGTGCGTCTTCTTCACTATATCAATAAACTGGGAATTCACGAGGTAGGTATTTGGATATCCAATCAAACAACTTATTCAATCGCCAACGTTTCAACAGTTTATTACATTCTGCCCTCATCTTCAGGGCTAATGAATCTATCACTTATAGCCCTGAAGAAGACGGCAGAATGTAATAAACCGTTGAAACGTTGGCGATTGAATAAGTTGTGTGATTGGATATCCAAATACCTCGTGAATTCCCAGTTTACTGATAACAACACAGCCAAGAAAATTATCTCATTTGGGGGAAAAGAAGCTTTGAAGTTTAGGGTTTTTCTAGCATGTTGACACAGACGGTTGGAGACACTGCTTGGCTGTCAATAAGCTCTATCTCAGCAAACGTCATCTACGTGAGGTTAGGTTATGTTGTTGATATGTGAAAAGCTAGACGACGGCTATTTAATACTTGATAAAACAACAATAATAATCATTGTAGGTGAGTGTGAATATGACTGAAAGTACCTAACACACAGGCCTACACAAGTTAAAACTTGTAATTTACATTTGAAGCGTGTTCCATATTTATCATCTAGTCTATGGCTTCAGAATTCGTGGTTGATTTCCTCGCCGAAATCAAAGAAGAAAAAGAGGAAATTATTAAGGAAGAAGTGAACGATTTCGATGACGAAGAAGCCGCGCAGGAAAACTTGGAAATCGAGGAGAAAATTAAAATCGAGTGGCACGAGCTGAATGCCCCAATCCCACTTCTGAACGTGGATCAATCTGAAAAGTCGAAGGGCGGGGAAAGCGATGCTAAATCTCCACAGGAGGCAAATGAAGCCAAATGGTTTGAATGTGGGGAGTGTGACTACAAATCTATACACAAACGAAACTTGTACAGGCACACGGCTAGCAACCACTCGTACGATAATGTAAAATTGCTTGAATGCTCCAAGTGCGCGTACAAAACCAAGTGGAAGGAAAACCTGAAAACGCACGTTATTAGAAAACATTTAAGTGAAGACGAGATCGAGTGGTTCAAGTGCGAGAAATGCGAGTACAAAGCCAAGCATGAGAGGTACCTGCAGCAACACATGATTTACAAGCATCTAAGGAAAGATGAAATAAAATGGTTCGAATGTGAAAAGTGCGACTACAGCTGCAAGAGAAAGGCCGATCTAAATTCCCATAAAATTCGTAAGCATCTAAGCGAAAAAGAGATAAAATGCTTTAAATGCGAAAAATGCCATTACAAAACTATACACAAAGTGGACTTGAAAAGGCACGTGACGGTCAAGCATACTGATCTGAGCAAAATCAAGTCGCTTAAATGCGACAAATGCGACTACAGCACTAAAGAAAAAGTGAACCTGAAGAATCACGTGACTAGTAAGCATACCGAAGAGAGCAAAATGCTGAAGTGCGAGAAATGCGACCACAAAACTATGTTTAAAAGTCATATGAATCGACACGTGATTAGCAAACATCAAAATGAAAGTGAGATCAGGTGGTACACGTGCGAGAAATGCGACTATAAAGCTAAACTGAAGAAAACCCTGCAACAGCACATTATTTCTAAACATCTAAATGGGGAGGAAATAAAGTGCGAACACAAAAGAAGTGAAATCAAATGGCTCCAGTGTGAGGAATACGACTATAATGAAACTAAACCCTCAATATTTATATCTAACGAAGATAAGTAATATGTTAAAATTAGGTTCAATGATAAAATAAACCATCCTTGAATTTTGACAAAATCTGGTATTTTTGTAGAGGTATTGACACAAGGATTCAGCTGATGCAAACAAAATTTGTCTATAGCTCTGCTAGTTGAGATACGGTAGTTCAAAATTTTTTGCCATATATCCGCCATCTTGCCTAAAAACTTATGAAAAAAGTATGAAAGGTACAGACTCTCAAGCCTTTTCATAATATGAAAGAAAATTTAAAATACCTTGATTGTTTTCCGAGATATCTTAAAAAACGTATGTACAAGGAACTATTAGATTTTCGAAAATTTGCTATAACTTTGTCATTTTACTATAGATTCTTATGAAAATTTGCACGAATATAAAGATTGGCCAGCAAAACACTTGGTGCAAAGAGAATTGTTCTAAGCGTACTAGTTTTCGAGTTATGACGGCCTAAGCTCTGTTTCGTATGCCTACCCGTGTTAAGTTTTTTCAAAGAAATAAGACTTACTGAAAAATATCAAAACCTTTGCGCTTTCAACCCTTTTTATGACCTGAAAGAATCTGCTAATTTCGGAGAAATTTTTAAAATACCTAGTGTTAGGAAAGAATTTGTGAAATTCCGCATAACATCATTAATTCTCGATGAATACTTATGAAACTTCCCCCGTTTATGAAGATTTACAAGAGGAATCCGCTGGTGCAAATATTTTTTTGGCCCTATTATAATTTCGAATTATTTTCGTTAAGTTCTTGTTTTATATACCTCCGGAAAAATAGAAAATGAGCAATCGAAAAGGACTCGAATCATGAACAAGAATCTGAAAGAAAACTCAAAAAAAGTCTTTTAGTTTCTTATAGAAATCATCATCAGAAATCTAAGTAGCATTTTCGAAAAATCGCCATAACTTCTTTATCTCTCACACAATTTTCACGAAACTTATCACATTTACTAAACTTTTCACGGGAATTACAGTAGTAATCACTAAAACTTTCCAGGACTCAAGCGAAACATTTTATTAAAAGACGGAATGTCAAATACAACATAACCTAAAACCCGTACAATGTACAAGTCTCTACAGGTTCTAACATCATTTTTGTCTTTTTGTACCAAACTCTTTTATACACTTTCAGTAACATTTTAATTTACCGACAAATTTCAGCTCGATATTCCAATCAGTTCTCGAGTTATCCGTAGCCCTGCCGGAAAAAAAACATTAATTTATCTCATTTAGAAGAAAAACAATGCCACCTAGAATCTAGGGCTTTCTATCATGTTGACATCGACGATTGGTGATACTGCTTGGTTGTCAAGCAAATCAGAAGAAACAGATGTAGCGCAGTCATATTCTAACGAACACAGGGACAGTGTGGACCAGGCTTCCGTATACGTTGTAGTATCGACGGTCCTCCATCTCCGTCAAAATTCCCGTTAGGTAATGCAAAAAACGGATTTCACATCAATATTTAGATTGACAGCTGCGAACATCTAACATAACCTATGAAAAAGCCTGATTTACACTGCCCGAATATGTCTGCTCTTTACTTGAGTATTGAAATATACCTGCATCTACTGAAGGAAGAAAGGATAGAAGTATAACACCTCATTGTTAATCTTTAAAAAAACAATGCGACCCGAGGCGTAGCCGAAGGGAGTAGTAAAAAAATTAGCTTTTTGACTAGGACTCCCTTTGACTGCGTCTCAGGTCGCATTATATTTTTAATTACTCTCTTCGGCTACGCCTCAGGTCGCATTGTATTTTTTACTACTCCCTTCGGCTACGCCTCAGGTCGCATTGTATTTTTTACTACTCCCTTCGGCTACGCCTCAGGTCGCATTGTATTTTTACTACTTCCTTCGGCTGCGCCTCAGGTCGCATTATATTTTTTACTACTCCCTTCGGCTACGCCTCATATCGCATTATATTTTTACTACTCCCTTCGGCTACGCCTCAGGTCGCATTATATTTTTTACTACTCCATTCGGCTACGCCTCAGATCGCATTATATTTTTTACTACTCCCTTCGGCTACGCCTCATATCGCATTATATTTTTAATTACTCTCTTCGGCTACGCCTCAGGTCGCATTGTATTTTTTACTACTCCCTTCGGCTACGCCTCAGGTCGCATTGTATTTTTACTACTTCCTTCGGCTGCGCCTCAGGTCGCATTATATTTTTTACTACTCCCTTCGGCTACGCCTCAGGTCGCATTATATTTTTACTACTCCCTTCGGCTACGCCTCATATCGCATTATATTTTTACTACTCCCTTCGGCTACGCCTCAGGTCGCATTATATTTTTTACTACTCCATTCGGCTACGCCTCAGATCGCATTATATTTTTTACTACTCCCTTCGGCTACGCCTCATATCGCATCATATTTTTAATTACTCTCTTCGGCTACGCCTCAGGTCGCATTGTATTTTTCACTACTCCCTTCGGCTACGCCTCAGGTCGCATTGTATTTTTACTACTTCCTTCGGCTGCGCCTCAGGTCGCATTATATTTTTTACTACTCCCTTCGGCTACGCCTCAGGTCGCATTATATTTTTACTACTCCCTTCGGCTACGCCTCATATCGCATTATATTTTTACTACTCCCTTCGGCTACGCCTCAGGTCGCATTATATTTTTTACTACTCCATTCGGCTACGCCTCCGATCGCATTATATTTTTTACTACTCCCTTCGGCTACGCCTCATATCGCATTATATTTTTACTACTCCCTTCGGCTACGCCTCAGGTCGCATTATATTTTTTACTACTCTCTTCGGCTACGCCTCAGGTCGCATTATATTTTTTACTACTCTCTTCGGCTACGCCTCAGGTCGCATTATATCTTTACTACTCCCTTCGGCTACGCCTCAGGTCGCCTAATTTTTTTAGTACTTTTATCGGCTACGCCTCATGTCGCGTTGCTTTTTTGTTTCTCATTTTTCTTCAAATTCTTTATTCGCAGTTGCTGTGTTGCGTTTTAAGACCTTAATATTGACAAATTGAAGAATTGCTATCGATTAAATCGTTACACCATGTCCACAATGAGCTTTGTGTTGAAATATTGAATCTACTCAAGGAAATTCTCGCTTGTTTAGCTTCATTGCCATGGTAACGACCTTAACCTAGCCCAACAAAGATCTTGGACTATACGTCACGCTAATAGACCGTATTTCAGGAACAATTCTTCTTCTCGGATGGCAACGCTGTCTGTTGACAGCTGTCTGTTGTCACTCATGACGTAGCGAAGAGTGAGGTTATCTTTGTTGAAAAGTTACAGCTCCAATAAAAATTATTAAAACCAGATAAACCAAAAATTGTTTCTGTTGGTAAATACTAATACAATCAAAATAAGGCGTATCGGAATTAATCGGTTTTTAATCCTAATGTCCGCATTCGCAATCGAGGAAATACTAATTAAAGAAGAACCGAAGGAAGAATGGAGCGAAACAGAAGCGAAAGAAGAGACTATGATAAAAGTCGAAGAAGATATTGAAATCAAGTGGCACGACCTAAACGTCGACGAATATTCGACGGAATTATCTACAAAAAAGCCAGTCGACTGGTTCGAATGTGACGAATGTGACTACAAAAGCAAATGTAAGGCAAACCTGCAAAGGCACACGATCTCCAAACATCTAGACCCGAACGAAATTAAATGGTTTAAATGTGAAAAATGTGACCACACCACGAAGCACAAGAGCAGCCTGAAAAGGCACACGATCAATAAACACTTAAAACAAGGGGAGATTAAGCGGTTTAAGTGCGAGAAATGCGACTACAGCTGCAAAATAAAGGAAAACCTGCAACAGCACGTGGTTAATAAACATCTAAGTGAAGGGGAGATAAACTGGTTCCGGTGCGAGAAATGCGATTTCAAATGTAAAAAAAAGAGCTACCTGAAACAACACGTGACTTACATACATCCTGAGGCCGACGAGACAAAACGGTTTGAATGCGGCCAATGTGAGTACAAATGTAAACGCACGAACGAGCTGAGACTGCACAGGATCAATAAGCATCTCGAGGCGGACGAGATAAAATGGTTTGAGTGTGAGAAATGCGATTTTAAATCCAAAGAAAGAAGGGTCTTGCGGGGACACGTGGTTAATAAGCATCTCGAGGCGAGCGAGATCAAGTGGTTTAAGTGCGAGAAATGCGAGTACAGAAGCAAAAAAAAGACAGACTTGGGGCGGCATATGGTCAGGCATTTAAGCGAGGAGCAGATTGAGTGGTTCCGGTGCGGAAAGTGCGACTATAAAGGTAAATACGAGCGTAAGCTGAAGTCGCATATGAGCAGACAACATCCAAATGAAGACAAAACATAAAAATAAGTTGTTTTTTGGGAAATATGTATTGGTAAAATAAAATAGTTTTTATTTCTTAGTACTTTTCATTTTCAGTGGATTTATATTCCGAAAGTTATTAAATTTATACATCACAAAATAATCGCTTACAGATTTTACAATGACCAGACAAAAAATGTACATGGTGTTACGTTTGAAAAGCTTGAGAAAAGCTGCTTTAAAATTCTCAAACTTTGCAAATTAATTTTGAACGCATTGTACATAGGGAAACAACTAAAAACAATGCAAACTCCAATTTTTTTTAAATAATTTAATCAAACCAAAGATTTAAGAGCCGTAATATTTTATGGAGGAACAAATAAGGCTTCGAGGAGTTATAAATATGCTAAAATATACCGGGCATTTCATTAAAAAAAGTCAACTTCGGCAGGTCAAATTTTTTTGAACCACACTGTACCTACATTTAAAAATATTTTTCTAAAATGCATCTGTCGGTTGTCAGAAAATTCGACCTACTAATAAACTCACATTTGCCAGATTAGTAGTAATTTTTAGGTTATCTTTTTGAGGATCTAGCGTTTAGTGTAATTTGTACAGTGCTATTCAGAAAATATGTGATAACGGGTGACTATACCTATGGAAACAAAACAAGTATGAATCCCAACCTGTCGAAAGGACGTTTGTCCAAAGTTAGTTCGTACAGGGCATATGTCATTTGTCATTTTATTTGGAGACTTTTAGACAAACATCCTTTCAACAGAGTGCGAGATTGAGAATTAAACAATTTTGGATTAAAATTTGTGAAGAAGTCAAAATTATCTTGATTTTTACCCTCGGCCTACGGCCCCCCATTTACTTTTTACTCTCGGCTTGCTGCTTCTCTTTTAATTTTTTCTCTCGGCCTGCGGCCTCTTGTTCAATATTTATTTTTTTAACTATTTAGATAGGATTTTCGGAGGTTTGCAAAACTATAAATTAAAAGTAATTCTCGCCGAGTAGGTGCAACATTTTTTGTTTTAATAAATAAAAAGAAAACATCAAATTTTGACTTCGGATGAAAAATAAATATCGCTCCCATTAAAGTTATCTATCACAGGTTTTGCTTAGAAAGTCAACGCTCCTACGTTAATTTTAAACCGAAATGTACAGCAGAGTACAGTGCTATTCAGAAAATATGTGATATGTGATAAATAAGTATACAAAATTGTTTTATTTTAAATACCTGCTGCGTTTTCTACTGAATACGTCAATGTTACTAATCTTTAAGGAAATTTGGTTTTCTTTACTCTTATAATTTTTGTATTTATAGAAGAAATTAAACCACTGAAGTTGATTTAAATCGACAAAAATGTATTTTAAATCCTTGGTAAAAAGATTTAAATCAGTTAAAGTATAGGTATTTTACATATTTCGTGAAGATTTAAATCTAAAATGTTTTGTCCATCGTTTTGACTTAATTTCTTAATAACACAGTGACGATAAATAGGTATGAAGTTTTTACTTTATTCCTGTAGCAGATAATGACTGATATGCAGAAATTATTTTAATAAACGCAAATAAGTAAATGTTGTAATTTCATCGAGAACGTGTGTCGCGGGGGAGCGAAACTTGGCGTCCGATCGACATACGTTGTCGTCGTCGCCGGTTTAATGTTATTTAATTAACGAATGTTCTTCATTAATTCTGAACCGGTAGTTAATAAGTAAAAATTATCATGTTTTAGTTTTAGTAGGTAACGTATATGTCGTTAATGAAAAGGTAGGTATCTAAAGAAGAAATTATGAACTCAGCTTCAAATGTTTTCAACTCGGTTTTCAACAAATAAAATATGACACTTCAAAGTTCATAGATTTATTCAAATCGTCTTTCGGAAGATAAAGTTGACGTGCTGGTCCCATTTTTTGTCATAGTAAGAAGAATGCGGCGTTGCCATTTTTCAATCGACTCATCAACCCTGTTAAATTGTTAAAAATCGCGCACGGAGATCAAATTTGGGGCCCTAGGTTCACTTTAAATTATCTTCTGTTTAAAAACCCAAATCTGGGAACTTCTTGGATCTTCGGTGGCGACACTGCAAATGTCATTCAACTGTCAAAGCCAAAGCTAGTGACGCCATCCGAGTGAGGTTAAGTTGTTGACAAACTACGTGAGGTAACAAAAGGTAAGGTCCTACAATATGTTTATGCGTCTACTTAATTCTAATTAATCGATTAACATTATAGAGCGAATAACTGGAAGCAGAGCAAAAGCAAATTGATAAACAAGTACGCAAGGAGGAGTGAAACGACGAGCACGATCAGCTGACATTGGTTTTAGCGTTTTACTTTTATTATCAACAATAAGTAAACGAATCATATTTAATTCTAGGGAATTCCTCTTTTAAACGTTTGGTAACCTACATTTATCGACAGGTGACAGCTAGTGGCGCCATCTGAGTGAGGTTATGTTGTTGTTCGTTCAAGAGACACGTGAAGCGAAAATCGCTTAATCCCGGTAATAAAGCAAAGGTAAGTCTCCCATCCCACTGTTACTTGATTACATTTAACCGATTAATATGTATTACAGCGACCTTTGCGACTAAATATTGAATAATAATTTCTAATGGCGTCATTCTTAGTCGACTTTTACGATGAAGTTGAAGAGGAAAAGGAGATTGTTAAACTGGAACCAAAGGAGGAGTGGAACGTGGACAACGCGAATTTCGGTGAAGAAGTAAAGATAGAAATTGAGGAAGAAATCGAAATCAAGTGGCATGAGTTAAATGTATCAATCCCACTTCTGAGCGTGGATCAAGCGGAAAAATTGAAGGACGGGGAATGTGCCGCTAAATCGTTATTACAGCAGGAGGCAAATGAACCCAAATGGTTTGAATGTGAGCAGTGTGACTACAAAACTTTACATAAGCGAAACCTGAAGAGACATACGACTAGCAAACACTCGAGCGATGATGCAGAATTGCTTGAATGCGATAGGTGCGATTTCAAAACCAAGTGGAAGGCTAGCCTGAGAAAGCACGTCACTAATAAGCATTTAAGTGAAGACGAGATTGAGTGGTTCAAGTGCGAGAAATGCGACTATAAAGCTAAAACGAAGGATCACCAGCGTCGGCACATGATTACTCAACATCTACGTGAAGATGAGATTAGGTGGTTTAAGTGCGAAAAATGCGAGTACAAGGCTAAACTAAAGACCAACCTGCACAAGCACATGATTGTTCAGCATCTACGTGAAGATGAGATTAGATGGTTTAGGTGCGAAAAATGCGAGTACAAGGCTAAACTAAAGAACAGCCTGCACAAGCACATGATTGGTCAGCATCTACGTGAAGATGAGATTAGATGGTTTAGGTGCGAAAAATGCGAGTACAAGGCTAAACTAAAGACCAGCCTGCACAAGCACATGATTGGTCAGCATCTACGTGAAGATGCACAGAGAAAAGTATGTTAATAACAAATAAGTTAATGTTACAGTAACACTAAAATTATGTTGGATATGGCGAACATCACGTGTACGTTAAAGTAAACACGGCTTGAGATTGCGGATGTTGAAGTCAGAAAGTTTAATATTAAGTAACCGACGTTTTGCAGTTAATTTGTTGCGTTTTGAGTGAAGTTTTAAGGATATGAAAGAAACGTAACTAAATTTTGTCGTTATGACAGTGTAGTAAAGCTTAATTTCGTAAAGTATCTATTAACTTATGAGAAATTTTCCAACAAATATATGAGTTTGGGTAAAATTGCACAATTTAGCAATGAAGTTAGGCTTATTTTAGTTACATTACTGATTTAGATATTAATTGATGAAAAAGTAATGGGAAACTGTCACTTGGTATAATTTAATGCACTATCTTATTTAAAAATTAATGATTTCACAGGATAGTTCCAAACTCTTGTTCCACAAAATGTACTTACTGTTACTGTTTTACTAAACAGTAAGTACATTTTGTGGAACAAGACTTTGGAACTACCCTGTAAAATACTTAATTTTTAAATAAGATGGTGAATTAAATTATACCAAGTGACAGTTTCCCAGTACTTTTTCATCAATCAATGTAACTAAAAAAAAGCATAGTAAGTACATTTTGTGGAACAAGACTTTCAAACTACCCTGTGTAATCAAACATCAGTTCCTCTTTGAAAATGGACCAAGCTTTCAACAAACCTGAAAATTAATGAATAGCTAAATTATAGATTATGTATTTTAGAATTAAGAACACTATTTTAGGTTATTCTATATGTATTATGAACGTTTACATAGGTACACTTACATAGGTAACACTTAAGGAACTAAAAAAAGAACAAGAAGAACAGAACCTGTCAAATGTCAGTAGACTGCTTAAGTTGCCATTTTCTAATAGTTTTTGCATTTGTTCATCCATATCGTTGAATTAACACAACTATTTCACCCACAACCACATGCATGCATGTAACCTACGTCGCGAACGAACGAACAACGGCAGGCAACAACAAGTTCTTAATATTTAAGTCAGTGAAGTTATCCGAACGTCATCGTCAGTAAGTTAATTATTGACTTAGCAAATTTTATTTAAGAAACGATAGTGTAATGCATTTTTAAAACACCTGTAATTTAATTTTACTTTCCGAAATATATATGTGAATACTCTAGGACTTAAATAAAGATTGAATTGAAACTAACAAGTTATGTTTAACTTTGTGAATTAATTACTACCCTGCCATTTTACGGTCAACATCGCATAGCTCTAAATTAACTTAATGTAAAAAATAATTGCAATTTTCCTATGGTTATATTTAAAGTAACAATAATAATATAAGCATTAAGGCAGCGAAGTACTTTTTAACAAATATCTATGTACCTCTACGTAATGTAACTAACAATATGTGATTTTTCTCAGTCGAGGCCGAAAACTCGCGTGAAAAGAGTTGCGAGCTAAAGCTTGCAACTCTTTTCGTTCATCTCGGCTTCGCCTCGGCTGTATCTCAATGAACGTATCTCGGCTGCGCCTCGACGTTCTTCGACTGCTCGCTTCGCTCGTACTTGCAATAATTCGAAGGGAAAATTGAAATTTAAACTTGATTAGAGAACGCGTTAGGCAGGTGTGCAGGTGTGTGATTGTTTATTAGTGATGACCGCTTCTCCGATTTCGTGAGTAAATGCTATAAAACAAAAACCAAGTTAGTCCATTTGCTCTCAAATATCATTTTGAATGGCACTTATCCTATCAGGGATGCTGTACGTAAGGTACAGTAAAAAATAAAAATTCTGCCATCAATCAAGAAGAAAAAGTCTGATAAATCCTGCCATTTGCGTCAAGTAACACGTTATTGTTACTATTTAATCGTGGTCTAACAAACACTGATCTTGTTTATCTTTTTTTTACGCTAAAGTTTGTTGCTCTTTCCTACTTCGATTCACGTCAGCTGACTAAGACCAGAGTTTTTGTGGGGCGTTCTTCATTTTATGAACGTTTAAATTATTTATTTCGGTTTGTAGCATTGACGGGCTCCATATTATTTCGATATTGCAAATACCCAAATGTCGGAAGTAACTTTAGAGAAAATCCAACAGTTGCTCCAGGCTCAAACAGCTGAGATAAGTAAAAATCTCACAGACTGTATTGCGGCCGTGAATGCGGATATTAAGGAAACCATTGTCAGAGTCCAAGAATTGGAAAAGAAAAACGTGTACGTGGAGAGGAAACTTAGGAAAAATAACATCATTATTTTTGGATTGGAAGTTGATGATGGTAACATCGTGCAGGAGACCCTAAAGAAACTAAACGCTCTACTCAGCATTAATATTTCCATTAGCGACATAAATAATATCTATAAGATAGGTCGAACCGCAAAACCACCTATAATCGTCGAATTTATATCTTTCTTAAAGAAGTCGGAAGTATTCCAAAATAAAGAGAAGCTTAAGGAGTTGATGGGGTCGAACATAGCAATTAACAACGACTTATGCAAAGAAGACCAGCGTGGTCAACAGATTCTGAGAAAACACTTAAAGGACGCCCGCCAAAAGGATATCCCAGCCCAAATAAAAGGATATAAGCTGCAAATCCAGGATAAGCTGTATTCGCCAAGTGACCTGGACAAATCTGATTCAGAAAGTGAATCCGACTCAACTGAAGAAAGTGAAGAAGAAGAAGGTAAAACGGGTAGAGACGAAAGCGGGGGTACCAACGAAGAAATCGGAAGTATCGTAGTGGACGGGAGGGAAGGTAAAAAGCCGAAACAGGGAGAAGCAAAGAAGAGAAAGAATCAAACACCGAGTCCTGCCTTAAGTCATGGGAAAAGAATAACCAGAAATAAGAAGAAAATGAAAGTATAACCTCTGTAACATTACATTGATATTCAGTTAGACTGTGTTTAACAATAACAAGTAATTTCAATTTCAAAATAATTTACAACAGTAATAATGTACATTGCCCACTTAAATTGTCGATCTCTCTCTTCTCATTTTCTTGATTTAAAAGATGATGTTCTTCTGAACAAATATGATATATTTGCTTTAACTGAGACGTGGTTGAATAGTAGTATGAACTCTAATAATTTTGCTATAAATAATTATGCACTTCTACGTAGAGACCGAAATAGTCGTGGTGGGGGCGTAGGTTTTTATGTAAAATCACATATTGATTACAAAATAATGTCTACGCCAGATAGCATTGAGCAGTTGTGGATCAAAATAAAGCTACAAGATCAAACTCTAGCTGTAGGTGTCATATATAGACCTCCTAATGTCAATGTTAACGCGTTCATGTCTAATTTGGAAGATACTTTAGTGAAAATAATTTCTGAGTGCGATATGATTTGCTGTCTTGGAGATTTTAATATTGACATGCTGCACGATAATATTCCTTCTGCTCAGCTCCTGAATAATCTCGTGTCAATATGTGATCTTAATCAGGTTATAGATCAACCTACACGCGTAAATAATTTTAGCTCTTCATTGTTAGATTTGATTATGATAAGCAATCACTGCCAAGTTTCTGAAAAAGGTGTAAAATCGATGCACCATATAAGTGATCACGATATGGTATATGTCAAATTCGGCATTGAAACGACAGGTAATCTGGGAATATATGTAACATATAGAGATTACAAAAACATGCAAGTTGATCTCTTTGAATCCGATTTGCGATCTATGCCATTATTTTATGTGATAGAATTAGTAGATGTTAATGATAAACTCAATTTTTTCAATGAATGTCTGTTGAATCTCTTTGATTTGCATTGTCCCGTCAAAACTGTTAAAATCAATGGTAAATACAATCCATGGTTAACTGATAATTTAAGATTCTTAATGGAATTGCGGGATAGGGCACTGAAGAAATTTAAGAAGACTAATAAAGCGAGTCATTGGGACTACTACAAACAATTAAGGAACTACACTACTGCTGCTGTTAATAGGGAAAAAAGGGCCTACCTACAAAACAAATGCGAAAACAATTCATTAAAATCTACATGGGCTGAACTTAAAAAACTAAATATTAAAACTAAACAAAAAAATGTCCAACTGCCGCTGTCCTTACAAGATGCAGACCTGATTAACGACCACTTTTTAAATTTACCCGATACCCAAGCTTCGCATGATGTAGATGATCTAATTGATTATTATAATAATCACACTAAATTTAATATGCCTAATAATTTTTCATTTGCAAATGTTTCTGATGACGACATCCTTAAGATAGTTGGTTCAATTACTTCCAATGCTGTGGGGTCAGATTTGATACCAATTCAATTTATCAAGCTGTGTTGTCCTTATATTGTACCGATTATAACTCACATAGTGAACTTCTGCATAGACAATAGCGTTTATCCTGAGTCTTGGAAAAGTACAATCGTAACTCCTATTCCAAAGTGTTCTAAACCTACAGAATTAAAGGACCTGAGGCCTATCAGCATTTT